>CM061155.1:28080711-28680711 GCA_030710495.1 Labroides dimidiatus
CTCCTCTACCGTAGTTTTCTTATTTATATTCATGCTTGAAATGTTTTGTGGCAGTTTAAAGAGCTCCTGCTGTCACATATCTCAGGCTCATTGGATGTCGACTGTTGCTGCCATCTTAAAATCTTCCTACTCTGCCTAAACTTTAAATTCCTGAACTCTCCCTCTGGCAACGCATCTATTATTCTTTTATCCCTGTCTGGAATAAACAAGACATAAAGACGAGTGACGTGCTGGAAGAGAGAAGAATATCATCTAATGAGGAAAAGTCTCGTTTGTCAGTGAGGCGGAAAACTTTGAACTGTTTTTATGATTCCTTAATTTGTGGATTGTTTTTCTGAATTGATTTGTTAATTTTCTGGAAATTTATGATACAAGAACAGGTGGGATCAAAATTATAAAACCCTTTTTTTTCACACTCGCACACAAATCTTCAAGGTGCAGCAGGTGGTCGTTATTCTTCTAAGACTGGATGACTTTGTTTGGTTCCCATCGTGAGCTTGTTATTCTTTTTTTTTAAATGTAATCATGATGCTCACGAATTTAATGGCTACACTTTAACCTGAAAGGATTCCTCGGTTGCAAAAACAATCTCTCACCTGCTGCAGGTGGTACATTAATGCAGAGAAGGCCTCCTCCAGCACCCCGAGGACCTGCCTGCTTTGCTGCAGAGTGAGCGAGGTGGAGGAGGATGGAGGAGAGGGTGCAGCGGTCTGTGACACTCCCATGCAGCAGGCCTGCTCGATGGCGGCCTCCATGATCCGGTAACAGCCTGTGGAGTGAAGACGGAGCGGGGCGCATCACATCAGCCTGATGTAGTTACAGGATGTGAAACATTTCTTTTCTTTTTTTAAACTTCCCTACCTGTGAGTGTGTGCTGCAGCTCAGGGCTCAGGTCATTACCAGGCGGCTCCTCCAAACCCATCCTGACCTCCACACAGGCTCGGTTCACCAGTAAGCAGCAGAACTTTGGAGGTCCCACCTGCTCCCACCCGTACAAATCCAGCAGACAGGCGCTGAGGACCAGTATCGGCCCGATCTGTCTTGGTGTCAGCTTCGCTTGCATCATCGGTCTTAAAATCCCCCAAACCCGCGCCACGACTCCCTTCAGCTCCTCGTTTTCTACTGCCACCCCTACTGGGGGCAGAAACTGCACCAACCGGGAACACATGTCCAACCTGGTCTGGTCTCTGGATTGGCAGAAGTCTTTGGAGAGCTGGACCAGCAGAGAGAGGAGCTCTGCAGGGTGTTTGCTCCATGCTTTGTCTTTGGTTTTTCCCGAGAGGAGGCAGCCTAACAAGGCGAGCCCTCTGTCGTGGCTGAGAGTCTGGTTTTGTTGCACTGCTCGGCAAAGAGCGGGAACGCCTCCTCTGCTCAGGAGCTGGTCCGGGCCTCTGGGTAAGGCACATATGGCTGTGAGGACCTGGTAGCAGTCTGCAGCCATGGCTTTATCCAGACTAGAGGAGGAGGAGGAGGAGTTTTCTCCTTCAGCTCCACAGCTTCCATCAGTATTCTGCTTACTGGTCTCCTCGGCTGATTTATCCACATCACCAGAATTCCAGTCCCCCATCTTTTGATCCCCGGCTTCCTGTTTCTGCTGGTTTACAGGTCCGTTTGCTAAAATGCTCAGCAGGAGAGGGACGGTGGTGAGAAGCTGAGGATGGGAGGCCATGTCTGGGTCTGTACTCAGAGCAGCCAGCAGAGCTGTACCCAGTGAGAGGAGTTCATGTGGGGGTAAGCCCGAGTTGTCATCTCCTTTTACCGCCGTCACCAGAAGGCGAGCCGGGAGGTTCAGACCCACCGCCTCAAAGATGCGCCTCAAGGTGGGTCGGTCGAGCTGGTTAGCAGGGCAGAGGCGAGTTATCTACAGAGAGGGGAAAGAAAACAGCTGTTCAACACTTAATGTCGTTTGGTCCGGACTTCAGACTTTTCTGTTTGATTCAAACCAAAATGATAGTTGTGAAACCTCCCCTGGACCTTAGTCCGACCAAAAGCGGTGGTCTGGGTCTGGACCAAACAGGACCACGGTCTGGTACATGCCCAGTGTGAAAGCATTATTTTGAAAGGTTCAGACCTTTGTACCAATCACCGGGTTACACACTTTCTCCTTCTTTCCTGTTGACGATGATAAAGTTGTCGTCTAATTATAAACCTCATAAGACGACCTCAGATCAGCATTATGTACAATTCTTCAAGTTGTCGCTGTTGGTGGTATAAAAACATCAATAATATGATGACAATTTCATTCATTGTTGACAACAATAAATTCCCGCGCAACATGTTGACGTCAGATGGCTGCCGGCCAAATGACCAATCAGTTTAAACTACAGAGACATGCAAAGTACACAGTCGATGGCGGCATCACGTAGTTCATCATGTAAATTCTGTTAGTCCATTTGCAATAATGACAGAATGAAACCATAACAGACCGAACCAAATGTGTTTTTTTCCAAGCCAGTCAAGATTCATGGTCCAAATTGTGTCGTTAATTAATTATTTTTCTTTTTCAATAAAGAAACATGACTTTGTAGCATGGCAACAGTGGAGGTGGCTTCCAGAGTGCTGGGGATGTGACTGAAACAAGGGTTTTTAAATACATAAATAAATAAGATTTTTTTAAGCTGTTAGAAAGCTATCAGAAGGCCCAAAGAGCTATAAAAAATTGTATTGTACCCTCTCTTTAATAATGCATTTTCTAGTATGAATCCTATGTTTACACCACGGACTGTTTATAAGGTACGAAGCTTTTGTTATAGTTGAATTGTGATGATGTGTACCACTAAGAATGGATCAAATTTGAATTTTTTTTAATAAAAACAAAACAAAACCCCAAATTATCCCCCATTGGAGCTTTAAATCCACAATCTACATCTATATAAACATCACCTATAAACTGTGTAGTGTCTGTCTGTTCAGGGGGGTGAAATCTGGAACAACATACAGGTTGCGATCAGGGAATGTCCCACGTACCCCACATTTCAAACCCATCCCATATGGATGTGTGTGTGTCTATTTATATTTGAGTGGTGTGTGTATGTGTGCATGTTTAGTTGTATGATAAAGGTTATTTGAATGCTGCATGAGACAGATGGAGGCAACCTCAGATGAAAACTAGCCTGATGGCTAACTCTAGCATATTTACATTGAGGCTGTGCTGAAATGTTCATTAATATGCACTGTCCCTTTAAACAAACAAATAAATAAATAGTAGCTGGGAAAAAATGAAGCATAAGAGTCATTGGGAAACTATATTGATCAGAACAATGGGTTATAATATTCATTTTCCAGTTATCTAAAATATAAAGAAGCTTTATACTTCATTACTTTTACGGTTAACGGTTTCTACTCCAGCGATGTGAGCACTGAGAACCAGTGGAGATGGTGCGTAATGTGCACACTTCTTTTCTTCACTCACCAGAAGTAGAGCTGCCAACGTGTGACTGTCATTTTTAGCATGCTTGAGTGTATGAAGACATCTCTCCAACATTTCTGACTGGGAGTCGGTTAGACCACCTCCTGCATCCCCCTCTGAGCCTCCTCCTCTTCCTTCTCCCTCTCTCTGCTCCTCTTTATCAGAAAGCTGGCTGCTCCCAACAGGTTCACCGTAAACATCGGGATTGTTAGCCATTGTGACCTATGTAAGTATTTAAATGAGAGAGAAAAGAAAGTAAAATTGGGGAAAACAAACCACGTTATAAACAAGTCATTAGCCTCAAGCTGTTAAATACAGAAGAAATATTGTTTACGTTTTACTTAGTTTCGAAACTGTTGTCGATGCTGCGACGTTTACAACTTAAAGTACCGTTTTAAAAAATATTAACTTACGTTTGTTGACAGCCCTCTCACGCGCTGAACAGCTCGTGAGCAGTATCCGGAAGTAAATCTTCAACATAGCACTGAAAGTAACCAATGAAAACGAGCTGACAATACCAAGGAACCAATCACAGGACAGATACTTGGGAGGCGGAGTGGCCATCTTGGTGCCCGCTTGTAACGTCAAATAAACGATATCGCGTCATTTTTTAAGCTCGAAAAATACTTTCTGAATTAATGAATTTAGCTTCAAAATTAAGAATGAAAAAAATAAAGAAGGTAAAGTGTTTAAACTGAGCTTCATCCGTTCGCTTTTGACATAATGCTCGACAGGTGGCGCTTGGCGGAAGTAGTCGGATTAATTTTAAATGATTTCAATTTAATTCGCGCTCCAGTAAATTCAAACCGTGGATTGTAACACGTATGTTTTTGACGTGAAATGTTACCTGACACTATTCGGTGAAAATATATTCATTTAAATATCGTCAATTACAACTTTCCCGCCAATAACAGGAAAACGGTCGTGTTGCTCTGCTTTACCTTGAAAATCTAAACCGGAAGCAGTACTTATCACTCGGACTGATTTGACATTGGTCACACAAGCACATCAGCTGTACCAACGAGAGGAATACTGACCTAATTAACAGTACAGGGGACATCAACAACGACGACACTGAACCGCAGTGACTGGACGAAGAAACCCGTTCCACTTCCAGAAACTGTGAGTCCTCGTAGCTTTTCTTCTTCCTCGAATTAATGTCGTGACAGTTGCTATTAAAACGCACGGTGTGTAGTGAAAGCGAGTGCCAGCAGCTGTTAGCCTCAAGGTGCCTCAAACTGGGGTGATCCTGGATTATACAGGTAAGAAACCGAGTGGGATTCAACCGAAATCGTGCAAAGGCACAGCGGTGTGTATTGCAACAACCGAAACGAGATCCAGTGGCTGCACGAGAGGTGTTACATTATTGATTTCACATCCTCTCCTTTAAATTTTTGGGCTTCGCAGGCTCTTACTATCGGCCATTATTAAATTAACTGACAGCTCTAAAGAGATCATCTTGACTTAATCTTGATTGTAGTTTAAACCTGGTAGGATACATAATCCATAATCCAGGAGCCCACCATTTTGATGGAGTAACTCACTGATATTGCAACTAATGTCCTTATCTGGATGCTAGAGCTCCGTTCATTCAATCAGTCATGCACGTACTTTGCACTTAAATCAGCCAGGAAATCCCTTCTACACGTGGATCAAACTTAGCTATAGACTATTATATAAATATCTGATTTTTTCCGCAAATTAAAATATTTACCTTGAGAAATATAAACGACTAAAGACCTGTTTTATGCTTTTTAAAAAAGACTGAGAGAGAACCAAAAATGACATGATTGGATCCTGACTCTGTCAGCTCATTTTAAGGGGTGATATACTTATTGTAAGTCACATTTTTAATCCAGTAAACTGCTCTGATTCCCTACATCGTGATACCCTCAGCACTATCTGTAGCAGAGAATCACAGTTGGGTGGTTGGTGTCTGAGTCCACATATGATTGTAAAACAACGACAACAACAAAAAAGTGTTATTGCTTGAAAAAAAAAAAGCTACTTTCTGATTTTACTTGCAGTGAAAACAATAGAGCGATTGAGCATTTTCATACCACCTTTTTTCCTGTTCGCCCTTCTTTTTCTCGTCCTTTGTGTTTCACATTTATCCGGGAATGAGTTTGAGGTCAAATCTTGTGACATTTGCCTTGCAACCCAACAAACACACACAATCAAATAGACTCTTCCATCAGTAAACACCATGAAAACCATTAATTTCAAAATGTAACACCCAGTACTGCATGGAAAAACATGTGACAATAATGACTAAGAGGTGCGCAAATGTTAATCTGTATTGCCAACAGTACGTACTGTTGACACACTGTGCACAAAATAAGTGCAATGACCCCAAAAGACACTTTCGCAATCAACACTATGCCATCAAATCAACAAAGCTGATGTGAGTCGACCTGATGCTGCTGATGTAAGTTTACAGTCAGTGGTTGTAATTAGCGCTGCACCAGTTAATTGAATAATCAATTATTATACATAAAACACTTTATTTGTTAGCACTTTTCAATTACAGTAACAAAGTGCTTCACAATAAGCAGTAAAAACAGGTAAAAACAGATCAGACAAGCAGACAAAGAAGAAGAAAATAATTAATAAAAGCAAAACCAATAAAATAAAGATAAACATAAAATAAAATCACAAAATAAAAGATTTGATGTAAAAATAAGTCTCCAGTAATGAGATAAAACAGGGGACTGATTTTACAATTCTGATTTCCTCTTGCAGGCTTTTCCAAAGTCCAGGGGCTCTTACTGATAAAGCTCTATCACCTTTAGTCTTGAATCAAGACCTTGGAACAGCCATTTGTTGTTGTTGTTGTTGTTGTTATTGTATATTTATTGTTTTTTTTGCATATATAGGACATATACAATAGAAATTCCACAAAAACAGCAAACAACTGGTAGAAAAAAAGTGACCTAGGCAGCTGTTCCATGTGTAAGAGATAAAGGGTTGCCATAGTTACCCAAACTTCTCGGTGGATCCCTAGAGTGTGTATCTTATTTTCCCTATTTTAAGACATCGTATAACCTCACAGATCCACCAATTACACCTCGGAGGACGATCACTCTTCCATTTTGCAAGAATGAGACGCCTCGTCAGAAGAGCTGAGTAGGTTATGCAACACTATTGTGTTTTTTTTGTTAGCGCGACTTCACCTGACAGCACACCCAAAAGACCAAGAAAAGGACAGGGTTGAATAAGATGACCCGTAATCTTTGAAAAGACATCAAAAAATGGAAGATTGGTAGGATGTAAGGCTTGGGCGTGACCAGAATTTGTGATAAAGACTGGCCGAGGCTTGTTTACACCGGTAACAGATTGGGCTGATATCGGGGACGATTCTTGAAAGTTGGATCTAAATCAATCCTAAACTGTACGACAGTATGCCTCGCGCAAATAGATGTTGAATGAATGTTACTCAGTATCTTACACCCCTGATCATCAGAGATATTGGTTTCCATGTCCTTCTCCCAGTTCTCCCTGATAATAGATAAAGATTAAGACTTCCAGATCAGATATAACAGTGGAAAGTCTGGATATTGATTTGGTAACTCCTGGTTTGCTTTCCAGAATTGTATCAAGAGCAGTTTTTGGTAGCAGGAAAGAGAATTGAGTCAACTGACTTTGGATGAAGTCTCTAATTTGTAAATACTGGAATTAATGACTTGGAACAGCCAGTTTTTTAATTGATTACTGAATTAATCGTCAACTATTCTGATAGGTATTTGGATAAACCAATCGGTCATCTTGGACTCAGAGAAACGTCAACATTTTCCAACGTTTTCTGACATTTATGGACCAAACTACTACTTGATTACTCGAGTGAACAATGAAGAGATTAATCCAGGCCTACTTGTAATGATGATCTAACTGTGTCCTTATTTTAACCTCCTGTGGCAAGTCGTAACTCAGGTTTGTTGGCACCGTTCCTTGAATGACTACAGCGTAATGAAAACGTTGCCGTTATTACCTTGCTGTTTATTTCAAGCGCTCAGCCGCCTCGTAGAGAAATAAAAACCAACCTAACTTTCCTCTCCTCTTGCAGCCAGAAGAAGGAGAAGAAGAAGAAGCTGTGCGTGGGACTCGGTGTCATTACAGAGAAAGCTCCACCAACCTGTCTGCCTGGAAGCCAATACAGAGCTGACAAGTGGGCTATTGACTGCAGCAAAGTGTGAGAAAAAAGAAGGAGGAAGAGGAGGTTCTTTTCATGGGATGCATAAGAGGGTTTTTTTTGGTGACAGAGTTCATTGTTTTGCAGAAGCATCTCGAGGGCAGAGTGGGCAGTGAGAAGTCCGTAATGGCCGAGCTGTCATCAGAACAGGTGACCGAGTGCACCTGAGAGTTATTGCTGCTGCTGCTGCCGCGTCCACTCCGAGTCAGCGTCAGACTGTGGGAATTCACCAGCGCATACTTCAGTTCTGGAAAGAAAGAAAAAAAACTCAACTGAAATCCTCTCGCTGTTGGTGTGGATTGCTTTACCTGGGACCGTTTCTGAGTTCACCTGAGAGAGAGAGAGAAGCAAGCGCGGAGGGGGACAAATGACTGTTTGTGGATTTGGATCTTGCTGAGCTGCTGATTATAGCACAGGTGGAGCTCAGGCATCCATATGGAGGAAGATCCTGCAGGTTTGCGATGACAGTTTTTGCTTTCTGTGTGCATGAAAACACTGATTAAATGACGAATAGTTAATCACAAGCAGTTTTTGATTACGTGAGACTCCGAGTGTGTATTTATTCAGTCGCTGAAGCAACAATCCTGCATCTTAAAATCTCCCCCTATAGATGTAACGTTTCATTTTTCCAGCCGTATGGATTTCTAACATCTGGCTAACGTTTGCAGACTGTTTGCTCAGCACATGCCTGTGAGAGCTTCCTGATTTATGACCATTCTGCCTCATAGTAAAACCTCCTGGTGAGACAATGTGGATAAGAGTCCTGCTATCTTCTCTGAACACAGTGTCCCAGGACTAGTACTGTTCACGCCCCCAAAACCACAGTTTTTTTTTTTTTACATCCCCCTTCTGCTGAAAGAATTCAAGAGAGGGGAAAAATGCAGCGTGTACTCAAGAGCAGCTTCATGCATGTCTTATAAAAATCCTCAGTTAAAGTGTGACTTTGCACCTCCAGCTGACAGATTCGCATCCTAACCAGCTCATGTCATGATCTCTCTGCATTCTGTGACTCATTCAGCGTGAGAGTCAGACTTTGGTTTCGCTCCCAATTAGCGTGAAATGGCAAACTTTCTCGTCACACTTCCTGAAAGAAAGGACACGAAGCATTAAGATGTAAACTCGGTGCTGTGACTGCAGCAGGATTTAGAGATAACACACCACTATTTGTTTCCCCTCCAGGGGTTTCGCCCATGTCTGACACTGCTAACCCAGAGTAACCTAGAAGTGTGGCAAAGATGTCAAACAGCAGCACAGAGAGGCTCAGTCTTTTTTTATAAGTTGTATTTTTGGGCTTTTCAGCCTTTATTAGAGAGAATAGGACGATCGATAGAGAGAGAGAGAGCAACAAAGTGGCGCCGTGCTAGGAATAAATCTTGTACTTAAACTTCCTGTTAGTGAGTGATTGGTGTTAAGCTTTGTTAGAGTGACTTGGAAAATATCAAACTCTGTATCGTCTAAAGTGTTGCTCAAATTTCAAGACCTCAACCCAACTCATTGTCACATTTAGTGTCAGCTCCCAGGCTACGTAACGAGTCTTAATCAGAGATGGACTGCCGATACCGATTATTTGTAGTCAAGGAGGCCGATATTTGGAGCCGATATTCATTTGCATGAAAAGTGAAAATATTGGTGTCAAACTCTTAAATAAGATGAACTCCATCGCTTAACTTTGTTTAAATGTGTCTTAGCATGTTTATTAAACGGTTCCCAGGCTCAGCAGCGTGTCTCAAAAAGTTCAGTAAAAAACAAATAAATATCCCCCTAAAATTTTCCAAAATTTCAATATAACTGAAATGTTATCTACTTGGAAAGTCAATATGCAAATAATCGGGCCCAGCCGATAATCGGGCCCAGCCGATAATCGGGCCCAGCCGATAATCGGGCCCAGCCGATAATCGGGCCCAGCCGATAATCGGGCCCAGCCGATAATCGGGCCCAGCCGATAATCGGGCCCATCCGATAATCGGGCCCAGCCGATTATCGGGCCCAGCCGATAATCGGGCCCAGCCGATAATCCGTCTACCTCTCGTCGTAATGCTAAAAGAAGAGTCACATATGATGTCTGAACCGCATATCTACTATGATATGTTTTGCATATAGTGTCAAGTTTCCTTTTGTCTACGACTCGGGGACGTCATACCTGTCATTTCACCTTTTCGACTTTCTGGTTCTCTGAATTATTTGGTTGATGTGACACTTCAAAGGAGCGAGCTCACAGGATCGTGAGTTATTTCGCTGTCAGCAGGATATTAACTGAATAGTCGCAGAATAAAGGAGACTTGTTATATTTGTTCCACATGTGCTCCATCAGAGGACAAAAGGCCTGAGTTCTTGTTTTATGTTTGGATGGTTCGAGATCCACTTGTGTTTGTTTTTCTTCCATTTCCTTGGTTGTCTTTGAAGAGCAGAGTCGACTGGAAGCGTTTGAATATTATTTGCATGAACTTTTCTTATCAGGTTGATGTTTATAGGCTGGTTAAATTACCATGAGTCTGTAGAGCTGAAACACTTTAGTCTATCAGTGATTGAAGAAAAGAGAGAGGGATGGCTGTGGCTGTTAAAAGTCCACCAGCAGCTGTCCAGATCAGTTTAACCAAATGTTTCTCTGTGGACCCACCTTAACCCATCTCATCTTCCTTCTTCTCCAAACTCCCACAGTTCACCGTTCTCACAGCTGAGCCTGTGAAGGCCCCGCAGGCGGCCATGTTGGATCTCTTTCCTCGAGAGCTGGTGTTGACCTGTCTTCACCCGTCACCTCCCAGCACATTGCTGCCAACTTAACTCCGCGCTCTAACCCACTTCTCTTTCTTCCAGCGCTCCGGTCGGGAGAAAGGTAAACATGAGCGCTTGTTGATGTTTCTGCAGGTTTGGATTGGTCGTCAGTATTAATCTGTTGATTCAGTTTCTCAAACAGACAGTTATTAATTTTGTTGGAGGTGCTCTCGAATGAAGTGTGAGAGGTCTGGCTAGAGTTTGCTATTTTGTTGCCGTTAAAAAAAAAAAGAGAAAAATAATCTCAAATCTAATTTTTTTTTGAGGATGTGTCACAAAAGGTGTGAGGACTGTATCCCCTGAGTGTATTTTAAGCACATCTGTTTAAAAAAAAAGGTAAAATTACATTTGATTGTGCACCTCCCTGCATCAAAATAAACACTTCTTTCTTGTTTGTTGAAAGATATGATTAGCATAACTGTAGCATATGTTCAGTAAATACAAGGCGGGTAGCGTGTTGGCTTAGCTTAGCTTAGAACAAAGACTGGGACCTGCTTGGTTTAACTCAAAGGTAACAAAATGTGACTTCTAACGGCTGTAAAAGTCAATAAATAACGCATCACACTGACATGTTCTGACACCATTTTTTCCCCTCTCGATATCTTTGGTAACCTTGTTGTTTTTAAAATGTGCTATATAAACAAAGTGGAGGATTGTCACTTGACTTTCCTTGTGCAACACAGGACATCCTGCATGAACGTGTCTCGGACACAAAACAGCGAAGCTATAATCTTCGTGGTATTTCTTTATTTATCTTTACTCGATCAACATTTAAAGAGGCAGCAGCCAAAAACCTCATCATGGTGCAAACAGTCCTCTGTTTGAGGAGCTCAGTGTTACAAAACAAAAAAAAAAATACCTGCCACGAAAAGTCAGGCAGTGATGTTTTTCTGTGGAAATGTTTGGAAACTTTTGTGCATGAAGGAGACGGTGCAAATGCATACATTTTTTTTTTTTTTTTTGAAGTATAGAAATATTTCAAGAACATTTGGCTGCAGAAAAATTGGCTGATGGGAGGCTGATGGGAGGCTGATGGGAAGGCGATCTTTGAATAATTTTTGAGTGGTTACCAGCAAATATTGAACAGTGCATTTTCTTGAAATGCCCATCCCCAGTTCCTGTAAATCAGTGGTCCCCAACCTTTTTTTGTCCTGTGACCCCCATTTCGACATCACCGATTCCTGGTGATCCCAGCAACATTTTTTTTTCTAGATTTAGTTTTTGATCATGTTTTTTAGACGTCTTTAATTTTTAATCTTCTTCCTCCCCGCTCATAGTTTTTACCGTTTCGACTGTAACTGTAGAAATCTTGACTGCAAGTTGTTTGTACAGGTTTAAGTGAGGGAACTCAAGTAGCGGTATCCGTAGAGTGGCCGATCGTGGCCGTCAATCAAGACGCCCCAGCTCAGATATTTTTATATGCTGCATTTTATGTGAATTAGATTCAAGAAAGTGAAAGCATAGAGTACAGTTGTTTAAGATTGTAGGTGGTGTTTTAAATTAAAAAAAAAATCATTAAAAAATATTTTGATCAGTATTTTTTCAATCAATTACAAGATATTTCAGGCGACCCCATTTGAATTCCAGGCGACCCCATGTGGGGTCACGACCCCAAGGTTGAAACACACATAAGGTGTCACTCTTAAATCAAAGTTCTGTGTTTGGCTGCTTTGTCCTGCTGTTAAATTAATATTAACTGAGTTTTTACCCCCCCCCCCCCCCCCCTCCAGGTCTTTGGTCCCAGTGTAAAATGTCCTATGCACACCACAAGCTGCTTACCTGGAGCTTACCTCAAGTCCTCCTCCTGCCGCTGACCTACCTCCTCCTCCTCCTGGCACCTCCCACAGGTAAAACAAACCACCCCAAAGTCCACTGCCAAAACCACATTTGTTCTCTGAGAACTGATAAGGTAATCCACATCTGTGCCTGCTCTGCTGACAACAACACCAGCAGCCATCTTTACAGCACATTCACACGCCTTTGGTTACTCAGGGTGGGCCGCTGTCCTTCTCCGAATCTTATTATGATACCCGCCTCCATTTGGGTTTGGTAATTGTTGTTTACTGTCCTACTCTGGGCACAGAGACAGAGGGCTAATGGCACCCCTACTGTGTGTGTGTGTGTGTGTGTGTGTGCCTTCACTCTGATGCCACTTTGCTCAGTGGGTTACAATGTGGAATGGGACAATAGGGGCTCTGTGTGTAGACTGTGCGTGTGTGTAGGTTGTGGGGTTCGGGGACAGAGCGGACAAAGGGTGGGATGACCAAACGGAGGCCGGAGGGTCCTTTCTCAAACAAACTGTACTGCTTTTGTGTGTTTTTGGATGAAAAGATAAGTGTGACTCAAGACTGGGAAAACACACACACACAACTCCCAAAAAGCCAACTTTAGCTCTCACGTAGCTAATTAGCTTCAGTTTCAGAAGCACCGCTGTTTGAAATGATCAAAGTGTTGAGTTATTTCTTGGGGTCCTCGGGTTTATTTTTTAGGATAATTAGCACTAAAGACGGCTTGGGAGAGAACAGGTGTGCACAGAAAGAGTGATTTCAAACAGTCCGTGGAGAATCAAAGGAGAGAAACTTGAGAAAACAGAGTAATAATGAGGTCTGCAGATATAAAACAGCACCACAGTTTGGATCTTTGTTTGGTCACCCACACAAAATCTGTCTGTCGGAGTCTTACGTCTTCAACCTACTTTGTCCAGAGTTTCACAAACGCATCTTTTTGAGGATGGTCAGCAACAATACTCAGGTAGGCTGTGGCGTTGGAACCATGCTCAGTTGGTACTAAGGGGCCCAAAGTGTGCCAAGAAAATATCCCACACACCATTACACCACCACCACCAGCCTGAAACGTTTTTCCAGTCTTCTACTGTCCAATTTTGGTGAGCCTGTGTGAATTGTAGCCTCAGTTTCCTGTTCTTAGCTGACAGGAGTGGCATCAGGTTTGGTCTTCTGCTGCTGTAGCCCATCTGCCTCAAGGTTCGACATGTTGTGCGTTCAGAGATGCTCTTCTGCATACCTCGGTTGTTATTTGAGTTACTGTTGCCTTTCTATCAGCTCGAACCAGTCTGGCCATTCTCCTCTGACCTCTGGCATCAACAAGGCATTTTCACCCACAGAACTGCCGCTCACTGGATATTTTCTCTTTGTTGGACCATTCTCTGTAAACCCTAGAGATGGTTATGTGAAAATCCAAGTAGATCAGCAGTTTCTGAAATACTCAGACCAGCCCGTCTGGCACCAACAACCATGCCACGTTCAAAGTCACTTAAATCACCTTTCTTCCCCATTCTGATGCTCGGTTTGAACTGCAGCAGATCGTCTTGACCATGTCTACATGCCTAAACGCATTGAGTTACTGCCATGGGATTGGCTATTAGAAATTTACGTTATCGAGCAGTTGGACAGGTGTGCCTAATAAAGTGGCCTGTAAGTGTATAATAATGTAAGATAGGATCATGATTAGCAATGTTTCTTATATTGAAACCATTTATTTCCTCAACTATGTCCAACCACTGTCCTGGTTGAGGAGAGTCACATTTTCGCCAGTTCCTCGTGATGGCTTTTTTACATGCCAGCATCAGGACTTGAAAAATGTAGTTGTCTTCCCTTTGAATGAAATCCACTGGTAACAGTCCAAGGTACATACATCTTGGGTCCTGAGGTATCTTATAGTGTAAAATATCTTCTAGAATCGGAGTAACACTGTCCCAGAATGATTGAATATTTTGATCTACCCCAACTTTTAATGGTGGAAAAGCAAACAGTTACTGTACCAAAGTTCTTCCCAAAGAATGACGTGGTAAACTGTATCAGCGCTTAATAAAACTCTACCTAGAAGAGTCTTATCAGTGGACCAAATAAATCAGCCCGTGGTTGGCGCCCTAAAGTCAACACTGCCCACTTTCCTGCAGAGCGTACTTCCTGTTTTGGTGTAACCAAGTACCAAACATAGAGGGGAAAAAAATAGATTTCTTTCTTAAATTAGACTTGACGCCTCCATGGCTGTCTTGCTTTGAGCAGTTCGAAGTCTTCACTGACCATCCTCAAACTGTAGACCTCATGAAATAAAACTGATAACTGATTCTGTCTCCAACTCTGTATCATTTTTTGTAACTTAAGTTTTATTTTAGTTTAAGCAACTTATGCAATCTTTTATACATATTGTTGTATCTGTTGTTGCAAAATTTCACAAAGAAAGAAAGCAGGAAAACAAACATTAAATCAAGTAAGATGACAGATAAATAAAGGAGAAAAATCAAAAAACAAGGGCAGGACTCCACCTTCCAACAAACATCTCTCTGCAGTCTCAGGGAGTAAGTTATTTTTTCCACTGAATAGATTTCAGAAACTTTCTCAGACCACATGCTAAGTGATGTCAGAAGTATTTCTAAAATGTACTTTTTTTTTCTTCTTCCATCAATTCCCTTTGGTGTTACACCCAACAATGCCACCCTCGGATCCTTTGGGAAGTCTTGGTGAAAGACACCATCCCAGAATGCCTTTATTATGGGGCATGCCCAGAATATATGTGTGTGTCGTTGCCCAACTGGGCACCACAACTTTTTGAGACAGTTGGGCTCATTTTGGCAGCTATTTCTGGTGTCCTGAAAAATCTTGTAACAATTCCATTTTTCAACATAACCCCCTTCAGCCAGCGATGTTTAAGGGCCTCAATGCCGCTTTTAAAGAAGTCCTTTTCTTGACCGTTCAGAAAGTCGTCCAATGCTTGTATGACATCATCATCTGATTGAAAGTGGGTACAGGAAATGGTCTTTTTCAAATTTCAGAAACGGGTGAAAGTCTGATGGAGCGAGATCAGGCGAATAAGGCGTCAAGACTTACTTTAGGAACAGACAGCAAAAACAGGAAATGGCGCAATAATTGGCGAATAACTGACTTAAATTCTCAATAGTTCACTGTAACAACACAAATGTGGGTGATGGGTTTAAATACAGCAAAGACTTTGTGTTTGGTTTGTTGAACTGGTGAGTAAAGCTTCTTCTCTTGAGGGTTAAATATTAAGACCTGTTAAACAGGTAGTTCTTGCCACCCCTGAAGTTTTCGCCTTTCAGGCAATGACTCAGTCGGATTCTTTTGTCTTGACCTTAATCAAATCTAGTTTGGCTGCTGTGTTTGTGTTAACGAAACTGCCCGTCTCTCGCTGTCTGCAGCACGTCGTCGTCAGTGCTGTTTCAGTAACAGTGGATGGATTTTTTTTTTTTTTAGTGAGCTCGTTTGAAGCAGCTTGAATAAGAATAATTTAACCACCCATGGCACCAGCTCACAGCTCTGCTGATAAAGGTCTGATAAGGTCTGGCTCAGAGGACGGGGTTGTGTGTGTGTGTGTGTGTGTGTGTGTGTGTGTGTGCCGCGTACTGTGCTTTGGGTTTTAATCAGCGTCTTGTTTTGTCAGGGAAAAAAAAAGCCTCACTTCCTCTCTGCTGCTGACTTGGCTGACTGCTCAGACCGCGGCGGCGTGTCAGCTTTTTTTGCAGAGAATCTAATCCGTGAAAAGTCTCACAACTTGTGACCAGAGTTAGCCGGTTTGCCTCTGACAATGCCAAGAAAACCCAACAATGCTGTGATT
Source organism: Labroides dimidiatus (assembly GCA_030710495.1). Taxonomy (NCBI): domain Eukaryota; kingdom Metazoa; phylum Chordata; class Actinopteri; order Labriformes; family Labridae; genus Labroides; species Labroides dimidiatus. Next base: position 28,096,674 of record CM061155.1, read on the forward strand.
GATTACAAAACAAAGGAGATGTTGAACAGTCTGGGTGGAGGCTTTCAAACGTCTCCTTTGTTTGTGAGATATTGATTGCTTAAAAACATGTAGAGAAATACATCACAGATTCTGTCTCCATCCAGGTGTGTCGGCAAACCTCTGCCGCGTGACCGGCGGAGTGCTCGGGATCCACTGGAGCAGCGTCATCACCATGGGCTGGTACCCACTGGCGATGGGGAAAGCAGGGGCGACGTGTTCGGACACCTGCTGCTTGGAGCCGAGCTGCGGCGCCGTGTGGAGCCTCGGCGGGCGCTGTGTGCTCCTCCGCTGCATGCTGGACAGAGGGTGCCTCATCTCCTCCCTGCCACAGCCCCACCACGACTCACTCGGGCTCCTTCAGCTGCTCTCGAAGGTAGGGAAATAAACGATGATAACTCGTTACCCTTATCGACGTTTAAATGAGACGTAATCTGAGCTGAATCTGAATTTTCAGGGTCCTGTCTTGAAAAGACGCAGAAGAGCTCTCCAGGCACAAGATGGACTGAAAAAGGCGCAAGCACCCTTAACGGTAACACAGAATACGAGTTACTGTTGAAAGTTGTTTTGATTTCTGCATTGTTTGCTTGAAGCAGATTCTGTTAAAGAGGGGGTCTTCTGTCCCTCTGGTGCCCCTGCAGTATCATGACTTACAGCTCTCAAAACATCTCTAACTTCCTCCCACTGGTGTTTCAGAAAACCCTTATTCCAGCCTCGTTTATGCTGCTGTCTCTTTAAGTCTCGCCACTCCACAAACCCCCTTCCATCTGATTGGCTGGTATTTATATGCCTGTAGAAGCCAGCCTGAGCTTTGGGCGAGTGTGAGTTTTTGAGGCTGGACCCTCCATTGTGTCATAAACCAGTAACAAGATCTTAATGTGATGATGTCATCAATTCAGCATGTCTCTTTAAGATCTGGTGCTATTTTTAGAACGGATCATTTTGATCAGTTTACAGACAGATTCAGGGATTTATACAACAAATGAATGTGTAGAGGTTTGAAAATCTGCACACGGCTAGTCTGAACATCCTTGTTTAAAATATGGGAAAGAACAACACCCCCTCTTTAATTAGCCTGTGTTAGCTAGCACAAGGCTAAAGCGGCTTTAACTCTCGGGATCATGGGCCCATCAGCACGCCCGAAATGCTACTGATTTTTAAATGACTGGCATTAACAAACCGTTTGTCCAATCTAGAAGCTGAAAAAAACTGGTGTAATCTTCAGATGCTGTAGTTTCCAAGGGTACCTGAATGTATCGCAAGTGACGTCAGCAACATGCTGAAACAGACCCGTGAAAACCTGGAAAATTTCATGAGATTTCTTTAACATCGATTTTATTCACTCGTCCTCTTTGAAAATTTACAGGAAATAAACTGTTTGCTCGAGCAAAGCTCCGTAAAAAACGAACAATTCTACGTCTTTTACCGCTTTTAACAAGTCCTGAATGATTGACATACGTCTTTGAATTTTTTCACCCGTTTCATTCTGCTCAGAGCCGCTCAGCACCAATGAGCATGCGTCATACGCCGGCCTTCTGAGCCTTCGAGAGTCGTTTCAGGGCAGAATTAACCCTTTATTTTCCAGGAAACTGCTGTATGAGAGTGTGATGCCTGATGCCATGATGCCATGATGCCTCTGCAATGTAGACCGTAAAAAGTGTTAATAGTAGTGACATCATTGACTGTAAATAGTTTATAAAGAGTAAATGTGTGTTCATAGCTTGTAATTATGTAAATAGTTCCCCATTATTATTTTTTTATTTGATCCAAAGACTCGTGTTCACCTTGAAATAGGTTTTATAAATACATGTGTTGCATAAATATGTTGTTATTCACAGTTTTTCATTGTTTTCAAAATGGATATTTAGAAAATTCCTGTGTTCGTTTTTGTTTATTGAATGATTTATTGCATTTTGATCAGGTCATATTAATCAGGAGACATTATTGAGTTACATCTGGCCTTAGCCATGCTGGTCCTGAACCCAGACTTTATTTGGAGTACATAAAAACATAAATCAGCACAATTGACATGTTAAAACATGTGGCAACGTAAAGGACAAATATTAAACATAGAACCCATAAAAAAAAAACATAAAAACCAACGGGAAGGTTAATCAGCTTAATCAGTCAATTTCCCTGGCTGTCAAAAAAGTGATGGAAAAAAGTGCAAAGAAAAAAAAAATGAGACCACTGAGTAAAAATGTGACAGAAGCAAAAACAGCCTGAAATTCCAAGCATCAAATAAGGTCTCTGAATTTGTAGATTCTTTGAATGTATTATTTTTGAATTTTAAAAAATTTTAAAAATCAGGAAAGTTGTATTTCCGTTCTTCCTTTTTTTTTTTTTTTTTTTTAATGATTTACAGATTTTAAATTATGTCACACTGCATGTAGACATAATTGAGTTACATCAGTCTATTGTCATGGTTGTCCTGAATCTGTAGAGCTGCAGGACTTCACTTTGCTGAGAAAAATGAGACCACAGAGAGTAAAAATGTGAGGGAAGAAAAAACGTCCAGAAACTGCTCAGGATCCTGAGAGTTAATCTCCTCCTTCCTTTTGTTGTTCTTGCTGTTAAACACGTCTTATGGAGTCTTCAAATGAAGAGCAGGACTTCAAAGTCTACCTCAGCCTCCATGTTTTAACCCTTTCCATTTTTTGACCCCTTTCTGCAGGAAAGCACCAAAACCCAAACAGCTCACCCATCACCAACAGCACCCACCACCCTCGCGCTCCTCCAAACGTCCCCAAAAAACCACAGCCGGTCAGCCAACGGGAGCGCGGACACTGCTTCGGCTTCATCCCAGCAGGCCTCGGCGGCGGACAACACCGCTGACAGCGCTGCGTCTTCCAATAGCAGTGACGTCAGCAGCCCCACGACGCCTGCAGCTCCCACTCAGGCTGGTGAGGATAGTAACTCATGCCCGGATAGAGATCACCTATTTCTGGCTTGTACTGTAATATGTCTTCATTTATTAATCATGAACTAATTTATAATGGAGAAGCATTTTGCTTTTGTGGCTTGGGGGAAGATTTTACTCATATTCTCTTTGCTGGAGCCGCTGGAAATACATTTTTAAATCCTTTGGTTTAAGACTCAGAAATGGGGTTTAATCCCAGGTTGTTGGAGAAATTTAAGTAGAATTAAAAAAGCTGTTAATGCAAGAAGAACAAAAGAGAAACTCTGAACAATGAAAAATCTGTAGGGAGTGCAGAAGCTTCCATTTTCTGTCCTTAAAATCCTGCAAAAGATCCTCCACTGTTCCATCTGTGCTTCCGCCACAGCCAGCTATCGACAGAATGAGAAATCCCTCCGTTTATATGGCAGGCTGCCCTGATGTTATTTTTCCAGATGGGAGCGTCGTGAGCCGTGAGCATGAAGTGAAATGAGCGTAATTATGATCCGCAGGAATGTGCTGAAACATACAGCGCTTCGACAAACAGGCCGAGCTCGTACGGCCACTTTTTCTCCCCCTCCAGGTCATCGCTGAAACAATGGCTGTCATTATTTAGATAAAAATCGCTTCAGCTGTTTAGACTAACAATAGATTTACTCCAGCAAACATGAACAGGCTGAGCTGGTGCTAATGACAACACACAGGCCAAACGAAGGTCAGACACATTTCATGAGCAGATTAGACCTGCAGCTTAAAGTCCCTCTGCTCCTGAATGCAGCTCACAGTTTGGTTTGAAGGGAAACCAGTTTTACACACCATGAACAGCAATCAAACTGTGGGAGCAGTTACATAACATCTTCAGGTTTTAAGGCAGATGCTGGTGGAGTCTGAGAAAATAACCCCCTAGATCAAACTAGGACAGCTATCAGTAGCGGGCCCTGTGTCGGGGCCCTCGCCGGTAAGTCACCGCTCTGTTTCCCTGACTGATCCTTCATTGCTAACGCTGAACCAACCAACCGCTGCGGGCTCTGTGTTGGAGCCCCCGCGTGTAAGTGCCTGTGCCTGCCTACCCTCAGCTAACTACGGCTACCCTTGTTGCCTCCTTGACATAACTTGTACCGTGCACTTTTAGCCCCGTACTGGCCCTTTTCCTCCTCTGTTTCTAGGTGCTACACTCACTCATGGCTCCACTTACCTCTCCGTCTGACTGCGTAAACTGCACCGCCCTCGTGGAAAAAATCTCCGAGCTGGAGCGGCGTATCTCCACACTCTACACGCTTCGTGAGGCTGAGATGCAAATGGACACCATTGTCTTCCGTTCCACTCCGCCGACATCCGAGGCATCCAGCCCTGCCCGGTCCTGCCCTGCCTCCGGTGCTGACCCAGCCGACGATGCCTCACCCACCGCTTCCGACCGAACAGCTGCTGCTTCCGATCCCCCTCCTCCGTCAACTACAAGCGACCCCACCTGGATTAGGCAGGGGGCAAAGCCTAAATCCCTTGCCACTTCCACTCCACGAGATCCCGCAGCTTGGTCCCTGATCGCCCCTCGTAGTGTGAAATCCAAACAGCCTCTCCATACCCATACACTCCCTCACACAATCCACCTGAATAACAGGTTTGATATCCTTTCCAGGCAGGATTTCACTCCCAAAACAGATATATGCAAAATCCCTCAGCAACATCCCTCACTGTCCACAAACCCACTGTCTCCTCAAACCCCCTCTCTGGGTCCCTCTCTGGGTCCCTCTCAACGCATTACCCGCCGTCTCTCCATCCCTCACTTCACACCGGCTCCGGTGCGTCCCACCGTCACCCCGCCGACCAGTCCCTCTTCTCCTGTACAGTCACTACCGGCCAAAACTGACAACTCTCCCCCCTCGAAAGTAGCAACCCCCCGTCCTCTTTTTCCTCCGACCACCTTATTAATCGGAGATTCCATCATAAGAAATGTCCGTTTTTTCAATGTGGTAACGCACTGCTTACCTGGAGCAACTGTCTCCGACATCCTCTTAAAACTTCCAGAAATACTCGGCACACTCCCATCATCTGTCCGTCGTATCATCATCCACGTCGGCTGTGTGGACGCATCCCTCCGACAGTCCGAGATCACCAAAACAGTGTTCATTAAACTTTTCCGTTATATCCAAACCATCAGGAAATCGATCTTTATTAGCGGCCCACTCTCTCCTCAAAATTGCGGTCCCGGACTCTTCAGCAGGATCCTCTCCCTCCATACTTGGCTCCAGTCTGCCTGCATGTCTCACTCGATAAACTTCATTGATAATTTCAACTTATTTTGGGGCCGTACATCCTTTTTCAAAAAAGACGGTCTGCACCCAAACAAAATGGGCAGTCGTATTTTAACGGACAATCTGCAACATGCTGTCCACAATCAACCACGTGATTGACTGTTTACACTCCACCCGCAGCGCCTCCCGTCTTCTTCTTCTTCTACGGTCCAAACTCCTACCACTTTCACTTGCTACGGCTCCCCCCACAGGCCCCAGCGCACACTGCCGCCTGTTGCCCAATTCAAGATCCAGCCCGTTATTTCAGCCAGATTGTTTTCTCCTCAAAACCGGTCTACCTCTGTAAATATACACAACCTTATTTATATCGAGCATCATGCTCCTCCAAATAATGTTCCCATTCCCTCTATCATAACCGTCAGACCCCCACGCGTTAAAAATAGAACTCAGGTCAATAAATCCAAACAAAACCTCTCTGTGCTCCCCTGCATCTCACAACATGGACCACAACAACACATCCTCAAGCTTGCCCTTCAAAACACTCGCTCCCTCAACAATAAAGCAGTCATATTGAATGATTTCATCGTGGACAATAACCTGGATATCCTTTGTATCACCGAAACCTGGCACAGCTCTATGGACTATTTCTCCCTCAACCAAGCCACACCCTCTGGATACAAATACATTGATCAACCCCGCCTTACTGGCCGAGGTGGTGGTGTTGCCTCAGTTTTCAAGAGCCACCTCAAAATAAAACCAGTAACCACTCCCGTTGTAGAATCATTTGAACACATTGCTTTTAAACTACTCTCCCCCAGTCCTCTTATTATCATCATAATCTACCGTCCCCCCAAACCTAATCTGTCCTTCCTGTCTGACTTCACTCACCTCATTACTCATATTTCAGCCATCTCAGCCTCAGTTTTGCTTCTTGGTGACTTCAACCTTCACATCGATGACAAAAACTGCAAACATGCCTCTGACTTCCTGGACCTCCTGGACTGCCTCAATCTTACCCAACATGTCAGTTTCCCCACACACTCCCATGGCCACACTTTGGACCTCGTCTGCTCCACAGGTCTTAACATTCAGAAACTCACCAGCTTCAACCTCCACATCTCTGACCACTTGGCCATAGTTTTTGACATCCACCTTCCCACCCCTATTACCAAAGAAAAACGCACCATATTTTTCCGAAACATCAAATCCATACTGCCTCAAGACTTCTCAGCCTCACTTAGCAAAACCATAGCCACAACATCCCCTCCATCATCGGATGACCTGGACAACCTCATCAACCACTATAACAACTCTCTCTCTGCCTGCCTCAATCAATTAGCTCCCTTAAAAACCAAGACTGTTTCATTCACACACTCTGCCCCCTGGTTCACCCCTGATCTCCACCGTCTGAAATCCCAAAAACGCCAACTTGAAAGACTTTCTAAAAAAACCGGACTCACAGTTCATCTCCAAGCATACACAGACCACCTTCAACTCTATAAATCTGCCCTGATCCATGCCCGCTCCACCTATTACTCAAATCTCATCCACACTGGCTCTAATAACCAAAAGGCTCTTTTTTCCACTGTTAACAAACTCCTTAACCCCATCGATCTCACTTCAAACTCTTTCACTGTTGACAAATGCAATGCTTTTCTTTCATTCTTCCAATCAAAAATTGACTCAATTTACAACTCCCTATCTGCACCAGCTCCCTCAGATACCTCTCCCCCCCCCCTTGCTCCTCTCATCACCTACCCTCTCTCTAAATTTTCACCCATTTCGCAAGCTGATCTGTTTAAAATCATTACTTCTATTAAATCCTCCACCAGCATTTTAGACCCCATCCCATCCTCCCTTGTTAAATACTGCCTTCCCGCCATTTCCAAATTTATCACTAACATTGTAAACTCCTCACTCAACTCTTCTACTGTCCCTCTGTCTCTCAAACTGGCTGCCATTACCCCCATACTCAAGAAACCTGGACTAAATCCTGATGATCTAAATAACTTCCGTCCAATTTCAACCCTCCCTTTCCTCTCAAAGATCCTGGAACGTACCGTTGCCGCCCAAATCAAGACTCATCTCACGAACAACACCCTCTTCGAACAATTTCAATCCGGATTCCGCACTCACCATAGCACTGAAACTGCCCTACTGAAAGTCACAAATGACCTCCTCCTCTCTTCAGACTCTGGCCATATCTCCATCCTTATCCTCCTGGACCTCACAGCTGCCTTCGACACAGTTAACCATTCCATCCTGCTTTCCCGCTTAAATTCTCTGCTATATATCACGGACAATGCCCTCACTTGGCTGACATCATACCTCACAGACCGGAAACAGTTTATTTTCATCAACAACTGCTCCTCCTCCACTGCCCCCCTCTCTCAAGGCATCCCTCAGGGTTCGGTGCTTGGTCCTCTCCTCTTCATCCTCTACCTCCTCCCCCTTGGTCAGATTATCCATCGTCATGGTCTCAAATTTCATTGTTACGCAGATGACATCCAACTATACATATCAACCAAATCCATCACCCCTCAGACCCATTCTACCCTTTCAAACTGTCTCTCTGCTATCAGCACCTGGTTGCAAACAAATTTTCTCAAACTCAACTGCTCAAAATCTGACATTCTGTTAATAGGTCCAAATTCCCTCACTTCTACAGCCAAAGACTTCCACCTCACCTTTGAAAATTCCACCCTCTCACCCTCACCCCACTGCCGGAACCTTGGAGTAATCTTTGACAGCAAACTCACTTTTTCCACTCATATCAAAACAGTCACAAGATCAGCCTTCCACCATCTAAAGAACATCGCCCGCCTTCGCCCCTCTCTCTCTTTCCCTGCAGCTGAAACCCTCATCCATGCTTTTATCACTTCACGCATCGACTACTGCAATAGTATCCTGTACGGCACCACCAACAACCTCCTCAACAAACTTCAGTACATTCAAAACTCTGCCGCCCGCCTCCTCACCCGTACCCGTTCCCGTGACCACATCACCCCCATTCTTCAAGACCTTCACTGGCTCCCTATCCCATACCGCATAAATTTCAAAATCCTCCTACTCACCCATAAAGCACTCCATAACCAGGCCCCCTCTTACCTTAAAGACTTACTCCATCCCTACACTCCTTCCTGTACCCTCCGTTCCTCTAGCGCAAACCTCCTCACCGTGCCAAGGACCAAGCACCGAACCTGGGGGGACAGAGCCTTCTCTGTTGCTGCCCCCTCCCTTTGGAACTCACTTCCACAACACATTCGGACCATATCTGACCCCACCACCTTCAAAACACAATTAAAAACACACCTGTTCCGCACTGCTTTTAACTTATAACCTCTTTTAACTCCACATGTTTTGTTTCAACCTTTTTAACTTTGCTTTTTATCTGTAATTTTAAACTGTGATATTTTAGATTTGTTTTATGCTCGATTGGATTGAATTTGTTTGTTTTTTGCATGTCTATATTTGATGTTTATTTGAATTTTATTCTGTAAAGCGTCTTTGAGTTTTTGAAAAGCGCTATATAAATAAAATGTATTATTATTATTATTATTATTATTAGATCAGGGGTGTCAAACTCAAATACGAAGTGGGCCAAAATTTTAAATTGAACAAAGCTGCGGGCCAAGGTTGAACAAATGAACCTTTTAATATGGGACCAAACAAGTTTTGATTTGACAATGAATATTGAACAAGTAAGGCTTATATAACTTTAAAGTGCAGGTGTGCAAAATCGAGTTGTTAATAATACTAATACTAATAATAATGATACTAATACTGCTACTACTAATAATAATAATAGGGGTGGGCTGGAGCTTTCAGCCGAAGGAGTGCGCATGAAGACGGATCACTATCTTCCTAATACATCCATGACCGCTACCATAGACACAGAGGAGGAGGGGTGTCTGCCTCTGTCCTAATTGACGCGCCAAAACAACAGCAGAGCATTATGGGATTTGTAGTTTAAGTGGTGAATGCGGTGTTACAGCGCTGCCGCCGTATAATACCGTCGGGCCAGCTCTAATATTAATTTGAAATTGCCTCGCGGGCCAAATATAATTACACTGCGGGCCAAATTTGGCCCGCGGGCCAGAGTTTGACACCTATGCCCTAGATTAATTAATCTCAGGTTTGGAACCTTTTAAATGGAAAGGTCAGCTGACAGAATTTAGCAGCAAGAAGAGAGATCTGTGTTTCTCTCTGCTAAAAATGATTCTGTGATTAATTTATTAATGATGGTGGAGACTGGAGCTGAACTGACAGACAGGAAAAGGACAGAAGAGAAGAAGAAAGCTAAACGGAAAAGTGACAGAGCACAGGCTAAAACATGAGCGAAAGGCTAAACCACAAGCTAAAGGAAACACCATAAGCTGAAGGCTAAAACACGGGCTAAAGGCTAAACAGTGGGCTAAAGGCTAAACAGTGGGCTAAAGGCTAAACTGTGAGCTGAAGGCTAAAACATGGGCTAGAGGCTAAACAACAGAGCTAAAGGGTAATCCACAAGCTTAAGGCTAAAACACAGACTAAGGGCTAAACAATGAGCTAAAGCATGAAACACAGGCTAGAGGCTAAATCACAAGCTAAAGGCTAAACCACAAGCTAAAAGATAAAACACGGGTAGAGGCTAAACCACAAGCTAAAGGCTAAAACACTTGCTAAAGGCTAAACCACAAGCTTAAAGCTAAAACACAGACTAAAGGCTAAACAACGAGCTAAAGGATAAAACATGGGCTAGAGGCTAAACAACTGGCTAAAGCTTAACCATGAGCTAAAGGCTAAACCACAAGCTTAATGCTAAACCACAGGCTAAACCACTGGCCAAAGGCTAAACCATGAGCTAAAGGCTGAACCACGGGCTAAAGGTTAAAGCACGAGTTTGTGATAATGTTTATTCCAACTCACATGCAGCAGTTATTCTGCAGTGATCTGATCAAACTGTCAGTAAAATGAAGAGTGAGGTTACGTTAGCTCTGATTGGTAGACGTGCAGGTCATAAGGATTCACTACCGTTACACGTTAGCCTACGTTTACGTCTCATAGCGCTGGCTACTAAACTACAGTACAAACTGACAGAGTTTGCTTGTTGTCACGTTTCAAAAGACAGCTCTGTGTAACTGTTAATAAATACCTTACCTAAAGTTGTCTTGAACAAAGAAAAGTAGTGCTATAAAGAAGATCTGATCTCCATTCATTTCCAAAACAAACACACAAAGCTAGTCCTCACAGACCCTTTAAGAGCTCAACCCATTCAAAGAATGAACAATATGAAAATATGAAAACAAATAAACCAGGTTTTGTACAAAAAGCTCATTTCTAATGCATACACTCAGAATTTTGTAGCTAACTGTTTTGATTGTATTAAGGGGAAGAGTTGGGCGTAGATTTGCATCGCAGTACCTTTGAGATTAAAGGCAGTCTGTGTCTTGGGGTTGCCATGCTGCACTTGTTGATGTCATCTCTCATCCTCTGTGGTTATTTTGACAGTGAGGGAGCTGGTGGTGTCCGCAGGCGAGAGCGTGGAGGTCACGCTGCCCCGCAACACAGTGGAACTCAACGCCTTTGTCGTCCCTCCACCTCCTCAAGGTGAAACCACAGACACATATCTGATAGACTAGATTAATTATACGTCACACTGATCACCGGAGAGTTTAAAATCCTGACTAAGAGGAGGGATGCACGTCATAACCGTATTAATCCTCTGATCCCTCCAGACGGGCTTTAATAACAGAGAAATCTCTGATGGATTTTTAGGAAACACACGAGCACTTTTCATTACTTTGCTTTATCCAACGCTGCTCTTTTCACAGGGACAAACTATGCATTTGACTGGCGTCTGAAAACTCATCCCAAAGATTACAGCGGGGAGATGGAAGGGAAGCACAGCACGACGCTGAAACTAAGCCAGGTAGGAACCAGAGCCATCAGAGCTTTTAGATGTGTTAATAGCTTCACCGTAAAGAGATCACTTCCTCTTTCCTCTCTCACAGCTGACGGTGGGTCTGTATGAGTTTGAGGTGACGGTGGATGGAGACGGGGCCCACGGCGAGGGTTATGTCAACGTCACGGTCAAACCAGGTGAGGTCAAAGTGTCAGATAGCGTCAGATATTGATTAAAGACAACGAAAGGAAAAAACTGGCAGCAAGTTATCAAATCTATAATGTAAAACATCTGAAGGTGAATCTATTGGAAGAGTTCCCTCTTACTTAGGTGTATGAAAAAATAACAAGTTTATGAGGGGCTAATGGGGAAAGGTGGATCCTCTCTGTCCATTAGGGCTGAGTAATATATCCATTAAATCCATTAAATCAATTAATTTGAATTATTTTCTGCAGAAGATTTTTTAAAAATTTAGATTTTTTTTTCTTGTCTTAGTCTAATTGTAAGTTTTTGCAATGTTTGAAAAATTATCCAGTTTCCATGATGGTAGGCTCTGTCAGGTTTAAACCTTTTGGACTTTAAAAGGTTTTTAAAGGCTTGTGTTTGTTTTTTAAATGAGATAAAATATTGATCAGAGAGTTTCATGTCAATACACTGTGAAAATACTCAGCCTGGAGTGTTTAAGTCAACTCGGCCTTATACACATGAGTGTGTGGGTGTGTGTATGTGTGTATGGTTGTGTGGGAGGGATTATATATGGGATTGTTGTTTTTAATTGTTAGTAAAGCACTTTTTGTAACATCTCTTTGTATGAAAAGCGCTTTATAAATAAAGTTTGATTGATTGATAATCAACATTTTGTGACACACACTTTAAGAGGAAAATTTTGTTTGGTTTGGGAAAATATTTTGACAACATAGAGGAAAAACTTGATTCATGTAATTTTTGTATCACTCGGAGTGTTTTTTTTTTTTTGTTTGTTTTTTTTTTTTTAGAGGGAAAAAAAAATCCAATCCAAAAATTTAGGCCATATGACCCAGTCCAACTGTCCATTCTATTCTATATACAGTCTATCATTGCAATCAGGGCCGTTTCTAGCATTGTGGGGGCCCTTTGCAAGATGCTGTCCTGGGGCCCCTTGTCTTTATGAACATATATATGCTAGCCAGCTAGCTTTATTCGAGGCTAGCTGAGCTAGCTAGCAGGAGAAAAAATAAACAAAGTTGCTAAAAACACTAGGGATGCACCGATATGGAAACTTTGGCCAATACCGATATTAATATTTCTGTTACGGTCAATAATCAATATTTACCGATATGGATATACGTTAAAAAATGGCAAACACTTGCCGATATCGATATTAACGCTGATGCAACCCTAAAAAACACAGTGTTACGCCCCCCCATTCCCCCCCCACATCATGAACAAATGGCTCACCTTTATCCTTCGACCGTTTGTCGTCCTCCATTTTTCTGCTCTGCTGGGATAAATTTGTTTTGATACCATTCTGTTAAACTGCTGTTCGTCATTACTATCCTCACTGACGGTAATGATGGGTAGTTATTAATCATTCCCATCGTACCTGTCGGTGGCCAACCTGTCAATCACAGGGACTTAATTTATCCCACAAAACATATTATGTCATACAGCTGCATGCAGCTTTGGGGGCCCCCTAGTGGCTTGGGGGGTCATGTGCATTTGCATAGTCCACATAGAGCAAGAAAAGGCCCTGGTTGCAACCATACATGTTATTTTTGTTTCATCTAAACACATTTTAAGGCCCATATCATTATGTATTAAAAAAAAAAACCAACAGTATAAAACGATGAGGATGTTGAAGAAGTCATGTGACTTGGTTATCTGGATGCAAATGCATCTTCCTTACAAATATGGCTCCATTTAAAAGAAGCATAAGCAGGTTTTCCAAAGCAGGTGTCTCTGCTGCTACAGTAGAGTTAATGATGTGAATTCTTGAGGATGGAGTCCACAGTTTTGTCTCGTTCTTACTGAATAAACTTTGGTAGCTGCTCTCCTCCCACTCGCAGCCTCGTTTGTGACTCTTGCAGAGGAGCGAGCTGCTGACTTGTGCAAACTCGTGCCCCAGCCTCAGCTCATTTACAGCTCAGCAGGCGAGCTAATTTCTTGTTTTCCACCTGACAGAGCCGCGGGTAAACAAGCCTCCTGTTGCCGTGGTTTCCCCCAAGTTCCAGGAGATCTCCCTGCCGATCAGCTCCACGGTCATAGACGGCAGCCGTGAGTTTCCCACACGGCAAACACACGCGTGCAAACATATTTGACAGTGGTTAAAGAAAGAGAGAGGGGCCTAACGGATACATGTGTCACCATCCTGACCTTCTGCGTCACTCTTCGCAGAGAGCACGGATGATGACAAGGTGGTGGCGTGGCACTGGGAGGAGGTGAAAGGTCCCCTGAGGGAGGAGAAGGTCTCTGCTGAAACCCCCGTACTCACCCTCACCAACCTGGTGCCCGGGAACTACACCTTCAGGTGAGAATGTTGTGATCATGTGATTTTGAGGACGATGAATCGTTCGATTTCCTTCTGAGAATCAACCTGCGTTTGTCTTCTCTCAGTTTGACGGTGACGGACTCGGATGGAGCCAAAAGCTCCACACAGGCCATCCTCTCAGTCAACAAAGCCAAGGACTACCGGCCTGTAGCCAACGCCGGTCCAAACCAGGTCAGAAGTCTTTTCTCCCTCTGTTCCTCTGCAGGAAAAAAAAGCTTGAAAATCTGATCCTTCCCTCTCTCATCATCAGGTCATACAGCTGCCGCGCAACTCCATCACTTTGTACGGCAACCAAAGCACCGACGACCACGACTCCCTGTTGTACGAGTGGTCCCTGAGCCCCGAGAGCAAAGACAAGGTGGTGGAGATGCAGGTAAGACTTCAAAGCTTCAGCTCTTTTTTCAGCTTGTTGAAAGAGCCGCGCCTGACACTGGAGCCTTTCTGCTCTTTTCAGGGCGTCAGGACTCCGATCTTGCAGCTGTCAGCCATGCAGGAGGGAGACTACACCTTCAAGCTGACGGTGACGGACTCGTCCGGACAGCAGGACACCGCCCAGGTCACCGTCATTGTGCAACCAGGTAAACACCTAAGGAGGAAATCAGTCCTGTTCATGCAGCTTGTATATATTTGAACTCTGAGAGGAATGTTTACCCAATCAGCTCCTCAGCTAACACGCTCTCTTGTTTTATAGTCTTACGACTTCATTTTTTCCGCCTGTCTTCACTTCCTGTTCACCTTCGATAACCTCCACAATCAACTAAATACAACCAGCCAACGTAATTCATCTGTGTTTAAATTTGACCTCAAAGGTTTCTGACGTCAGGACAGAAACCGCTGACAAGAAGCTTTATTTGCTCAACATAACATCATTCCGTGTGGTACGTATGGAAGTATTTCTGTGCCATCAGAGTTTGAATATGAATTTCTAAAACTGGGTTTTTTTTTCTGCATCAAAATTTAAACTTAAATTTTAAAAACCATCAAGTTTCTAGCACTGATTTTTTTTTCAGTTTTGATAAAAATAGTGTAAAAAAAGACGTCTCAAAAATATTCAGCTTTTAAAAAATTCAACATGTAAAAGAATTCAACATCTCAAAAAATTTTCAGCTTTTAAAAAATAAACATCTCCAAAAATATTCAGCTTTAAAAAAAATTCAACATGTAAAAAAAATTAAACCTCTCCAAAAATATTCAGCTTTTAAAACATTCAACGTGTAAAAAAAATTAAACATCTCCAAAAATATTCAGCTTTGAAAAAAATTCAACATGTAAAAAAAATTAAACATGTCCAAAAATATTCAGCTTTTAAAAAATTCAACATGTAAAAAAAATTAAACATCTCCAAAAATATTCAGCTTTTAGAAAATTTAACATGTAAAAAAAATTAAACGGCTCCAAAAATATTCGGCTTTTAAAAAATTCAACATGTAAAAAAAATTAAACCTCTCCAAAAATATTCAGCTTTTAAAAAATTCAACATGTAAAAAAATTTAAACATCTCCAAAAATATTCAGCGTATAAAAAAAATTTAACATCTCAAAAAAATACAGTGTACAAAAATTCAAAGTCTTGAGAAATCCGTTCTCCAAAAATTCAATTTCAAAATATCAGTGACAAAAAATTCAGTGTCATCATCCGGCCAATCAGGTTTTGCTCCAGAGGTCATGGAGACTTCTTCTTCATCTTCATTGGTTGTTGTATGAACAGGGATCGATTGCTTCTTCTTGGTTACCCAGGCGATGACACTGAATATTTTTGACACTGAATATTTTGAAATTGAATTTCTGGAGACATTGATTTTTTTTCCACTTATTTTTTTATTTATTTATTTATTTTGGATTGAATTTTTGTTCACAGAATTTTTTTGAATGTTGAATTTTTTTTTCACACTAGATATTTTTTTTTTTTGCGATGCTGAATATTTTTACATGTTGAATTTTTTTAAAAACTGAATATTTTGAGACACTGGATGTATTTCAACACCGAAAAAAATCAAAGGCAGAAAAAAAAACAGTGCTGGATATTTGATGTTTTTTAAACTTCAAAGTCTAATTTTGATGCAGGAAAAAAAAATCAGTGTTGGAAATCCATATTCAGATTCTGAAATACTTCCATAGTTACGACCCAGTGAGTGGAGGTGGCTGCAGGCGCGCGTGTAAATTCCTCCACATGAGCAGCTTGTGTGGACTGTAGTCGAGCAAACACACACACACGCAGTGGAGTGTTTAAACAGGGCCTGTTGTTTGAGCACAAACTTGGTCTGATTGTTTGACGTCTGAGAGAAAATGACTGGAGGCCGTCATTCACAGCGAAATTAGACCTTTAAATTTCTCCTTTGTGTTTGTATGCAGGCGTGTAATTGGCTGTTTTGCTCTCGTTGGATATCCCTCATGTAGATTTATTTTATGTTAAGTCTCTCAAACGTATCTTTTTCTCCTCCAGAAAACAATAAACCGCCTCAAGCAAACGCAGGACCGGAGAAAGAGCTGACTCTGCCCGTCGACCGGACCACGCTGGACGGCAGTAAGAGCAGTGACGACCAGAAGATCGCCACCTACCACTGGCAGCAAACCAAGTCAGTCAACTTTGTAATCGTCTACTGCAGGGGTGTCAGACTCTCTTCAGGTTTAGGGCCACTTACAGCCTCATTTGATGTGTGAAACATAACTAACCCCATCAGCAGATTGTTCCCAGCTCATCCTCCCAAACAGCTACATCCTAAACAAGCAACAACAACAACAAATTAGCCCCACAAATACTAAACAAACAGTCCTGTAGCCAAACCCTGAAACATAAACAAACTGGATTCATTCACTCATGGCTCCTGCATCATCTTTCATACTCACCGCCTCTGTGTCCTGTTCCTCCATCAGGGGTCCGGACGGCGTGAAGATCGAGAATGCGGACGGGGCCGTTGCCACGGTGACAGGTCTGGCGGTAGGCACGTACGAGTTCACCCTGACCGTGACGGATGAGAGGAAGCTGCAGAGCGTCGACACTGTGAAGGTCATCGTGAGAGAAGGTAAAGAGAGTGTGTGTGTGTGTGTGTGGGCATCATGACAAAGAGAAGAGACAAAATTAAGAATTAAAACCTTCATAAAACAAGCTGCTGAAAAAAAAAGAGAAGATCAAATAAACAGACACAACATGAGATCAAAAAAATATACAAATATCATAATTACAGCGAGCAGGAGCACGACGACTGACGATCACGTTTCCAGTCAGATTTAAGGAAACTTTATAAGAGTGAGGAGATAATTATATATAACATCTAGACATATAATAAAAAAAGACTGCTCTTTCTCAGTTTTCCCCAAGATAATATTTTATTTATATTTCTGACGGATTTTAAAAATCTAAAAACTGAGGTTGTGTCGTACTGTAGTTAAAGAGAGAAGCAGAGTTTTCATGTATATTACAGAACACCAAAGTTTTTACAGTGTTAGCATTTTTTTATTTTTTATTTTGACTTTTTCTTTTCAATTTCACTTTAGTATTAATTATTATTATTATTATTAGTAGTAGTAGTAGTATATATTCTTTATTATGGGGTTAATATCAGGGGCGAGATTCAAAAATGTCAGAAAAAGCGTCACAAAAAAACAAAAACCAAACATACTTTTTTTGCCATTTTTTACTTCTTTTTAAAGAAATGTGTTCATCAAGGACGGATAAACAACGATAAAATGTGACACCAAACAGTGAGTTTATGTTTGAGATAAAGTGACAAAATTGAAAAATAAAGAATTTTTTTCTTCAATCTTATTTTATTAAAGGCAGTTTTGTAAATTCACAGCACAGTTTAGGTTGGTTATTGTTTTTTTTTGTAAAGCCTTGTTTTCATTTTGTTTCAGTTAATGGAACCGTTTTTTTTTTTCCACCTCTTGTTTTTGATATTTTGTTAGTTTTTAATCATTCTTCTTTTTTAACTGCTTACTCTGCCTTTTAATGAGCAAAAACTCACTTTTAGACATTAGTTTTTATTAATCTTTGTTCTACAAACTTTAGTCTCTACAAATTATTTGAATTGATTTTTTTTCTTCTTTTAACAAACTCAGTTTAAGTATTCATTCATTCATTTATTCATTTAGTCTGTTTGTTTTTAATGGGTGGGACCATGTACAAAATCGAACACGCAAGTTACATCATTCAAAAAAATAAATAAACTTTTCTCCTCAAAACAGCTTTCCACAAACAGCAGACTTTTTTCTTTAACCCGTTTCATTCGTTCTTTCTACTGTACCATCCTTTTTCTGATTTTACTCTTGACTGATTTTAACCCCGCCATGTTTTACTGATGTTTATTCTCCTGTTTGTTGCAGATTTGAGTTTTGTTTTGAATATAAAGTGCGTCATAAATAAAATGTATTATTGTCACTTTCTGATGCGTTGAAGCAGAGTTAGCTTAAAGCGAGCCAACATCTGCAGTCCCTTTGCAGGTCTCAGTAATAACACATAATAATATATTTTTTTACATCCTGAAGCTTAAATTGTAAAATATGAATGTTTAAATGATATTTGCTGCATGAGATGTTTCAGACTTCTTTCTGTTTCTTGTCTCTCCAGAAGTGGACCAGCCTCCACTGGCTCACGTGGTGTCGAGTCCGGCCATCGCTCTGCCCGTCAGGACTGCCTCTCTGGATGGATCTCACTCCACCGATGATAAAGGAGGAGTCAGCTACCTGTGGACCAGAGATGACAACAGTCCTGCAGCCGGGGTGAGACGGGCTGGAGTTATAAAACCTGAATGAGCGACTCTGATTCCACAGCAGAAGACTGAAACCTCTCTGTTGTTGTTTTTGTTTCATCAGGAAGTCCTGAACAACTCTGACCACCAGGCGGTGCTGTTTCTTGGTAACCTGGTGGAGGGAAAGTACAGCTTCACTCTGACTGTAACTGACAGTAAAGGACAGACGAGCACCGACACGGGAACACTGGAGGTCAAACCAGGTGGAGTGAACGCACCGTACCGTTTTGATTTACACGTTTGATTTACTGCATCAGCAGTCGTCCAGATTTCGATTGTGTTGAACCTTCCGTTTATAAAGCAGATAGAAACAAAACAAACAATCAGCCAGCAGACACGAATCCAATCCTTTCCAGATCTCAGAGCGTCCGCTTATTCTCTCTCCCTCTCTGTCCATCAGACATATGGGAGCACGACTTGGTGGAGTTGGTGCTGGAAGTCGCCGTCTCCCAGGTCTCCCACCGTCAGCGCGACATGCTGCTGCGGCAGGTCGGGGTCCTGCTCGGCGTGCTCGACAGCGACATCATCGTGAGAGAGATCAGCGCGTTTAATGAGCACAGGTGAGTGAAGGGTCCTCCTTCTCAAACACTGGCCACACTCATTGGTTCCAGCACCAATCGTTTCCCCTCTTCCTCCTCAGTACTCGTTTGGTCTTCCTGGTGTCAGGCGGTCCAGGGCGCCCCCCTCTGTCTGGTCGCAGTGTCGCACTGGGCCTGCGAAACAAACTGCGCAAACAGAAGAACGATTTCCTCATCTACAAAGCTCGACGGGTGGACACAGTCAGTGAGTATCACATTGAAATCATTGATTTCTTTTTCTTTCATTTTACTTCTTTTTTTAACAATTTGTTAATATTTTGAGCAGCTGAATCACTTCCAACACTGATTTTTTTCTCTTCATGTCCTCGTTGAATCAGAAGCTGTTAGCAGGCTGTAGGAAAAAAAAAACAGAGCTGCTTTAATCCGTGTCTCATTCGTTCACTCGATTTTTCAAAATAAAACCAAAAATGAAAAAACAAGAAGACAAATCGTTTTCTTTGTATTCGCTGTAAAAACGAAAATAAAATCACAGATAACGGCTCCTTTACTGATGTTTTTTTTCATTTGCTGGTTAGTTTCTTTTCCTTCCCTTAGTAACATACTTAAATTCAGCGGGTCGTCTCGTCTGAGCTGAGGTTGTGGTCGAAAGGGAAGGGAGGGAAGGAAAATGAAAAGAAAAAAATTAATAAAACTTTCGTTATCCATTTATCCAATTTTTATCTGATTTTTGCATTTTTATCTGCGGGACCTGGAAGTGAACTTTACTCTTTTTTTTTTTTTTTTTTTTCTAAATTTACTCCGACGTCAAGAGAACAAGACGAGGTAGCGTCTCCGTCAAGAGATCGTAGATGAAGCCAGCTTGATGGTAGATGTGCCAGATGATGAATGAAGATTTGTGCATGTGTGTGTGTGTGTGTGTGTGTGTGTGTGTGTGTGTGTGGGTCTGTGCGCGCCTACCTCAAACTCAAGCTCAGGATCAACAGCTTGATCACTGCCCAATGATTCCATTTTTATCATGCTGCAAATTAATAGAAAGATAAACGGATTCAGTGTGCGAGATGTCTTTGTGTGACGTTTTGGATTATGGATCCAAAAAACACATTCAAAAATGTGCAAAGTCTGTCGTTTTTGAATGTGTTTTTTTTTTTTTTGATCCATAATCCAAAAAAAGGGAAGAAATGAGAAAAGTCACATAGCTGTTATCCGTGTTTTCATTTTCGTTTTAGTGGCGACTACTGAGAAAACCATTTTTTTTCTCTTTTTTTTTTTAATTTTTTGTTTTTATTTTGAAAATTAAGTGAACAAATGATACACGGATTCTTTAACCTCCAGGCCTGTAAATACCAAACCTAACGGTCAGATCTGGGAGTCAGTCAGTCCTCCTTCACACGTCTCCAGTTGGTGCAAAATGCAGCTGCTCGCCTCCTGACTTATTTGTTTTTAAATCCATAAATGGTTTTTAGTTGTTTTGAAAACAATGAAACAATTATTTTAATGCTGTTGTTTTTATTTTACTTTAATTTTATATTTTATGACTTTATGTGCAGCACTTTGTTTCAGCTGTGGTTATTTTTAAAGTGCCCTATAAATGGAGTTGAGTTGAGTTGAGATAATGACGGAGGTCAAAGGTCAAATTTCTTGGATTTTCGAGCTGTTTCTACATGTTTTATCTTCTCTTTCTCTCTTTTTCTTTCTGAAATCTGTGTCATGTGATCTTAATCAGTGACAGCACTGTTGGAACTTGTCGGAACAGGACCAGCAGCAGCATGTTTCACAGAGACTGCACTGAACTTTAAAATCTCGTCCACATGAGTTAGTTCTGTGTTTAACTTCACGCGTCTGTAATATCGGAGTTTGTTTTTTTTTTTCCTCCTCAGTCTGCCAGCTCAACTGCTCCAGTCATGGCGAGTGTGACTCGTACACGCGGCGCTGTGTCTGCCACCCGTTCTGGATGGAGAACTTCATCAAAGCTCAGCTCGGAGACGCTGAGAGCAACTGTGGTGAGAAGACGTGAAACTAATTTAATGCACATGGAGGTGTGAAATCTTTCATATCATCTTCACTGAGGAAGAAGCTTCAGAGCAAAAACTGCCTAAAACTATAAAA
Organism: Labroides dimidiatus; assembly: GCA_030710495.1. Classification (NCBI taxonomy): domain Eukaryota; kingdom Metazoa; phylum Chordata; class Actinopteri; order Labriformes; family Labridae; genus Labroides; species Labroides dimidiatus. The sequence continues at coordinate 28,117,643 of CM061155.1, forward strand.
AAAATAATTAAAGCCGCAAGCGGCAAAAAATGGGCCCTCGCCCACGTGTGCCTGTTGGGGCATGTCATGGTTATCGTATGTGTATCAAGATCTGCACATGCACATGTGTATATGAGTCCAGAGATGAACTGTGATTTTTAAAACACAGAGGAGAAGACATGACTTCCTGCTGACAGCAGGGGGAGCTGTAGTTTAATAGTTTCAGGTTGAAAAAGCCTAAAGAAGCACTCAGGCTGTGACACTGAACACGTGTGTGCATTTATGACCAGATCCAACATTGTATATGGGAGGAATAAAGATTTTCACATAGCCGGAAAAATCGTCAACTTTGGCGACCTTGCTTAGCCACGCCCAGTGAGTTACGAAAAATCCTTTGATAACATTTAATCGTCAATGTATTTTGTATACAGAATAAATATTAGAAGTTGATCGGAAGAAACACAGTGGTACTCGTTCAATGAAATATTTACCCTGTCAACCATGAAAATCAGACGTTTGACTCCAATTTCCGAACTTCTTGTTCGGAAATTACTATAGTCGTAAGAGACTTTTTTGAAGGTCTTGGCATGATAGTTATGCACACCAAATTTGAGGCCCGTAGTTGAACGTAGCCCGAGGGACTGCAGTTGTAAGTCACTAGGGGGCGCTGTGGAGCATGTATCGGCATTAAAACTTGTCAGTGTCACAGCCTGAGTGCATTAATACTGTGTGCACCTTTTCGTCCAGATCCAATGTTTATACGAGTGCTGTTAAGATTTGCATTTTGCCCAAAAAAAATCGTCAATTTTGGCGACCTCCCCTGGCCACGCCCATTGAGATATAAAAATTCCTTTAATATCTTTTAATTGTCAATGTGTCTAGTATACACGAAAAAAATTTCAAGATGATCTGGAGAAAACTGTGGGACAAGTCCAATCAAATGCGTACCCCAGAAATCACAAAAATTGGATGTTTAACTCCAATTTCCGAACTTCCTGTTTGAAATTCACCATGGTCATAAGAGACTTTTTTGTAGGTCCTGGCATGATAGTTATGCACACCAAATTTCAGGGCCATACCCGAAAGTAGCCCGAGGGGCTGCTGCAGTTGTAAGTCACTAGGGGGCGCTGTGGAGCATGTATCGGCGTTAAAACGGTATCAATGCACTCAGGCTGTGACACTGAACATGTGTGCTCCTTTTTGTCCAGATCCAATGTTGTAAACGAGTGCTGTTAAGATTTGCATTTTGCCAAAAAAAAATCGTCAATTTTGGCGACCTCCCCTGGCCACGCCCACTGAGATATAAAAATTCTTTTAATGTCTTTTAATTGTCAATGTGTCTAGTATACACGAAAAAAATTTCAAGATGATCTGGAGAAAACTGTGGGACAAGTCCAATCAAATGCGTACCCCAGTAATCGCAAAAATTGGACGTTTAACTCCAATTTCCGAATTCCTGTTTGAAATTCACCATGGTCGTAAGAGACTTTTTTGTAGGTCTTGGCATGATGGTTATGCACGCCAAAAATCAGGCCCCTAGATGAGTTTTGAACTCGGAGCGTCATGAAAATACTGCAGTCATGCAATTTCACGCATGACTGAATTTCGTGCAAAGTTTGGTGATTTTTTGAGCATCCTGAAGGCACGCAATTTGGGTTTAAATCGGCAGATACAAATATAATCCTTAGGATTCCAAATCAAGAAGGCCTTTACCCCAATTCCCAGGCTGGGCCCTAATAAATAGAACAATTTATCAATATTATTAGCCTAAAAGCGTAATTGCCAAAGTCATATATTGTACATTTGAGATATCTTACATTACCGATGGTGTCGCACATAAAAAACTCTGAGATACACACTGATTATGTCGCCCATCACACTGTTTTAACAGAGCCACATGTGATCTGTTTTCAGAGTGGAGCGTCCTCTATGTGACGATAGCCTCCTTCATGATCGTGGTCGCGATCGCCACAGTCATCTGGGGCGTGGTGTGTTGCTGCAACAGGTGAGTCAAACTCTCAGTGTCTCTTCTCTTTGACGCTCAGCCGTGTTTTAAATTCCGCCCCCCTCAGACCCCCCCTCCCCTCCCCCGACGCTAACTGACGAAATCTCGTTTGTCTTCAGGCGTAAAAGCAAAGTGCGGAGAAGTAAAAGCCGATACAAAATACTCGAAGCGGACGAACAAGACAGTCTGGAGCTGCAGTTACCGAGAGCTGGTGAGACGCGCACAAACACGCCACTCACGTCTCGATAAAGGACAATAAATAATCAAGAAATCCAGTGTTTCCCAACCTGGGGTCTGCTACCCCCATGGGGGGCGCCAGAGAGCTCGGGGAGGGACGCAGGACTTTGACTGATCTGAGGCTAAGAAGTTGTCAAAACCATTTTTGCGCATGTTAATAAAAAAAAAAGTCATAATGACTCAATTAATGAGGTAATCTACAGTAAACACATATAGAAAACATATTCTTGTCCACATTTAAAAATATAACGGTATTTAGTAACCACACCTCTGGAACCTCTGAACCTCAGTGACCGGGCAGCTTGAGTGGGCGACTTCATCTGTTGGTTTTGACATTATTTTTCCCGACTCTCTGTCCGCTACACGGAGTGCGCTCGTCTCTTAAATAACAATAGAAAGTAAAATCAACAATAAAATATTTTGATCTCATTAAAGTATGTATTATAATAAAGTTTTTATTTATGTGCGTAATTTATGAGAAAAAAGGAACGAAGAAAAACATAATTATTCATTTACAGGGTGAACCAATGAGAAATGGAAGAAAAAAAAAATCTACAATTCATGTTCATTTTTGCAATTCAAGATTTGTAACCAGTTACTTGGTACTTTTGATTATTCTCTTGATTAATCGAGTGGTTGTTTGGGCTGTAAAATGTCAGAAAATGGTGAAAATGTCAGCGTTTCTCTGACATCATCAGATGTCTTGTTTTATCCACAAAAGGAGCAAAGAAACCAGAAAGTTTGGACTCCTTTTCTGAAATAATTACTGAAACTGATTAATCGATAACCAAAACATTTGACGATTAATTCAGTGATCGATTAATAATTGATTATTTGATGAACTGTTGCAGCTCTAACTGTCTTCTTTTCCCACTCCCGTGTATCCAGTCCGCTTAAAGCCGGTCCCTCCTCCCACCTCCTCCGCCCTCATGCACTCAGACTCCGACTTGGACAGCGACGACGGGCAAGGCGGGGTCCCGTGGACAGAGCAAGAGCGTGGACATCTCCTAAGGCCCCAGAACGGCTCCCTGAGGAACGGCCAGGGCCCCGTGAGGGGCAAGAAGCAGAGAGAGGAGCTGCTATAGCAAGGGAGGAGAGGGGAGCTCGCTGCTGCCCTCACACACTCACCCGCACACACTCCTCCTCACTGCTCCTCACTCTTCCTGATTGTTCCCGTTTCTCAGCACTAAAAAAAAAAACCTCACGCTCCTCCTTCACAAAGGTGAACTCTGTGTGCTCCGATTAAGGAGGAGAGGAAGAGGAGAAACATGCTGGAAGACGTGGAACCACAGAGAAACGCACCACTGTACCGACACTGCCCTGCTCCCACACTGAGCCAATACGGAGGTTTAAAAAAAGAAAACATGATAGTGCTGAAAACAGCGGGGTGAGCCCTGTATTTTGAGAGAAAGAAATGTATATCCCCCTCTTTTTATTTAACACAGAGACACAAAGAATGTACTGTCGCCCCCTCTCAGCTTCAGTGACACGAGAAACCAGCCACTCCACACGCTCACACGTCACGCCTCTCCGTGGGCTCGCATGAACGCGCACACAGACGTCGTTTTCACCGTTTCAGATCAAACGTGATGCTACCAAACACTGCCATGTCCGAACCAATGGCTAGCTCTGCAGCAGATCTACAAAACATGGAGACTTGAACCAAAACAGAGCTGGGAAAAAAAAAAAAAAACCACACACACTCCTCCTCCAGGAATACAAACAAAAAAAAAAAATGCATGCGGAGCGAGAGATTGCAGTTTTGGTGCCATTCGATCCTGGAACGACCACCTGCATGTCTGTACGATGAGTGTATGTGTGGAGTTTTTTCTGGGCGTGCTGAGCCAAAAAGATGTTTCTTCAGAGCTGTTTGTATGTTTTTATGTCCGTTATAAACTCATGGAAGAGTCACAGGTAGAATGTTTTTAATCGGGAGGCTTTGCTTGTGGATGAAGTCGCCTGAATTCACACACTGGAATCAACACAGACAGCCGTTTGTGAGTACGAGACGGATCAGACTGGACTCCGTTTGAAACATGAAGACCACTGTTTGTTCTTTTCTTTCTGTCACTAACAACCTGTAGGCTGTGATTAGATGCACTTTGATTTAATGTCCGTCAGCTTCAGGCTCAGTTCGTCTCTTGTTTTTGGTTGAAAGGGGAGAGCTGCGATGGATAAAGTTTGAAGGTTCGGCCATAAAAACAGGACTTCAGGCTCAGATGTCCCAAAGTAACCTGATCAGACTGCATCTGTCACACTGACTGGGTAATATCTTAAAATTGAGCCATTTAAAAGAAACAGGATGATGAAATCAAATTCATGCTTTAGTTTGTGTTGTTTAGATTATTTTTTTGAGTGGGACTGTCAGGCTTTCAGTCCGGCTCTGTTTACACCTGACATCAACATTCATCCGAACTGATCCAATCACACGTGGACGGCATTTAAGTACGAGCAATCACACTTTGCTTCAGGATTATAAACCAAACATTTTTACAGTGATGCTGATACTTCAGACATTTTTTTATTTAATCTTGTAAAAAAAAAGGGATTTCGTCTCCAAAAATATATCAACGAAGAGAGTTTAGTTTGTGTTGAATTTGGCGCCCCCCTGTGGGGAAAATATATAGTGTCAAATCCATTTTACAGCACTGGTTATCCAAAAATGCTCATCTTTAAATGTCTGTGTCTTGAGACATTTTGATGAAAAGTGTGACAACAAAAACTGGATTATAAGTGACCCCAGGTTGGGAAAAAAAGAGGATTTATCATCCAGAATTAACCTTTAACCTCAGAAAAACTGAGCCTTTGACTATAACAGTGAAAAGTATGACAGAGAATTAGGGCCACGTTTAAAAAAAAACAAAAAGCATAAATTTACGAGAAAAATCTTCACAAGAATAAAGTCGTAATTTTCAAGAAAAATCTCATTAATTTACAAGAATAACGTCAAACATGTATGAGGAAAAAATAATAAATTTACAAGAAAAACTCATAAATTTTCAAGATTAATAGAATTTTCAAGAATAATCTCATAAATTTACAAGAATAAAGTCAAACATGTATGAGAAAAAAATAATAAATTTACAAGAAAAACTCATAAATTTACAAGATTAATAGAATTTTCAAGAATAATCTCATAAATTTACAAGAATAAAGTCAAACATTTATGAGAAAAAAATTAATTTACAAGAAAAATCTCATAAATTTTCAATGAAGTAATAAATTTGAGAAAAAAAATCAAAACTACAAGAACGGTCATACATTTTTGAGAAACAGTCATAGATTTATGAAGAAAAAAATCTAAAATTTACAAGAAGAAATTTACAAAAATAAAGGGAAAACTTTCAAGAATAATCTCATACATCTGCAAGAATAAGGTCATACGTTTATGAGAAAAAAATAATGAATTAACATGAAAAAATTTGCAAATGAACAAGATTAAAATCATAAATTTCAAGAATAATCTCATAAATTTACACGGATTAAGTAAATAAAAAAATATGAGAAAAATCTCATAAATTTACAAGAATAAAATCTTAATTTTTATGAACACTCTCATAAATTTATGAGAGTAAAATGATAAATTCATGAGAAAAATGAGTTATTTTAGTCTCAAGCTTGCTCTGCTATCAGAGGGGCAACAGTTGCCTGTACAAAAATGAGGAACACGGCTCATCCTGTTAAGATACTGATAACAGTGTGATGCTGATGTGCCAAAAGATGAAGTATTTCCTTATTTGTGAAACCTAAACTAAAGTATAACTTCACAAGATGCTCCGTGTTCCTCGTGTTTGTACAGACGGCTGCTGCTCTCCTGATAGCACAGCTATAGACTAAAATAATGAGACTATTCTCATACATTGATTACTTTATTCTTTAGATTTATGAGACTATTCTCATTTCTCATTTCTCATTCGGTTTTTTTTCTTCACCTGGCCCTTATCTTCCATCATAGAAAAGAAATAAAATTTTGAATTGAAATTTGACAACAGTTATCTGAGGGATGTTTGCCACAAATCTATCAAAAAATGAGCTCTACAAATTTTTCCTCGTTTTATCAGCGGCAAATGTTTCCCGACCAGTCGGCACTGAGGGGGAATTTTAATCCCATAAGTCTTCCCCGCCTGCAACATTTCAGTGTGATTGCTCTTTCTGTGAAACCGGCCTGCAAGTCACTTTTTTTTTTCTCCTTTGCTTGCTGAATGTTTAAAAGCAGAGGACACAGTTCGACTTGTACCTCGTGTGAAAATCATCAAGCAAGCAATCATTTGAAACATTTGTGCAAAAAGAAGGGGGAAAAAAAGTCTCTCATGCTGATGTCAGTCAAAGCAACCAGGCAGAGATTCCTCCAAATTAAATGAGTTTATCTGGCAACTAAAATCAACTTTATTCATGTGCCAGCTTCATAAAAGCTTCCTAATATTCCCAGATTCTTCCTGTGGTTTTGCACATCTTAAAAACCGATTTTTGAAGAAATTTTTGGATGTCGGTCATTCTGATTTCTCGTTTTTCTATCCACTCATAACATTCAAGGGTAAGTTCTAGTCGTCAACACATTACTTCTGCTACATTTCCAGTCACTTTTTACTTTTTGGGGGGGATTTTAAAGACTCTAATGAGTCCACTGTGAAATCAGAGAGAGAAAACGACACAATGTCACGATGAGATGAAGGGAGTTTAATTTAAAAGAAGTTTTAGATATAAGATGTTTGTGAAGGATTAGCTCCCTTCTCTTTCTTTCTATGTGAGCACACTCCTGATGCAACTGGATAATCTGTATATTATAATAAAATGTTTCAGTTTGTTCTTGGAATTTCTGAGATGTTTGTTGTCCTTTCTGTACTACAGTTATTTTTTAATCTCATCGTCATTAATAATCAATCATCAGTGCCCTGACAGGAAAATGTGAGTTGAGCCGCTTTACATCATAATGGAGGCTGAGGTCAGTGAGAACTCGTAGGGGTTATAAATTAAGACGGTGAAAACAAAATTCTCTAATTTCATACATTTACAAGAAAAATCTCATACATTAACAAGAATACAGCTAGTGAGAATAAAGTTCATAAATTTACAAGAAAAATCTCAATTTGTAAGAAAAATCGTGTTAATTTACAAGAATAAAATTGTAATTAATAAGAAAAATCTCAAAAATTTACAAAAAAAATTTAATCAATTTCTGAGATTTATATAATTTTCAAGAATAATAATCTCATAAATTTACAAGAATGAAGAAAACTAATAATTTTACATGAACATAAATTTGTGAGAATACAATCATAGATTTATGAAGAAAAAAAATCTCAAATTAACGAGAAAAATCTCATAAATTTACAGAATAAAATAATAGCTTTCCAGAGTAATCTTATACATTTTCAAGAATAAAGTCATTTATGAGAACAAAACAACACATTTGCAAGAATGAAGTAATAAAAGAATTGTGAGAAAAATGTAGAAAAATTTACAAGAATGAATCTCATAAATTTGCAAGAATGAAATCACAATTTTCATGAATTATGTCATAAATTTGCAAGAATAATCTCATAAATTTATGGGAATAAAATGATAAATTTATGAGGACAAATGAGTTATTTTAGTCTTTAGCTAGCTATGCTATCAGAAGGTAGCAATCGCCTGTACAAAAATTTCAGCACTTTCAGTACTTTCAGCTACAGGCCTGATTTTTGGTGGACATCCCCATCATGGCAGGACCTACAGAAAAGTCTCTTACAACCATGGACAATTCCGAACAGGAAGTTCAGAAATTTGAGTTCAACGTCCAACTATTGCAATTTTTAGGGTATGCATTTCATCAAAATCGCCCCAGTTTTTTTTCAGATCATCTTAAAATTAGACAAAAAGTCATGTCTTTTACTCTGCAATTAAAAATCATGGTTCTGCTCTGCACTCATATACACATGTGCATGCACAGATATAGCTGCACATGTGGTGGCCACAACATACCCTGACTGGAGCATGAGGGCCCACTTATCACTGCTTGTGACTTTAATTTCTGCTCCACTCTTACATTTAACATGAAACTTATTCCTCCTTTCCCAAATTAGCAACGAATTTCCTGCCTGAAGAACTCAAAGCAGGGCGTCCACAATTTTCATAGCTCTGGAGCATGCAAATTTCCTTTTGCCTGATGTCCGTGTTACTTTAATATTTAGGTTTGTAGCAGAAATTTTTCAAGAAGCCTCCTGCAGGTCTGCACATCTCATTATTTAAAGCCAAGTCATTTCTACCCAACACCACTGAAATAAGTGTAGTCATATGCTTTCTTACACAACAGGCCAGAAACAGACGAGCAAACATGTTTAAGCATGACAGAGAACTACAAACATGCAGCACTCAGCTGATTGCTACAATTATTATGCAACATATGCCTGCATATTGTGTCCTTTCCCTGTGTTTAAGTGAGGGTGCTTTAAATGGCATGATGATTTATCTGCTGCATTACATCCAAATATTATAAAGGAAGGAAAAAGGAAAACACAGTTGCTTCTTCATTTTCTCCCCTTATATTGCTGCACTCTGCCTCTCGCGCTCCTTATATGGGAAAGGAATTAGTTGCGCGAACAAGGGCGGAAACGCGGCGCGGTGACAGCTGGGTAAATTCGCCGACATACAGGAAGAAAAAGACGAAGCCCCAGTCTGCACACTGCGCACTCCAACGGCGAAATTGACAGCGATTTTAAATACCAAATCACTGCTTGACCAGTTTAGCAGGTAAGCTACATGCCCTGGTTGCTGTTTCTCATTTGGGGCGCTTTGGAGGTTTCCGCTGAAGCGTCAAACGTTTAGTAAAGGGAGACAACAGCCGCGTCGCCGCTTCCTGCTGCTGCTGCGTCGAATCATTCAGAAATTATTTATTGAAACTGGTGTGATGCTAACAGGCACAGCCGGCTAGCTGAGGTTGAAACACTATAATTGGAAAATCTGCCGCTTAGCCTCTCATTCAACTACAACCGTTAGTGTTTCTCTCATCCGTAAATTTCTGACTTCTTCTTTCTCTCAGTTAAATGTGGAAACTTCATTTTTTCCCTTGCAGACTCAGGCTGCATTAGCTAACGCAGGGAGGGGTGTGTGTGAAAAAAAATCCAGGAAATGCCGAAACACAGAAACTGCTCTGCTGCGAAAAAAAAGGAAACGCATCACGCTGGGCTGACTAGTTGTTATAAATTGAAGCTGAATATCTTAGCTGGGTTGATAAAAGTGAAAAATATAACAGGGGCTGAATAAGCTAGCTCTGTCATTGTTGCAGGTGGAGTTTTGACACATTTTGACTACGTTATTTAAAACATGTCTTAACTTAAATGAAGACTCAAAGTGTCCATTAAAGCCTGCAGATAAATCAGTATTTGACTTTTTTAAGATAAAGGTGCATATGCTTGTACGGGAAAAGGCTAACCTGGTTTCGAGACCTCTCACAACACCCACTGGTGTTTCGGTTCAACGAGCGACCCAGTTATCTGGCGACTTTTAGTGGCGGTTATTGCAGTGAAACATCTGTTTAAACGCCAAGAGTATCCTCGCGGATGTTTAATATGTTAGTACACGGTGGTATTTCGCGATATATACATATCAGGTATGCCTTGAATGAAAACTAACCAAAATACACCACCAACGGCTAAAAGTCGCCAGTTAACAGGGCCACACTGTTGACCGAAACACCGGCTACAACAAGTTAGCTTTATTTGAAATATAACACAGCTAAAGTGGGAACCGAAGTTGGTAAAATACTACTTTAATAGCTGTTTTGAGTCTGCATTTGATGGGGAAGGGATACTGGCAAGGTGGGGAGATACACTCCCCAGTGGAGCAGATTTTCTCACAACACCCACCGGCGCTGCTAGCGTTAGCTTAGCCAGCTAGCAGCGCTCTGATTGAAACCCCCAGTGATCGCATTAACATCAGCGGCTTGAACTTGATTCGTTTGAGCCCTGAGTCCACTGAAATAGGACCGTCTAGACAGTTCGAGCTCACCGTCATTGCGGTGGCCTATTTCTCCCTGCGTGGAAAACGACAAATAGGGTGTTTTTGTCCAAAAAGAGGCTCATAATACGCTCCGTCTTTATGTCTGAACGCTTTGCCCCAGGCAGAGAGACAGGAGGCCTAACCCACTTCACTGCCCTGCATGCTGATAGTGCATTTCTGCCGTTTGACTGCAAAAGTTGGCACCTAGATGGAGTTGGCTGGGTTGTGTTAAACACGTACAGTAAGGGGTTGTATGGTGGCCTTGAAGTGCAAAACACAACAGCAACAAATGTAAGAAAGAAAGCACAGAAATTAAGAAGAAAACCTGAAGAAATGTTGAAAATTATAACACTTTTTTTTTTTTTTGCATTTTTGAACTTACGTTTGGTTATTATTGTCTTATTTTGGTTGTGGTCATTTCTTTTATTCACATTTTCTCTTTTTCACCCTTTTTTATTATTATGTTCTCTTTTGTTTTCCTGTTTTGCACTTCAAGGCCACCATACATAGCGAATGCTATTGGAGTATACATGCATATAGACTAAATAATGCCTGTTGTAGCATTGTTTACATGTTAACAAGAGATTAGCATATATTGTAGGCTCAGAATTTAGTGTACCAGTTTGACGATACCTGTCTGCCCTTTTAAAGAAAGAACTCGTATGTACGGTTAATTCATTGACTGTTTTGGTACGATCTCTCATTTGTAATAATTCAGGCCCAGCCCACACAAGCATCTGTCTTAAAGGCAAGATAGACGGGCTGCTCCAGACCTAGCTTTCTCCACCCATCTGGTCTTTTTTTAGGTCTTCAAGGATAATCTAAGGAAAATGTTATGAAAGGCACAATTCCCTGGTGTGAGTCACAGCTAAATCTGCCCTCATGTCTCTGGAAAGTTGTTTCTACTTGCTTGATGGTGGAGTTTCCCTAAAGCTCAGCATTTGGCTTGAGGATACGTTGTGGTCACTTTAAGATGTGTATTCAATCAGATTTGCAGGGCGAGTTCAAGTTAATCACCTGTAAAGTAAGAGCACAGCCTCACACTCGAACCTTTCAGTGCTTGTTGTGTTTCGTTGTGGTTGTCACTCCCTCGAACACCTTAAGGGGACCACTCCCTTCCTTTTATAGCTGGTGAGTCATCTCAGCTGAAACCAGGAAGTGAACTCTTGTATCTGCAGGTAAACTAACGCTGCAGCCCTATACATGTAGGAATTTAGGTCAAGGGCAGAGGAAGTGTCTGTGCTGCTTTGATCTAATTTCATCTGTTTGGAGAAAAGAAGAGGTCAGTCTCAAACAGATGCAAAAATTAGTCGATTAGTTGAGTTTACAAATGCAAACCTTCTGAGTGATTAATCACTTTTTTTGTGAATAAAGGGAACTTAATGCTTGTAAGTTATGACACAATAACATAACTCTTCCATATTCATGACTTCACCTCACAGCCTAAATGTTGACGTTATGCAGAGGCTGCTACACCCTGTTTTAATTTGCCTTTATCCTGCTTACAGCGTGATTCGCACTGGCATCAATACAAGTTTGAGTCATTTCATGATAACGTTATGTTCCTCTAGCGACTTGCATGGTTCTTTTGTCCCCCCCCGAAAAATGAACATAAAACTTAGCACAAAAAGTGAAGGACTTTATATTAGGTAGATTATTTCTCTGTTGTGACTAGAAAGGCCTGTTTCTGCTTTTTTGTTTTCAATGGTGCCACATTTGGAAGGAACAATTGTTGGGATGAGCAGCAGAGCAGTCGGTTGTGCCCATGAAAAATTTGCAAAATCTTCCATGCAATTTATTTTTTATGTTTATAGAGTGTCAAAAATTTTGATCTCAATATAAAAGCAACAAGATCACTAATCCAAACATTAGGTACCAAAAACTGGAGCTTAAAGTGCTTCTTTTTTTGCACACGTGTGTTGGCAACAGAAAAGTATTTCAGTTTCAAATTTAGTACTGAACCCCCTAAAAGCCTGACCCATCAAAAAGAAGCCAGAAAATTCTCAAACAAAATTTTGTTTTTTTGTATCACATTTGACACATTGGGTGGTTTTAATTAAATATGCATTCATTCAGTGCTTTTTTTAAAGAGTGAGTAACAATTTTAATGTTATTCTTACTGCAAACTCTTGAAAATTAGCAAAAAATTTTCCTTAAAAAAAAAGGTGTGGATGATTTCATTAAAGCAGCCATTTTAAAAAGGGCTAAAATACAACTTCATCTGCCTCTACTGGAATGATAATCCTCAAGAGGGTGGAAAATATTTTTATTAATTTTAAAGATTTTTTTAATGATACTATTTATTATGTTAATGAGATAGAGGTCTTTGGAACTCGTGTATCAAATAGGATATATCTAAAATAAAGGGTTAAAGCTCCTGTGTTAATCTTTGTTTCTGTTGATTTTGGCGCCCCCTAGTGGACAAAGCTGTATTTCTTTCCTGACCTCATTCAGACCCCAAAATTGTCTTGATATATCTTTGTGCTTTCTTTGAAGTAGGGATATGTAGAAGAGACTCATTTTCTAGATTTTGTGTCGGAAGTTAAAATTCGGACTGGTCGAAAGGTATGCAGGGAAAAAAAAAGAAAAAACTGTTTAAATTGAGCACAAATTAGCTAACGGATCAGAATTTTGTGGTTATTTATTTATTTGTTTGTTTGTTTGTTTTTGTAGAATGTGACTAACATTAGCAGAGCTAGCACCACCAGCCTTCGCCCCGCCCTCACAGGTTAACGTCCGCCATCATTTACATATTTGAACCGGGTCTTTAAATGTTTCCTGCCTCAGCTATCACAGCCAGAAAGCCTCTCGGTCATCAGATCTCTTGCAGATTTAGCCGAGGCGCTCTGTAGTGAAAGTGAGACGATGGCTGCTGCTGTATTTTGAACGCTCTTCATTAGGGAGAGTGCTCCGTTTGCCTCCTTTCACTGTGAGCCAGGTGTAAGCACCTGAGACTGCCGGCACTCAGTCACACACAGGCGGAGGCGGTGTCGGGTTACCTCTCTCTTATGTAACGTTAGCTTCTTCCTCATTAGACGTGTGTAAGATTATTCCAGACTTCAGGATTATGGAAGTTAATCTTTTTCTTTAAGGAGTAAATCGGAGAGAGTCGGGTTACAGAGGATGCTACCGTCAGCTGGAGCTCCTGAAGAGTTTTAAAAGTGGAAACGACATAGTTTAGATAACAGGGCAGAAAGCAGGTCCAGACCTGCCTCACTGTTACATTCTGCCGTTCTATAACAGCTGGACTCGTCTGAGTCCTGTAGGACTAAATCAAGGACAATCTTACCCATAATTCACAGCTCTGTTGTTGTTCTGCCTCCAGAACAACAAAGTTTTTAATTGCAGTGATTTCCTTCACCTCATGTAATTCAGCCTCAAATTATAAGAGCAGAACAGAAAGTAATTTCCCATCTGCTGTAGTTTTAACCAGGATCTCTTATTTGTCGTCATCCTTCATGCGTCTCTGTCTCCTCACAGGTATGGCTGAGTTGGCGGGTCTGGTGCAGCGGCTGGAGCTGGCGGTTGGTCGTCTTGAGTCCATGTCGGGCTCTGGAGGCAGCTCCGGTGGAGGTTCAGGAGGAGGTGAAGTTCAGATAGTGATGCTTCAGGTGTAACTGCACTTATTTTTACTTTATACTGATGTTTTTTTTTATCTTTTTTAAAAATTTTATCCGTAGCCATCTCCGCATACGTGGAGGCGTACGATGAGATGGTCAGCGGTCCGGTGGCTCAGTACGCGTCCCTCAGTCAGAAGATCGGAGGAGACGTCCAGAAACATGTGAGTTAGATCTCATGCTGGTCCGTAGGAAACCGTCCTTTGTTACTCTCGTTTTTTTTTTTTTAACTCAACAATGTTTTTATTAATTTTAACACATTAGAACAGTACAGTACGCTCTTGGAAGAGAGATACAGAAAAGGATCAGCATCCCCCTCCCTCATTCCCTCAAATCCCCGTCTACTGCCGGATGTTCATTTCACTGTATTTAAATATTAAAGTCTATAATTTACGTTAAATCAAGAGCTGGACCTCAAGTTTCATAGGAAATCCTCCTTGATGAGGATTGTGACTTTCTTTCCTCCTTTCTTTTCATTTTTTGTCTCTTTTTTTATTTCTATTTCTGTCATCCTTTTGTTTTCCTTCTTTCCCTTCCCCCCCATCTTTCATTCTTTCTTCCTTTCTCATCGTATCTTTTTTCTTTTCTCTCACGTTTTTCTTTTTTATGTCCCTTCCTCCTCTCCTTCTTTTCCTCCATATTTTTCCTCCTTTCCTTTTATTTTCCTCGTCTCTCCCTTTTTTTTATTATCATTTTCTTTTTACCTTCCTCACTTTCTCTTTTTCCTTCTTTCTCTTAACTAGTATCATTTCTTGTCTTTCTTTTCCCTACTTGTTCTGTTCCGTCCTTCTTTTTCTTTCTCCCTCTCTCTATTTCTCTCTCTCCCTTTCTTAAGTTATTTTTTTGTAATTTCCCTCTTTTGTCCTTTTTATTTTTCTTCCCTCCTTATCCTTTTTTTCTTTCTCACCCTTTTCTTCCCCTTTTTCTTATACTCTTTTCTCCCTCTCCTCCTCCTTAATTTTTGTATCCATCTTTCATCTTTTTTGTCTGTTTTCATTTTCTCTTCATTTTTCTTTTTACAGATTTTTTTTAAACATTCGTACAGCTGCACACTTTATGAAAACTTTATTGTAAAATTACAAACAATTTTTTTTTGATGCTCATCAAATGTCTGAAAAGTCCTCTCTCTCTCTCTCTCTCTCTCTCTCTCTCTCTCTCTCTCTCTCTCTCTCCTTTCAGGCAGATATGATGAAGAAGGGGTTCAGCGGTGTGAGAGAAGTCCTCATGACGGCCTCGTCCTGTCAGAAGCCGTCTGATGTGAGTTCACAGCACAGATATGAGGAGTTATTATTCAGCATGTCAGATTTTTTTTTTTAAAAGGTAAATTTTTTGAGTCTGTTTTTTTCTTCGTCAGGACGTTTTGAAGAACATCCTCCAGCCGGTGTCCAAGGTCGTCTGTCAGGTGCAGGAGTTCCGCGAGCAGAACCGCACCTCGCCGCTTTTCAACCACCTCTCTGCTGTGAGCGAGAGCGTGCCGGGGCTGGGATGGGTGGCCGTAGTGAGTATGGGGATGGGATGGGAGTTATGTGTGCGTTTGTTTTGTTTGTTTGTGCGGAGCGATGAATGTGTGTGTAATCGGCGGAAACGAGCCTCTTAGATTCTGTCATCGCTGTCTGGTGAACGACGGTTTCTTGGCTGAGACTCGAGCAGCATGAACAGAGCCTCTCTGTTACACTGCTGGAGAATTAACCCTTTGTGTGCTCGGTATGAATTATTCATCAGGTGTCTTCATACTCAGAATGGAGGCTCTCATATTTGTGCTCCTACTCCAGCATCTTGAAGATCGTCTCGTGAACTCTGCACAAACGGACGATGTTTGTCGTATTAGACACAAAGAGCTGTTTGTAAAGAGTGCATGAATTTAACTTCTAAAAACCTGCTCGAACCCTGAGTGTCAGTCTTTGAAAGCAGGGAGAGAAAAAGATTTGGTCGTCTTTCACACTAATCACTTCCAGACTCGGTGTCCGTGAAACACAGTGGAAGTCTTCAGTGAGATCAAACTGCTTCTATCTGACTTTACTCTTTCCTTTTCCTCTTCGTGTCCCAGGCTCCTAAACCAGGCCCCTTCGTCAAAGAGATGCAGGACGCCGCCATGTTCTACACCAACCGTGTGCTCAAGGACTACAAGGAGAAGTGAGTACAACTTGAAATCATCCACAGCGGGCCGCCTGACAACAGAAGAAGAAGAAGCAGATGAACCCTCATGTGCGGCCAAGCCGTTTGCTCAGTCCAGATGTCTTCCATCTTTTCTGCCTCTGGACTCTTTGAAACATGTGCTGAGTCAGCAAAACCACACGACACTGTGACAGAGGCCGGTGCCAGACTTCCTGTCCAAGGTTAAAGCCTGAAACCAGACGGGGATGTGTCTGTAATACTTTCTACAGAGTTAGAGACAGGCTAAAGCAGGGTACACGTATAACGATTATCGGGCTGTTTTTGTCCGGACTTTCTTCTTCCTGACCGAAAACGGCAACGCCTTATTATCTTCTGTCTGATCAGATTATCCTATCAGATTCTCCCGTGGTCTGAGGTGTGTTCAGAGCGAATTTGTCCCGATAATTGGCTATGAAACGGGTCGGGGCCAACAAACGTAAATATTAAAATAGTCTGACGACTCCCAAGTCATGACTCTGTGAGTTGTGACCTAGAATGGAATGTAGCCAATCAGGAGGCAAGCTGACTGAGGAACCAGGAAGCAGATGTAAACAAAAACAAGCATGGACAGTCTGTGGAAAAAATCCTGGAGACGGCAGGAACACAATCTTTTCTTCTTTCTTTTTGGTTTGGCATTTTTCCGTTGAAAATAGTCCCCAGACCACCATCGTTCCCTTCTTCACATGTAGAAAATCCTGATGTGTGTACCCTGCCGGTAGATGAAAACCAGAGGCAGAGACCAGCAGAAAGGATTAAAATGTTTTCAGATGGTGTTTAAAAATAAAAAAAGATTAGTTTAAAAATCTGTTTTTTCCTCTCAGGGACAAGACACACGTGGACTGGGTGAAGGCTTATCTCCTCATCTGGACTGAGCTGCAGAACTACATCAAACAGCACCACACCACCGGCCTGTCCTGGAGTAAGAGTGTGAGTCTAACAGTCCCACGTCTATTTTTCAACAAACTCTAATGAAACATTTCAAACACGGAGTCACGGATCTCTGAAATGAGACGTTTCACGCCTGTTACGCCATCATTGGCTGAGCGTCTTTATTGGGATGTTAACGGAACAGTTTCTTCCTTTCAGGGTCCTCCAGCTTCAGCCTCCGCAGCTCCCCGGGCTCCAGCCGGCGGATGTCCTCCCCCACCTCCCCCTGGACCCCCTCCTCCCTCCCTGGACATCAGCTCTGGGGACAGCGGCTCTGGGTCTGACTGTCGCAACGCTCTGTTCGCCTCCATCAACCAAGGGTCTGACATCACCAAAGGTAGGCGCTCCTGAAACAGATTTTTGATTAACCAGTTCATCAACCTTAGACGTTGATCATTCAGTAAATTTGTTCCGGTCGCCTGAACAACAAACCAAACCTCTGATCAGATTCTAGTTCCTGTTCCTGTTAGAAAAAAGAGGAAACAGTCATGACTTAATATGCTTTTTCCTTTTTGTTTTCACGTCTCCAGGCCTGAAGCACGTGAGCGACAATGAGAAGACCCACAAAAATCCTAATCTGAGAGGTCAGGGTGCTCCGGTACGCAGCGGACCCAAACCTTTCGCTTCTACGACCCCCAAAGCCGCTGCCCCAGCTCGCACGCTGCCGCCGGTGTTTGAGCTCGAAGGGAAGAAGTGGAAAGTGGTGCGTTGATGATGCTGAGAAATCCAGTTTGTTTTTTTTGTCCTCTCTGCCCGTCATCAAAGCAGGCTTTCGCATCAGTCACATTTTCTGTCTCACTCCTTGTTTTTATCGTTTGTTTCCTCTGCAGGAGAACCAGGAGGGAGCTGAAGGCTTGGTAATCAGCGAAACTGAGCTCAAACAAGTGGTTTACGCTTTCAAGTGCAACAAGAGCACCCTGCAGGTCAAGGGCAAAATCAACTCCATCACTATCGGTGAGACGACAGAAACAAGCAGCCAAACTGGAGTCAGAAATCTGGAGATGAAGCTTAAAGATGCTAAAAGTCTTCATGCTTATTTGTCCTCATTTACATTTTTATTCCTACTTCTGTCAGACAACTGTAAGAAAATGGGCCTGGTGTTTGAAGACGTCGTCGGCATCGTAGAGGTCATCAACTGTAAGGACGTAAAGGTCCAGGTGAGACAAACAGAACAAAAGGAATAAGCTTTGGTGTTTCCTACGACGACGGAGTAGAGCCAGGTTAAAAAAATGAAAGAAAAGGAGTAAATTCACAAAATAAAGACATAGATTTACAAAAAAAAAAAAAAAAAAGACGTGAATTTGACTTATGAATTTACAAGAATAAATTAATTTTCACAAGGAAAAAAAATCATAAATTTATGAGTCATAAATATACAAGAAAAAAGTCAGACATTAATGAAAAACAAAAATTTACAAGAATGGTCACAAATTTAGAAGAATAAAACCATAAACTAACAAGTCATAAATTTAAGAGAATAAAGTCATTAATTTACAAGAGAAGTCAAATTTATGAGAAAAGTCAAATTTATGAGAAAAGTCAAATTTACAAAAGTCCTTTTTTTTTTTTTTTTTTTAAGAAAAGTGAAATTATAAGAATAAAGTCGTAAATTTGACCCATAAATTTATAACTTTTCTTGTAAATTTATAAGAAAGTCGATTTTTTTGAGAAGTCATAATTTACGAGAAGTGATAAATTTGAGGCATACATTTACTTGAAAAGTCAAATTTGCAAGAATTGTCATTAATTTAGAAGAACAAAATCAAAAATTTTCGAGTCTAAAATTTCTAACCTGTAAATTTATGTCAATTTTTTTTGAAAAAAAGTCATCAATTATGATATCCATAAATTACATGAAAAGTTGTACATTTATGAGAGAGTCATTTTTTGAGAAGTCATAAATTATGAGATTTAAGTCATAAATTTACAAGAAAAGTTAAAAATTTACGAGTCAATTTCTCAAGAAAATTCAAAAATTTAGAAGAATTGTCAAATTTAATAGAATGAAGTCATAAATTTCTGAGGTTAAATCCATAAATTGATTTTAATCATGTTAAAAACAAACTTTGTTCTGAAAGGTTGTTTTATAGGAGCGTCCATGCGTCCAGTCAAAGAAGATGAAGTGAGAGCGTCTTCTTGATGAAGTTGTGTTGAGTTACAGCTTTGCTCTACTAATAGTTTGTTGGAGAACCTGGAGCTTTCTGATGAAGGCAGCTGAAACGCGCAGCACTGTAGGCTACCACACCACGACGGAGGATTAGGGCCAAGTTCAAACCTAAACTAAAGTAGAACTTCACAAGATGCTCCGTGTTCCTCATTTTTGTACAGACGGCTGCTGCTCTTCAGACAGACAAACTACAGACTAAATAACCAGATTATTCTCCTAAACTTACTTTTTTTTTTTTTTTTAATTTGACCCTAATCCTTCGTCGTAGTTTCCTGCTTCCTTGCAGAATGAAAAAATCAGACGTGCGTCACGTTTTGGTTTCGTGTTCTCGTGTCCAGGTCACAGGAAAGGTCCCCACCATCTCCATCAACAAGACAGACGGCTGCCACGTCTACCTGAGCAAAGACTCCTTGGCCTGTGAGATCGTCAGCGCCAAGAGCTCGGAGATGAACATCCTGGTACCGCAGGGAGACGACGGAGACTTTGTGAGTGACCTTTAGGAGATTTGTCATGTTTTGTTTTTATTTCAGCTTTAAGTCGGTCAGAGCCTTGAGCGTTAAATCTTTCAACACATTTCTCTTTGGTTTTTCCTCTCAGTCGGAGCACCCCGTTCCCGAGCAGTTCAAGACCGTCTGGGACGGAAAGAAGCTCGTAACCACAGCAACAGAGATCGCCGGATAGACTGGTGGCGGGGACATCGTGTGAAACGGCCCCTCCTCCACACCATCCCCATCCCCATTTTTTGCTAAATGCCTTCCTGACTGATCCACCGCCCCACCAGCTAACTCTCTCACTGTAGACTGAGATTTGGACCTCTTGCGTTTATATCTCCCTCCCCGTCCCTGTCCTCGTCCTCGTCGTTTTATCAGCCAATCACAGCTTAAGCTGTCCCTTCCATCAGCCAATGAGAGGCCTGCTCGCTCTTTATTCTCTGGAGCAAAAACCTCGAGCCAGTCAGCAGGGAGCAGCTTGTCCTTCCAATTGGGTCTTTATCCCCCCCATGTGAGCACTTTTCAAAAACATTCCCCGAGTTTTGCCAATAGCTGCGACGCTCTGAGATATTTTGTACATTTTGTCTGGGTAATGCTAAGCTAAGCTAAATTTAACAACGTAGAATAGCCAAAATGGGATACGAGCACTGCAGCCAATCAGGATGCTTCTGGCTGTTTTTCCCCCTTCCTGTTTGTTTTTTTTCCTCCTCCTCGTCTCACTCAGGAGGGGCTGGTGTGAGTCGTTCAAATCCCGGCGCGTTCCTCTTCCGTTATATGCAATCCACCGGTGAAGCACTTGTCCATCAGGGCCCTTCAACAGACGACAACGACGGCGGCGGCATCCATATCATCTCCGCCGGTGCCGACTGTAAAATACGAAACATTCATAGTGGAAAATAATATGAACAAGTACGTGTCGGAGCGCATAAATAAGAATAAAATCATGGAAACTTCCCATCTCGATGTTTAAACCGTTCAAAGCTACGGGATTAATATCGTTCCCACACATCGGACATTCCCGATAATTAAAGAAACATTCCATAGAAGGAGACGTGTGAGAGAAAGTTTGTGATGAAGAGGAAAGAAAGAAATGTCGGTTAGAAATCGGGAGAAAGAGGCTAAAGGACGAAATCATTGTCGTTAAATTCACCTCCACCTCGTTTCTATCGTGGAAATATCTGCTGTAATCACCTGTAAAGATACGAACACTTACCGAGTAGAAAATACGTCGTAGCCACGTCTGCACTTCCTTCGAAGCTCATCGCTGACTTTTCTTTTGTATCGTCTTTTTTTTTTTTTTTTTTTTTTTTTCCTTTTACCTCCTTTTTATTTTGTTTTTTTGGGTCCAAAATCAGAGTTCTGCTCATTAGTACTGGAGACATCATTAAAAAATGTTGCAATAAAAACATCTTTGTTTTGGTTTGTCTTTATTGGATGAAATTTAAAACGTGTACAGATACAGTGAGAGGGTTTTAACCTCCTGGAATACGGCTCGGTCCATCGTCAGAGCAGGCAGCAGTTTACAAAAACAGAGAACATGCGACTCATGATTAGTGCAAAAGGAACAAGTTATTCAGTGCTTGACAGTTTTAACTCAATCTAGAGTAAAAAATAAAACTTCTGGGTGTTAAAAGTCCAATTTTACGGGGATTTTCAGCGTTTCAGCGTAGATAAGGAAGCAGGTTGGCGTTGAACCACTCTCTGGTGAACTGCAGGTGGTCTCCCTCCGTCGCCAAGAAGACCAGTTTTCCCGCTTTGTCCATCGCTGCCAGACCCAGACGGTCCTGAAAGTGAAGGGGAGACTGGTTTTTAAGAAGTACTTTGAACTACAAACTGACTTTTAAATGCAGAAAAATGAAGAAAGTGAAACTACAAATATGGTGACTTAAAAAAAAAAAGAAAAAGAAATTAATTCAACACTGACGGTACAGTTAAACTTAACAGTTCTAAGTGTCTTTGATGGTCCACACTTTAGGTTTTAAATATTTAGAGAGTTACAGCAACTCGATTACATCTTTGTTACAATGATTCTGAAAATGAGAGGGATACACATTTAGAAAATACTGCTGAGAGATGTTTTTATGATGATCACCTCACACTAGAGTGAAAAGTGTCACAACTAGCCCCGTTCTCCCCTACATGATTCAACTACGTCTGGAAAAATGCTGCTGCAGACTTCTTCATCTCCACCATCGTTCATTGGATTTAAGAAAGTGTTGAAGTCAAATTATGAGCGAAAAGATTCATGGTTATAAAAGAAATGTGAAATAATTTTAAAACATGATAAACACAGTTACCTCTTTGTAGAGAACGCTCTCCTGCAGCGTTTCCGTCTCTTTGGCCTGACCCGTCTTCAGGAAGCCAAACCACTGCACCGAAAACAACAAGACGAAACAGTTTGTGATTGAACTACGAAATAAGATGAGATCCACTTTGTTAATCCCAAAGGAAACCGTGTTATCAGAGTACAAAATACAAAAGTTAGCAGAGGTAAAATCCAAAAATGTTAGTCCGTAAAGAATAAAGATACAAAACAATACACAAGCTTTACCTCGCTATCAACAGGATCCACTACGCTGTCCTGCAGGAACTTGACCAGGATGAACTTCTCCAGCTGCTGAAGGTTCTTCTTATACGTCTCGTTTACAACCTTCAACAAATGATTCAAAACATCATTAATGTCAGACGTGACTCAGGAAACGGAACGATATCTAACCACGTAAACAAGGACTCGTTTTACTCACCCTCTCCTGGTTGATGTCGGCCAGAAACAGGCTGTGCTTCTTGTACAGGTCGTCATTTAGGGGGTCGTGCCAGTACTGTGCCTGAACCAGACTGATCAACGGAAAGGAAACAGAACATAAGAAAAGTCCAGAGTCATCAGTGTGACGAACAGCGAAAGAAAAAACATCTCACTGTTTCTGAACCAGGTCTGAGTATGCGCCGTTGTTCAGAGCTTTGCGGATCATGTCGCAGATGTGGGAGCTCTCTCCGGGACACCTTGGCAGTCCGTACACACCTGAGGATACGTAAAAACAAAGAGCAAATCTGTGTGTTGAGCTTCAAATATGATGAAGGAGCTACAAAATTCAAAAACATTAAGGAGGATGAGCGGAAATCTACAAAAATTTACAAACTACATTTTCTTATCTTTCATTCTAGTTTTACTGGAGCGCTCAAAACCAAACGTTTTGTGTCTCCAGGGAGGAAGTTGACCTTGAAAATGTACATTTTCTACTAGATTAGGGTTGCAAAATTCCAGGAATTTTTTTTAACATTGGAAAAATTCCATGGGAATTTTCAGAAATGTATAAATATGAAACATTTTGGTTTCTTATAAGCAGACATGCATGCTAACATGTCAAATGCTAAATTTTTGCTAAATGACATCATAAATGAGTTTTTTAAAACCATAGAACTTCAATGGTTTAATAAACAGATAGATGAAAGCTGGTATTCATAAACCAAGCTAGCTAGCTAGTGACATAGGCTATGTATTTAACTTAAGGTCAGAACTGAAAAAAATATTATTCTTCCAAGCTAGCTAAGTTAGTGAAGCTAACATAGTTCATGTCTCACAAAACTAAATTAGCTAGCTTTCATTACTATTCATTTGTCAACCAGTGTTGGCTCACTACAATGCTAATTACTTACCTCTGTCAGAAAGTAAATCTGCCTGATTCAACATTTATAAATGACACTAATCAGATTTTTAAACTGTAGAACTTCAATGGTTTAATAAACAGATAGGTAGGTAGAAGCCGGTATTCATAAACCAAGCCAGCTAGCTAGCGACATAGGCTATGTATTACACTTAAGGTCAGAAACTAACAAAAATATTTTTCTTCCAATTTTGCTAAGTTAGTGGAGCCAACATAATTCAAGTTTCACAGAGTTAAGTTAGCTAGCGTTCATTACTATTCATTTATTAACCAATGTTAGCTCACTACAATGTTAATTACTTATCTCTGTCTGTAACTAAATATCCCCGATACAACATTTATAAATGACACTAATCAGGTTTTTAAACTGTAGAACTTTAATGGTTTAATAAACAGATAGGTAGATGAAAGCTGGTATTCATAAACTAAGCTAGCTAGCTAGCAACATAGGCTATGTGTTTAACTGAAGATCAGAAAATGAAAAATATATATATTTTTCTTCCTAGCTCACTTAGTTAGAGGAGCTAACATAATTCAAGATTCACAACGTTAAGTTAGCTAGCTATCATTACTATTCATTTACTAACCAATGTTAGCTCAGTACAAGCTAATTATTTATCTCTGTCAGTAAGTGGTCTGATCTGGCAGAGCTAACAGAAAACTGGCTAGCTGACCAGCTAGCTAGCCTCTAAGAATGATATTATATCATTATGTTTTGATGAGCATTTTGTTAGTTTAACTTAAATGTGTTCATAACTTTGAGTTAAACCAGACCATCAAATATATTAACCTCAGTACAATCATTAAAACTTCATTTGACAGGACTTCTAGAGTCCAAATCCAGAAACGTGGCCTCAGTTTGGAATTGTTTGGACATTTGAGTCATGATACACAGTTGAATTTAGTCATGTTGTTTCAAACAAGATCATATTGAAAACCTCATTCAAGAAAAAAAAAGAGAAAAAAAATTATCTGAAATTTTCCACCCCTTTGCAAATGATGAAACTGTATTTAAAAAATGGTGACAATAATCAGAGACAGTAAAGGGAAGTGGTCACTAATAAGCTCCTGTTTTCTGTAACTCGGTTGCTGCTTCTGTGAACATTTTGTCTTGTCACGGTAAAAAGTCTCTGCAAAGGGAAGTGAGACACACCAGTGTTCTGGGATTTTTTTTCCCCTACTGTTACCTTGATGCTGGCCCCCGACAGAGATGAGGGTTTTCATTGGTGGAGAGGGGCAGCGCTGAGCCACAGCTCTCCTGTGAAGAGAGAGGAACCAAAAGAATCAAAGCCAGCTTCCTCATTCTCGTCGGGGAGGAGAATAACTTTGAACAGAAAACATGCTCAGACAGAAGCTGCAGGTTCAGGACTCTAACATTACCACCCCCCCCTCTCTCTCAAACAGAAAGGTTATTCCATTTTCTGATTATTTGCTTCACTGTGCAAGAGAATCAGGCGAGAAAGGAAACTATACAAACACAGAATTTGTCCAATTTCTTTTACATTCGTGTAACAAAAGCGTTCAGTGTCCAGAACAGAGTCCACCTACAGAAACTGAGCCCCCTGGGAGAAACCCATCGCATTGTAGCCTCCCTTCAACTCCGGTTTCTGGGCCAGCTGGCTGCACACCATAGACACCTGCTCATTCACGTCCATGAAAAACCCATTTTCTGTGTCCTGAGAGGGGGAGAGAGACATGAAAAGTTCAGAGCGTGACGAGAGAGGGAGGTTAAAAAGAAGAAGAAAAACGAGCGCGGTGCGGCGTCGCGGTGTGACGACACATCAAAGCAGAAAGCAGCAGAGTCCACGGCGGCTTGTTATGAATATTACCGCCAAGGAATGACATAGTCGGGTAGTAAAGGAGCCATTTTTCTGATGTAACCTCTGCTACTTGGACTGCAAATGTCACAGAATAGGAATCCTTACATGTGGATGTTTCAATCAAAGAGGCTGCTGCAAACCACAGCATGGTCACTTTGTCGTTTTGATGCAGACTTTCTGTTTGACACGTAATTCTGACTTCACTCTGTCGTTCGTGGTCTCATTCTGCGTCTTAACTCTTGATGAATTTCATTTGAACTTATCAGTAACTGGTATCTTTTACTGGTTAGTTAGTCGGATCTCAGCTCACTTCAGTCACTACCGGTGTTCCTCAAGGCTCTCTTTTGGGCCCCTTCTTCTTCATCACCTACCGCCTTCCTCCGGGTCATATCTTCCAGAAATTTGGAATTCACTTTCATTGCTATGCAGATGATACCCAGCTCTATCTCTCCTCCGAGCCTAACTCTGTCCTCCCACCCTCATCCCTCTCTGACTGGTTCTCCTTGTACTCTGGCCAAGTCTCCAAACCTCTCAGTAACCATCAACAACTCCACAGTTCCTCCCTCCCCAGAAGTAAAGAGCCTGGGTGTCATCCTTGACTGTACTTTGTCCTTCGAAGCTCACATCAATAACATCACTCGGTCGGCGTATTTCCACCTACGCATCATCAACCGTCTACGCCCATCTCTCACACCTAACAGCACCGCCATCCTCGTCATTGCCCTGGTCACCTCCTGTTTAGACAATTCCTTCCTCTCTGGTCTACCTCTCAAACTTCTCTATAGACCAGAACTCAGCTGCCCCAGAACCTCTTCCATAAACCACATCACTCCTGTTCTCCAACAGCTCCACTGTACCTTTCTGATCTCCTTCACACCTACACACCCTCCAAGACTCTCCGATCTTCCTTCCTTCAACGGAGCTTTCAGCCGTGCCCCCCCCCCCCTGTCTCTAGAACTCTCTCCCACAAACCATTCGTGACACTACCTCTCTCTCTCTCTTCCTTCAGATCACACCTCAAGACTCATTTGTTCCGACTAGCTGTCTCTGTCTGACCTCATCATCCTCACTTCTGCTCTTTGTTGTTTTTATGTAGCTGATCTCTTTACTGTTTTATACTTTGCTATATAAAATATATTACTATCTTTTAAAGGTGGTTCTGAAGAGGCCATGATTATTTTTATCAAATGGATTAATTTTAAAACAATTAAGCTTTTTTTTAAAGATTGGAAGTACCTCAATGACATTCCCTCCAATCATCAGAGAGAGCACATAGATGCCATAGATCTCCTGCTCGATCATCTTCTTTATGGCCCCCATGCTTAACGGGTTACAGCAGCTGTCACCTGAAGGAAACATTAATACTCACATTATAACATTAGCATTGTATAACATTAGCAAGACGCCGCACAGTTTTAAAGACGCCACTTTTATACTGTGATTTCTGTTTAAAAGTTCACATTTGAGTATCTTACCCATGCCATGCCACAGCACCAGTGGTACGGTCCCATTACTGGACACATGAACCAGGCTGCTGGTAACCAGCAGCACTGGAGCAGCAAGAAGGAAACACAGGAGGGCTGATGACATCCTGGACCCTGAGACCAAAACATACAAGGAGGGTCAGAGTCATAGCGCCACACTATCCTTTACAGTCACCAAAAGTAGTCTGGGAGGTCGATCATCTACCAGTCAGACTCCAGGAGGCAGACTATCGCTCTACTTTTAAAAGTAGGTTTAAAACTGTCATTTCTAATAAAAGCTTATAGTCACAGCTGTCTCAGGTCTGGACCAGGTCTTAGTCACGCTCCTCTATCTGTCTACCATAGATCTTTCTAGGAGTCCCTGCACTTGTCTTGTTTGTCCTTCTGGGTTTCTTGCTGCTGTGGACCTGCCGGACTCCAGCTGCTACAGCTTTCAGAAAGAGTGTGAGATAAGACTCGTTGTGATTTGACACTGTTCAAACAAAGATTGCATGATTCTGTACTATTTCATCAAGACTTCAGTGCAAGACTGGGGTAAATGACAAAAAAACAACAACAACAAAAAAAAAAAAAAAAACAAATAAAAAACTAACAAAAATACAATAATGGTTACACTATATTTTCTGCACATCTGTTTGAGCTGCATGAATAAATGTGACTCCTTTACATTCTTCTTCTTCTTTCATGTAGGTTGTGCCACTGTTTTGTTATATTTGGGGTGTTTTTCAACGCTTTCGAATCACTGAAGCTTGACAGAGGCTGTTAACGATGAATCAGCTAAACAGCAACATGAAAACAACAAATTAGGCAAGAAATAATGCTCCAAGACTTCCAGGAAATCCTTGAGAAGTTAGCCCGACACAGCTAACCAAATGATAGAGGAAGTTTGAATCAATCAATCACTGATTACATAGACTTTTTAAAAAGATGTAGAACATGTATTATTAAAAGCTCAAAAATTGCTGAATCATTTTCTAAAAGACTCACAGATTCAGTCAATAACTCTGCTTAATGACCCAAATATCATGAGTTTGCATAAACATCACTCACCGTTTCTGTGTTCTTCCTGCCTGTTTGTTGGACTGTCGTGACGTCTCACTCGAGAACGATTCAGCACTTGAAGCCGACTCGAGATCATAAGAGGTTTTTTTTCTGCTCAAAGCGCAGGTGATTGGTCAAGACGTTTGGCGTCACCTGTGTCCACACAGAACAGAATGGGAAAGAATCTCTTTCAAATCAGGGTAGGTAACAGAGAAGAAACAGGATCAACACTTGAAGTTGAGGTATTTGTTTTTTTTTGTTTGTTTGTTTTTTAATGATATTTTTTCTAAAGATTAGTGAAAACAGTTACTTGAAAGCTGGGTTGTTGTTTTTTTACACTTTTTAATTTAAATCTTGTGACATGATTCACCAGGCTTGTCTTCGTTGTTTCATTGTAAATAATCAAAAATGGCATACAATTAGAGATTAGATGTTTTTTCTCATTTAGATGTGATTGTTGTGTAATATTAAAATGTTGTTAGTAATATGCATGTCACTCGTCCATGTTTAATATGTCGCCTATACATATAAAGCCATATGAATAAGAGAAATTTAATAAACTGCATGTTGTTTTTTCGTTTTACCCATCACTTAACATTATTGTTGATAATAAATTAATAAAGGCAATAAAGACACCTAACTACGTCCTTCAAATGAGTCCAGAATCAGGTTATCATGCTGATTCGGAAACAAACTGACTTAGTTGTTGAAAGAGTCGGTTCTTTTTATTGAGCCGAGCAAAAAGAAACAGCTCTCTTACAAGAACCGAAATTTCCATCTCTGTTCTAGACTAACGTCACATGAGTATGATTGGAGCAAACAGCCAATCACTTTAAAGGGGCGGGGTTTGTAGCCCGTCTAACTTGTGACAAGGCTTTTTTTTTTTTTTCTTTAATTAAATCTTTTCTTCTTTTCCGGTCCGTGTGATTTATGTGCAGATATTACGTTTATCTAATCTCGTTATACCGTTTATTTTAACAGCTTGTTGAAACGCCAGGAAATGATTCAGCATTTTAAGATATAACTACCAATCTCCAGCTGCTAGCTCATTAGCCTGCCATGCTAGCTCGTTGCGAAACTCATCGACAACAACATTCCTGTTCGGATTATAAATCCTGTAATCTGAAGAGTTAATGCACCGACTGGCTTTTAGGAGAGCGTAAAAGAAAAGAGACAGAGTGATACAGGATGTCTATTCAGTATGACGATCCTACGTTAACGGGGAGTTACGGTGTTGTGGGGTCTTTCCCCAAAAGTTTTGGTTATGGGGTGGATGTGCCAGACATGGAGGAGATCTCCTCATCAGCTGACAAACCCAGGATCCTGCTGATGGGGCTGAGGCGGAGTGGAAAGTCCTCGATCCAGAAGGTAAATCACTTCAAACACACACCTGCGTAGTCACGAGACAGGGAAACAAATGAACGCAAAGCTGTCACGGTGTGTTAGCAGCAGCTAGCTGGAGCTAATTCTTAAACCTGAAAACAATCCCACATTTTTTTTTTTTTTTTTTTTTTTTTTTACCGATTTTTTTTTCTTTTAACAGCCTTTACATGTGTATATTAACCAATAAATTCATTTTATAACAATTTATACATCCATTTCATTACCATAATAACAGTGCAAATAAACAAAAATAGATAAAGAGCAAGAGGATGACAACATAATCCTGCAAACAAAGTTTTCATAACCCCATCCCTCCCCCACAATCCCCTCCCTTCCCCTTTGGGTTTTATATTTTACACACATATAGAAAAATTTACAGTGAATTGAAAAAGAAAAAAGAAAAAAAGTATATAGGCACGCTCAATCCCAGCTTAATCCCACTTTTATGAGAGTTATTAAGCTCAGATTGTGTCAGTGCTGTTCGACCAAGAAGCCGATCGACACTCGTTTCATTTTGACTGATTTGTAAAAAGGGTTCATGATTCAGAGGCTCTTTAAAAATTAGTTTATTTTACAAGCAATTAAAAATGTAATTTTAGCCCTGAAATAATGAGTTCAGTCTTTTATTTTGGACAGGAATCCCTGTCGCTGTTTCTACACATTAGTTACAGTCTTTCTACATTACTTCCAGGTTGTTTTCCACAAGATGTCACCCAATGAAACTCTTTTCCTCGAGAGCACTAACAAAATCTACAAAGACGACATCTCCAGCAGCTCCTTCGTCAACTTCCAGATCTGGGACTTTCCTGGCCAGGTGGATTTCTTCGACCCGACGTTTGACAGCGAGATGATCTTCAAGGGAACTGGTGCTCTGATTTTTGTCATCGATGCTCAGGTGGGATCATTTCTGGTGTAGGAAATATGAGCTGCTTGTGTTGAGATGAGCTTTTCCTTTCTTTTTGCTCAGTCTCCGTCTTCTCTTTCAGGATGACTACGTGGAAGCTCTCGGGCGGTTACACCTCACCCTCTCCAGAGCCTACAAAGTGAATCCAGACATCAACTTTGAGGTGTTCATACACAAAGTGGACGGTTTGTCAGATGATCACAAGATAGAAACGCAGAGAGACATTCACCAGAGGGCCAACGATGATCTGGCTGATGCTGCGCTGGAGAAGCTTCACCTCAGGTGAGAGTCTGACATGTCTGCGCAGGTCGGGTCAGGTCATCGCAGGTTCTTTGAGTTATTGAGAAAGAGATTTCATCACAGACCACAGAGAGAGAGAGACAGTGACGAGTCATTGAACTGAGAAACTGCAGATTTCTCATTAACTGACCTATGGCTAAGCCCCGCCCCCTGCCACTCACTCAGACAAACAATAAACATTCAGTGGCAGGCGCTATGTCAGGTGTCACAGTAGGAGACATTTCTCAAGAGGTCATTGATGATTTTTGGAGACAGAGACTTACATTGAATCATTCAGCAGAACGTTTGACAACCTTTGTTATCTGGGCTATTACAGATAAGCTAATGAAGCTAAGCTCCAGAAGCTAACGTTAGCATAACGAGAGCCCTTTGGACAACAGCTAACAATGATGGACGATCACCAAAGAACAAAAACTAGAACAAAATAGACCGATGAGCTCCAACAACTAAAGAGACATGATGAACAGCACAGCTAGGAGCTAATGCTAGGCTAGCATTATGCTAACTTTAGCTAACGTTGCCTAAAATACGCTGTTGACTTACCTTAGAACAGACGTAAACATCCTTGTTAATTTGATTCACGTTGAGCCGATGTTGTGGTCACAACTTTATCCAAAGACGACACTTTTCTGTCGCCGAGCCTCTCAGGTTATCTTGTGTCAGAGTTGTATGAACCTCATGATCACCGTTTGACCATTTTTAAACTTAAAATCTCAGAAAAACCTCATAAAACTGAACAAAAACTGAGTCTAAGCTTTCAATGGACGTCCAGGCAGAGAATGTCTGAGCGTATGGGATTGCTTTACGCACTGTGATTGGCTTATCCCATTTGAGGGCGGGACTTAGCCAGAGGTGAACTGCAAGTAAAGTGTTAATGCAGCTTTGAAATGCACCCAAAATGTAACCTACACATCTACCAAACTGAGTTGTTGTGTCTTTAAACTTATTGTAAGAAAGCTGTTTGCATTTCTTTCAAATAAATCTTGGGCCGGCTGTTAACCTAATGCCGTCATTTCACCTAAAAACAAAGTGTTTTTTGTAGGTGTATCCATTATAGTTCCGTTTTTGTCATATTACAGCAAATTTTCTGCTCATCCTTTAGCCGTCCTCTCCTTCATTCTGTCTATCCTCAGCTTCTACCTCACCAGCATCTACGATCACTCCATATTCGAGGCCTTCAGCAAAGTCGTCCAGAAGCTCATCCCTCAGTTACCGACGCTGGAGAATCTTCTGAACATTTTCATTTCTGTGAGTTGTTTCATTTCTACCTGCAGGGTCCAGAAAGAGCTGGGCCTCACAAAGTCTTCAGTCATCTTAGTTAATCTGATTTGAATTGGATTCATTAGGTTGATATTAAATTACTAAACACAAACAGATAAAAGAAAGAAAATCACATTATTTAGTTTGTGATAGGACCATGTTTGCTTGGGGAAATCCCAGCAAACAGACTCAACATGTAATCAAATCAAGTTTCCATTGAAGATGTTAATAGTTGTGTTCAAAATGTTTACAGAATTAAAAGTAAAGATGCTCCAAAGTGGCTAATTCCCGAGTCATTTGGACTGAAATTTAAATGTAAAAAAAAAAAAAGGGAAGAAAACAGTTGTGGCGTTTCTTTTGATTAAAACCAGGACAGGTCCCCAAATTACCGAACCGTACCATCCCACTTTTTGGTACCCTTCTGTTGGGGTGCCAGATGTGTTGATCCAACCCCCAGAAGGTGGAGCTAGAGACACTGCAGTACCTTAGCTGGTCGAACGAATTGTCACTTCCTGTGTGACAGCAGTAATAAAGAACAACTTATAACTCTGCCATGTTTAACTTTCCTGTCGACTTCCTGAAGAGAACTTAAGTTTTGTTTGGAAATTGGCGTCACGAAATAGTTTACTGTTTCGTGTTTTTCTTCTTCGCTGGATTATTAGCAGGGTACGCTGTATTGTGCCGCTAAGACTTCACACTGTTACGTAGCTGACAAGGCTATCAGCATCTGGCTTACATGCCGCTTACCAAGAAAGGCTTGGTTGGCTGTGGAAACGCAAACAGGATCAGGTTTTACCAGACAGGGCTAGTGTCATATTGGTTTCCACAGTCAAGCTAACAAAAGCAGAGCTAGCACCATCCATGAAACGTCAGAGGGTAAGTATCATCCTTAATGTTTTGCAGCATTCTGGGATCGAGAAAGCCTTCCTGTTCGATGTCGTCAGCAAGATCTACATCGCCACAGACAGCTCCCCCGTGGACATGCAGTCCTACGAAATCTGCTGCGACATGATCGACGTCGTCATCGACGTCTCCTGCATTTACGGGTGAGAGTTAGTACAAACACTCAAAGTGCTGCCAGTCAGTGTTGAGTTCTATACACAAAGTGTAACGAAGCCTCTCTCTGCAGGCTGATGGAGGACGGCAGCGGCTGTGCCTACGACAAAGAGTCTCTGGCCATCATCAAACTCAACAACACAACAGTGCTTTACCTGAAAGAGGTGACCAAGTTCCTCGCTCTGGTCTGCATCCTCAGAGAGGAGAGCTTCGAGAGGAAAGGTGAGCGATGCGCTCACTCATGTTAATATAAACTTAGCACAAAAAGCATGAAAAATTAAAGCCACAAGCGGTGATAAGCAGGTCCTGGCACCTGTGCGCCTGTCGGTGATGCTTAATGAAAAAAAAACATGGGGAGTTTTTAATCAGAGAGTAAAACACAGGACTTCCTGTTGACAGTAGGGAGCGCTGTAGTTTAAGGTGGAAAAAAAAGCATATAGATGCACTCAGGCTGTTACACTGATCGTGTGTGTGCATTTTGGTCTAGATCCAACTTTGTAAATGAGTGCCGTGAAGATTTTCATTTTGCCGAAAAAAATCGTCAATTTTGGTCATTGTTTGTGGCCACGCCCATTGAGTTACGAAAAATCCTTTGGTAACGTTTAATCGTTGATGTGTCTGATACATGAAAAAATTGTTGAAAATGATCCAAAAAAAAAAGTGGGACAAGTTTGTTCAAATACGTACGTATTTGAACAAACTTGTCCTATAAATCCTCAAAATCCGATGTTTCCCTCAAATTTCCGAACTTCCTGTTCGGAATTCACTGTGGTCGTAAGAGACTTCTTTTATACGTCTTGACGTGATAGTTATGCACACCAAAAATCAGACTCAAAGTAGCCCTTGGGTGCTTTTTTTGTCACCTAGGGGGCACTGTGGAGCACGTATCAGCATGAAAACATTGGAATCGTAAATTTTTTTGAATTTTTCGCCATGACTGAATTTTCTGCAAAATTTTATGACTTTTTTTTCTCATGTTGAAGGCATGTTATTTGGGGTTAAAGATGGACTAGTAGAAAAATTTGCCAAATCTTCTCTGCCAGTGCCGAACAGTTTTTTTTTATCCAATTTTTCGAATATGAAACGCTCTGAATTAACTCTTTTTTTTTTTTCAGGTCTGATCGAGTACAACTTCCATTGTTTCCGAAAAGCCATCCATGAAGTCTTCGAAGTTGGCAACTCGACGCCGTGTGCCAGCTCATCCTGCAACAACATGAAATACGCCGCTGTGAACGGGAGCGCCATTTAAAGAGCCGGGCAAAGAAAAGACACAGTTTAAAAATCATTTGTTGGCACTTAAGTATCCCGACAAAACTTCCGATGCCTTACTTTGTGTGACTGGATGTTAGAGAAGCCTGAATGATAAAACTGTACCTGAGGACGCTGGAGTAAATCTGATCCAGGACTGAGAAGAGGATAAAAGGTACGGCTAAGTTTCTCTGATTCATATCTGTGCGGGTGATAAAAGCCAAAAAAGCAGACTACCTGTTATCA
Organism: Labroides dimidiatus; assembly: GCA_030710495.1. Classification (NCBI taxonomy): domain Eukaryota; kingdom Metazoa; phylum Chordata; class Actinopteri; order Labriformes; family Labridae; genus Labroides; species Labroides dimidiatus. The sequence goes on from CM061155.1 coordinate 28,151,601, forward strand.
AATATCGATGAATTCCATGAGCTGTGTTTACCGTCTTGGCCAGTTTTTCTGTCAGCTGTACAAATCACAGACTTTTAATCCGGCTTCGTCGAGATCAAACTGAACAAAGTGTGAAAGCTCTGTCCGCTCAAGCTGGAACCATGACTCTGTGAGCTTCGCTTCACACATTTAATCCACCATCCTGCTTATCGTACCTTCAAGGATGGACTCCTGTGAGAACATTGATTCCCCGTGCATGAAAAAAAAAAGCTCCAATAACAGCCAGTAATCTCCACAAACAAGCACTGAATCAGTTACACAGCAGGAGACCCGGCTGAACCGCCGGTGGGCCTCTTCACTCTCACATCCTCTCTCGCACACTTTGACGGCCGACCTTTCTGTAAGCCATGAATGTTTTGACCAAATTCACTTTCCACAGATCATGATGATTTTTATTATTATTATTATTATTATTATTATTGTACATAATTCTTAAATAAAATATCTTTCATATTTGCTGAGTCATGCTTAGTTTCATCTTTGAAGCTTGCTTAAACAAAACCACATCCAGCACATGAAGTTCAGAAAATCTAACGTGAGGTCGTTTATTTCACTTCAGCATTTTCATGTGGAAGATTTATGACCTCAAAGTTCCTGTGAAGAGTTTAAAGCTGCTTATGAAACAGAATTAATTCAACGCTTATTCTTATTTTAGACTTTAAAAAAAAAGCTCCTGAGATAATCGGACATAATAGAGACCATCTCAACAAAGTATGAGTACCAGATTTACTTATACAAGACGAAACAGGCAGGTCATTAAATCACAAAAAAAAAAAAATCTTAAAAGACTTAAAAAGATAAAAAATTTAGCAGGACAAGGCTAAACCATCAGGGGGCACCAAATTCAACACAACAGTTTCTTAAGGAGCTTGAAGTCTTAACCAAGTGTCGCGATTAAAAAACAGAGCTATGGGATATTTAGTGTTCATGGCCAAAACATGAGACAAAAACTAATGACATCGATTAATCTGTTTAAGTAATTGTTTTTTTGGGGGTTTTTTTTGGACCAACTTTTTAATTTTACTTTTTCCAACAACAGGAGAGAATACAAATACAAATGAGTCTGTGTACAAGGAAAGTGCAATGCAAAATATAACAAACACATACCCTTACAATGACTTATACAAAAATAACACATAAGAGAAAATAAAAATATATAAATTAAATAAGAGGTAAAAAAAAAAATAAATAAAATAAAACAAAACAAAACAAAAACTGGATCCATACCTACAATGATCTGTTATATCTGAAACCCACGGAGATCAATAAGTAGTGACTGCCAAACTTTAATAACAGAGTCTTTGGCTCCATGAACTCTGGCTATTGATAACTCCAAATAAACAATGTCCAAATATTATTTTTTATTTATTTTATTTGACCTTTATTTAACCAGGTAGAAAACCCATTGAGATCGAGATCTCTTTTGCAAGGGTGACCTGGCAAAGAGGTCAGCAGCACACGTCAATACATAAATACATTATAATAATTCAATAATTTTAAACAGACAATACTTTAGAGATCAAAATTGAAGATAAAATGCTAAAGTGACTTGCGAAAACAAACAAAACAAGAATATATTACAGAATATAATTAAAAACAAAGTGCTATGGGGGAAAAGTGCTCAAAGTGCTAAAGGTGACTCACAAAACTGGTTCATAAACACAGGCACTGGTCCATGGTCTCTTGTCTGTCATTTAGCATGGAACAAAAGGCTCCAAGACAAATAAGTTGAATAGGACAGAATCCAAGCTCGAAAAGAAAGAGAGTGTGGAGGTTTCCCCGTTAAAGTAATTTTTAAAGAAAAAAAAAAGTCCAAATTCTCTAATTTCACCTTCATAAATGTGAATATTTTCAGTTTTCTTTGCTCTGCTCCTCGATTAATCGAGAGAATAATCAATAGATTAATTGATCATGAAAATAATCGTTAGTCGCAGCCCTAATGGAGATAACTAAAAATTTTTTTTTTTTGGCTCCTGCCACTTGAGCAGCTTTGACGCTAAAATTTTCACATTTCAAGTCGACACTGAATTAGTAGATATCACCTCCACTTGTGGCCATAAAGGAAAACAAAAAGGGGGAAAATATCAAAATGAAAGCATTTCTTTTTAATAATTTATCATTAAGAGACATAAAAAAGGTTTGTTTTTTTTTTTTTTTAGGAAACGAGAGGATGACATTGATCAGTTTTGTATATATTACTTACAGTTATTACAGAGCTTATAAAATCAGTATGTATTTTTTTTCTAGATTTTTGCCTTATTAATATTTAAAACAAAAATAATAACAAAAAACAGTATAGATTTCTCTCAGGTAAGCTACAGATCTGGATCTCAAAATTTAAAAAAGAAAAATCAAGCAAAAAGTTTCCTTTGTTTAGTTTGCAGAATACTTTTTTTTCCTCTTTATGTTCAGCTTCATGTTTTTTATTCCAACTCTTTGCAGGAAACGGGTGTAACTACTGTGTTCTGACAGTAGGTGGCAGCATGTTTACATGAAAACATTTGATAAGTCAAGGTATGATGCAGACAGTTTATGAAGGACAGGGTTTGAGGATCCATGAAAACATGACACACTGGGCCCCCGCTGCTTCACCACCTCTAATCTTCCAATAATATTTTGGGGTCCGTCAGTTGTGGGTCTTGTTGGTGCCTCTAATCATATGTTTTTATTTTTAACAAAGACTCAGCATGTCATCGACAGTCAAAAGAGTTCTCACACGCTCATGGCCTTAAAGTTCTTCTTCACGTCATGTCCTCACGTAGTTTTCATCCGAGCTTAATGGGTGTTGGCAGGACGGAGCCGCAGCTGAAGCCTCTAATCGTCTGCAGACCTCCTGCTCACCGCTGTGGAAAACAGAGGTCAATGAGAGGGAAAATGATATCTGGCTCTGTGAGACCCTACAGTTTACTCCCGACCACAGAAAAGTCCCTGCAGCTCCGAGAGTTCAGAACAAACTGGAGAGACTGGAGGGGGAAGACAATAGAGAGTCTGTAACATCGACAAGCATGTGTGATGGATGATAACTGCAGCGAGACGGTGGCAAAAAAAAAAAAAAAAATTAACACTTATTCAGCATCAGTGAGCAATTAAAACACATCAAAACATATTTTAGGAGGTAAAATACATTTAAACAAGGAATAAAAGTCAAGATTTGTTCTTTTTATTCATATTTATTTAAAGCTCCTGTGAGGAACTCTTAGGTTGTGTCTATTATGGCACCCCCGGTGGACGAAGAGGAAACATACACCTAAATGCAATTCATGTCCTGTACAACAGTGTTGTGGTATCAATTTTTTTCTCACCAAAAAAATTTTTTTTTTTTTTTTAAAAATTACATCCTTCTGATTTTAATTGTCGGTAATGACGCCTACCCTGCATCATGAGCGATATGCATACGAAAAAAATACGAAAAAATAAGTTCGTTTTTTTTTTTTTTTTTTTTTTTTTTTTTTTTTTAAATCATCTTGTTTGCTCCAATGGTTCAAAAAGAAGCATCATTTTTGTTTTCAGTCTGTTTAACCACCTGGTACAATCTCCACACAGGAGCTTTAAAGACTCCTGTCTCAAGCTCCAAATGTAGAAGAACTTTAGACCAAGTTTTAAAGTTGCTTGTGAAATGTTTGTGTACAGTACAATGCCAATAATCTTTTAAAGCTACTGTGAAGCTCTTCCAGTTTTGTGCTGATTTTGGCGCCCCCCTGTGGACAAAGTGGCACCTTTCATATCTTTGCTTATTTTTGTTTTGTTGGTGTGGAATCACTGTTAATTTTTTTAGTTTGTTCCATAACAGTTTAAAAAGTACTCACAGGAGCTTTAAATATTTCTCTAACTTATTTGTTTTGAACAGTTTTGGAATGATGATTTTTTTGTTTTTAAAATCTCCAAATAACTTTCATGATCTATGGTTTCAGTTTAATAGGCAGTAATGTACATTTAACTGCCATGGCTCCAAATGTGAGATTATCTCTGGAATTTTCCATTCTGAGATAATAAAGTGGTTTACATCTACAGCTGGAAACTTAAACCCCGCTATGTGTTTAAAATATTCAATTACATCCAAAAAACACACACACTGAATTTACCTTCTTTCAGCGTGAACTCTCCACAAGGTGAGAGCCAGAGAGATCACAGGGAGTGGAAAAGACGGAGTGGAGGAGAGAGAGGGGGGCGGAGTTTGGAGGAAGAGTTTGGTTTTACGCACCCAGACACACACACACACACACACACACACACATGCTGTGGAGTCAGTGGAAAGTCGTCACTTTTAGCTCGCAGGGAGTCCACGGAGGATTTAACTGTCAGATTATACAGCAGAGAAGCACGAGCGCAGAGAGAGAGGGAGGGAGAGTCTCCTGAGAGCATCTCCAGCGGCAGCTGATGCGCAAAGAGGTACGTCAAAAAGCGTCTTTTTACGACTCAAAAAGGTACAACTGACGGATTTTTTAATTATTTAAGGAACTTTAAGATGAGTTTAAAGTGTGTTCCTGTGAGTTTGCATTGATTCAGCGTCCTGAAGCTTTTATGTGGCTTGCACAGATCCTTACCTGTCATTACTTTGCGCAAAACGGTGCGTAATGACGCATTAGAAGCATTTTTGCTGCATATTAAGCAGGTTTTGGTCAACCCATGGAGGTTAATGAAAAGGAATGGCAGATTAGTTACTTGTTTGCCAGACTGAAAACTCAATTTAAGGACATTGGATGAGCTGTTCTTTAATGGATCCGGTCTATAATCAAATCCGTCCTCTTGGAGAATATCAGGTACTAATTTTTCAAGGCATGAAATAAAAACACCTGCCAGTAATTTTCTGCTCAAATTTGCAATCCAAAAGTTTGTCACGTTACATTTAGAAAGCTTTAGAAAAACAAAAGTTTCAGAAAGTTGTGCCAAGATTGTGCAATTTATTTGTTTTTTCTGACAGAACCGCACTTTTTCAAAGCCAAATATTCAACCCCCCACATCCAGGATGTACCAGAAAGGATGTTCTTTCTTTAGAGTGAGGATATAGTGTGGGTTATTGGGGGTTGGGGGGGGGGCCTGGACGGGGTCTAAAGTGAGTAACTGATACTGTGAATAAGTGCCGCAGCCCCCTTTTTTAAAAGTTGGATTTATGAGAAGAAGAACAAGGAGAGCTTTGAGGAAACAATCCCTGACTGAAGCGTTCCCTGATTTGGCTCTGATACGGTAAAAAATATGGCTCCATATCTGAGGAATGGAAGCATTATCAGCTGGGCTTTAAAGGCTTGTTAACAAACCATGAAGTCTTGTTCAGATTGAGTGATGTCATGTCTCCTTTCAAGATTACAAACTTTATTCAGGAGGCTCAGCTACAACACCCCCCCCCCTCCACACACACACACACAACCACCAGCCTCCCACCCCCTCCCAGCACCGCTCATAGTTTCCACCACCACACACCATCATCATACTCCAATACATTTGGGTGAAATTAATAGATTCATTCAAACAATCCAGCTGTGGCTGCAGAAACATGGCTCTGTTAGTGTGTGTGTGTGTTTGTGTGTGAGTGTGTGTGTGTGTGTGGCATAAAACAAAAAAAGAAAGAAAAGAAAATTCCTCACTTTTGTCTTTTCTTAGAAATCAGAGGGTGGAAGAAAAATACCTTCTTCTTCTTCTCTCAGAGCGGGAACCGCACGATTTTGCCACGTTTCGACCACGCTCACATTCCTCTGGAATTCTTGCATTGGGCGAAGGTTGGCCCGGTTTACAATCACTGGAGACGAGCCAGAAGTAAGAGTTACACGGAGATGATGCTGGATCTGTCAAGAGACTCATGGTCATAAAAACCAGTCTCCTCATGAGTCAGTCTTACTATCTTTTCCATTTCCCTTCTCCCTCTATGAATCTGACTAAAAAAGAAGCTAGAGGCTGAAGAAGCTAGCATAAAGACGCGATACACGGTGAGCCTGGCTCTGTAGCAAAACAGTTGCTGAAAATTTAACTGTAGTCTTTTTTTTTTTTCTTAAAAAATGTAAAGAAAAGGTAAATAATTTGAAATATAAGGGTGTCTAAATGCAGGAATTTCCAAGAAATATTGAAAATGGTGAAAGAATGAAGCTAACCGCAGCAGCTTGCTAGCTAGCATGAGGAGACCTAGCTTGGATCGGTTACACCTTGTGTGTTTTTTAAGCAGTAAAGTCAGAGAAGTTGGATAAAACAGTCTGCTGCTTTAAATGTTTTTGTTTAATATGTTTTTTTAAATTTAGGTAGATAATTAAGTATGACGTTAAAAGGAGTGACCTATAAACAAGCAAACACTAGCTTGTTACTTGTTAAGCTAGCTCCACTCTTCTCAAAGAAAATACACTTAAGTCACTATAGTTAGCCAGTGATATTTTTTATTTGTTAATTAAAAGAAAACCCTGTGTGCTTTTTTCGCTGAGAATATGTAACAGAGAAGTGCATTAGGTAAGAAGCTAGCTACAGCTAGCAGCTGATTATTTTAGTTGTAATAGAGTGGTGTCTGATATTGTCCCGTAACTGTACTCATAAAGTTGTTTTATGTATTTTAAACTGTACACAATAACAAAGGTGTATGAAAAAAAAAAACATGCTAATGCTACATGCTAAAGCTTTGTTTTGGCTATCTCCCTGAGAAAAAAATAAAAGAGGAGCATTAACAAACAAGTTACAAAAGAGTAAAAATTAGCATTAGTGGTCTTAGTTGGCACATTTCGTTATAGTTCGACAAGCTAGGCTAGCCGCGCTGCATGTTTCGAGTTTTTGGCAGCTAGCTTGTACAAGCGTTAGAATACAGTCTTAAAAATGAACCAATACCACACTGAGCAAGAAAAAAAGTTTCTTCCTGTTGAGTAGTTTCTAGTGTCTATGTCTGTATTTACTTATGGTTGAAAACGCTGATGCTAACCAGGGGGTTTTGCCTTTTTTTTCCTGTCCTCAACCTGATGCCAACCCTCAGCCTTCTTTGTTTTTAAATCCAGCACAGAACTGAAGCTCAGAATCAAAGTTAAACAAATCCAGCAGCAAACATGAAGTAGAGACGGCAGGCCCAGTCTCTCAGAAAACAAACACTTGTTATCATTAACACCCAGGTCTCCAACTAAACAAACAGAGTCAGCTGGAGGCTCATGGGAAAAAAAAAATTTACTCCTGAGTTTATATTGGATAAAAGTGGCCGATCCAGCGGGCTGTTTGTTTGCATCGGTCAGTACAATCCAAGTACAACAACCGCGTTGCCAAAAGTAACCACTGAAGATCGGCCTTCTTCATTTTAAGAGACTCTGGAGACGTGTGATTAAGATCTCTTTGATCGCTTCCTGCGCTTTTATTGTTTTCTTTATCATATACTGACATTAAGATGGTTTAAACAGACGTTTTATGACGCTTCCCAAAGAATTAATCCCACGGATCCTGTGCTTCATCTCAAGCATCACAATAAATTCAGATTTTGTATGCTAACAGGCGACCAGATCTCACAAAAATCTCTACTGACCCACAGGTTGAGAGTTTCTCTGTATTGAAGTCTTTGCACGGTGGTGACTTGTTTATTTGTTGTCTGACTGAGACCTGTTAGTGAGTTTAGTCGACGGCCTCAGAGGTGAAACTGCAGCTGTTAGCTCAGATTGTCTCCGTGGATAAACAAACAGCCATCTGGAGACTCATAAAACAAAGCCAGGCATGCACACGGTCTTTAAAGGTGTTTTATTCCCTGATGTTAAAGGTCTGATGTTACAGGGCGTGTGGCGTTCACATCCAGAGATGCTAAACTAAGTGTGGTGAAGTGTGGAAGATCAGATTGTTTTTATTTATTTATTTTTTAAACAAAACTTTGATAAAACTGAAACTCAAGCCTGCAGCCTCTTTCTTGAGAAACTGCAGATATTTTCTGGATAATCGTTGTCAGAATATCCCCTTTGTTGAAGCAGCAGCTCACCCAGATGAGATCTTTAATCGGCAAACACAAGCAAACATTGTGCGTTCATTTTGACGTGCGTGCGTGCAGCTGAAGCGCTCCTTGTGATCCGCAGGAAGCCGCAGCACATTGAGCGTCTTTGTACTGCGAGATAAAAGCGAGCGCAGTCATCTGACTGCCAGAGGAAACCAGCCTCGGTGTTGTTCAGCAACAGTTTATAGGTGCAGGAATAAGGGTGTCACTTCTCCTCCTCGGATGCTGCGGGGCGCTGCTGTTGTTCTATGCTGTATTGTCAGTATTCATGACTTTAAACCAACGTTATGCAACTCAGGAGACGCACAATATGAGGACTGTTCTGAGCTTCAGAAGCTGTTAAAGTGCCATAATCCATGTCAGGGGGGAACAGCCAAAGAGGGGTGGTAATTAAAAAAACAACTTGGTCACAGAGTTTCTTTTTCTCACTGAATGCGCTCATAGTTTGGGTTGTAATGGGTGTGAAACAGCAAAAAAGAGAGAGCAGTCATTGAACGTCACACTGGGAAACAACAGTCTACAGCCAGGCCAGGATCCTCTTAGGCCTCATACCTCTGAGACCATGAGTTAAGAACTGAATCTAATATCGCAAACTTTGTGAAAAGAACTCAAAGTTTCAGGGAATTAGGATTTGAAGTATTGGAAGTACTGTGTCTATTGGCAAGGAGGCTCAAAGTCTACCTCAACTCCATCTCTTTGCCTCGTGCTATGTGGACAAGCGACGATGGGCTTCAGGCATGTGGACAAGTGGAAGACAACCTGCTGAAGCTCAAACCGAGCATCAGAATGAGGAAAAAGGGGGATCAAAGTAACTTTGACCATAGCATGGTAGCACAACCTTCTCTAGGGTTTTCAGAGAATGGACGGACTGGTTTGAGATGATAAAAAAAGACAACCGAAACTCAACTGAAGGCGCGGTCACACTGGCCAACCGTACCGTGCTCAAGCACCCTTCAACCCTAAAGTCCAGTTCGTTTGGCCAGTGCGACCGCAAGTGTACCATGCTCAGGCACGGTTCACTTCTCGCTTTGGTGGGGTACACTCCAGCACACGGACATGATCGCCCTGACTGCTCTTCTTAAACATGCAAACTCCACACAGAAAGCAAACTGGGATTTGAACTGGTGACCTTCTTGTTGTGAGGCAGCTGCACTAATCGTTGCGTCACCATGCAGCCCCATGTGATGTTACAGCGTTCGACAAATTGTACTTTGCATTGTTTGCAACATTTCTTGGTAAAGTGACACCAAGCCTTCGATCACTTCAATCTCTCCGCCATTGTCTTGGAATTTCTGCTGCTGACGAGCGTAAATTATAAACAAGAGAATCGTCGACGTCGATGGATTGAACCATTTCTAATCAATTCTCAACAGGAACCAGTTATGGATACCCATCCCTCCATGAATCCATCCTGACTTGGATCATCACTTCAACTTGCTGGTCTAATGGTGTGGGGGTGCATTTCCTGGCACAGTCTGGACCCCTTAGTACCAACTGAGCCTGGTTTAAAGTCCACAATCTACCTGAATATCATTGCTAACCTTGTCCATCCCTTTATGAGCACAGTGTACCCATCTTCTGATTGAGACTTCCAGCAGTATAACGCTCCACGTCACAAGGCCCAAATCATCTCAAACTGGTTTTAAGTTCCCTGGACTTCACTGGTCTTCACAGTCACCAGATCTCAATCCAACAGAGCTCCTTTGGGATGTGGGGGAATGGGAGATTTTCCTTAAGAATTTGACAAGTAAGGTGTACCTATAAAGTGGCTGGTGAGTGTATAAAGTGTGTGTAACCCCACTGAGCCACAGTCCATTAGAAGGACATGGAAACAGTCAAAAACAGTATTTCCTGAAACAGACCAGAGTGTGTTGAGCTCAGTTCCAGGTGTGAAATCTTCACCCCTAAAAGGCACCGAGGCTCTTTTACAATGTACGAATTCATATTTGGTATTAGTGACAGATTTAACACTTTCTCACGTATTTACACTGGATTTTATAATGTGTGACAGAGAATAATCTGGCTTGTAAACTTCAGACACAGTCTAAATTCCTGTATGGGGGAAAAATAAACACAAACCCCCAGCAGCAGCAGCAGCAGCAGCTCTCACGGCTCACAGAAGTCCTGGCTGCGCTCGTAGGAATCTGTCAGGTTTAGAGGAGTGAAAACGACAGCGGCAAGCCATGAAGGGACAAAAAACAGGAGGAACCAGTGGCTGATCCTGGGAGACTGTCGCCATTTGGCTGCCACTACAGAGCGCTCAGAGACGAGCCACTCCTGTAAATCTCTCAGTGGGATGCTCAGGGTCTCAGTGAAGAATTCAACATGTCCACTCATCAATGTGAAAAGTGGGTTCAAATAGCTTCACAGAGAACCGAAGACAGAACGGACGTCTGTTTGGTTTACTGTCTCTAAATGAAGATGGTGACAAGTGTTCCTGGCTGCAAACCAAAAGGACACCTGTAGTGAACGCCTCCTAAACAAGGCGTGACTGAAAGTGAGTCAGGTTTATAGACTATAAATGTCAGACGGTCTGGATGGTGTGAAGGTCGGGAGAATAGACGCATGACGGAAGCTTCTCTGCTGTCAGGATCTACTAAAACAAATAACGAAGCCATGTACTCTGAGAAGAAATAAAGAAAAGGGCGAACGGTGAACGGGCGATCTACTGCCTCGCCCCTTCTGCAAACCAAAACATATTTAACTCACTGATACAACCACAAATTACTTAAGAGTGACACACAGGACCCTTATCAGCCAATATGCTTATATCTGAATCATGCGTTCACAGTGCTAAAATAAATCAATTTCTAATCAATTTTCTAACACGACTGACGGAAAGAGAACCTTAATAGGGCTGTGACTCAAAAACAACAAACGTGTCGGGACATGTGCATCACTTTTAAGTGTCTTCTGTAAACACTTTGTTGTGTTGCGGTCTATTTGTTGCATTTTTTTTCTAATGAGTTGTTTTGTCGTCTTTGCAGTGCATTTTTGTGATGTGTTGTGTTGTGGTCTATTTGTAGCGCATTTTTCAAATGAGCTGTGTTGTCTTTGCAGTGCATTTTTTTAATGTTTTGTGTTGCGGTCTATTTGCAGCGCATTTTTCTAATGTGTTGTATTTTGGTCTTTGCAGTGTGTTTTTCTAATACGTTGTGTTGCGGTCTATTTGTAGCGTGTTTCTCTAATGTGTTGTGTAGTCTCTGCAGTGCGTTTTTCTAATGTGTTGTGTTGTGGTCTTTGCAGCGCATTTTTCTGAAGTGTTGTGTTGCAGTCTATTTGTAGGGCATTTTTCAAATGAGCTGTGTTGTTGTCTTTGCAGCGCATTTTTCTAATGTGTTGTATTTTAGTTTTTGCAGTGTGTTTTTCTAATGTATTTTGGTCTTTCCAGTGTGTTTTTCCAATATGTTGTGTTGCGGTCTATTTGTAGCGCGTTTTTCTAATGTGTTGTGGTTTTTGCAGTGCGTTTTTCTAATACGTTGTGTTGCGGTCTATTTGCAGCGCATTTTTCAAATGAGCTGTGTTGTGGTCCTTGCAGTGCATTTCTCTAAATGCTTTGCATGTGTTGTCAAATTGATGAAGATGTTTCCTTAATTTGCTTGTGTTTTGTCTTTTTGCATGTTTTCTTACGTTGCTGTCCCCGGAGCTCTCGGGGCCACCGTGCAGAAGAATTGAATGTAGTGATTAAAAAAGCTGTTTTTTTAAATTATCTATTAAAAAATATCATATAGTAGATAAGTAATAAGTTAATAATCCGTGCAACTCTGTTCCTCATATCGTCAATCATTTTCTCCTACAGCACGAGCTTTACCAACTTTTCCTGCTGTGTTGCTTATTATGAAGTTAGAATGGACCGTCCACTGGGAGCTATAAATGTTGATCGTAACAGTGATGGATTTTAATTAGTCATTGCTGTGGTTTGGATCTGGTCCCATAAGAACTCCTTTTTTTGGAGGCCTGAAGGAGAATTTTGATGACAGACAACAGCTGGAGACCGCAGAATGTGTCCACAGATGTTTGTGGCTCAGGAAGAGGAACATAAAACTAATAACTGTGAGGACTATGTGCGGAAGGAACACCATTGTTCTATCACCGAATTCATCGTGAGCGTAGACGAGAATAGAAACCCCCAACCCCGACTCAGACATTTAGGAGGGAAGTTGGGCTGATTTCCCCGTTCAGACAAGAAATCTGACAGAAAACAGGCCGAGGATGTGATGCTTCGCCTCAGCTTGGTTTTCCTCCTTGTTTTGTTGACCCAGCTGGATGCCCCTGGAAAGGAAGTTGTGTTGTTATCTGTAAGGAGGGATGTAAGGGGGTCTTCTGTGTGAGCTGACAGGGTAGTAGGGGCAAAAGTCGTGGAAAAGAAGGAGTTTCTGATTCTGGCAATGTTTATCTAAAATTCCTTCATCATTGGTTATTAGACAGAAAATGTTTGATGGCAGTCGGACGTGAGGAATGTAAACTACACTCTCAAGACGGCTCCTCATGACTCCTTACAAGACCAGACTCAAATACCTGGATGTCACAGAAAACGAAGGGCATCACTTGTGAAACTTTGCAGGATTTCTTTGTTTTCGTTTGTCGTAGGTAACCTTCCCCATGAGTGACCGTCGACTCCAACCAAAATGTTTTTCCAAGAAACCAACCGGCTTTCATTAGATTGTTCCGACCTCTTGATCCTCTCATCATTCTGACCGAGCCGGTGACGTCCACTCCGGATGAAACGGCACAGAGGGGGTCTCGGCTCATTCCTTCATCCCTCGAGAAATTTTCAAAGATGCACTTTCTTGAACCCACCTCCTTTTGTTGACATTAAAGAAACATGTTAAAGCAATTATGTGCCCAAAATAGGAGGTAAAAAAAAATCATAGACAGTGGGAAATATTTCCGAGTCTGGCTTTCTGACCCTGAGCACGGACGTCTAACCTGAACTCTAAAATGTTCAGCCACACTGGAGAATATAAACGTAGCTTCCTAAACCCTGTCTTAACTGATGCGAAGGAGGGTATTTTAACCTCCTACACTTCATTTCCTTACTCATTTCCCTTCACTGCACACGCTCTGTTAATGCCTCACTGTGCTGGAGTGATGTTATTGTCTGTGCAGCCAGTTATTTTCCACCTGTGCTTCCCTCAAGTCATTCATGTAAATCAGTAAGGAAATTACACCTCTTCAAATCTGGGATCAACTTGGCTCTGAATTACGTTTTTTATGCTCTCTAGGTCAAGCCAAACTATTTAACGTTGCATAACGATAAAAATTAAAGTTTTTACACCACCAAGGAACCTCTGGTGTTGAAAAATGGGGCTAAATGCAGGAGTTCCAAAAACTGCAGTACCTTAAGTGTCCACTTGAGGCTGACCCCAAAAGGGCAGAAAGCCCCACAAACACTCATGTTAAACTGCCCATTTTCACATCAAAAACAGACAACCAGTGGTTCCAAAAGTGGAGGTTGGGACCCCCAGGAGGACGCTGAACTTGATGGAAGGGTTGCGAAATGCCTTCAAAAACTACATATTTCCATCGTTGTTAAAATATAAATAAAATAAGAGGTTAAATTATATATAAAACCATGCAAACGGAATATGTTTGAAGTATTATCCACTATGTTACCACAAGACTCAGATGTGACTGAACCAGGACAAAAACAGTGTTAGTGGCAGCAGATTGATTTTTGGAAACAGCAATATGTGCAAAATAGGCTTTTCAACAATCAGTTCATTGAGTATCTTAGACTAATTTTGTATTTAGTTACTTTTTGTCAGTCTTTTTTTTCAGTTGGTGTATTCCCACAGCAAGGTGTCACTGGGATGAAAAGTTTGGGAAACCCAGTTTTAGGTTATACCAAATTATTTGAGAGCACATGACATTTTCTGTATGTCAGTTTGAACTTGTTAAAATGATAGCACTAAACTGTTGGTGTTGGAAATGGGACCAGTGCCCAAAGCCCAGCTTCCACCAGTTCGGTTCGTCTCAGTACAGCACGCATTTGTGGCGTTTTCTTTGACTAAAACTGGTACAGTTTCACTTATTGGTACCCCGCTGTTAGGGTGCCAGACATACCGATCCAACCTGAGAAGGTGGGGCTAGCAACACTGCAGTCCGTTGATTGGTTGAAAGAATTGTCACTTCTTTATTACAGAACAACACATAACCCTGCCGTGTTTAAATCTCCAGTCGACTTCATGAAAATAACTTTCTTTATGTTTGGAAGAAGGCTTCTTTTTTTTCTTCTCCATTGGATTATTTAGCGGGGGTACACTGTATCGCACTGCTATGCCGTACCAAACTGTTCTGATCCATACCAGACTGCTTGGTGGAAAGGGGGCTTAAGTGCAAAAAAAACTGCAATACCCTAAGTGTCCACTTGAGGCTGACTCCAAAAGAGCAGAGAGCCCCATTAACACCCATGTTTGAACACTTGTTGTTTTGCAGCAGCAATAAACATGTTTACAGCCTGGTGCCAAAAAAACAAAAAATGTTCTGGTCTGAATAACACATTTAATAGTTCAACCACACTGTACAAGGGTTGAATATTCTTTTATTATGCATCTATTTTGATTACATGAAGGCAAAGACGCTATTTGACGTGACTGATTTGACTGCCGGGAGAGCTCCACTTCTTTACCTGTGACTAGGTTAACTGAAAGTTAGGTTGAGTCAGCATTTCCAATATGGCGACCACCATCAGACGGCTCTGTAGAGTGAGGTCACTGAAACTACATCTATGTTTTATACTGTTTTTGTTTTATGTATGAACTTTGTACACAGAGTCAAGATTAAAAAAGATTGCTTGCTTTCTATTTTAGTCCTTATATTTTCCTTTTGCATAACGAGCAGAAATTAACTATTTTCACATTATCTTCAAAGTGAGTGAGTTGAACAACAACATGCTTGGAAAGAGAGTTTTAAGGTTTAAGTTTTAAGGTCAAGATCAACCTCGTCTCTCCAGTGAGACTGAGTTTCACATCATCCATGAAAATGAGTCATAAAAGCTCCATAATGAGGCTTTTGAGATTCAGGAAACATGCAGCTCGAAAGAAGATTTGTATGAGGAGATTTTCTTCATTCAACTCAAAATTTAAACAAAATAATAATAATAATGAAAAGTCAAGCTTTCAGAGGAAATTCTCCAGAAACTGCAGCGTGGTCAGGGAGATGTTTTGTTTGTTTAAAGTTAAGAGGAAGTTATTGTGAAGACAAACCACAGGTTTTTAAACGATTGTGGTTCAAACAGAAAAAAAAGAAGAAGAAGAAAAGAACAATTTGGGAGAACTCCTTGTAATTTTCTGTGTAATCATATAAACATCTCTGTGAAACACTCACAGATGTTGAAGAGCACAGCGCCCTATCAAACAGGCTAAAGTTGCAGAAATTAATCTTGACAAGTTTAAGGTTTTGTTTCGTATAACGGGGAAAGTTACACCGGAGGAAGAAGCTGAGAACAAAAGAAATAAACTTGATCAATGATCGGTATTTCCCTTTAAACTGGGGCCAAACAGAGATGAAAAAGCCCTGGAGAGGCTTTGAAATCAAGAACACTGTTGCAGTTCAGCTCCCAACAATTAATATTGTTTGGTTGTTCTTTGTTAATGCCAAACCGCCACAGGGGGTTTCATGCAAGAATGAGGGGGGAGGGAAGAGCCGGACGTCACTGAGCTTTCCTTTATTAGTGAGTGATGCTGTAACAGGAGAAGCAGTTATGTCATTACTGGGCTGATTTATGATTAAACAGCAGTTACTTTTTCTTAAAGGTTAAAGTGTACACTCAGCCCTTTCTTGGCTGGCAAGATTCTCTCCGACTGTGGAACATTTGGAAGAATATTTAACCCTTTATTGCAGTTTGATTTAAACCTTCAATATCTTTCTCTTCCCTAGAGTCTTCGTCTTAAAACCCCCTTTAGATCACAGCTGCATCCCTCCTCTAGCTAAAGTTCATCAGTGTCAGCTTCTCCTGTATGTCCGTGTAGATTCTCATTTATCCAGATCAAAGTTATTCTGAAGACCTGAACAAGGCAACTGGACTGTGTAGAGTTCGCCTCTCATCCAAGAAGCTTCATCAGAGAGGCCAAAACGTCTTCCCAACTCTACTCGTCTTCAAAGCTTCTCCTGGCGTCCCACAGGGTTCAGTGCTCGGTCCTCTATTGGTCTATCTTCCTTTCACACTCCAGCCTCAAATCATCACCCGTCATTATAGTTTCAACTTCAGACATTATGCAGACGATTTCCAGTTTTACGACCCCCAAAAATCAGCACTGCAACTTTTCCATCCAGTCTGAAAGCATCAGGTACAAAATGAAGCTTGTCTCCGCCTACCTGAAATGCAAAAAGTTGCGTGCTAAGATTGAAATATGAACACTCAACTACCTGCAGTTTTGTATCTTACACAAAAAAACTACAACAGAAGTACTTTATCATGTTTTCTTTACTTGGAGGGCACCCTGCAAATTGTCCACCTTGAGGGTACTTATCGCATATACTGGAGTGGAGGGGTACCTTTGGATCCACTTGTTTTCCCTGATTCACAAAATCGGTAGGTTCTGGACTGGATTTTGGCTTTAGAAGAGCTCTGGTTTTTATTTGTAGAATGAGAAGTTTCATCTGGTAACTGCAAACTCTGACTTCAGGCAAGAAATCGTCTGTGTGCAGAGTTAAAGAGGAAGAACTCAATGCCCTGAAAAGTTGTCCATTGTTCTCAAAAAGAAAAACATCCAAATTGTACAAAATAGGGATGAAAACCTAAGATATTGATTCCTAGAGTGTACATAACTGTTTTCCCCAAGAAGGGAAAAACCTGGAGTGCTCTTGCATCTTTCTAACTCTAGAGTGTTTCAGAGGAGTCTAAGAGGGAAAGTTCTCGACATGAAGGGTTGCACTTGAGCAAGTTTTTCCACTCATCCTCCAGGTCCCGTCTTGTTTTCCTGCACATTGGGCCATTGTTAAGGGGAGTTAAGGTTGCCTCCATCATGCATCGGCCCACAATTCACTTGACTCACAAGTCCTGTCACCACCAGGACCTCGTGCCACACTCCCTCTGTTCCCCTGATGCTAACCTCCTGTTTCCTCTCTTCAAACACAAGGGCAGGGCAGCGGTTGTTTTCACAATCAGTGAATATACGTTTCAGGAATTCAAAACTCACATTTCCACCTCTTCTGGTTGTTGTTTGTTTTGTGTCTTTTACTGGATCTTCCCAGCATCATGCACAACACATCTTTTAGAAAAACTCTCGAAACTATCTTGATTTTTTGTTTCTTCCTCCTGTTTGGTCTTCATCTCCCAGCTGTACAGCCAAAAAGCTGTAACCTCCCATCCTCCTGATTTCTCTCGCTGTCTTTCTTATCTCACTCCTCCTTCCTTCCTGCGCTGTCTTCTCGCTGATGCTTGAACTGTTGCCTGTGAAACTTTCTATTTTGTTTTCACAGGAGTTCAGCCACAGACAGAAACCATGAGTGACCAGTTTGACTGCAAAAACTGCAAGGAGTCCCTGTGCGGACGCAAATACATCCAAGTGGAGGAGAAGCCTCACTGTATCCCGTGCTACGACCGCCTGTACGCCAAAACCTGTGAGGAGTGTAAAGAAATCATTGGGCATAACGCGAAGGTGAGCTCAGCGTCTCAGGTTATAAGTAGGAGCTGCATCATTTTTTCAGCTTTAATCTTTTAACTTTCTTCCTATTTCTCTCAGAATCTACCAAGTATTTGATCATTAAACTTAAAGATAGAGTGAGAAGCCAAGATGACCTCTTCTCTTGTATTTATTTGTTGAACCACTGGTCCAAAAACTTGGAAGTATTTGTTTTTTAATGACTAAAAGTTGTCAAAGTGCCAAATCCTCAGCCGAGACAACTTGGAAAACAGTCAAAATTCCACTGAAATGTCATTAATATAATCTAAAGATGTATTTTTATTTAACATTTGTATCCAGCTTTACATATTTATATTTACATATCTCAATTACTGAAACATGGATTTTAACATTATATGAGTTATTAACATTTTGGCAAATAAATAAATAAATAAATAAATATAAATAAATAAATAAATTTTAAAAAAATAAATAAATAAATAAAAAGAAATAAATTAATAGTGGTCCACATAAGCAATTTCTACTCTTTCACATACCCCTTATTAAATATGCTGACTGACATGGCCAAAATGATCCAAAAGAAATGTACACAATGTTTTCTTTTAGAGAAAATAAATATAAATAAATAAAGAGATGTACTTTTTATGTTGTTTTTCAGCTCCTTTGATTTTTTTTTTTTTTGTTTGTTTTTCTTACCAAAAAAATACCAAAAAGTTTATAAAATCCATAAAATGTAAAGCCACATATTTTCTACAGTAATAATGAAATAATACAAAAGAGTTGAACAACATGCTCTTTGGATATGAATGATTAATTTTGGCACCTTTATCTTCAGTAAAACTACTGAAAAAAAAAGTTTTGCTCCTTTTATACATGTTCATAATCCGGGTCCTCTTCCCTCTGCAGAGATCATAAATCTCTTGCTGCTTTTCAGGAAAAGCAGCCGGCGTTCCTGGAAGCCATAGCTCAACTCACTGATGATGAAACTGTCTGTGAGTCCCTTCAAGTTGTCCAGAAGCTTTACTTAGTAAAAATTAAAACCACTATCTTAAAGGAAACACCCTCAGAGGCCACGAGGCCTTCAGTGTCCAGTAAATTATAAACTCCTTGTGAGGGATTGGCTGTAAATTTTGACTCTGCTTGCTTTGGCCGTTCCTCCTCCGCACAAGACATAACATCATCCGTCCCTCATACGTCTCCGTCGCTCCGCTCGAACTGTTTCTTTTACCGTGAAACCCCATGCCTCAAAAATACGTTTATGGATACCTCTGCAGTGTTCAATGGGGCCATTTATCTCAGGGCTTGCTTGAACTGTAGATGAACTGGAACACAAGCAGCTGTTTGACTGAACACACACTGTGGGTTATTCTGATTTTTAAAGGAAATAATGATGAAAAGGGGGAAAGCACAGCATTTTTCAAGGCTTAGGTCTCTTCAGTGTTGTCCAAATTGGAAAATCTAGGTTCACCGTTGACCTCTGACCTCCAAGCAGATGGAAGGCAGAAAATCTCCTTGTTGGGAACAATAACATCCAGTTTCAAGTGGTTTTTTTTTCTATCAGCCAGTAAAACGTAAACAGCTTGATAGTCACTGTCAAGAGATAAAACTGGAATCTTTTGATGGTCATGTGCTGTTTTGATGTTGTAGGCTACTTCCTGTTTTCCTCAATTTACCGCTAGATTGATCAGCACATGAAAAAAAAAAGTCAATATGGAAATCTGGGAGGTCAAATTTAGGGATAAACACTCTGGACAAGTCATAAGCTATTGTTAGGCAAAAGCTACTGTTAGCTATAGCTTGCTAGCTTCTTACTGGCTAATGTTACTGAAGCTTAAAAAGTGTACAAAGCAGATATTCATATTTTTTAGTTTTACAGATTACAACAGGTTGATTCTTTAATAAAACATCTAGCTAAACAACTCATGAGCAACAGTCACAGTAAGCTGTTACTCACTGGCCTCTTTAAAGCTAATTTAGCATTAACGTGGAAGTGACTGAGAGCTAAGTTTCCTGATGGAGGTTTCAATGGTAATAGGGTTGAAATCAAAGTATATAAAATGTTAGCTTAGCTTCCATGGTAAAACAAAATATTGGGCACCCCACAAGATACAGATAACAGCTACTGTTAGCCAAACTTATAAGATACCTACTAGTTAATTTATTGTTAGCTTGGAGAGGCTAAATTCATTTATTTCAGTTTGGTAGTTTTGCCTATAGAGCGATGAAAACCTATTAGCTAATTGACTGTTAGTTGAGAAGTGTCAGGAAGCAGATATTCTCGTTTGTAAGTTTAAGTGTATGAAATGAAAAAGCTCGAGGTAATTTCCAAGCCAGTATAATCTTAGCTAACTTAGTGTTAGCTTTGATTCAAAGACAAAACAACAGCTACAACAGCTATGTTCAGGCAAAAGTTACTATTGGCCTCAACTAGCAACTAGCCAATCTATCATTAACCAGGAAATGGTATTTCTGTGCAGTAGTGTCTATTGAAAAGGGTTGAAATCAAAGCGATCACAATGTCAATTAAATTCTGTGAAAAATCAACATGATAGAAGGCTCATAAGAGCTACTGCCAGGCAACAGCTACTGTTAGCCGCAACTTAGCAGGTACATCCTGGCTAATTTTATTGTAAGCTAGGAGGTGCTCATAGCCGATCTCTCTGTTTTACACAATACGTGAAGAATCAACTAACTGATTGACTGTTAGCTAAAAAGTGACATGACGTCAAAGAGGGAGAAGTTCTCAAGATAGCATAATATTACCTAACCTAGTGTTAGCTTAGATTCCAAGACAAAACAACAGCTACTGGACAATTTATAAACTATGGTCAGATATAAGTGACTGTTGGCAAGAACCAGCTACACACTAACTAATTTAGCTTTAGCTGACTGAAAGCTGATATTTCCATTTGTAAGCTTTAGCGTATGAAGTGAGAAAGCTAATAATAATAACATAATAATAAAACTTTTTACTTATATTGTCCTTATCAAAACAAAGAAAGCTAGGAGTAGTCTTCGAGCTAGCGTCATCTCAGCTAACATGGTGCTAGCTTTAATTCCGAGACCAAACTTAATACTACACAATTTCGAGCGAAAGTCAGGCAAAAGCAACTATTAGCCGCAACCAGTTCCATGCTAGTGAATTTAGCATTAGCTATGAAGAGGCTTAAAGCAGCTAAGAATACAATGGGAAAGGGAATACCCAAATAGCTAACACTGTGTTAGCTTGGGACAAATAACGAGTAACTGTTCTTACAGTTAGCTA
Organism: Labroides dimidiatus; assembly: GCA_030710495.1. Taxonomy (NCBI): domain Eukaryota; kingdom Metazoa; phylum Chordata; class Actinopteri; order Labriformes; family Labridae; genus Labroides; species Labroides dimidiatus. The sequence goes on from CM061155.1 coordinate 28,172,422, forward strand.
AGCTGTGACATGAAGCTACTTAGCTTTACAGGGTACAAGGACACTGTGCCCTCTTTTTGTGTTTTTAAATAAGTCTTTAAATATTTTTGTCTGAAGGGACTTGGGGACCTTTAAAAGCTGTATTTGTCTTTGTCAGAGAAACAAATAAAAAACTTCTGTTTCTGAGGAAAGTCAGATGCTCAAACCGTTTTGTGACAAGAGAGTTAGTGTGACACAGAACACAAATAATGGAAAGGTCATGAGGTGCATATTTTCTCATGCCTCTCATCACTGCAGTTGTTGTTTTTCCTATTCTGTGACTTCTCTGGGGATGTTTTAGAAATCCTCACTTGTGCATGTGGATTTCTGCCGTGGTGAAATAGATGACTCTGCTTTCATAATATTTAATGCATATGGTTAAAAGACAAGCAAACCGAAGTTCATGTTTTATGACAGATAAAGGAAAAGAGCTTCTTCTTTAATCGTTGTGCGACTTTCTTCTTCCTCCAGGAGCTCTTCTACGAGGACAGACATTACCACGCACACTGTTTCCGCTGCTTCCGTTGCGACCGCTCGCTGGCAGACGAGCCCTTCACCAGCCAGGCCGACGCTCTGGTGTGCAGCGACTGCTACTGCAACGAGTTCTCCTCCAAATGCGTGGCCTGTGACAAGATAGTCAAACCAGGTAGAGGTGTCAGCAACTGGCTCTTACACCCCCCCACCACTCAAAGTTCACACACTCACTTCTCAGAACTTTGCGTAATCGCTCACAGACGGAAAGTTCACACCCTGTCTTCGCACGAGTAGAGAGGCTAATGAGTTTTTGTTATCTGGGGTGTGACAGCTTAGATGTGACAGAATGATTGTTTCCTTGCTCGGCTGAAAATATCTCCCAGCAGGGTTTTCAGCTCTGGGCGCTGTGTGACGACACGGTTTGCAGGAGCAGCGGTGTCAGATGACTGAAAATTACCGGGGCCTTGTGGGCAGTGTGGGATTTTTTTTTCACTCACCACTTCTTTTCTGAAACGAGCAGTCTTTTTCTTTAGTTTCTGTACAGCCTGGAGTGCCTTCAAATGCCGCTGCCCTCACCCCCCCGTTTTCTTAAAAGTGCAGCCAAGTTCAAGCTGGAAACGCTGTCATCTCTCTGGGCTGCATTTCAGGTCCCAAAAGTCATAAAAAAAAAAGAGCCAGGGATTAAACTCTGATGTCCAGCCTCTGGCTTCCAGCATGTGTGTTTACGAGGCAGAGATCTGCTTTGTTTCAGCTTGTCACATTGTTTAGATGCAAGATAAGCTGATGTAACTGAATGGCTGTGAGAGAACAGGTTGAGCTGTCACACTCAATCATAGGTTTTAGTTTTTGTTGTGCCTGACTGAGCGCTATCAGATGTTCTTCCCACAAGTTCAGGTGATCACAGAGTCAGCGAGGATTAAAAAAAAAACCAAACAATCGGTCCGTTTCCGTCCTGATCTGCTCACTTTTCTGTCTCTTTTCCGTTCTGACAGGTTCGAGGATGTTGGAGTACGGCGGCTCCGCGTGGCACGAGGACTGTTTCATGTGTCACGGCTGTGAGAAGCCGATCGGTGCCGAGGCCTTCATTCCTGACCAGAACAACTACTACTGTGTGCCGTGTTACGAAGGCCGCTTTGCTCCTCAGTGCAGCCACTGCAAGAAGGTGAACCAGGACCAGTTTATCCTTATCGTCACGATCATGTTAGAAAGAAAGAACAGACAAACTGCCTGGACAATAAAATTAGAAACAAAGTGTCATTAAACTCATCCATCAATAAATCTTTAATTTTTCATAACATAAAGCAAATATCTATTAGCTAGCTAGCTCCAATGATGTGTTGGCTGACCAGTCTGCTTCTACGAGTAGACTCAGAAATACGAAATGATACGTAAGCTTGAGACTCATGCAGCATTTTAATCTAAAGAGGGGGTATGATGCTTTCCCATATTTTAAACTTGGAAGTAAAGTAACGATGCTGGATTTTCAAACCAAATGTGTGCAGAATGTTACGCTCCCACATCTTTATGTTTTGTAGAGATCCTTGAATCTGCCTGTAAACTGATCAAAACAGTCTGTTCTAAAAAAAAATAGCACGTGATCTTAACGAGATCTTAACAAGAATTGCTGAAATGATGATGTCATCACATTAGGATCCACTAGCTAGGTCATGTATCATTGGCGGGGGCCTCAAACACAAAGGTTTGACCATAGCCCTGCCCCTGACAGGCTTCCAGGGGGCTGGCCAATCAGAGGGAAGGGGGTGTATGTGGAGCGGGGAGCCTTAAAGAGACAGCAACCCAAACGAAGTGTTTCAAATGAAGTGTGAAATAGAAGTGTAAGAAGAATAGGGATTGTGTTGAGCTGTTAATCATGTAAAAGTTCTATGGGGGGTACCAGAGGAACAGTTTATGCAGTTTTATTAGCTAACACAAAATACCCCCTCTTTAAGTTACGGTTTTATTTTCATTAACTTGCATTGGAGAAGTGGCACTCACTGGAGCACTCACTGGAAACGCTGGCAAGTAATTACTTGACACAGTGGAAAGAACTGGCCCATAAAAATAAACCAAGAGCTAAATTCTCCAGTGTATTAGTGTCATCAATTACTGTAATTAAATTTAATCAGTAAAACTTCATGACAGGGATTTAAGTTGTAAACATTTTGAGTGGGAGGATAAAGCAACAAAGGAAAGTTTCATTATTACATGACAGTTTGAATCTGTGGTTTTACTCAACTTTCACTGATTAATTCATGTTGGTTTGTGGTTTGAGTTCTGTCACAATGTTCTGGTTGGCTGTCCATAAAAATGTCGACCACATTATGTGAAGAAATTAGTTTAATTTATTCAGAGTAATTAAAACGAGCTGCTTTGTCATCTTGGTGTCAGATAATTTGCAAACATGGGATAAAAGGACATTTGTTGATGTCATTTCCACTGACACATTTCCTGCTGCCATCCCACAGGCCCTGACTAAAGGAGGGGTGACCTATAAGGACGAGGTGTGGCACAAAGAGTGCTTTGTCTGCACGGGCTGCAAAGCTCCACTAGCCGGACAGCCCTTCACCTCGCAGGGAGAGAGTCCGTACTGTGTCAAGTGTTTCAGCAGCCTGTACGCCAAGAAGTGCGCCGGCTGCAACACGGCCATCACAGGTCAGTGGTCCTTTTTCGTCAACAACAAGCAGAAAACAATACTCTTCAACAAACAGGTGTGAGCAGTTTGGTAACTTTAAAATCTTCGTCCTCCTGAGTGAGTCTGGTGAGGATTCTTTCCTTTGTCCAGAGAAATCCCTTCACAATGAAGGCCACTGTTTTCTTTTCACTTCAGTGTACAAGAAAAGGCAGAAACCCTTTAGTTTGTGTGTGAAGTGACTCAAAACTATCCAACATTAAAGTCTCAATTTCTGGGATTAATTTAGTCGAGATGGTGGAGACTGGAGCTGAACTGACAGACAGAAAAGGACAGAAGAGAAGAAGAAAGATAAACGGGAGAGAGACAGAGCACAGGCTAAAACACAAGCTAAAAGCCAAACCAAGCGCTAAAGGCTAAACCACAAGCTAAAGGCTAAAACAGGAGTTAACGGCTAAAACATTAGCTAAAGGCTAAACCACGAGCTAAAGGCAAAAACATGAGCCAAAGGCTGAACCCAAGCTAAAGGCTCAAACACAAGCTAATGGCTAAACCATGAGCCAAAGGTAAAAACCCAAGCTAAAGGTAAAACCCCGTTCTAAAGGCTAAACCATGAGTTAAAGGTTAAAACACTAGCTAAAGGCCAAAATTAGGATTAAAGGCTCAGTGGGCCAATCTGTTTGTGATCATGTTCATTCCAACCCACATGCAGCAGTTATTCTGCAGTGATCTGATCAAACTTGAGAGTCTGTCAATAAAATGAAGAGTGAGGTTACGTTAGCTTTGATTGGTAGATGAGCAGGACTTAAGGATTCAGTAACGTCACACATTAGCTTATGGATACGTCTCAGAGCACTGGTCTACAATTGACACTAAACTATACTACAAACCAACAAAGTTTACTTGTTGTCACATTTCAAACAGCGCTGTGTGACTGTTGATAAATACCTTACCTCGTCACGTATCTGGTAAAAAGTTGTCTTGTACAAAGAAAAGTAGTGTTAAAAGAAGATCTGATCTCCATTTATTTCCAAAACAAACACACACCTTGTTAAGAGTCATGACATCATCACAGTGAGCCAAAGCTAGCAGTAATCTTAGGAGTAACTAGCTTTAACTAGCTCTTTACCGTATGATGCTTGTTTTGTTGCATAAAAACTGCTCTAAAATTACAGCTAAAACTTTGTTCCACTCCATGAACAACAATGCCCAACATCCTCTCACTCTCATCTTTCTCATCTGCCATTATTTTCAGCTTTGGCAGGAAAATTCCACATACCAGAGTTAAACGAGACGTGTTTCTGACCGCGGCTGTGAAATAGATGCCAGCAGGTTCACATAACTGGCAGATTTTTATAGTGTTTTTGCCAGCCGCTGATGTTATCATGGATTTATTTGTGTAATGCTGCAAGCCTGTCATTAACTCTATTTTCCGCCTCTTGTAAAACGTTCCCCCTGTTCTTCACTCATGGTGTTTCATTCGTGTGTAACAGGCTTCGGAGATGGGAAGTACGTGTCTTTTGAGGACCGGCAGTGGCACCAGCCGTGCTTTAAGTGCTCCCGCTGCTCCGTGTCGCTGGTGGGATCTGGCTTCTTCCCCGACCGTGATAAGATCCTGTGTACGGACTGCAACAGCGACGACTGACCGGCGCCTACCACACCTGCAACAGGACTTACTTGTGACCCTCAGCCTTGCACATGAACACTGCAATAAAAATCAGTTTCAAAATGATACAAAGCTCAGTATTCACGGCTAAGAAGTCTCATCAGCTGTTTGAAGTGTTTGTATAAATTCAGCAGAAAGGTCCCGTCTTGTACATGTACGACTTTATTTCCCTTTATTTTATATTTTTGCACATCTAAGACTAAAGGAGATATGGAAGATACTTTTAAACATTTAAGTTAAAGCGTTTGTTTTTTCATTCAACTTTTAATAACTTTTTTTTTTTCTTGATAGAAATATAAATGTTATGACCCATGCTTGGCACACGTATTTATACTTTTGAAATAATATTCTAATGTGTAAAGCTGCCGTCCTTTCTTCTTCTGCTTGCTGTATCCAAACCTATTTCTTTAAAATGTTTTTTTTTTTCATCTTTACAGGAATAAATGCAATAAAATATGTAATAAAACAGTAAAAGATGTGTTTTATTTTATTTGAATATAGCTTTTCAGTCTCACCGAACAATACACTCAGCGTAGCCAACCCATGGACCATTCCATGGTGTAGAGAATTAACCGTTAAACCACGTCCAGTGCCTTGCTCAAAAGCACCCCAAGTATTACTCAAGATGTAAACCAGCAACTCTTCAGCAGCTAGTTCCTATTTCCATACTTGGTTTCATACAGGGACTTGAACCATGTTCCATCAGGTCTTAAAGTCAGTCCCCACAGGCTGAGCTAATGCCTCCTCCACCATTTGCGATATTTAGCAAGTGGAAGGTTTATTGTATTCTTGATATTAGCTAGCATGCTAAATTTATTTGCAAAACCCTTGACACCTTGCCAGCTTTATTACAACATATCCCAGGGAGGTATAAATGCCTCAACCTAAGTGTATATTAGGTTGAGATGCTGTGCTCAGCATCTTAACATTTAGAAAGCAGACTTTAACAAATGTCTTATTCTTCCATACATTTTCTTTTTCGCCTACTTCACAGAATTCAAATTTTTACTGTTCAAATTTAAAAAATGTTCAGCATGTTCAGGAGAAGTGTGCTTGTATTTTTCACATTTCTAACCCTTATGCTTTTGAAAATATTTAGTATTTTCTAACTTTTTTGGCCCATTGAAATGAATGGAAATGATGTCATAAGGTGTTAGGGTTCTGGACAGAGGTTATAAATAGAACTGATGCATGTCATTGGAGTTTAGCTCTCCTCCCATCACCATGGAAACTACACAGCTGACGATGTCATAAGGGGTTCCATATAAATATGACTGGCGCGGTTAGGGTCAAGGTTAGGGCTCAGCATTTCAATATTCAGCATTTGCTGCAAGGAAATGAGGGCCCTTAAAGTTTCACTTTAAATAATGTTTTTTTACTTCAGGGTGGGGCTTTAAGAAATTTATACAAAACACCACAGACTTTCAAAAAGGAGGGAAACACACAAGGGCAGAAAGTCAAACCAAAGCAGACACACACAGAGCAAGAACTACTAAATAAAACAGGAAACACAACAGACCTGACACAGAAACATAAGTGGAAACACACAAAGCTGGCTACCAATCGCTAATAAACAACACAAAACAAAATAAAAACTATAAATAATACACAAGGGGAAACAAGACATGAAATCATGAAGCTTGAAATAAGTGATGGTAAAAATATGAACTATTAGAAAGTAAATAATGAATAAAATACAAAGCAAGCATCTAATGACAGTTAATACTACTAAGTCCCAAGGTGGAAGTTCAATGTACAAAGTGTCAAGGTTGAGGAACAAATGAGTGCACAAATAAAACATAAGATATTGCACATAGACTAGAATGAACAATTGCAATGATTGAAATCGCGCCATTCAGAGTCTGAAATCAAAGGCTGATGACAACACAAAGAAAATAAAACTCTAAACCAAAGCATGAAAGATTTATCCTCTAGGTGCTATGAAGACTGGAACTTGATTCCACTATGATTCACCAAACAATCGTTGAGATACGAAGTCTGGACCAACGTGATGGTGCCTGGTATTATCGAAGGAGGGCAACGGCAAACGCGCCCCGAAATCTTTGAATGGATGTTTTATTGGCGCAGTGTTCAAGCTGTTATATACTCAGAAATAATAAACGGACTGACTGAGTTTATATAGTGCTTCTCTTCTCTACGTTCATCCATTCAAACCACACTCGTAGACTAACAGGAGAGCACCAGGGGTGGTTTGAGGCTTCAGCTTTTGGATAACCTGGGATCAAACCTCCAGTCTTCTGATTGTGAGACAACTCACTCGACCCCTGAGCCACAGCCGCTCCAACAGCATAAATCATCTGAACTAGCCCATGCCAAACTATGCTGTCAAAAATAAATTCCCTTATCTGATACCTAAATCACTGTAATCTGTCCAGAGAACCTCTCAACTTAAAACAAGGGAAAAAGGTCCCCGGACTAAACTTCACCCAGTTTCCCAAAGATGGTTTTCTGTTCATTGTCCCATGCAAACCATCCTGAACTATTACTTACGTAATCTACGAAAACATTTACAGTTCAGAACCTCTGCTCTGATCTGACCGTGTGTTTTTACGGAGGCTTTGCCAGGCTGCTGGTGTCGGCATCATCTTTGGAGCGGTTTTGACCTGGGGTACTGAGATCTTTACGATGGATCTTAACAGCTGTTTGAAGCCTTTGGTAGCTCCAAACCAGACTGAAGATACCTGTCAAAATGGCACAAAATAAGTTTTATACTGTCTGGCAGTGGGCACAGTGTCATTTCCCACTTTCTGTTCCTGTTTTCTGACCAAATAAACTTTTTTTAAAGGGAAAACAGAAATGGGAAAAAACAGATTGATGGATTTGGCCCTGACAGGTGCTAATGTAGAATAATGGGCACTCTTTGGACTCCCGGCGCCTGGTATCCCCTCATAAATGTAGCTGCTCAGAAGTGATTTACATTCTTGTAACTTCCTGCTTTTGATCATCTTTTATGAGCCAGGTTTAAGGCTAAGGTTAGGGTTAGGGTTAGGCCGTGAAAGTGTTGACTTGTTGCAACAAATCCGTCCTTTACAGTTAACACACTTTTAAAAAATTCTTATCACCAGATCCACCCCAGATGAAAAATAAAACCTCAGCAGCGTGCTGTTGTGTGTTTGAGCTTTTCCCATGACTCTTCCTGGAATATTTCTGACCTTGTTTGTGGGGATAGAGGCGAACGGTCTTGTTTGGTCCCAGGAGAAGGAGAAGAAGGAGAAGAAAGAGGAGGAGGATGGAGGGGGTTGGAGCTCGTCAAGTGAATATCTAAGATTTTACGTCATCCCGGCGCAGTGTGTTGAGGGGGCCCAGAGTCAGCTTGGTCTGCTGCTGGAGGCTGTGAAAGCAATTAGATGACATTACTCTGACAGACGGACCACAGAAAACAAGAGGAGGCCTCTCCCCACACGAGACCCCGCAGCTTTTACAGTACCATGAATCCAGATCTCCTAGAGTCATCCAAGGTCTCTTAAAATCACGTTTGAGCGTTTGCCAGCCAAATAATCTGACCCAACAACTGTAAAGATGATCCTTTTAATTACTTAAACACATTTAACCTCAAAGTTTGTAGTCAGGCAAACAGTTTTTACTTTACCGGAGTATCAGGGAGTTAAACAATGTTATTTTTTTAGGGCCCGAGCCGGAGAGTGAAACTTTAGTGATTATTCTCCCTTGTTTCTTCCACGCCTTTAACCCCACATTGCGTACCTTCCTCTTAAGATAAACAGGATTGCACCCAGCCACATATTTCAACCCACATGAAATTTAATGACTAAAGTGTTTTCATGTTGATACTCCACAGTGCCCCCTAGCTACTAAAAAATCAGCCAGGCCAGCTGGTTTGAGCTACAGGTATGATTTTCGGCATTCATACCAAGACAAAAAAAGAAAAAAAGCCTTTTACAACTATAGTGAATTCCGAACAGGAAGTTCGGAAATTGGAGTTAAACGTCCGATTTTTACAATTTACCCACCTGTTTCTTTAGAAGCCAATGGGTGTTGACTTCTGCCTGTGGTTGTTGGACTTCAGGTTGCCGCCGCTGGCAAGCTAGCTCAAAACAACTTGCGTGAAATCATTAATGCTCGACAGGGCTCAGTGTAAACTTTTTTTTAAAACATCCGCACTATGACTTCACTTCCGATTTTTCTTCGTTTTGTCACTTTCTCGCATTTAAAAGCCGGTTATTAGCGCGAGTATTACACCTAGGCTAACCTCGTCAGCTTTGTGGTTTCCATGGCGATGTAAACAGAACGATCAAGCAGATGCGCAAAACCAGCAATCGTGATGGATAGTCCAGAAAAAGGTGGATAGGGTAGATATTTGATCGAAATTGTCCCACTTTTTTTTTTTCCGATCATCTTGAATTTTTTTGTGTATACTCGACATATTGACAATTAAAAGTTAATTAAAAGTTATCGCAGGATTTTTTTGTAACTCAATGGGCGTGGCCAGGAGAGGTCGCCAAAGTTGAAAATTTTCAGCTTTGTGAAAATCTTTACTCCTCTTATATACAATGTTGGATCTGGCCCGCTCATCGCCGCTTGCGGCTTCAATATTACTATTATTCCTTTTGTACTGAAGGAATCACGATTTTAAGATTTTTTTTTTAGTTTGTTTTGTTTTGTTTATAATTTTGGGACTTAACTGAAAACACATGTTGACTTTCAACCTCACAACAGTATCATCCATCATGATCAGAGGCTTCCCTGATGGGCCGTGATGACTCACTCTTTGGACACTGAACATCCTGTATGAATCTGTCACATGTGAAGACAGGACCATCTGGCAACAAACCAGCTTCCCCTAAAGCACTGAACTCAAATTCGGCTGCGCTTGTCGGTTAAAACTTCAACAACAAAAGCTCAAAAGACGTACAGCAGCGGAGTCGTTGACGTTTGACTTTAAGAATCCTACTTGGCTCATGAACAGCTCAATCCAAGCTCTGCCTCGATCAAGTCTTTCCAGATAAATTCCCAAAGTGACAGGAAATGAAACAAAGATTTGGTGTTAAGAGGTGAAACACACATTGAACATTCATGCCTCATTACTCACACACCCCGAAGTTAAATGTGTGGAATGTATCCTGGTGCGACAGTGTGAGTTTCCAGCCAGATCGCATTACGTAGCCGGTGATGTTGAGTGGTCTGAATGTGACTTGTGAGTGAGTCATAGGCTGACATGTAAGCTGGTCTCGTTCACACAGCCTCTGCAGTGTCTGTTCTGGATGGCCGAGGTAGACATGGGAGGAGATGAGGAAATGATACACCGCTGGGTGAAAAATGTGCAGTATGTCTCCAAACCTGTGTAAACGCTCAGTGCACTGTCATTAAACCATGAATCAGCAAGACAGGTAGAGATGCAAAAGGGGGCCGGTGAAACCTGCTGGTGACGTGAGGGAGAAAGCATTTACACCAGCTTCTCAAAATATATCTGTTTGCTAAGAAAACAGGCACAAAAATGTAAATATACACGAAACCATAAGAACAGTCTACAGTAACGCTGCCAAAGCCTGCAAAGACACAGAGCACTTTGAGCTAAATGCTCAAGTTAGTATGGAAACACATTCACAACGGTATGGTGGCCCTGTTGTGAAAAAAAATGCAACAACAAAAAGAGACCAATGAACAAAAAAGAGACAGGGTTAAAAAAAGAAAAAGAAAAAAGAGAACAAAACAACAAAAAGGGAAAGCACTAACAAAAAGAAAAAAACACAAGAGCAAAAAGAGAACAAATTAACAAAAAATTAGAACACATTAACAAAGGAAAAAGAAAGAGAACACAACAAAAAGAAGAAGAAGCATTTACAAAAAGAAAATTGCAACAGCAAAAAGAGAACAAATTACAAAAAATTAGAATGCATTAACAAAAAAAAACAGAACAAAAAAATGCAACAGCAAAAAGGGAGCAAATTAACAAGAGAGAGCATTAACAAAAAGAAAAAAACTGCTACAACAAAAAGGAACCAATTAACAAAAAAGGAGAATACATTAACAAAAGAAAAAGAAAACACAACGACAAAAAGAGAAAGGGTTAACAAAAAAGAAAATTGCAAAGACAAAAGAGAAAAATGAAAAAAACCTTCCAGTTAAATAGACAAGTACGTTGGTCCAATCAGTGATAATCCCCATCAGCCCCCCCCCCGCCCCCCGCCCCCCGCCCCATACACACACACACACACACACACACACACACACACACATTTTCTCTTTTGTTTTTCTTTTTTTTTTTTTTTAATTTTTTGTGTTTACTTTTTTTCCTTTCTTATCATGTTTTGCACTCAGGGCCATCATACAATAAGACCATTCCCTGTTCGGTAAACAAAGGGATCATTTCAATTTAATATGATAGCATGCTAACGCATTAATAGCACTAATAACATGTTAAAAGTTGATGATTTTCAGGTATTTTTTTATTAAGATTCTGATGGGAATTTTTTACCTGTTGATGATTAAAAAGTTACATCCTCAGTTATAACTTGTTGTAGTTCAGCCTCTTGCGACTATGTCTTGATACACTTCTTTAGGACAGCTTCCCCTGACATGTTCAGATATTTCACCAAAAAACAGCCAAGCTTCACCAACAATACAAGAAAAGTTTGAGAGTCACCAGCAAATCATACTGAGTACGACATTGCCAAAGTCATTGCAATCAATCCTCTGGGGACCATGAATCACATCAAAATCTGATTGCATCATGCCCGTCGTATCAGAATGTTTCCACATGAGTGAATTGGTGGATCGGAACAGTCACCAAGCTAACCACTTACTGGAGAAACAGAGGAGTAAAAAAAACATTCCTGCTTGATAAAATATGTCTCTGGGATGGATGCAGTGGTGGAGCAGCATGAAACCGAGGACTGCATTCCTGGGATGGACTTTTTTCCAGTCACTCTCTCCATCATCCATGTTTGTCAGCAGTTCTGGATCCTCAGGACGTCTGTCTCCGTCCCTCCTGCGGTGGTGTCTCCAACCAGTTGTGACTAATATGCTAGTTGCAACAGTACTCCCAAATTTTTGTGTCTCATAAAGAGCTTCATGTGTTTTTATCCAAAACACTGTGTTGGTTCACTGAAATTTTACACTGTGGGAAATTTGGCTCTTTGCTTTTTTGTTGTGAGCTACTTGAAAGGAAAAGATACTATTTTTTAGATGTGTTTTCATAAATTATAACAAGGAATTTGTTAGCTTTGGTGGGCGTTTGCAGGAGGATGCAGCACAATAATCATTTTGTCTCCCTTTAAAATGCTAATATGAGCAAATTTTCAACAGCAAAATCGAAACTTGCTACACTTTCAGGATCTTGGCAAAAAAAATTTGTAAACCTGAGTTATCAAGGCTTCATAGAATAGAATAGAATAGAATATACTTTATTAATCCCCAAAGGGAAATTCAGGTTGACAAGTTCTTGGGAGGATTATTTTGTTGCAGTCATCCTCAGAAAAAAAAGAAGGCTAGCTGCTTCATGCTAATCTCAGCTAAACAAACCACCTGCCCTAATTGAGAGGAGAAATATCGAGACATTGGTACAGTTACTTTGAAGTTTTGAGATAAGAAAGACTGGCAAGCTATTTTTTTAAATCCATGTTCACAAATTGGAAAATATATTTGTATTTGCTTGTACCTTTTTTCAAACACCTGTACGGTGGCCCTGAAGTGCAAAACAACAGCTGTCCTTTTCCACTTGTAAGAGACGCTGCGTTTATGTCCGAGTTTTCCACAAAATATGAATGTGCCTGGTGACTGAACGAAGTCTCTATTTTCAGAGGATATTTTGATTCTGGGCGTTTATATAATGTGGTACTAAACATGCTGTTAACTTTTCATAATATCAAAACGAGTTGCGCACTCGAAGGATGCCTTTTGAAGAAGTGAGGCTGTATGGATGACTGAACTATTGCTAACTATAGCAGAGATTAGAGGTGTCATTCTGAGTGAGCGGCACAGGTCCGGGCAACTGTTTGGGAAACTGTTCCGCTATCAGGCAATGTGGCGGGTACTCAAAAAAAAAAAAAAAAAAGAAGGAAAAAAAATTGAAATAATCAAATTGAACCAGCAACGATTCCTGTCGGAGCAGGTTCCTACTTTTTCCATTTTGTGTTTTATTCATTTATTTTTCATTGTGTTTTGCACTTCAGGGCTACCGTACATCTTTTTCTACTATTAGTATTGCGTAGGAATGTTAAATATTTTGATTTCTCTGAACTTTCTTTCAAATACAAAATTGATACCACACAAACATTTTTGATTTTAAAATTTCCCTTGTCCTGGTTTTTAACATTCACATGATATTTTATCATCCATATTTTAATTAAGAGTCATGTTGTTGCATTACTGTATTCATTACACTTACTGTTAGTATCTCATTATGTTTTATAATGTCACAAGTTAATGAACCCGAATATTCAGTGAAATATATTTAAATATAAAAAAATCAAAACAAGAGGAAAAAGTTTAAAGAAGGACGTCAAACCTTTTAAGGTTTGTGTTACCATATCTTTTAGCACCACCGCCACCTATTGGAGAATTTGGAAACTACAACAGAAAAGAATGGTAGCTGTTTAACAAACGAAAAACAACAGGATATAACTTTTCAAGTGTGTTAATTTTTTTGTTATAAAAGCACAAAATAAAGTTTATGACTGAGGAAAGCCAGATAGGACCGAGTCAAGTGAGAGGATGCACTGGCTTTTCTCCTTATGAGTAAAGTAAACACTGATATCTGGACTGTAGGCTCTTCCATATCGTATATATTTTTCTTGTGGTCCAACTTTGTAGTCTATTTTAGAGTTTAATAGAGATTGATAAGAAGAAGATTTTGAGTTCACAACATGAAACAATCTCTTTAAGACTGTGATAGGACGTTCAAAACTCTTTTTTTTATCCTGGATCTCTAATTTAAAGTAACCAAAACATCATCGAGTTACTGGTATTTTTTTATTTTCTTGAAAAACAATCCATGTAATAAAAGAACACCAGGGTATTCAGGGGTAAACTGTGTGGACGCTTAACAAAAAATATGACTTTCTTACAATGGGAGACATGGAAATCAACTACATAATAAATACAATCTTTTTTTTGAACACTATACAAGATGGTGTGTTACTGTAGCAGGGCCTCATCAGGCCTCAAGTAACATGCAACACCATGTTTCTACTTCATGGTAGTCGATCAAAAAAACGTTCACCGTGAGCAAAAGTAGGTGGTAAGGGGGGGGGGGGGGTGTTTCAAGGAATACACAAAGTACAGGCTGAAATATGAAAACAGAGGGAGAAAAACCCAAGAGAAAAAAATAACCATAAAAAGTTCACAAAGTCCAGATATCTTGTGTTTCTCTACACGTATCCTTGTGTGTTCAGGTCCTCGAGTCAGCACTGTTAGGTCGAGTAATCCTGCAAGAGGGCAGAGGATGACGAGGTTAGAAGAATAATTCAACATAAGTGAATCAATTCAGTGCCGGAAAATTTGATCTGACGTTAGCTGCGTTTCCGTTACACTTTCAATAATATAAAAGCGATAATTCCAAAGTTTAAAAAAAGGACAATCGCGCCTTGCCGCTGTTTCCGTTACAACTAGAATCGCGCATAACGAGTAAAATCTCGTCTTACGAGAATTAAATGCCGAAGACGGAAGAAGGACTGTAACTGGCGGTAACCATGGATACCCCAAACATTTAAAGAGATTAAAGAGCCCAGGGCGTTGAAATATCGTTACGTCCATCCAGGCATTGCAATGATGACGACGCCGATCCGCGAACACTTGTGTTTTTATTGACTGGTCACTGTCGGCCGTGACCACGCCAACTCAAAACAGGCACCAACAAAAGATCTCCAACTCACCTACTCTGTCGCTCACACACACACCTCCGCCCCTCCCTCCTGCTGCGCTCTGAGGTGTCAGAAACACTCATAACTAACAGCAGAGCTGCTACAATATGAACGCCAGAGTCCGTATGTGTGGCAGTGGACACGTAGCACCTTTTTCCTGACTTCCTATAGTTCATAGCAGTTGCCGGTTTGCTCTTCCAGTTTTGTTTACATCGCCATGGTGACCACAAAGCTGACGATGTTAGCCTAACTGTCATACTCGCTCCAATAACCGGCTTTTACAAACAAGAAAGCGACAAAACGAACAAAAATCGGAGGTGGAGTCAAAGAGCGGATGTTTTAAAGATTTCACATGAATTGCTTTGAGCTAGCTTGTCGGCGGCGGCAACTGGAAGCTGGTAACTGCCAGCGGAGTCAACACCAGGTGTTTCCGCTGCACTTTTGTGATAAACTTCAATATCGAAACTTCTGAAAAACCACCTCATGAGAGCGTAAAAAAAATGTCATCGACATTGGAGATGTTTTTTGAAATTTTGGGAAATTCTAGGTTTGCGCAATTCTAGGTGTAATGGAAAGGCAGGTAGTGATTTTCTTGTCTACTTACAGCTCTGGGTTTCTTGTTCACCTTCATGTCAAATCTGCAACCAAACCAAAGAAGTGTTAAATCAGACCTGAACAGATCATAGCCTGCTTTTGATGGGTGTAATGATGAAAGCCAAACCACTACTGTGTCATGAAAAAGCCTTAAAAAAAAAAAAAAAAAAAAAAAAAAACAACAAAACAAGCCCACAACAAGAACGCTAAATGAACATGTGTTTGTTCTTGTTTATGCACAGATCTGCAGCAGGCCCAGCATCGGGGAAAAACCGGCAACGTTTCATTTGACTGCTGGAAATCAGGGGAGCACACTCGAAAGGAAGCAGGGGCCAGGAAGACGTGAAAGGACCCCGGCAGCAAGCAAGAGCGTCTAACGGTGTTAAGAGTGCAGGTTAGTGATGTGCATTCACATGTGAAGGTTTCAGAGTCGGACATGCAGTATGACAGGGGGGAAAAAAGCTAGCAGGCTGTAACTCAAACTCTAGCTCAGCAGGCTGAAAGCAGGAGGAAAGGTAGAGAAGCTGAGGATGGGGTTTACAAGCAGGCAGGATGCACACACACACACACACACACACACACGCGCACACACACACAGAGCAAGAGCAGGAAGTAAAATCCAGACTTACTCAAAGTCATAATCAAACATGGCAGAAGGACTGAGGGAGGGGAGGGGGGGTCAGCATTAGAGGGGAGGAAGAAAGCAGCAGCTGTTAGTTCACCAACCTGAGTCTAAAGCCCTACGTCTACATAATACTGCAGTCCAGACTTTACAGAGTGAGGGAGCCACTCTGACACTGTTAGCAAGTGGGAGCACCCGCTGTGTTAATGTGGTTAGCTTCAGACTTCAGGGAAATAACACAGGTTGACATGAAATGTATGAGAACAAAACATCAAATAAACACCTCTTAATAAACAATCATCACCTTTTTTCAACAAAAAAAATATTAATATTTTTTCACTCATTTAAACACTATCAGTCTTTAGGAGTCCTGTGAGGAATGCTAAGGTTAGTCTGTGGCGCCCCCATGTGGGAAAAAAAGGAGTCTCTTTCCTGAACTTGTCCCACAAATGTGTAGCACACACCTGAACAAAATCTTACGAGCAGCTGAAAAATTGCAAGAATTTACATTTTGCACTGTTGCAAAAAAAAAATTACGAATTAAAAAAAATTTACCAAAAAAAAGAAAAGGGAGTGAGACAAAAAAGATTAAGAAATTATTGCAAACAATAAAAGATGCAGGATGCTCCCAAAGAGTGAGCTTATTCCTCTGTTGACAAACCCAGTCATTAGCACACAGACCAGGGCCCTCAGTCATGAAGGACGCCCCCTGCCCCCGCTGGTGAAATGTTTTTGGGTCTACTTCTTGAATTTTTTGTTCTATAACCCTCTTAGAAAAAATTCAAAATGACCGTCTTACTGCCTCAACCTCAGCAGCGATGGCGCGCTGTGAGAGGCCTTTCCTATGCAGCGCAACAATCCGACCACGTTCAAAGAGAGAAAGCTTTTAACCTTCACCATCACGTCATGACAGACTGAACATCTGATAGAAAATCACATTTTAGTGCAGATTTTGTCTTTTTGAGGCGGTGCTCTTAAACTTTTGATCAGCTGATGAACGGACTCTTTATCTTGAATCGTTGTTTTCAGTAAATTGCTTTCTCAATTTTTTTTGTCCCCCTCCCATTTCTTCGTTTTGCATTTTGAAACTCTACTCAGAACCGTCTTCAGATCACACAGTGCAAAACTGTAAAATTCTGATCAGGTGTGTATGTAGCGTGTAGCACATTAACATGACGCACCATGTATTTGGATTGTGTACCTGTGTCTGTTTTTGTTCTTCCTCTTCTTGTGGCTTCCATGATGGCTGCCTGAGGAGGAAGAGGAGGCAGCCTTCTGGGGCTTTAGGTCCTGCAGCGTCGAGTCCACGTCTTCCGTGTCCTCCTGGCTGGGCTCGTTTTCCTGGTTCTGTAGGTCTGGAGAGGTGTCGCTTTCTGTGCCGCTGCCTGCCTCACCTAACGGGACCAAGAGGCACACAGGAGCAAACTTAAAACCAGACCGCAAAACAACGAAATGAAGAAGGCAGCTTTGGTCCGCTGGAGAAAGTTTAACTATAACTTACGTTTTTCATTCATGTGATCCGGGATCCCGCCGAGTGCACACACTGCCTGCGATCAAAACAAAGAGCTCGGTTAATGAGTGGCTCTTACGGTGCAAACTGATATTATTGTTTGGATGGAGACTGGCTTACTGCGACTGATGTGACGGATGACTTGCTGAATAAACGCTCTGCTTCCTTGAACTTCCTATTCCTTCTGTCAGTCTTGCTGTTGGAGTTCCTGTTTGAAGTTGTGTTTAAAATATGGTCAGGTAAAGAGTTTGTCAATAGGTACAAGGACTCAAAAGTTCCTGCTGTTCGAGTCTGGCTCTTACTTTTGGTTGGTGAGGTATCTGTCCCATCCTCTGATGATGTTGCCATACATCTGGGTGTCTTCTAGGTAGCTGCCTTCAAAAGCATATATTTGTCTTTCCAAGTTCACCAGTGTCTCCTGTGATTGAGCAGAAATAAATACAGGAGTCAGCTGACTGTGAAGAGGGACTGTGCAGAAAAAATAAATATATCTGGGCGTTCTTGTCTGACAGGATTTAAACTGACAAATAAAGACAAGATACCAGACTATAACTTGTGACAAAGTAGATTTAAGGTTCATTTACTCATTTTAATTTTTTCCCTACATGCTTAGAGTAGTTGACATTTTACATTTCAACTTATTATACACTCGATGTGGATGTGATAACCCAAGAAGACTATCGCTTAAAAAAAAAGAAAACTTAATTTGAACAGTTGCAGTAATTATTTTGATTCCTTTTCTCTCTTTTGTTATTAATCTAGGTAAATTGCCTACTTCACTCAGACTTACTACCTCTCATTATCATGTTACAGTGTGGTCATATTAATACTAATATAATAACAACAATGCTCTTTACACATCTTCACCTGTCTTTTTAGCCCTGGACTGAATTACTATTACCACTAGTACTGCACTTACAATTTTTCAACACTATTTTAATTCATTTAATTTAATTTAAATTCATTTAACGTTATCTAAATTCATTTCACTATATTTTAAATCACTGAAATTCTATTTTAAATATTTTTGTTTATTTTCACTTATTTTAATCACCTTTTTTACTTTTTGTATTTATTTTTTTTATTTTACCGATTTATGGCATTATCAGATATTGATTTTTTTTACATTTTTATTCTACTGATTTTATTTTTCCTTTTAAATATTCATTAAGATTCTTCTCAGGTACAACTGTTTTCTGTAGCCTCTGCGTATTTTGATGTATTAAAGGTGTTTTATAAATAAAGATAGGTTTGAGTTTATTGTGTAAGTGTATTCACGTATACAGCTTTAAAAAAGGCCTTCCGGTTGAAATAACGCGAGAACTCGGCAAAACCGGGCGGCGGCACAATTGTAGCCATGCCTGCTAATATTTCCAGCGTGGCTGTTGGCCGACAACAAAAAAAACAAAAATTATCGAGAATGGTGTAATTAAAAATAGTGTTTTAATTCAAATTTCTAAGCTTTGTTCACTTAAAGTTATTAGACAACAGATGATAACGTTCTCATCTCTGCACTGATATCCCAATGCTAGCTGACTAGCCTCTAGCCTGCTAGCAAAAGCTAGTAGCATTGAACTGCGCAGAAGCAAACCGAGGGCTAGCCACTATTAGCAATTGTAGCATTAGCTTAGCACTCGGCGAGGCACTGAGTAGCAAACGTTTCTGCCCCTAATACAGCTGGCTGCACTTCTTAACTGTGGAACGCTTTAATCTGCAGTAACATGTTCTTACAGCAAGTTCCTGTTTCCTCTTCACCAGTTCGGCGAGCTCCCGGCGGGTGTCCGGGATCTGTGGCGGAGTCGCCTTTGCATGCATCGCCATGATGGATTGAGCTATCTGGAAACAAAACAGGCGGGTGGCGGGTATAAAACGCCTGATATGTAGGACTGATGCCAGTAGATGGCGCTAAATGTGCACTTGCTTGAATCTCGCAGTTTTGCATCTCCATAGCAACATCTGGGAGACTTCCGATTAGCAGACTTTAGCGTAACTTTTCATCTGATTTGTAAGAAGCATGGACCGAGGAGTTACTGAAAGTGAGTGGATGCAACAGAAATGCCACTATTTCAACCCAAAACACACGACATATGTTTGTCTCTCGATCTTGAAGCAGGTTTATCCTTATTTCCAACAAAACACCAACGAGTGGTGATAACAGATCAGGAAAAGAAGTGTTTTCTGTCTCAAACCAAGATTCCTTCAGGTTTTAAGGTGTTAAATCTGAAGAATAACTGATTTAAATGTGTAATTTACACTTCTTGTAGTTAAGTAGTTGGTAGTTAAGATGATGCTTCCTGTGTCATCCTCTCCTTAAGGCTCCCAGGCCTTCCAGTTACCCCCAGGGAGGCATCCCTGGACTAATGCATACAACCTTCCGAGCTCCTCCATAAACAAATATGGCGTCAACAAAGGAGTGTCCAGAGTGCTCAGTCTGCCTTTGGCTTTGAAGGCGGATGGTCCCAAGTACCAGACTCCAGCCCCAAATCAATATGATGTATATATGTCTGCTTTTGATTACAGTATTCTGAATTTTGTGTTTGAAATGTTGAGCTTTTTGTTTCTTCTTGGACCGACGGATAAGACATCATTGTAGAGGGAGCTTCTCCTCATTGGTCGGAGCATCAACCTTCCCGTCAAAAAACATTCGAGACACTTTTTACCCAAGCAAAAATGGACTATCACCATGTAATTTACCTTGATTTCTCTACGTTTTTCCTTTGTTAGACGTGTTATTTCACTTTACAAAGGTTTTCTTTTGTGTTCAGTCTTTTCTTTCGTAGTTTTATTCATTAAAAAGAAACCCTCACAACATTCATTATTATTATTATTATTATTGTTGTTGTTGCTGTTGTTGTTGTTGTTGTTAATAATAATAATCTTCTGTTTCTTCTCTTTGAAGGAGGACCACAGCATGTCCCTGATAGTCCATAAGGACCCTTCTTTTCTTGGCCCAGGCCACTTTGACGTGGATGATCATAGAGGCCTGTCGAAGCATCCTGTTTCCACGGCTGCGTTTGCATCCAGGACAGAAAAAAAACTCCAAAATTTGAAGTCCAATTTGAATCCAGGACCAGGTAAAGACAGGAAAAAAAGACACAACGCATTAATGCTCTTAGAACACACATGTTTCAAGGAAAATCTGTTTTATTATGGGGATATTTTTCTTAATTAAACTAGAAAAATACAAGTGATGTGAAACTCACTGAGTAACTTTTTCAGAGCAGACTCAGATAAGATATGGACTTCTTTGGGTTGTAGTTCACCATATCAAAAATGTCCCCTGCAGTTTGAGATTTGTTGTTATTCTATATTTGTTCTAAACCAGGATTAAAATAGCTTTGCAATAAATTTGCCCCTTAACCACAGAAAGTGTTTGAATTCAGTGATGCAAATGCAGAATAATGCTGACTTAAGGATATGTAAACGAAGCAGGGAGAGGAAAAGTCATGAAAATTTCATGACAGCATTTCATCATGAAGTAACTCATGGAACCTGCAGAGGGTTTCCTTATCAGTCCCAGCAGATAGATCCAGCTGCCTTTCCCCAGTTTCAGTGTTATTTTTTTTCTTTTGAAGCAAAGTAAGGCTTAACTGTCACCAGTCTGGATATTTCATGGCCCAGCAAAACCCTACATGTGTATTACCAACTCTTTAACAACTCTTTAACCGTTTTCTATATCAGTAAATGTGTAGTATGGATGTTATTCAAGCCAAAAAGTGAGGTAGATTCAGAGGCTGATTTAAAAAAGCACTGCAGCAAGGTGCTTCTTTTTTTTCTTTTTTTTTGAGGTCTGGGGCTTAGTAAGTGAATTCCCCACCTTCACGAGCTGTGAAACATTCAAACGGGGAATGTCCCTGACTCTCAGCAGCAGAAGAAGAAAAAATCTCCCAACAGTTGGTCCCTTCTCCAGCAGTCTAAGAAAACAAGATTTATAGATACGATTACATGATTTAAAGATTTAAAATATTACATTCCTCTTCCTCTTTCCAGGTATCTCAGATTTGGTCAAAGCGGTCCTTTATTTATAGAGACCCCAATGTCTGGATTCCTGTATGATGCTGAAGAGGAAAACCTCACAACAGATATGTACCAGCTCCACACACAGACTGTTGCTCTCTATGTCACAATGCTTCAATATGAGATTTAAAGGGGGGGGGGTTCACAGATAACTATGCACTATGACTTTAAATCCAAATTAAATGCAATGTGTCTTTCTTTGGGGTGCAAGTTACAGTTAACCATTTTAACAGATTAATGCCATTACTGCTTAATTACAGTTACAGATTGTTGGCCGGACTTGTTCCAAACACAATTATTGGGATAAATTCAATCTTCACACACCTCAGACGACAGGACAAAAACAGCCTGACGATCGTTATGTGTACAGCGTACCCCCCTCAAGGCTGCGATATTTCTCAAAATGAATCATACGTAGTATCTATTCACATTTTCCAAGCATTTAATAAAGCTGTTCATTTCGTCCCCGCTTCGGTTTCCCGATGCTGTTATCTGTGGATGATAAAGCACAAAGTGTTGCTGCAGTCGCTAACAGCTGCTGGTGCAGGCGGTGGTTCACCACAGCAACAGCTGAGAGGAGCTTGAGATGACACCACTGTGCCAACTGCTGCAGGGCAGGCAGAGGGGTGGAGTGTGACTCTGTATGTGAGCAATGTGACCGGCTGGGGCATGAGGCAGGGATGGTGCTCAACACGGGGGTGGTGGTGGTGGGGGGGCACAGTCACGCCTCTGTCATATGTTAGATGGAAAAGTCTCTGCAACATGTTACTGGACCCTGAAGTCTAAAGAAAATTCAGTGAAATAATCACGAACGAGGACTTATCACGCCCCCGAAGGTAAATTCAGGTGTCTGACGGATGAAATGATAAAAATCACATAAAAAACATTTTAATAAAAAATGAAATAAAGTCTGTGGATGTCCATGCTGCTCACATCTGTTCACAGCTCCCCCAGAGCCTCACCAGCCTCAGCTCTCCATCTCATGATCTCATCACTGTGAGGGTAGTTGCAGGCTGCCTCAGTACACAGGGTCCACAGCAGGTCTGCAGGATACCCAGGCCACAAACTGACCCGTCCAGTGGTTGACAATCAACCAACTGTAAATCCAGTCAGGTGGGAGGAGAGGGTAACATGATTGAAGTCTTCTGATGTTATTATGAAAGCCTCAGAATGCCCAGTCTGTATCCTGGCAACAGTTTCATGGATGACATCACATGGAACTTCAGCCGTTGCTGTAGTGGTAGAAATCAGTGCTTTCATCATAATAATGCGTCAAATGATGATGATGTAAAAGAGGTCAATAGTTGTCAGCTTCTGTGTATTATCACCAAAGTTTTGTGTCTAACTTTAGTGCCTAAGTATTCACATCCCTGGGTGTTTTACCTTTTTATAACTTTAATTTAATCAATCATGGTCAAAAAAATGGCTTTTTTTGTATTTCAAGTTATTTAAAGATAAAAATTAGGTCAGAATTGCTTGTAACAAACAAATTCTGCCAAGAGGCAGAAAAAAGTTCCTTGTATTCAAACATTCTAAATCAAGAAACTTGACAAGCAAAGTTTTCTTATCCATTTGCAGATTTTTTTTTACTTGTTACAAAGTCTGCATCAATAACAAACGTGTCGGGGCTTGTGCATCACTTTTAAGTGTCCTCTGGAAACACTTCTGTTGTGTTGCAGTCTATTTGCAGCGCGTTTTTTCTAATGTATCCACCTTTTTCTTCAGAAGCGGTTGGGTGTTGACTTCCGCCTGAAGTTATCGACTTCCGGTTGCTGCCGCCGTCAAGCTAGCTCAAAACAACTCGTGTGAAATCATAAACTCTCAGCTTAATGTTTTTTAAAACATCCGCACTATGACTCCACCTCCGATTTTTGTTCATTTTGTCGCTTTTTGGTTAATTTGCTTGTTTTGGTTTTTTTTTGCATGTTTTCTTAAGTTGCAGGGCTGTGAGCTCTCAGGGCCACTGTAGAGGAATAATATAGCGACACAAAACATTGCTGCTGGTTGTGTTGAAACTGACAAACCGCTAGCTTCAATTGTTACAGGTCATTTGTATCTTTCATACCGATTAGAGTGTGACATTATTCTTCCATCCACCTCTGAAAAATGTGGACAAGTTTTCCTGAAGTTAATTTTTTCTCTAAGAGGACTTCTCGTTCTGCAAAGGCTGATTTTTTAACATCGACATGGTTCATAGTCACCAGATGATGCAGCTGTTATCATGGAAACAAGGGCCGTGGGGAGATATCTGCTCTCTATATGGGCAGAATAAAACACCAACACAGTGCCAAAGAGCTGTTATTTATATCTCAGCTTTTTTTTTTCCCACATGCACGGACAAAGGGTGTGATCCGGTTTGGACCACAGTGTCATCTGCTCGCAAGGAAATCAGTTGGAAATATTTCCCCAGCTCTCGTCTCGATAGCCTCACCAACTGCAGACATGCTGCACTCCCACTCTGCAGCAGCTGTGGTTATATTCAGACTCTGACTTCAGCAGTGTACTCTCCAAATATGTGTGCTCGCCTTATAAAAGCCAAACCTTTGTGCACTCCAGGGTTTTACAGTGAAAAGAGTGTCTTATAACTCCTTCTTTTGCGGACAGAAATGTGCTCAGGGGAGGGTCCAGACCGAGGATTTAAGTGTAACTGCAGGCGTCTCTGGATGGAGTCTGTTTGTAGTGCTTTTGTTGAAGGCTGTGTAGGAGGAGCAGTTAACCACATGCCTCTGTGGGTTTATGGGCGGCTCGCTGTACCTCCCAATTTCTTAGTCAGGTGCAGGCGAGTACGGACATGCATTTAGTCAAAGGAAGTCTGAGAAGCTTCAAGTGTAAGAACAGTTCAGGGATACCTGTTGGCTGAACTGTTACTCCCAGATCTTTAAGAATTGAGTCACTCTAACCAGATATATGAGGTTTCATTCTGCTCTAAATTATCATGAGATTCAGAACACATCCAGTTAAACTTATTTACCCTGGCAGAGAGACGTTTCCTGCATTTGGCAGTACACCAGTGTTTAATAAGTTTCTGCTGGAGCCTTATTCACACATACCATGTTACAAATCAGAGCCACCATGTTGCTTAAATCTAAACACATCGTGTAGATTTAAGGGTTGTGTGTACAAAATGATATAAATTGTGAATTACTTAAAAATATTGCACAACAATTCATGATCCCAAGATGATGAATCATATTTTGTCTTGAGGGACCAGACTTTTCTTAATTTTCTACGTGGGCCATCAACTTAATGTTTTTTTTTATTATTATTTTTTATTTTTTTTAGTTTCTTCGCACTTATTAAGGTTTCTCCTTCTTGTTTAAATTCATGCTTGTGTTGTACGTCGCTTTGGAAAAAAAAGCGTCTGCTAAATGAAATTGTAGAATTGTAGTTAGCTAATCAGCTAGAGAAGCTAACAGTTCCAACTTATGTTGGATTTTTTTTTTTTTCCTGATTGTTTGAAAATGCAACCGCTTCTCTTGCCATGATAAAGTGCGATTCCTGGATCATGGGATAAAAAGTGACATCACAGCCCCGTTCACACATGCCTAATATGTTTCCAGTCAAATAAGCATATGCTAGCAGGAGGGTGAAAACAACAGCTGACTACCGAGCAGTGTTTTTCCTACTGACTCGAATAACTTTACTGAATCTTCTCTGAACAAAGGTAACAGTCGTTGAGCGTATTATGAAAAGTTTACAACCTCTGAAATGTGTAGATAGAGAAATTAGCTCAAATTAGTAAAGATCAGCTCCTTTGAATGGGCAGTTAGACTGCCTCAAGTGGACACTGGGGGAGCTGCTAGAATTCCCCAGTTATTTATTTGTTTATTTGGTCTGATGACACATTAATCAAGAGGAAATCTGGTTAAAGTTTTGCTGTGTGAGTACAGAAACAAAGCAGCAAAATCTGTAACAACAATGTAGCGCTCACTCGGTCCCGTCTGAGTCCATAGAGTTTGACTGCTGCCTGCTTCTCCTCTGCAGCTGCATTGCATTTCCCGTAACTGCAGCAACAAATCATTTTTTTTATGCACAGACTCCAGACTCAACAACAGAGCTGTTCTCTCCCTCACAGGCACGAATAGGTCAGATGTGACTCCATTAGCCCTGATAGAGCTGCTTCTCCTCCCCTGAGAGAGTAACAGTGCAGCTGATCGATTGATGAGCTGTTTGCAGCACA
Organism: Labroides dimidiatus; assembly: GCA_030710495.1. Lineage (NCBI taxonomy): Eukaryota > Metazoa > Chordata > Actinopteri > Labriformes > Labridae > Labroides > Labroides dimidiatus. Next base: position 28,197,971 of record CM061155.1, read on the forward strand.
GCGCGGGCCATCTTTAGCTTCATTTTAAGGTTTCTCTTTATTTTTTTTTTAAAGTTAAGCTTATTTCTGACCATAAAACAGAAAAGAGTAAAACTTAGTGAAACCTGAATTTTATGGCCATGCAGGAAAAGGACATACCCAAACCCCAGTGACAGCAAATAAAGTGTTCGGTTCCTTAGGTCTACAAAGTCTTAAATGTCTCTATAAGCTACATGGTTCATGCATATTTTATATCACATATACATTTAGCATTAAGCACAGCTCTACCACCATGTTTTACAGCCCATCCTTTCATCTCTAAATGAGCTTTCAGGGACATTTTATAACATTTTCTGACATGTTTCTTTACTCCGCTCCATCCGTCCTGTCCTGCAGATGCATGAAAGAAATGATAACAGATGATGACTTCATCTATATTTAATGAGATTTTTTTTTTCATCCAGATGACCCAAAAGGTTGGGGGTGTGATACTGGTCAGACTATTTATAAAACGGCTCTCTTAAAAAATAAATGACACACCAACTCAACCCTGCAGAACCATATTCTGCTCTTCTCTTTAATCTTTATTAATGAGAAGATGTCACATTAAAAATGTACACCCTTTTTGATATGATGCATGTATATCAAGGGGTTTCTATAAATGAAAACCAAGTTTTGAATACTGCTATGACTTTTTTTCCTACTACTCCTCTGTCTCTCACAGTGACAGGAAGGTCATATCAATTGTTAACCAGTGTGTCAAGTGTAATACCATGAGCAGAATAATATATTGTCATTGTACATTGTGTATATATATATATATATATATATATATATATATATATATATATATATATATATATATATATATATATGGGAAAGAGAATATATAGATTGTGGGTCATACATTGTACTCACATTATAAATATTTGAAGTTTTTTTTTTTCATTGAATTGGCCTTTTTTATGTAATTTTTTATGAAGATGCCATGTATAATTTTTTATCAACATTTAATTGGTATTCCAGTAATGTTCTATTTAATTAACCTATCCAATGCTAATTAAGTCATTCTTGATAGCTGTAATTACGCATGGAGTCCGTTTTTCACTGTTATGACAACACATTTTGCTCCAGGCAGCAGGGTGATTTCAGCTGCTGGGAATCATCTGATGGCTCAAACCATTCCCCCTTCCACGGGGTTCAGGGGTAGTGTAAGAGATGTATGTCTTTTCTGTTTTATTTAATCCAATGGGAGCGAGGTTGTAGTTTTAAAAGAAAAATATTTGTCGCATTTTCAGCATGTGTTTAAAAGATAAGGTGTTCGGGTATTTGAGGAGTTAAAATGACTCTTCTGTTGCGAAACAGTTGGTTTACGCCAGTTGTCCGGCATGCGGTTTTTCGCAGGGATCGGTGGCGTCAAGCTAACATGAGGCAGCAAAGACCACAACCGGAACTCCCGAAATTTGGACTCCAAAGTAAAAGACCGAATTATTTAAAATAGTGAAAAAAATATCCATTTATTAAATGCTTCTCTACAGATGTACAGACTATAATTAACGCCAAAGCTGTAGTATTCACTTCTATGAAGTGTCTCATTGGCTGAACCTCCAACGGAGCTTTTTAAGATTTTTAAATTGACCACGAAAATAATAACGTGTTTTTCTTTTAATTCATACATCTGTTACAATACATTCAGATAAGTTTTTATGTTTCATATAATTTCTGTTAATTTATGCCCAGAAATTAAATAAAAATCTTTGTTGTCAGGGATACAGAAGGAAATCACATCACAATGGATGTTTGTGAGTATTCTTCCACCTTGTCTTCTATGATACATTCAATTAGCCATTGATTATTTATGCTACTTTTTGTTCAATTTATATTAAAGTAATGAACAAGAGTCAAAAGTGTAGGGGGATATTTAAAATAGAATGTAATTGTTTTTTGTTTGTCCTAGGAGTCAGTAGCTTCATGAAAGAAACCAAAATAGAGCTTATTTTTTCTTAAGTGATTACATATATCTCAGTTTGTTGATAGTTTTCCAAACTGTCACGAAGTTTTTTTATTTATTAAAGCAACATCATTTTGTTGAGAAAAAAATAATCTTGCGGTAGAGTTGACAAGTGTCTGAAGTTGTTTTATTTTGAAATTCCAAACAGGAAACATATTTTCGTGATTTGCAACTTAGCCCTTATCGGGCAGCTCACAGGACTCGCCGAGGCATTTTATTCCCGCACTGTAGATTTTCCTCTTACCACCCTCTGGACTTAACCGAGAAAATAATTTAGAAATATATTTAAACAGACTTTTTAAATTTAATATTTAAGACACACTAAGCTGTGTGTTTTTCGGATCCTGTCACATTTCCATTTAGTGTTTTTGTTCACTTTTTTTTGCCTCTATTCCAGTTGGATATACTAAGGGCGTGTTTGGGTGATCTGTACCGGGAGTTCATCTCCTGTACTCGGGGAGGACTCTGAGGAATGACAGCAACTGGAACAGGACTGCGATCCGCCTGAATGGAAACTATGGATTTTAAGGAGCTTGGACATAATTTCGAGGAGAAGCTGACGCTAACAGACAAAAGTGAGTATATTACATTTATGAAAATAGGTCATAAACACCGTAAGTGTAGAGTGTAAGTAGGGGGCATTCATTGAAAATGAATTTATAACCTTGTTATTACCTTTAATCTTTTCATTCTACCATTCATAATCAAACCGTGTCAGTCAAATTTTAGACTCAACATCTGCAGCAATGCAACATATGATTTTTCGCCCATTGGTTGCTGTAAGATGGGATGTTTTTTCCGCCCTGACAACCCCGCTGTAATTCCTGCACTCCAAACAGCGAGCTGCCTCCCTAACAGGCGGGTCCTAACCAGTCCAGATCCTGGAAATACTGCACCGCGTTGTGGTCTCCATTACCGAACACGTCAGTGGTGCACGGAGTGAAAAATGGCACTCATACACAAGCAGGCAGACCTGACACTGGAGAGCTGGTGTGCAAAGCTAAGGCACAGTGCCAGTCATATTAGTGAGAAATTCAGCAAATTAAATCAATCAATTGTTTTTTTTTTTTTTACTCCTTGCTCAAGAGCTCTCCAGCAGCTTGCTGGTGCAGAGGTTCAGCATCAGCATCTCCAGCTGTTTCCCTCATACAATATTTCTGTATTTGATCCAGTGTTTATTATCAGTAAACCCTGAGCATTACAGATAAATAAGCTGATATTTGTAAGCCACGATCACTCCTGTGCTGTAAATGCTGTGATGGTTTAATCATGTAAATTGTCCACGAAGTTGATCCACACACCCTGACCTTTCCTAGGTTGGATGTTTGATTATCCTGTGTTTACACTATATATATTCATCCTACAGCGTCTTGCGTGTTAATCATCAGTTTTCCACCTGGACGTGTCCTTTTCTTATATCTCCTGTGTGAATGCGTGATACAATTATGGAAAACAATACCACATCATCCGTATGAAAAAGACAAGCCTTTTGCTACCTCCATCTCATTTCTCTCCTTGACCTGTGTGCTGGTAGAGAAGGTGACTCTTCCCCCTCCTCCCTTCACTTGAGTGTTAAATGGACAGCCCTGCATCTGCTGCAGCTTTCTATCACTGCAACAGCAGAGCGTTATGTTGCTTTCTCCCTGCATGTGTGGGAGTCTAAATGTGCTGTGGACGGATGGACGCAGGAATTTTCAGGCGTGTTACTTGTGTGATAATTCACCATGGAAATGTGACGTTATAGCTGAAACATTTTGCACCAACAGTCTCACTGCTATCTTAGTTGATTTTTTGTTGTTGTTGTTGTTGTTGTTGTGTGACCACCAGAGCAAAAGTATTTGGCATATGCCACTGCTGTCATTTACTGCTTTGTACAAGTAATGAGCTTATGGCAGCAGATTGGCATGGAAAACAACAACAACAACAGTGTGGTACTTAAAGGTACTGTGATAGCTGTCAGAGTTAATAAATGCCAAGAAAACGCCACAACAGCAAAAGGAAGCTAACTAGTACTCAGCTAGTACCCTAAACTACCACTACTACTAATAATAATAATAATTATAATAATAATAATACTATTACTGGAAATCTCTCTAAATCTGTGCATAAATGTTAAGAACGATATTATTTTGGCCTTTAAGTTAACGAATCCATTATGAAACTGCTAAAACTGCAGTTCCTGAAGTGTCCACTTGGGGCTGGCTCCAAATCCCGCATATGCACCCATTTAAAAGAGAAAGTTTATATGGAAAAATAAAAGTTTGACTTTAATCTGAAAGAAAAGTCTTTCAAACTCAAAAAGGATGCTAATGCGTAAGTGCTAAAACTGCAGTTCCTAGAGTGTCCACTTGAGGCTGGCTCTGAAAGTACTAGAAACCACATACAAACCCATTCAAAAGCGAATATTTATAGCTACATAAACATGTTTACAGCCTGGTACAAAAAATGATTTCAGACAGATTTGATTATGTCTATGTTGGTTAGGGGTGTTCCGATCCGATATTAATATCGGATATTGGTCTGATATCAGCAAAAAAAAAAACAACAAATATCGGACTATATCGGCCTGCATCCAAAATCTCCGAAATAAGAACTCCAATACAAGCAGTCCATTCCAGACTCTGCTCCTGCTCTTCTATCCAGCATGCAGAGCCCACATGATCACAACAACAGCGGGCGCTAAGGTGCTAACAAAATAGCAAGGAGTAGGAGTGATGTCGGCTGTGTGGCAGTATTTTTCATTAAAGTCCGTAAAAAACCTTTGCAGCTGAGCGCAAAACTAGTCTTGCACAAATTTCGAACAGAACTGAGGAAGTGTAACACATTTGAACTTTAAACATTCCCCCCAAGACTCATTCAAGCTTTGAAGACCTACAAATAGAGATGAACATCACACCATTCGTGCTGATATCGTATCGGATCAATATCGGTATCAGCCAGTACTCAATGCTGCAAAATCAGTATCGTACTGTAAGTGAAAAGGTTGTATTAGAACACCCCTAATATCGGTAAAACTTTACTGGGGGTGCTGTTTTTCTATAACTTTTTTTTGTTTAGTTTTGAAGATATTAAAATTACAAGTTTTGCATTATACGGTCATGGCTGTTGGCGGAAAGGCAACTTAGAGGCGACTTAAAGCCTCCCTCAGCTCAGTCTCTTTGCCTTGCGTTAGATCCTCCAAAAGTTAGGTTGAGTAGGAATTTCAATATTACGACGATAGGCTTCAAAAGTCTGCTTCAGAAACCAATGGGTGACATCACAGAAACTACGTCCATGTATTATATAGTCTGTGATTGTGACACATATTACCACAGAGTGACGTTTGGGACTTGAAATGGCTTTTGTGCTAAATGTAGAGTTCAACAACTTTTTGCAAGGATTTACCAGGATGCTGATTGTTTAATGGTTAGAAGCACAGTGATGTCACCTCTTCCCGTGTCTCCTCTGTGGCTGTCCCCCAGTGCTAGAAATGCAGCCCCATCATGAGACCTTTGTCTTTCTGTATAATCCTGCGTCTATTCAAATTGTCAACAAGCTTGTATTGTTCTGAAGCAAAATCATCCATCAGTAAGTTATCTAAAATGAAAAACAAAGGATGTTTTGGTTGCTCCAGCATGAGCTCTTGCACTCAGCTTGGGTTGATAAACGTGACATTACGAGGAGGAATGCTGGATGCCGAAAAAGGCCGGGGCGTTAGATAAACAGAAACATTCTTCCTCCTGTCTGACTCCTTTCTGAGAGAGCTGAGAGACTCAGTCTTGTTGAAAAAGATAGAAAGAAAAAAGCCAACTAGGGTTTGTTGGTTTTATGCAGCCTGGCGTGCCTGCAGCGCTGGGCGAGGAGATCATAATCCCGTATCAAAGTGATTCATTCAGGTCTGAGGTTGGCGGATCTTTGGTTTAGCGCTGATGCATGTTGACAGTTTTAATCTATTACACCCCGTCTCCTCATATATACACTTATACCACAGCTGACCTCATAATTCTTGTCATGGCTTTACATTAACTGCACCCAGCGAGCCAAGTTGTGTCACTTTATAGTTTTTCGTCCCTTCTGGTGTTTCTGCATCAATGCTCATGAAGAAGAAAGATGCAGCAAAGAATCAGATAAAACTGTTCTCTGAGGGAACACAGCAAGAATCTTCCTTTCTTCTTTTCTCGGCAAGTCCTGGAGTCAAACCAATCCTCTCCAAGACGCAACATGTTCAAAGACTCTCTGTTTGCGGCCCACAATAGGAGTGGCACCACCGTCCTGCAGTGAAACAATTCACCTTTTGTGTCAAGCCAAGAGAGAAAACCCTCGTCACAAGTTTCTAAGAGAGTTCAAAACCAGCACGCTACTGCTCCTCCCCAGGTGGAAACTTCCTTTTCCTGATATCCTCAGTGTCACCGTATCAACTTTTCTGGCCTCACTTCCCCGCCGGCAGTGTCTCAGTGTCTCAGTGAGGAGCTGAATGCTCCTCTGTGGAAGTAATCATGAGACGTGGACTCCCTTTGGCCCTGTGAGCTTCCCAGTCATGCTGACGTTATGTTCTTGGCTCACGTACAACATCTCAGCCGGATTGGAAAAGTAGATTTTGGCCTTGAAACCTCCGAGCTCAAGCTTTGCTCCTCTCATTACTCACCCTCTACCATTATACTCTAGAAAGAGAACAAGCGCAGTGAAATGCACTGAATCAAATATCTCAAATTAGTAGTTCACTTTTTCGTCAGAGAGCAGTAAAAATAGTGCATATAATTTCCAGGAGCCCAAAATGATCTAGTTTTGTTTTCAGTTGTAAACTCTGACTGCACTTCTCCGGGGACGGGGATTATTATTTATACTCTAATGACTTAAAACCTGAGCAGTTGTTGCAAGAGTGATACACGGTGAATAAAAACCTTAACTTTCAGTTTGTTCAAATATTTTCCATGAACAGATATATAGAAATAGATATAAAAAAGATATATATAAAAAGATACATTAAAGCTTCTGCAAAGAACTTTCAGTTTGTCAGTTTTCGCTCCCCCTCTGGTACCTTACCTCTTTACCAATCTTGTCCTGTTCATCATAGTAAGTGTTTTCTGACCAAAAATTTAACAAAAAAAAGTCACTTCCTGTGTAAATTTGCTGTATATTTTGACAATTTGGAAAGGGTCGAGCTTGTTGTTAATGGTCTTGTTTGCGTTTGTAGATCATAAAAAAAATAATAAAGGCATTACTGTTGATTTTAGCCGGTCTAATAACCACCTAAAAATTCCTCACATGTGCTTAAAAGTCCAACATAAGCTAGAACTGTTAGCCACTCTAGCTAATTAGCTAACTAAAGCATGGTGTATGCTTGACATGTCCACAGGATCCGCACGGCTTGGTGCTCACGGCCCCTCACGCGGTCCTTTTCAAGTGGAAAATTTCCACTCGCCCACCTCCAAAAATTTCTAACTTCCACACCAAGATTCACGGATGAACAGAAGCTCCTAGCGCCCAAAGTACAAAAAACACTGACATTTATAAGATTCACCACACAGAGATCACCGTGATGAACGATGCCTGGCGTAAAATTGTGTCCAAACACAACAGTGAAGAGGAATTGGCGAAAAAAAAGTAAACAGTGCCAACATCTTCTTCTACTCTAGTTTAGTACTGTGGTAGGTGGGCATTTGCGCTACATCGCCCCCTGCAGTTTGGGAACGGATGCTTTGCAGAGTGTCAAAAAGTGTAAAAGCCACATGCATTCTCTTGTGCCAATTCTGTGCCTCTCATTTCTGTGCGTCAGGTTCGTACGGAAAGCATAATCCTACCTTTAGCTCCCAAAGTGTTAACTTTATTGTGATCTGAAATTGGAGGAATGTCACAACATTCAGGCTGTTTATCATCTGTATCCAGTTGGCTATTAATGGTTAGCTTAACTCCTCTGGTAAAACTGTGATTGATGCTAATTTGCATACTTCTGAGAGTACTCATTACATCTTAGCAAAAAACCTACTGTACATATTTTGTGAGGTAACAGATAACCAAATGATCCAGTAACAGTAACACTTCCTGTTTCAGAGAGCTTGTATTTATGTCCTTTGTCCGTCAGTTGTGGCACTTCGCCGTTAATTTTGTTAACGACAAACTTTGATTTTTTTAAAGTTTAAAGAGAAAGATTTCACTGTTTTAAAAGATAAATACAATTTAATTTCGGTAATACTTAAAACAGCCCCACTTAAGCAATAAACTTAAGCGAGTGAAGTTAGCTAGAGTGGTAGCCACGCCTTGGGATTATTGAAAGGGTGGAAACCTCTAACATGACTTTACTTTGTGTTGTTACTGTGACCAAAAAAAGCCAATTCAACAGTCTGATTGTTAAATAAGATGACATTAGCTGTTGTTTAAAAGCTTTGTTCTTCTACATCGGACGCTAAGCTAACATTAGCTGCTAATTTTCAAATTTGCAAACCCTTTCTACATCTTTCTTTAAATATTTTAGTGCAACAATTTCAGTTAAGATAAAAAAAAAAAGGTTAGCTCGAAGCTAACAGTTTCATTTTTTTATAAAATAAACAACAAAATTGTTTCTGTTTGTTTAATCTCAACTCTTTTTTAGTGGTAATTGTATTGGGATTGTTCCTTACTGTTTCTGTAGGCTTATCTGAAAGAAAGTCAACTTTGAAACAAAAAAAGACAAAAGCTTCTCTCAGCTCCTGCGGTCAGATGAGGCTCAAGTTCTCACAGCTCTGCCAACTAATGTTTCATTTGTGGCCTGAGGGTTTAGATCTCTGTATATGGGTTGGTGGGAGAGGGGGGATTTCTTGCTGAGAGGTTTGGGTGTGGATGGGATCGACTGACTCAGAGAAACTAGGCAGGGTGTCGGGGTCTTTCCAAGTTGTTGAGGTTTGAGCGGATGCTTCAAGAAGAAAGGAGTAGACTGTAGCACTCCTTTCTGTCCTCCACATCAGCAGTCCCTGTGACCAGATGCTATAAATCACAGCCATGACATGGAAGCAGAGGAAACGCTCTTCTCTGCTGACCCAGTACGAAGGAGAAGGATGTAGCTTCCTGAGTGCTTATGCGCAGATTAGTCATGTTTCCCTTCCTTTCTGACATTTAAAAAAAGCAGAAGTCTTGAATGGACGTTGATATTATTAATCCTGTTTGCAGCATAATCTTATTAGGCGGCGTTGTGAGGCAGAGTTTAGTCATAAAAGGAGCTGTCGTACCACATTCTATAGACTTGAGTCAACACCTACACATCTGGGACTGTGTAAGAGCTAGTGTTGAATAATAAGATTAATCAGAGGAAGATGTACTGTTGGTCTTTTTCTGACTCAATAAGCACAAATAATCCAGATCTTTAACAGCTGAGCCAAAGTCATCAAAATAAAATGCTCTTCTTTATCAACACGAAGCGCTACCATTCCTGGGAATGTGCTTTGAATCTTGTGAGATATCCAGAGAGACATCGTTGTTAGGTCCTCAAAAGCACTTTGCTCTCCATCGGCTTATTTATAAAGAATCTTTTTTTCATGACAGTAAACAAGATTTTGGTACTTGATAAAGAATCAAACAACTTTTCACTCTGGAAATCATTGTATCATTGTATATATATTAAACTTCAGGACGTTGAGTCAACTAAAAATCAAACTTCATCACTTTGGCTAGTTGGCGACATAATTACCAGTTGGTTAAAATATTAATATTCTTATTGAATGATACTGATTATATGTTGTGTCATGCAGCCAGCCACCACAAACTGGACCTGTAGCTTCAGTTTAGCTACTTCCATTAGCCTACAGTGCTCTACTACCCTGATGTAAACAAGCGCAGATGATGGACTGTGTCTGTAGTGCGGTTTTTAAAGATTTTGGATCCAGAAGATGGAGATCAAGTTGTGTACGATGTGTAACCAGCACAGGCATACATGTGTTAACCAGCAAGGATGTGTGAAGGCTAGTGGCGCTAGCTCTGCTAGCCTTAGCCACACTCTGTAAACCACTTTGACACTGTTTAGCCACAGACTCTATAATCATGTGGATAGATGTAAGATAACTTGTGCTCAACTTTGGCTGTCTTCCAAAAGTTTTATTTTCTTTTAACTGGTTGAATTTGATTGGTTGAAATTGGTAATTGCATTTAAAGGACAAAGAAATTATTTGCTTTATAGTACCCCTTGTTCTGATAATATCTTTAATTTATCTACAAGATAAGCTTTTGTTAGCGGCAGCTCTTCTTGTAGCTACCCTGTATGCTTTGTATGGGGAAAACATATTTCTTGAGAGCACAGATGTTGACAGCATGTAATAAATATACAGAAGTGTTCTGATGTCATGAAACATTGGTTTTTTGTACAATAACAGATTTATGTTGGGAGCAATTTGTCATTTTTGGGGGCTCATAAATTACTGTATCATATTGGGCAACAGATTTGCATGATTGGAGAATGGCTTATACAGTATCTTATTAGATAATATGTAAAATCATCGAGACTGATGCCAGTCTCAATGATTTTATAAACAATTTAGCTTATAGTTCATTCTGATTCCGATGTTTCTGGTGTTACTTCTCTGTAATTTTTCACGTCTATTTTTCAAATGAGATTTGATATTTTTTGAATTGTCCCTTGGAGTCTCTCCTCTTGACACGTCACAGGGTCATGTCTTATAAACTGTATTTCATTGATCTATTTCATTGGAGGCATTGCATGTTATTTGCAAATGGACTGACTTCTGTCAACAGCCAACGCCAGTTTTCAGCCATTCAGTCAGTGCATCCCTGATTTATATTGGTACTGCAACCATTGGGCATTATTCCATCATGTGTTTATCGTTAAGGAGAGCTTTGGCTATGTATGTTGCTCTGTACTTGAGTATATCTTTAAAAAAAATCAAGATTCACTTTGAGGAATCAGGTGTCTACAGTATTGATTTTTTTCCTCAGGGCTCTTTGAGCTAAACCCAGTGGCACACCCCCCTCTTCTTCTTTTATCCTGCAGCTTCATGAGGCTTTAGTTTCTGGAGCGTTGGCTGTCCATTAAAATTTAATCAGTATCACTTAAGATTCATCCAGCTTGATTCATAAAAAAATGTCATTTTTTCCTCTAAAGGAAATTATAAGTGAGTGTGTTTGTTTAATTTTAACAACATTAGCATGAATTTCTTTGAGTTTGTTTCAGTTTCTTGGAAGTTCAACTGTTTCTGTTTGGTCCTGTTTCCCATCCTGCTTTGCAACATGTACTGGATGTTTTTGTTGATGCGATATTCCAGCCTCCAGGGAATCACTAACAGATACACAGCCTCCCTCCTCTTTGAAGTGCCTGTGTGTGCAGATAACAGCCCTGATGTAGCTGGCGTCTGACGCGCGTGCCCACTTAAACACACACACACACGTACACTTGTCAGTCACCACTCAACGTCTCGGTCACAGGACCCACAGGCTCTACCGAGACCTAATTTAATCTTGAAGAGAGTATGACAACCCTCATAAAACTGAACATAACGAGACGCCATCTTGACAAACAACATCTCTCTGAACGCTGCAAGAGAAACCTTCGCTCTTTGTTGTGCAGAGATGCTTGATCATGTGGTGTGTCAGATGTTTCTTTTCTTATAAACCTTTGAAAGTGTGTTTCTGCTCTGCGTAGAGAGCTTGTCTTTAACAGGAATCAAACCTGTTACGCTGCAGCGTTTCCTGCGGCAGGAGTCGATTGATTACCCCTGCAGTCTCCTACAGTGACGCCGCTCTGCTTCTTCTGTTTACCCACGCAGGAGCCACGGCTACTCAGAGAGCAGCTCTGGTTCAGTTTTAAGCTCGGAAACAAACCCTGAAAACTCAACTCACGATGACCACTCTGTCGCAGGATACTGGTATATTTTTGCTGCAGCTGGTCTGGTTTTTCTTTGGTCTAGAGACCTTCTAGTTTCGAGAACACAGTGTCGTGGTCCTGATTGCTGGATTTGTTGTGTCTATGAATCACTTCAAAGCTTGGACGTTGGCCTAGCTCTGTTGGCTGCAGTCTGTGTTGCACTGATCGAAGGATCAATTCCTGGTCACAGCATGGTTTGGCACGTGTCATTCCCCTGAATTTATCCCCTGTCTCTTCAGCTGCCCTTTCAAAATAAAGGCAACAAAAAGAAGCACTTTTGAGCACTGCATACCTGCACTGCAAAAACTGAAATTGAGGAAGTGTTTTTTTCTTATTTTTAGTAAGAATTGTCTTATATACTTAATATGAGCCACACTCAACTGACAAGTCCAGAAACATGTCTTATTTCCAGAAATTAAAAGACAAAAATAAGGTCTGAATTAACTGTAACGAGTAAAAAAAAAAATCTGCCCTTGGGGTAACAAAAATTTACTTGTCAAGTTTAGAATAATGTCTGAATACAAGTAACTTTCTTTTACCCCGCTGGCAGATTTTTTTTACTTGTTACAAGCAATTCAGACCTCATTTTTGTCTTTAGATAAATTAAAATAAGACATTTTTCTGAACAGGTCTGTGGAATGTAGCTCATTTTTACTTAAAATAAGGCAAAAAAAACTTGCTTGGATTTCGGTTTCTTGCAGTGTGTGATCTGTCCTTTTTGGAGTTTCCCTCCAAAACAGTTGAACTTCAAATGTTTCTAAAGATTAGACTGAAGAAGACAAGAGCGAAACTGATTTAAAGTAGCATATTTCAGCTGGTTAAAATGACTCATTGCAAATTGAATATGTTAAAGATGCCTCATGCTGTCAATAATTGATGGCGAGAGACATTAAATATTCAAAAAACTGTCCTACACATCAGTACCCAAAATTATAACCATAATGGGTCATACTGTGTATCAAAATACATAAAATATCAGAAAAAATGATCATAATAATAACTATTACTAAATTATCGCCAACATTTGGTCATTCCATTGAAACGTTGTTTGGAAATGTGTTCAAATGTGTATGAGGTTGACTGTTCTTTCAAATTGGCCCAGAAAATAAAATGTTCATAAAGTGTAAAATACATGTTGCAATCAAAAGTAGCATAAAATGCTGGCATTTGTAATAAATTTTACTGTATATTAAGAAAATAATATTGTATGTCAAAATAACTTTATAACCCAACATTTAGACACCAAAAGCCTGGTTTTATCTCCTTACATGTAGCAGTCGACAGTCATCAGTGTGATTGTGTTAGTGTTACCCTGCAGTACTTCTCCGAAACACTTGAGGGCAGTGTAGCTAGTATGATTGTCAGATCAGCTGATTCTATCTTTGTATGTTTTCTGCTCGCTCGTTAATATCGACCCCGAGCTGATATATGTTACCATACAGCAATTACTAAAACAATGAACACAGACCGACGTGTCGAGTACATCGTAGATTCACCATAAACCAGGCGAAATTCATTTCACACATAACATAAAACACAAAATGAAAATTAGTCAAGATTTAACTCAAGATCCTTCAAATGAGATTTCCTCAAGTTTTCCAGTCAGTGACGTCTCCCCTTACTCCAGAGAATCGCAGTTTAACTTATTAGCTTTGTTTGAGATACAGGCAGAGGCGTCTTTTGTTGGAAGTGATTTTTTTTCTAGTTGTAACGGCATGATGTCTTTGACCTGCTTTGACCAACATGATACTGCTCCTCACAGCCCTGAAACCAGACCTCTGCAGGGATTAAACTTAGTCCATCATCACACCTCAACAGGCTGCCAGGTCAACATTAGTCAGCCAGACGGAGTTATGCCCTACTTATGAGGCCAAAACAAGAGCTTGGAGGGTCAGCTGCAGTCTGTGTGCGCTTGTGGAGACTTGTTTCTCGTTTTGTATCAGAAAAATGATCAGGTTTTTGTTTTTTAAGTACATGCTGACACAGAGTTGAACTGTTATGGGGTGAAAGACGAGGAGTACACTTTGTTCTGTTGCTCAGGTCTTTCTTTCAAAGTGGCTACATTTAAAAACAGAAGAAGAAGTAATGCTGAGTCTGAAGGAGGCGGCTGGCCTGCAGTGATGTGAGAAATAAACAGCACTCAGATCAGCTGCAGTGCGACTCATTGTTACTGCAGATCTCTGTTTACTTCTTGTTTCTGCCTTTTGTTCCCTCTGTTGTTTCTGCGTTATGTAACTGTTTCTTTGGATATACAGAGGCGAGCATTGTTTCACTTTCTGTGTTTGTGCTGAAATGATTATAAACACCAGAAGAGGTCTTCTGAGTGGTGATTGTTTGAGATTACTGGGAACATTTAAACTGTAATGTAACTTGTCTAGTTCACAGAAAATGTAATAGTTTAGGTTTAAACAGAAGGTTTACTACTTTATGAACGTAGAAGTGGTTCACAACTGGAAATGCTGTTTTTCTGGACATCTTTCGCTTGTTTGGCTCATTCATTCATCCCGATCTCTTTCCTACCATAGACTGCAGATTGGTCGATGGCACGTTGTCAACCATAAGCTTGTGAACCATTAATTTGAAGTCTGGAATTTAGTCCAAGTGTCACCATATAGTCTTTTTTGTACTAGGAAGAGAGGTCAGAAGACAAAGTAGTGGTGTCCCAAATGAGGAACAGAACCCATCAAGGACCATGCGCTTGTAGGACCAAAACGAAATGGTTTGGTCTACAGGAACTTCCTCTTTACGTCACCAGGTGTTCCCACCCAAATCTAATGCCAGACTACCCAAAAACTGTCAGCTCCAGTGCTGTCATAGGTTGGAGTCAGACTGGAGTCGGACCGGAGATGGACCAGTCATGCATCAAGTGGAATTGAGCCATGCACATTGCCCTTGTCACTTGAAAATGGGGAAAAAAGCTAATGTTGTGTAACTTAATAGATCATTCGAAGTCTCAAGACCTCCTCCATCTTTGAATTCTGGTAACACTAGTTTTTCCCTTGAGTACAAATCAACAACTTACACTTCAAAGCGTGACGGATCGGAAACGAACTGTAAACGAACCAGACACAGATCTGGTGGAATTTATTTGTAAGAATTGTCTTTGTCACCTTGAAATCTCAAAACCTCCTTCACCTTTAAATATTGGTATCGCTGGCTTTTCCACTGAGCGTAACCCAACAACCTACACTTCAACGTGTAATACTGACCACTTAAGAGTCTATCATCTCATTTATATTGGCGCACAGTGAATCTCATTTAGACTAAACACAAAGTGCTGATTGGAAGAAATATATTTCACTGTGCCTTCCATTGGTAAGTTGAGTGGCCTACCATGTCTCCTCTTGTCCCCCAAAAACTGGGATGGATAAGACAGATGTAGTGAGAGCTGACACATCACTGGGGTTTTGAAGTCGGCCGCTCCCTTTACTGATTTTTCATTAAGTTAGGCCCACGACTCTTCCAAGAGGCTAAACGGTTTGCTTTGGGGTCCCAGATCACCCATTCCAATCCCAATCAAAAGTTAGTCCACAGTGCTCTCTACGACTGAATCATCTTCATGCTGCTCCTCTACCTGGCCAGTGTCATAAGTTTTTTCTTCTTCATTTGACTTTCTTTTTTTTTCTTTTTCTTTATTTTTCACGCCCAATAAATAAAAACTAAATTTTCTCACTGTCATGGCAGACCACTAGGAGGCACTGGCAGACCAGTAGTGGTCCACGGACCACAATTTGAGAAACACTGATGTTCAAGATAGGGGGACAACACAAAGGTCTAAGCTTCTTGAGACAAAGTTTTGTGACAGAACTGTTGACAATTAAACATGTTACATCAGTTTCTTTTTGTTTATAACACCTGAGATGAAATGGAAAGCTTTTTTAGGCACTTGACTTCCACTTTTTGAACCGTTAAGAGTTGCCTTCCCTCTGTTTTCCTCTCTGTTACTCAATAACAGCCAAACCTCTGTTTAACCAGTCTCCTGTTTGCTTTGTTTGTGTAGATGTCTTGTAAGACTCTTTCTACTGTATTATTATTTGCTTCAGTGTAAAGAGAACAAACCTTGTGGTAACATGTTGCTTATTTATATTCAGCGCCATGCTTACATTGCTACATCTTAAACATTACCTAACGATGAGGTCACGACTGAGGGAGTGAAACACCCTGACTGCAGCTTCAGCCACAACAAACCACGCCTGAGCTATTTTCTCTGTCACCAAGAAAAGCTTTTCTCAGCAGACGTCATTTAAAAATGTCTCAAAACTCTCTTCCCCCTTTTTTTTTCTGCTTCCTCACTGCATCACCTTTAGCCTTATTTTTAGTATCAACATTTCACTGGTGAATAGACGAGGAGGGAAAAGTGAATAATAGATAATCTATTTATGATTCATGTTTGGCTCTGTTTAATGTCGTTGTGACTGGGTAACCTACTTCTCTGTGGCTAAAAGCATCTGGAGATCCTTCCTGACTGAAGTGGAGTTGCTCACTTCCTGTTTGTGTGTGTTTTTTCATTCTGACTGAACTTTTTTTTTTTGCTTCAATGTTCAGGCCTAATAACTGTCCTTTTGCATTTAGTTGCCTGTCTAGTTTGTGTCCCACTGTTCCCTTATCAGTTCAACTTGTAGTTGTTATGAGAGAAATAAGACAGTTCACCCAAAGTACTTCTAACATTTTTCAGTTTGGCACAAAATTTGAGTTCTTGTGTTGCTAAACTTATCTGATGAAAAGATAAGGAACACAAATGTGTCTAAAAGTAGTGTTAACACAAACTAGCTCTCTGACTGTAAAGGAAACCACCAAAACTTTTCTAAATACAGAAATTTGGTTCAGACTTTCTCTTTAAATAAGAGAAAAAAAAGATTTATGCCACTCTAAAAGGTTAATCAAAAATGGAGAAAATAGATATTTTTAAAAAATGAAGAAGAAAAAAAAACAATTTGGGACAGAAAATGATACTGCACTCTCTTTGGCTAGCATTTCTTGCTACTTTATTAGCTATAGCTATAGATTCTGTTAGCCAGAGCAACAATGATTCAAGATACATAGTTACTTTGAGTCTTAGGTGGGAATACTCGCCTATAATTAGCATGTTTGGCTAATAAGCAACTGGCAGCTGTTTGCTAGGAGGTATAGTTTAATTCTTTTTTTCTGTTAATCACTCAAAGTATCCAAATATTATATTAAAGCTAGGGAATCCTTATATTAACGGGGCTAACTAGCTTTTCTTATACCAACAATGTTCCTACTTCGTTTTCCAGTTTGCTAAGGATCTGTTAGCATTAGCTCACAGTTTTTAACATCACACAAAGTACATCTTGAAAGTACAGGCTAGCGTATTTCACCTTTTCATGTGTTTTGTAGTTAAAACAAAGAAACTAACCTGTTAAATTATAACATTATTTTACAGTTTTAGTACAAGCATGACAAAGCAAGATGAGCGCTGCAAGCTAGCTAAAGCTTATTTGATGTGCTTTAAATGTTCCCGGTGATAAATTCCTTTTTTTCCTTTCTTTTGTTAGCTCAAAATTAAGAGAAATAATTTGTCTATATGTGGTTGAAAGTGAGGTCCCATATGTTTAGAACTTACTTTAAAGACTATAAAAGACAACATTAGCAAACTGTTGCTAGCATGTTTGCTTCTAGCCAGACTTGAACTCTCAGTGATCCAAAGAGAAAACAGCAGGCCTGCTCATAACAGCTGGGGCTGCATAATTGAGACTGAGCTTTAAAATAACGGTTTCTCTTCTTTCATCAGGCGAACAGGCCACATTTCTTCTTCTATGACAGTGATTAGAAGCCATGTGTGTTGTTGTTGCTCGTCGTTCTGACCTGGAACTCATTGCAAACACAGCTGTCGGTCTGCTGTCCTCTCACGACGTAACAGGAGAATCAGAGAGGTTCAAAGGTTTGTGAAGCATTTGTTCATGCGGGGCTTAAGTTATCTGTTGCCTTAGAGGCAGCGGTGTGGCTGACATTTTGTTTATTGGCTTATTTGTTTCATGCATGCTTGAATTTGGACTCAGTGACCTTTTGGTTTAGTCAGAACTTGTTGGTCATGAGACACAGCCGGGGGAAGCATACAGCGTGTAACTTTTATTTTATGTTTTTGAGGTTTAAAATGATTCAAAAATTGACAGTTACCTTTGATCTGTGTGATTCATGATCATCAGTGGTTGTAGATCTCCAGAAATCCTGCTCACGGGCGTGTTTTAGCACCAGTGTCCCAGGAATGTTCTTCCTCTGCTTTTCCCTGAGGCGTGGATACTTGTTGCCCAAGAGTGTTTCCGTTTTTTCTATCCATAGAGGAAGACGCAGTGGAAGCCTTTGACAAGGCCACATGTGATGTTGAACGGTGTAAGCCCTTCAGACGGGGCCTACAGATGGTGAAGAAATGAGCAAAATGCCTGTTTTTGATTGAAATATTGCAGATTCCTGGACTCAGTTAATCTGCGTTGATGCATTTAGTGGAAGTGAAATCTCTTAGACATTGTCCTGCAGCTTTTACTACACATACAGTTTTTAATCTCCTCTCTTTTAGGATGAGTTTAATCCTTTGATTCCTTGGCACATGCAGGCTGTGCGTACACATACAAAAGACACATTCGCTGTATAAACACGTGCAGAGGAAATGTGGATGCCAGGGATTCCTGAGGTTGGCCTGACCCAGATCCAGTATGTCCCTCTCATCACAAAGACACACACATGCACACACACATATGCATGTACAATATGTGTAACATGCATTGCTACAAACAATAGAGTGTGACCTGCTTCACACAAAAATGGGGTTCTACATCCTTCATCCCTTTGAAAAAGACCAATTAAAGGGATGTTATCTCACTGTATTTACAGGATTTTCTCTCCCCGAAGTCCTTAAAGCTTTGTTTTTTCTCAATTACTTGTGTTAAATATACCATTCATTTTTGAGTGGTACTTTTTATATACACCTCATCCCAAGCTGTTGGCACTAGGCTACTTAAAAGTTTCAGGGCAACTAAAGAAAAATGTTTTTGGGGAAGTTAGGAAGAAAATATTCTAACATTTTTTTCCAATCCTGACTTTAAAGGGATAACTCCAACATTTTCTCTCAGAATTGGCCTTTAAAACCTCAGGACTGACATCATAACCCTTCCATCCAACCTCAACACACAGCTAAATTACGGAGATTTCTGGGTAGGTAGACAAACATACAAATAAATCGATGTGCAAAGATCAGAAAAAGAGCATGTTTGTGAAAAATATTTTTAAAGTTGATTTCATTTTTTTTTAAGTGTGACCCAACAACAGCAAAAATAACAACAGGTAATATTGATGGGGAAAATCTGCTAATAAAAATGATAGAAACCTGAACAATACGAGCAATAATGACTCAACAGAAAAAAAGGAAGACGGGGAATGGAAATCATAATAATCCCTTTCTAAAAATTCAAACAAGTGGATTGAAATCCGTCTACATCACACGCTTTTACTCTATTACCTTTTGATGGAGGTCTAAGGAGAGATGGATTTTTGTAAAACAGTATTATAATCTCAAATTGAAGTATGATCATCCATAACTGTGTTAGTAGGTTTGGAAATTTTCCATGAGCTTTGTTGGTTAATTTGATTAAAATTGGCTACAAGTCTAACAGGTTACAAACTCCCATTTGGACCCATTTTTTCTATTACTGGTAGTGTCTGATGGATTTTATGAGCCAATTTGGCACAAACACAAACAAATTTAGGTGCCCTGGCTTTGCCTCTGCAGTAGGTCTGGTGAAACACATGCTGCACTTCATGGTCACTGTGCCGTCGCAGGGTGCCTCGACAGCAGCCAAACCCCTTTTATGGCCGACATTCTCAGTATGGTGCTTAACTCTATTTATAAACCCGGAGTCTGTCACAGTGGCACAGAAACCTGAGATGGCTGTGGAGAGAAGCGGACCTGGAGGGGAGGAAGAAGAGAAAGAGGGAGGGAGGGAATGCTGGTTGAACATCATGCTGAATTTGTGTTTCTGTGTTAAATGGAGCCTGTCACATGGAGGGCAGATCACAAGATGAAGTATACTTGTTGACATGGCACTTAGCATGTATTTTCATAAGGCTGCACAGCCTGTAACTGCTGTTACAAGGGTACCACTGCAAAATATCCAGTTAAATCAAAATATTCATGAGCTTCAGTACAATATTTACCCACATTCCCCTGTAATTGAGCTGGGCTAAGCTTAGTTCTTCCAATTGTAAAATTAAGCTATTTTACTGACCTTCAATGTTTGTTGTGAAATAGTTAATCATAGGTTGTACCCATTGATACACAACTGTCAGTATATGTATTTTACTTATTCAAAGGATAAAAGCTCCAGAACCTTTATAAGCTAAGCTGTAAAGAATGAAATTAGCTGCTACTAGCTAAGCCTTCCAAATGTTAAATTTAGGTAAGTTACCGACCTAAAGTGGCTGTTGGCTGTTAGATACATATTGTTATAAGTTGCATATATTAACAGAAATCAATTTATACCTTAACCTACTTATCTGAGGGATAATAAACCGATAACTCTTAGAAAGTAAGCAATGGTGAATGAAATTAGCTGCTCCTAGCTTAACCGTTAGCTTTCTCATACTTAAGCTAGATACCCGTTTTTAAAATCTTTATTTCTGTAGATTTCGGTCATTTTTGACCACTTAAGGAATGCCGAATGATCTGTTAGCACCTCCTGAGTGTGATTTGTTTATGGCTTTTGATAACCATGATAGAAATACGTTAATTTTGAAAGGAAAGTTAAAACGTGACGATTTTTAAATGGGGTTCTGCGGGTGTGACTCGCGATTTTTTTTTTTTTTTTTCGTTTTAAAGCCGCTTCATGGACAATAATTTGCAGTAGAAATAAGAGATAATGATCCCTACTTAAAGTATAAGTGTTTTTATGTCTGTGTGTTCATGTTAGACTCAGTTTTGAGGGAGAAGAGGAGCAGTTTTAAGTACAAGCGTTAGCTACTCTATTTGCTGGTATCCTAACAGGCTTATTGGCACATTTGTGAGTTGGTAAGCAGCATAAGTGAGCATGAGTGAAGATGTTACTCCTCAAAAAGAGATTTACTAGCTCAGTAATTCAAGTTCATTAGCAGTATCTGTTTAAAGTTTCTCACATTAGCCACTGTGAGCTAATGTTAGCATGAGGCAAGCTAAGAAAAAGTGAAACCTTTCAGTGAATTAAATCCAACAAAGCTCTGAGTCAGAACTTTCCTCAAAGTTTATACTGTGGTCTTGCTGTTACACAACTCCTGTCATCACTCCCCTCCTACAGCACCATTAAGTGGCAAGAAAATACACAACCACACCCAAGATGCTGCCCATTGTTCCTACAGGCTTACATCTTCAGGGAATGCTGTAGCTGATGAGTTAAGGGAGCTTAAACCACAGTATTTTTAAATAGTGCATTTGTTGTATTTCTTCACTTTGCATTCTTTTCCCCCCCAAAAAAATAAGGATAAAAAATACATAAATCAAGAATGACTTTATTGTCATGATACCAGAGAGCAGTGAAAATCCAAACAACATCTCATGTGTAGTAAGATAGGATATAGACATAGTTTACAATAACATGAAATAGATGAAAGGCACAGTAAATGATATAATGGGTTAAAAAAAAGGGCTTTAAGCAGGCAAATTTCTCATCCCTGGGACTCTCAGTGCCTCTTACATCCTTACAATTCTTCTGAAGTGTTCAATTCAAAAAAGTGAGCCTTACTCCCAGAACAAAGTAATCTTCTCAAGTGAGCAGGGACATTGCAATCCTCTTTTTGCCAAATCCTAATCCTTTTTTCGACACCAGGTACAAGCAGTGCAGTTCCGTCTCAACATCTTTTCGCTCTCTCTCATCCAAACAAACGAGCCTCCTGGACACATCCTATTATTCCTCAATTAGGATTCTGTAGTGGCAGCCTGTGCATTAAGCTGCATGTTGGAGTACAGTGGGGGTATATGGACGTGAGCCAAGTGTTAATCTGTGATTTATGTGGTTCGGTGAGCGTTTGGACGGGTCTGAAGGGAGCGTCATGCTCCATCTGCCCACTGTTGGCCGCCTCTCACCTTCCTAACTCGTCGTCTCTGAGCTGCGCCGTCATTATTCCTCTTTCTGCCACCGTCTTTATCTCCTTTCTTTTTGTCTTTTTAAATCCTGCGCTCCCTTTTCCCCCTCTGTCATTATGAAACAGGCCGCTGCACCATTTCCCTGCTCTCTCATTGTCCTCCAGCTCTCCATTCGCTGTAAATCACTCCTCTCACTCTACACGTGTCCGCGCAGAAATGTACAATTTGTTCCTTTTTCTTCTTTCTTCTTCCTCCTTGACTTCTTGAGTATGACAGCTATTAAAGTATGAAAGGAAAGAAGCAGCGGATCAGTCAAACTCAGTGGTAGCAGCAGACAGGCAGCAGAGTGTGAAAACAGAGTCAAAGCCGGGATTAAAACAGGATGTTTTTTGTGCCTTTTTGTCAGCCTCACTGAGGGTCAGAGTTCAGGAAGTCAGGCCTCATGACCGGATCCGTGTAGAGACTTCAGTGCTTCTCATGTAAGGATACTTTTAAAGGCCTTAGTGTTTCATAACGCATGGATGAAAGGCTTGATTGATCTAAAGAGTCATAGGGAACTTTATTCACTTTTAGGTGTCAAAGTCTTTTTTTCAAGACACAGGGGACCCCAAACAGTGAGTGAAACAGTCGTTTTAATGTCTTTAGTTCTGCTTTGTGGAAATTAGACTTGACGTTACAGAGGTACGAACTGATGCATCACAGTTTCTTTGAAAATCCAGGATTTCCAAAGGTAGCTAAAGCTTAAATGTAGGGATGCAACACTTGAATCTTTCATCTACTTAACCCATCGCCGCATACACAGAGCTTACCATCTGCCCACATTTATAGTCAGTCTTCAACAAACTCTGAGAAATAATAATGAAAACTGTTCACACATTTTCAACATTTTATCAACTAAACAATAAATCCATTTATTTATGAAAGTGGCACATTACTCAACAAAGAAACTAAAGGTTTGTAGAAGCTCTATGGGTTTTTTTTTTCAGCTCATTAAAGCAAAAAAAAAAAAATACGATGACAGAATTTCAAGGAACCGATCTTTAGTTCTACACAAGTTGCCCATGAGGTGTAAATAAAGTTTTTTGAATTGAATTGGGGTTAAATTTCTCTTTTCTTCAAATACAAGCCAATGTAAAAGTGTTGAAAATCTGCAGTTCATCAAGTGTCCACTAGAGGCTGGCTGCAGAAGCAACATACACACCAAGCCAAAAAAGACGATCTTTACAGCAGAAATAAACATGTTCACAGCCTGGTTCAAAATGCAGTTTTGGTTTGAAAAGCTGATTTTTCTATCAGCACACACTCCACCTGGGGTGAGTTTATATCAACCCAGTATTTAACTCATGAGTTTTGCCTATTAAAGTCTCATGCTTATGTATTTCCAACATGGCGACCTTTGACATTAGGCCTCAAAACTCTGCTTCAGAAACAAATGTGTGACATCACTGACACTACCCCCATGTGTTAAACTATCTATGGTCATTCCCTGCTTCTTCTCCATGCTCTCTTAACTCTAAATGAAGACGAGGAAGAAAAAGATGTTATAAATAGTCTTAAACGGCTCATATGAAGTGTACGTTGCATTATGGGAAATGTAGTTCTCTGTTTTTAAAGTTTGACTGTCTTGTTTTTTCCCATGACTGGAACCGCAGCATGATAGTTGACATTTTGACCTTTATGAAAAGAATGCTTCTGTTTAATCTATAAAAATACCATTTAATACAAAAAATGTCTCAGATTGTTAAGAAACTTAATCTGATTATTTGGTTTTCAATCAACAACTAGACAAATCAGTCAATTGCAGGTACTTGTTCTAGACTTCTGTCTTATTTATTCTGAGCCTCATTCACTTGTTGTCTGGTGCAGTACAGTCAGGGATGGAACAAAAAAGTCAAAGTCAGGGATTACGATTACTCTATAAGGGTATTTTTTTTAAGGTGAGTGAGCCGAAACACACTTATGCAACAACCTCAGATGGTCTCAGGAAAAGCCAGCGTGTATCTTTCCCTCTCTGCTGTATTTTTACAGTGAACCTGCCGCTTCCTTTAAAGATAACTGAGATTTATTCCCACGCTTCAGTCTCACTTACCGCTGCTGTTTTTCACAGTGTAGTCAGGAGGTGTTTCACTCTGCGGAGCGGAAACCTTCAGAGACAGTCAGGGGCGGAGTTTCGCACCTGATGTGCGTGAATAAGACGAGAGTGATTTGAAATGAGGTGAGAATGTTGTGTTAATGTAGTCGTAAAGGGCATTCAAGGTTTGCAGTGGCAGTGTGTCAGCGGTAAACGTGGAAACAGAGTCATTAGTGTTTACTCTGGAGACCGAGCACCGAGGGGGAATAACACCACAGAGAGAGAGAGAGACACACTGAATGTCTCAAATTGAGCTCTTATATGTGTGTGTGTGTGTGTGTGGGTATGAATAAATGGGAATATTCTTGTAGAGAAATCAAGTTATATATATGGGGGTAATAGTGTATGTATATTTGTAAATAAGCAGCTATATGTATAGTAATATACATGTAAAGAAATTAAGTATTGTATGAATGGGTAATATAAGGAATAGATTTGTATATAAGTAGCATTTATGTATGGAAACATATATGCAAAGAAATAATTATATATGGGTCATGGTGTATAGTTTATGATACAAGCAATTATAGGCATTTTATTTTTATATATATATATATATATATATATATATATATATATATATATATATATATATATATATATATATATATATTAAGACATCAGTTATTATATGGGGTAATATGTGTATAATTGTATAAAAGGAACATAATGCATGACAATATGTACATAAAGAAATGAAGTAATACATACACACACACACCACACAATCACACACACACATAACATAAAGAAATTAAGTATTATATATAAGTATAATATTGAGTGTTTTGAGTATAAGCAGTGTTTTTTATTATATTAGATTTTTATTATACATAGAAAATTAAATAAAGAACAATACATAACAATAATATATATATATATATATATATATATATATATATATATATATATATATATATATATATATATATATATATATATATATATGAGGAGCATTTATTGACTATAGAATGTGTTACTAAAAGTGGTAGGATTAAAAAGTCTCTACTTCTTCCTTCTCCTTTTTCGAGCATGTAGACTTTTTTTCATCTCTTTTCTTTTGCATGTTTGAAATAAAGTATTCATTTTAATTCAAGGAATTCCTCTGTTTCTCTCCTCCAGCTCTGCCCCTGCAGACAGACTTACAGTCCATCCACAATGGGGACAAAACTCCAGGAAAGGACTACCTGACTTCAGACGACTCAGCCATCACAGACCTCTCCCCTAAAACAGACTCCAGCCCCAGAACAGAGACCCCCACCAAGACAGAAGCCTCCTCCAAGACAGATGCCAGGCCCTCGACACCTGGCAGCAGCAGCAGCCCCCAGCCCAAGAAAGGTGCGGTTTTGGTTTTTTTCATACACGTTAATGAGTCAGTAGCTGTTAGATTTGTTTAATCTGTTGAACGGATGGTTTGGTTTGAGGTTGATTAAAGAGATATTAGTGCTTAAACAAATGCCTCTCATGCAGACAGCTCACCGAAGTCATAGCTAACATAGCACATAAATAACAGCTACACAACACTTTTTCTACAACTGGGAACAGAGGAAAGTGTTGTTACAGACTCCCAGACTGGTAAAATAAGCTAACAGCATGTTTTGATACCGTTGCTGGTCCTGTGACCGCGCCGGGCTGCCAGCTTGTTTGTTTCCTCATCAAAAGCAGCTCCAAGTTTCTTCTTAATCACTTTAAAAAAACAAAAACATTGCAGTGCCTCCAACACTAACAGGTTAAATCAAAAATGATGACATTTTGCTGCGTTCGTCTGGTCTTAGTGGATGTTTGGATGTATTGTGAGTTTTTCCCACAGGACAGATAAATGTGGAAGAAAGAGAATTGTTACTTTCCCTGGAGGGTCAGGTTGTATAAGGTGTAGAAAGACTGATGAAGGTCTAATGTCTGCGTATGAGCCACAGTGAAGTGTACAGCCGTGCAGAAAAGTCTCCCCAAGGTGAGGAGGGAGGAAAACAAGTTGCCATGGAGATCCTCTGTGGTCTTCTGCGATTGGTCGGGAAAGCGCGGCATACATATTACATAGAGCACGGAGAAGAATGACTGCAACAAGGAGACGGGCTGAGCTGCGAGCACCCCAGGGGTCTGTGCTTTTCAAACAGCGTGCGGCTCTTCTTTCACAGCTTCGTATCCTTCAGTTTAACCTCTGTGTGAGGATTCATTCACATTAAAACGTCCTGAAAGCACATTTACATCACCAATAAAAATCATCAGTTAGTAGAGCTGAGTTTGTGGGTTGTGTCCGTGAATAATTAGCCCCATCTCTGCCAATGCCAAACAGCCTTTTAAAAACTGGTCTTTCATTCCGACTTGTATCCGTGTCTGGGACATGGTCGCCCCAAATGTTCTTCTTCCCCGGCTCATCCCTGGGGATCCTCAGACTTTTCCAGGCCAGATGGGAAATGTAATCCCCCCAGCGCGTGCTGGGGTCCCCTCACAGTTGGAGTTGTTCCTGGGAAACCTCCGGAGGGAGGCGGGTGGAGCGTATCCTCAGTCAGATCCTCGAACCACCTCAGCTGGCTGGCTGGCTTTGATGGAAACGAGGGGAGGTTCTAACACGGGGCAAGAAGCCTCAGGCCT
This sequence comes from Labroides dimidiatus, assembly GCA_030710495.1. Lineage (NCBI taxonomy): Eukaryota > Metazoa > Chordata > Actinopteri > Labriformes > Labridae > Labroides > Labroides dimidiatus. The sequence goes on from CM061155.1 coordinate 28,224,573, forward strand.
CATTTATATGACAACGCTTCACAGCGTTTCATTCGAAAACACAAAAAACGCAGGGAAGAAAAATCTTGGTTTACACGGAAACGCTGAGGCACTGAAAACGCTGTAGTATTCATGCCAGGCCTGTAGGGGGCGATATAACTGTAGAGTCTCTTGGTAGCCCTCTGCTGAAGTAGAGGTGGGCTGATCGTCGGGGGTATATATTGAATCCGTCTTATCTAAGAGCAGAAGTGGAGCAACAGATAAACATTTTGTTAAAAGCAGTCAGCAGATTCGGCAGCACAAGAACAACATGTTAGTCCGTTATTGTTGTTGTTGTTGTTGTTGTTGTCCGTTTCCAAAGGTTTCAGCAAATCATCTTCAAACCTTGTCGTATAAATGGCGCCTTAAAGCGGCTTTAATCATTACCTTTTTTTTCCTGAAAATGGCAACAATTCATGTGAAAGTAGCTTTTGGGAGTGAAAAGCCCACAAAGAATCGTCTTCAGTTCTACTCACTGTTTTATTGTCTTTTAGCTTTTTGTTTTGGTTCACTCTTGCTGCGCCAATGCACATTTTTTAAGTAAGCAACTTTTGTCAATAAAATTCTTTTACCTGCTGAGCACTAAATAATAGAGACATTTGGAGATTGGCTGCTAAACGCTGCATCATTTAGCAGTTATATGGCTAACTAGGGAGCTGGTGGAGACCAAAAATGAGGTAGAAGAAAAGTGAATAGAGTGAAAATGCGTTGGTAATTCTTTTTCTCTCAGATAGCAATACTGACACAAGAAAAAATCGGCAATGAATTTATATGTATACGTTTGTCCACAGGGGGCGCCAAAAGCAAAGCATCCAAAAGTTCCCAATAGGAGCTTTATGTTAGCTTGTTTCACTAAATCCAGGTGACCGATGATTTAAAGATTTGACTAAAATCTTTTTTTTCTCACAGATTCGATGAACTCAGAGCAACGACAGAAACTTGCCAAGGAGCGGAGAGAGGAAAGAGCCAGATATATCGGTGAGAAACTGCATCTATGTGAAATAATCAGGGCAAAGCCTGCTGGTGCATGCAATCTCCTGTTCCAGTTTAATGCAGTTTTAACTTTCCTCTCCTCTGTGTCACTCTGCTCTGGTGCGACTGATGGTTATTGTCGTCTCTTATTGTTTCTCTCGCACGGCTTTCAGAACAGCAAACTCAGCTGCAAGGTAAGGGGCTTCACTAAAACCCTCAACGGCACCGCAGCGGTCATGCCATTTAGGAATAATCAAACTCAATCATGGGAATCACAGCCATGTTATTTTTCTTAATTTCCTCCCTGAATCGATTGTGTTGCTCATTTCTGTCGTGAACCCTCATCAGTTTCACTTTTGGTTTTAAATGCTTTCCTCTCACTTCTGCTTAGTTTAAATTTTTGCTTCATGTTCCTCTGCATTCCCACCCAGCGTGCAAACCGAACACGTATAATCATGGCTTACTTTACGGCTCCAGAATGAAACTTTCCCTCCCTGATGGAAACAGTGCTGACAGACAGACATGAAAGCCGAAATCAAGATTTCAGGCAGATTTCTTCTCCCTGTGGATGGAGGCCAAAGCTGAGTAGAGACGTCTCGTAGAGCTGGAGGCACTTGGCGTGAAAAATGAGCCGTCATTAGCAAAAATCAAGGCGAGGCCTCTCAGACAGATTAGATTTAATTACTACTTTCATTAGCATCAGTAATTTGGTCATGCTGCAGCCGCACCATAGTTAAAAGGGGCATTCTGCTGCTTCTTGTTGATAATATCCAGGGTTACTGGGCTTCATTTGATCTTAGATAAGCTCTGCAGCCTGTTTCTGTTTGTATTTAAGGCTAAAATGCTGAGTCATTACGTATAAATATACAATAAATATGTGAATCATTTGAAAAGAGCATTTTGTTAGGCAACAGCATCTCTGCAATAAGCTTGCTAGCAAACATTAAGCTAACATTATTCCCAATCCTGCTTCAATGAATGTAAACTTGATTGGATTTGGGGGGAATTGGATTTATGTTGGAGTGAAGTCGCTTTGTCATCGTCAATGAGGCTCAGGCGTGTGCGCCTCTTTGGTTCATTAAAGGAGATGAGCCTCTGAACCAAACACAGGAAAGGTCTGCCTCAACAGTATTTCTTCATCCTCGCAGGGTTAAGTCTACTAAAAGTGTTTTGAAGCTTTATAAGAGCCATGTCGTGTCACTACCTGGGTCAAATCCAGCATGTAACGCACCCTCATCCTCACTCATCCCGACCTTTTCCATTGTTTTGTAAGCAGGCTTATCTGCAAGCGATAGCACAACTGCACATCTTACACTCCAGGGACACAGCTGCCGTTCAGCACAACAGGGGGTTTAATTTAAGAGGATTGATACTGTTTCAAAATTCCTCTAAGAAATGAGCCGCAGCAGCGTATGTGCAAAGACAAACTGGCCTCTGCTGGAGGCTGCTGCAGAACCCAGCAGGAAACTTCAGCTTATTTACTGTTGTCAGGATTATAGAGCAATGATCACAGCATCTCCCATCTGCTGCACACACACAGCCTGTTTGGCTGTCTGTGGTGGAGGAAGAGGAAGAGTTGGAGTGATTCTAACAGCTGGAATTAACAGCTAAGTAATCTACAGAGAGACCTGACTTCCAATCAAAGTTTTGTTATTTAATAAAGCGACGTATCGAACGAGTTTTATGTATTTTTATGTTTTAGACAGGCTTATGGTATGATGTCATTTTCAAAAGTTTTTCCATGAAATATAGAAGACTCTCTTGGTTCCCAGAGAGTGAATCCTCTTATTTTACTATTATTCATCTCTTTTCTTACTGTCACTAGAGATAACATTAATTTCGTAAAACAGCTCAACCTTTTTCTAAAAGACTAGCACAAAACACAGAATAGAAAGATCTGGTTCCCAGAGGATGAACCCCATCATAACACTGCTTTCCCTATCCTGTTTCTTAGGCATCAATCTAGTAAAAAACCTTCTAATACACTCGATAGATTGGCCCAAATTTGTTAAAAGGAAGAAAAGTGATTCTTGGTTCCTAGAAGATAAATCCTCTTGGTTTAGTTTTCTAACACTAAAGTGTACATTACTTTTTACAATTTTCCAGAGGATTGGCGTAAAACACTCATGGTCCTCAGAGGATGAACATCATCATTCTACTCCTTTCCTTGTTCTTTATCTGGGATATCAATCTAGTGAAATATCTTTACATGCACTTGTAAAATTTGCTCAATTCTTTTTTGTTTTCTCTGTTCCCAGAGGATAATTACTCTTATTCAAGTGTAACTTTAATTTTTTATTCTAACACTGTAAGTTATGTTATTCTGTAAAAGTATCACATCCAACTAAGTAACTAACATAAAATACACTGGTTGAAACTTATGGTTCCCAGAGGATAGACTCCATCATTCCACTGCTGTCCTTTGTCCATCCTTGAATGCATCAGTCTAGTGAAATATCTTCACATCCACCAGACAGATTTGCATGAGTTTGTTAAAAAAACATTCTTAGTTCCCAGAGGATGAATCTTCTTTGTCAGTCTACCGCTGAAATCTACATTAATATGCACTACTACCTGAAAGATTTGCTCATTTTTTAAGTAGTGAGTCTTGGTTACCAGAGGATGAACCATGTTTTCCTTTGGTGTTTACTTAACTGCTCTCTAGCGTCACCATGAGGCTGATAGCTACATGTTCAGGGAAACTGATCAATTTCTAAATGACTCATGGTCAAATTTGGAACCGATTGTCCTAATCCCTTCAGGATGTACCATTATGACTACTTTGTGTTTCATCAGTTCAGTTTTTTTTTCCCATTACAGAAGTCAATCCTTAAGCATCAGCTGTTCTTAAACTAAAATAATGAGTTCCTAGTTATCATGATCTAAAAGCCATGGTGTTAACTTTGTCAGTGAACTAATGTTGCTGCTTGTATTTAGCTCCAGCACCAGTGTTACTATGTGAAGCTTCACATGTAGACTAGTGGACCAGTAATGGCATGAAAAATCAACCCAGCAAATCAAAACAGATCACTTCAACCATCTGATTTTGCTTGAATAGAAACTCTAACTGAAGAAGATCGTCTTCATCTGACTCCTTCCGTCTCTTGCTTGTACTAATTTTAACCCTTCTCTCTGTGGTGACCCAACAGCCGCAAAGAAGGCCCAGTGGCTGGAGAAGGAAGAGAAAGCCCGGCGTCTCAGGGAGAGCCAGCTGGAGGAACGCAGGAGGAAGCTGGAGGAGCAGAGGCTGAAGGCGGAGAAACGCAGAGCTCTGCTGGAGGAGAAACAGAGACAGAAACTAGAGAAGAACAAGGTGAGGAAAAATACATCAAAATCCTTAAATGTCTTATAAATATAAATATGTATCTTAAGTATTGCTGAAGCAGTTCACTTTTGGAATTAAATCTCAAGATGGAGTAGACAGTGGGGCAAATAAAGCACAGTTGTACCGGCCAAACTAGGGTTGCAAAATTCCATGAATTTTCAAAGTTGGAAACTTTCCATGGGAATTTTCTGGAAATTATATTAACAGCATTTACCTGGTCATATACATGTATAAATATTAAACATTTTGGTTTGTTACAAGCAGGCATGCATGCACACACGTCTAATGCAAAAATTTTTCAATCAAGTTGACAACGAGAAAAAAAGACCTGAAAAATTCCAAAATTTCCCAGTGATTTTTGGAAAAATTAATTTAAGCTGACAACAACAAAACCCTGAAAATTTTTAATATTCTTGAGATAAAATTCCCATGGAATTTACTGGAAACGTTCCTCCCCTTTGCAACCCGTATTCCCATGGAAAATTTCAGGAAAATTTCCTGGATTTTACCAGACATTTTCCACTCCTTTGCAACAATTCCTTCTAAAAATTTTTTTAAAAACTTTTTTTTTTTTTAATGTTGTTGTAACTGTTTTATAAACTGTTGTGATCCTTCAGGAAAGATATGAAGCAGCTATCAAGCGGTCGACAAAGAAGACGTGGGCGGAGATCCGCCAGCAGAGGTGGTCCTGGGCGGGCGGACTCAACCAGACCTCCCGCAGAGAAAGTGAGTCTATCATAAATAATCACAAGAAAACAAGCATTCAAAACCAAACACAATGACTGGATTATGCAACACACCCTCTCAGTAACTGGAGGATTCGTGCAGACTGTGACTCATGGTCAAACTGATGCAACTCTAAGAAATAGTTCCTGGAGGGTTTGCTGTCATAGAGGTGCGGTACCAGCCACAGAAGCCACTCGTAATGTGTGATGTCAAACCTTTGTAATCCCTCTCTGTGATTAAGGCAGAAAAAGAGAGATGTTAAGTTCAAATTATTTCCATTCAAAAGTGATCACAGAGGCAGAGAAGCAGGAAGCTGTTGACTTTCATTAGCTTAGCAGTGTGAGCGCTGTTCTTCAAGGAGCTGTGAGCTAATCTTCTTTTTCAGACTGAACTTTTTTTGGTGTCAAACATGTGACAGACGGCCTCTTTTGGATCTGAGACGCTGAGGTCGAGAGGAGTGTGAAAGATCCTGAATGTGTGTGAAATAGTGTTTGTGCGTGCTATTTTATGCTAGCAGGAAGAGCAAAAAGTAGTCCCTGTAAATGTGATATATAAGTATAAGTGAACAAACCCTTCCCAAACTTTCCTTAAATTTCCTCCCCATTTCCCCTGAGTCTGAATTAATCTCCTCCTAAGTGTTAGTGAGACGACGTCAGAGGTTGGTGAGTCCCTGCTCTCCTCCAGACCCAACACCAAGGGAGTCAGCAGCCCCTGTAAGTCTTATCTGGGGCCGCCTTGCACCCCGGCCGCCTTGTGAACACTTGTTGTGTGTTGCGTTCTCTCCGGTGCAGGCAGATGCTCGGCCTCCACGGTCAACTTGCCGAGACAGGTGGACCCTGTCATTAACAACAGGCTGTCCAAGTCCTCTGCCACGCTCTGGAACTCCCCCAACAGAAGTAAGGACGACCCGACGTCAATGTCCACCAGGCTCCCTCCACCCCCCCCCCCCCCCTTCCTCTTCATCCCCCCTCCACCTCCTCCCCCTCCTCCTGATTCTAATCTGGTTTTTTGGTTTTCTTCTTGATTTATTATAACTGTCGTCTCTGGTGGCCTGCCTGCCTGCCTGTGCTTGGTGACTGGTCATTTACCACCTACTCCCTCCTCCTCTCACGCTCTCGGTCTCAAATGCATCGTGGGTTTTTTTTGTTTTGTTTTATTTCAGTTGGTGGTGTTCATTAATTTGAGTCTTTGCATTTTTGATCAGTCTTCCTCTCACATCGACATCACTGCGTCATAATCTGTGGTGTTTTTTGTTTTTTTTTCAATTGGGTTTTTTAGGTTCACATTTTGTCTCATCACCTTCTTTTTGGTTGTCCCCCTCCACTGTACTGTTGGTGCTTTGGTGTGGTGGTGGTGGTATTGGTGGTGGATATGATAATGTGATGATTACAGCTGAAATTTTAACAGTTTAATACACATGCTCTGTGATACATTTTGGTTTTATGAATTTTTTTCTGTTCCTGTTTCTATAGCGATAAAGCCTCTCTAGCTTGAAGAGTTATTTATAGCGGCGGGTTGCATCAGCCAACACAAACTGTACACACTTGCTCTGCACAACGTGTGAGATACTTTCTGTACGACAGGATGCTGCTCAGATATTTAAAGTTGAATTCTTCTTTTTAATCTTCTTGGGCAAAAAATGTCATTAATTTTCCACAAAACCAACATACATGTGGTTGAATCTAAGAGTTTATTTTGGTTTCAAACTAGCTTAAATGAGAGTTTACAGTCATGCCTGCAGCTCTGCGAGGCATTAATCAGACACAACAGTGCATTGAGCTAAATGCTAATGTTGGCATGCTAACATTTTCTGACCAGTAGAGCATGTATGATTTTTTTTATGACATGTTTCTTAACTAAGCATGTTAGCATGCTAACGTTAGCAATTTAGGTGGTTACGGTACAAGTGATTGCTAGCACAAACTATTTATAAATGCTAACATGTAGCACAAAGCTACTGGTTCTCAAACATTTCATACCTGGTAGAATAAAGGTAAAGAGGAGTGCAGTAAAGTCGACTAGCATCTTTCAATAACCAGTGTCAAAGAAAAGTTTCCAAAATTTAATTACCTGTCGTGGGATGTGAAGCTAAACGTTAAAATAAGAAAGAAAATGTAGCATTGGTGGGTGCAGACTTTTTACACTGGTGGAGCCAAGGCAGAAGCAATGCGTTCAGTGAATTAGCATCACATCCCTTATGCTAAACGCCACAGAAGCTCATTTGCCAACAGAGCAGTCAACGAATCATCTCGTAACATCAAAGAACAAACTAGAAAGGAAGTCTGAAAAATGAACATCGAGACATAAATCAGTTTGATCAAAACTGACTGCTATGAAAGAAAGAACAACTGCTTAAACTGAAATCGAAGCAAGTTTTTCTCTTTTTTTTCAAATAATAATAATAATAATATATTTTATATTCTTTCATTTCAAATTCAATTAGCTACCCAAAGTCAAACCAACATTTCAAGAGATTCCAGAAGTTAAAAACAAAGGTATTTTTTGGTTCGACCCATATTTTGGCTTCACTCAGGACAGCTGCTGTTCTGGCCATTGTTTTATAGTCTTAAAACAGAGCAAAAAAAATGACAACTTTAAGAAATGAGCCACTTTGTCAATTAAGTAGCGATCCAGGCAGCTGTTAAAGCAAGATTTGTGTACAGACAGGATGTTGGAGAAATAATGTACTTCCTGTCAACTATACATTACCCTGCGTATTACCCGGCTACTAACTTAAGATACGAAATGTTTAAATTAATTAAATATATCAAACTCATTTGTCACACTTCTGAGTCTGTCTTCATCTCAGATTCATCACGCTTCATCACGTGTGTCATCACAGATCCTATCATCCACAGTGCAATCAGCAGTCTGACCCTCTGCTTCTGTAACCACAGGACAGATTCGGTGCTCGATCACGGCTAACACAGATGATCCGATACTGCAGAAAGACCAGAGGATCTGTTTCTGTACTGAATCATCTCTCTGCAGAGTCAGATCCATACCAGAGCTCTTGGTTTTCGGAGACGCTCTGTGATGGTGTGAGCAGGGGCGGTGACGTTTTTAGATCAGGCATCAATCTGCCTCCAGGTGAACCGCCGATCAGGCAGCTCAGCTCGGTCTCCTATTCATGCCGCATTGCATGAAGCGGAGGAGGGAGACCACTGTTGCCTGGCAACAGGAGGTGGCAGCGTTATCAGTTAGTCATAAAACATGTTGTTAAAATGATGCAGCAGAGGCGTCCGTGTGAGCGGTTACATAAAGAGGGGACAGAAGATGATTAGAGTTACATGTTCAGCACATGGCGCCATGTCGTCTCCGCAGCTCTGCTGTGAGCGTTTCTGTGTCCGTGTTTGTAGGGGTCATACATACCTTTGTGTATGTATGTTTATACTTTGTGTACGTGCAGCATTCATGGTCACTTAAAGAGATGTGTTCACACTGCGTCATCAGGTGGCGTTCAGGACATTCAGACTCACTCACTGTGGTGTTTGAGGTGGAGGAATCTGTGTCTGTCTGAATGTTTTTGTCTCCTGTGCAGCTGTTTTTTTTCTTTATCTGTTGTTTGTTGCTGCTTTGTTGGAGCAGAAGAGAAAACAGAGGAGCCTTTAAACAGACTGTACGGTGCTGCTCTGCATGCATCCAAGAGCTAAAATATCAAACCTAGAGATTTCAGGAATATAAATCCAGCCCCATGTGACAAACAATACTCAGTCTTATCCCCCTTTAATTCACTTTTATTGGAGCACTTTGCAGCTTTTAGTGAGTTACAGTGGCGAGGAGAAACTTCCTTCAAACAGGCAGAATTAAACATCATAAATTCAAGTGAATGCTCACAGACTGATGTAAATACTTCTGAAACTAGCATTAGCATCGTAGCATGAATGATAGTGGCATTGTGGAACCTCCTAGACAAAAAGCTATAGCCAGCAATTTTAGCTGGACATGACAGTTTAAAGAGGGGGTATTCTGCGTTCCCTAAAAGTGTGCAAATTGTAAACGCCTCAAAACAGTCTTTTCTTAAAAAAAAAAAAAAATAGCAGAATATCTTCACAAGACTGATGAAATAATGAGGTCATCACATAAGGATCTCCTAAGGGGCCTCAAACACCAAGATGCAGCCTCCAGAGTGCTGGCCAATCAGAGAGAAGGTGGTTTGTGGAGCGGGGAGTCTTAAAGGCACAGCAGCTAAAACGAAGAATTTCTTAAAGGTTTTCTAAAACACCAGTGTGCAAAAAAATAGGGTTCACTTTTAGCTACAAATCATGTAAAGCGACTACGAGGGCCTCAGAGGGACAGAATAAAGCCTAAAAAAACCTACAACACCCCCTCTTTGATGTTAATAAATTAAGACAGTTTCAAAGGTTTTCGGATTTTAGGTTCTGTAGCCTTAGCCCTAAAATCCTTGATTGTTTCCTGAAAATATCAGACTGAAAAAGGAAAAATATTTTCTATGTAAATAAACCCAAATGTAAAGTTTTCCACCATCTTCTGCAAGTCTGAAGTTTGAAACACTGAAACGTCTCAAACGTTGGTGTTTTTCTCGGTCAGCGTCGAAGAAGTTGAGTCTTTATTTCTATGATACTCTCCGAGCTCTCACTGAATCATTCATCTGCCACTTTTCCCTTCTGGCGGCTTAAAAGATTCACTCACACGCTTCAGAAGTTTCACACTGATACTTTCAGAGTCGGCAAAAAGACACGTTGCCCCTCGCTTTTTAGAAACGATCAGTGTTTGTAGCTGAATAAACATACGTAACGATGTTTATTTGAGGTGATGTTTACATTTTGAAGGTCATAACCTGCTCACATTTCACCGGACAGCATCCTCCTTTAATACCTGAGTGAAGAAGAGTCAAACTCTTCTGTAGAGAGGCGGATCGTGTCGAGTGTGTGGGTTGTAAATGTGTGTGAGGACCAGTATGTAACAGTGCACCTCCATCAGTGTGAGTGTGTACCTGTATGACCTGCATACAGGTGAAAATGAAGGGTGAGTATGCGTGTCCTGTGACGGTAACTTGACGCTAACAGCGCCCTCTTCTGTCAGCCCGCAGCCTGCGTCTTAGCCCCTGGGAGAGCCGCATCGTGGAGCGGCTCATGACACCCACGCTGTCCTTCCTGGCCCGCAGCCGCAGCGCCGCCACCCTCCTCAACAGCAGCGACTCCCGTGAGTGTGAAACCGTCAGCTGTGGTGTGCAGGGATGCAGGAATGCTCTGCTGTGTCACATTTTGGTCCCTTTATGGATGTTTGATGGAAGGGACAGAGCTAAATCATCCTCTTCATCCGTCTGTCATGTTGTCGTCACTGTGCGGTCTCCCTGTGCTGTTTTCTCACCATCATGCATGTCGTGTTTGTGTGTGTGTGTTTGTGTGCCCGTGGGCCCTGACCTCGGCCCTGCTGCTGCATGTTCGGGTGTCACTCAGACTCTCACCACTGCTCCCGTTCAGCCTCTGCCAGCCCGTTCAACACCTGCTCCCACCACCCGCACCAGAACGCCGAGCGCTGGAGGGTGTCCTCAGCCAGCACGCCGGACATCACGCAGAGACAGCGCCGGAGAAACTCCACACCGGTACGTACGCGTGGATTCACACCTGACAGCTTTCATATACACAGAAATGCCTCAGCCTGTGGTTCTAACTGTTTGTTGCTGGTGTCACTTCTTTTTTTCCCAAGGTGGACAGAAAGAAGAAAGAGAAGAAGGACAAAGAGAGGGAGAATGAGAAAGAGAAGAACGCTCTCTCTAAAGAGAAAGTGCAGAAGAGGAGACAGACAGCATCACCGACCACCACCACCCAGAGATCCAGGCCCGAGACCAGGTATCATCTTCAAACACTGACTCATACTTACGGTAGCCTCTGCTGCGGCGAGAGAAAGGCAGAGAAAGAGAGAGCAGGTTAAGGTCTGACAGATGGTCCAAGGTGCTCTAATCGAACCACTGAGAGAGACTCTGCTGGACTCCATTCAGGCAGTCAGCAGTCGAGGTTCAGTGTGCCAGCAGCAGGTCTGTGTGAGAGAAGCCCTCAGACAGGACATTTCTTTTTTTTTTTTCTGGATTCATGTGCCAAAGGGAAAAACGATGGCTCCTCGCCGCTCTTCCTCTCACATTACAGCTCCCTGCAGCCAGAGAACCATGGCAGCTGATTGTGGAGTTTCAGATTCACTCCTGTGACCTAGTTTTGGCTTTATGTAGCACACTGGGAACCTCATTAGCTTTTCTTACTGTAGACTGTATCTGTACGGCGGCCATTGTGCTCTGATATCACCCCCAGTTTGGGAAGCTCAAAACTTTTTTTTTAAATGTATCTTAAAAGCTGGGCAACAGCAAACATTAGCATTTAACCATTTCTTCAAGCTAACACAAACAAAGCTAACCCTAACCCACGCTAACAGTTTTAAAATAGCTTCACGTTTTTGAGTGAGTTGTTTTTTTTCACTAGCTAACAAATTTGTGTTGCTTGTAGTTTAGTTCAAGCTAACAGTTTTTTTTAAGCAAATAGTTCTTTTTTATTAGCTTATAGTTGAGTGCTAGCAATTAGTTTTTGTAAGCTAATATTTTGTTTTTATTAGCGAACAGCTTTAGTTTTTGATAGTTTTGTTTCAGGCACTACTTCATGTTTATGAACTCACAGTTTTGCTAGCTATTAGTTTGTGTTAGCTTATAGTTTTTTGCTAGCTTATAGGAGTGTGCTGGCTAACAGTTTTTTTATGTGATAAAAGTGCTCACTGGCAAAATTCAACTGATAGTTTTTTGTTAGCTAATAGTTTATCTAAACTCGCTAACATTTTTTCTTTACCAGTTGATGGTTTAGTGAAGGCTAATTCATTTTTTTCTAGCTAACAGTTTTCTGCTACCTCATAGTTTTATGTTTGCTTGTAGTTGATTTTAACTAGCTTACAGTTTTTGCTAGGTTAATTACTTTATACCAAATAAAAGTGTTTTTTTTTCGGCCAATAAATTGTTTTACATTTTTTGTATATGATAAAGGTACTGATTGATAAAATGTAGCTAAGAGTTATTATTAGCTTTATTTTTACTAGCAAGTTTCATGCTAGCTAGTAGTTTTGTTTCAGCTAAACGTTTATTTTAATTATCTTTTTTTTACTAGATAATGTGTGAACTATTGTGCTAGACAGTAGTTCTTTTAGTAGCATATTGTTTTTTTGCTGTTCTCACTGGCTAATGGTTTTTCATCAGCTAATAGGTTTTTTTTGAACTGGCTAACAGTTTTGAGATAGCAATTACCTTTGTGTTAGCTAAGAGTTAATTTTGTTAGCTGGCTGCTCTTTGCTAGCTTTATAGCTTTGTGTTAGCTAATAGATACTTCTCACTAGCAAATGGTTTGTGGTAGCTTTTGTTTTGGCTAACAGTTATGTCCTCGTAGAAAATATTCCCATGTTTTTACTGTTTTTTTTTTTTTTTTTTTTTTTTTTTTTTTTTGCTAGCTGGCAAAATTTCCCTAGCTAGCTTTACTGCAGTTGTTTGTTGTAATGAGTTATAATAAAATAGTTTTTTTTAACAAGACCACTTTTACACAGTTTAGCCTCTGCTCAGAGGATGACCAGTTAAACAGAAACTGAAATGATGCTTTTTTTCAGTTGGCTGGTATCAAACCCATTCCACTTTCTCAATTCACTTCCTCTCCTTCCCTTCAGCACTCCGAAGCCCAGAAACAGACCTCCATCACCTGCCCCCAAAAGTCGTCCCCTGTCCCCGCTTGTGCCCGCAGTGGCCTCAAAGACCCCGACGGGAAAAAAGACTCCCCCTCCTCCTGGCACCAAGGCCCGACCCAAACGAGCTCAGACGCCTGCCAGGGTACAACCCCAGACGGTCACTACAGTCTCAGTGGAAACAGGCCAAGAGGCACAGCAGCAGCCCACAGCTCCAGAGGAGAAAAAGAGTGAGTGTGGTTGCCATAGAGACAATACCCCTGCTTCAAGGTGACCTAGAGGATTTTTGGCTGACCACGTGAAATTTAGTGTGGACACACGAGTCCTGCAGCGTCTGTGTGTGTGTCCTGTGTTCTAATCTGTTTCCCTCCTCTTGCTCCCTCTTCTCTCTGACAGGCTCCGGAAATGTTCCCGCCATCGTGGTCTCCTCAGCTCCTCTCACACCTCCATCCCTCATCTCACCTGTTGTATCAGTGGCCTCTACAGCTGTGCCAAACATAGAGCCTGCTGCTTCTCCTGCTGCAGCCTCCACCACTACTCCCTCTACTCCTTCTGCTCCTTCTCCTTCAGCACCGGTGGCCACCTCTGCTCCTGCTGCTGCCGCCAGCCCAGCTCCACCCGCCAACAAACCCTCAGCTGGCACCAACGACCCAGAGGAGGCTTCTCGAGCGCTGGCTGAGAAACGCAGACAGGCCAGGGAGCAGAGAGAGAGGGAGGAGCAGGAGCGTCAGGAACAGGAGCAAAGAAACCGGTCAGACTTTAGACTCACTACAGCATCATTTTTCAGTTTATGGGTCCAGTGACAAAAAAAACTGTATTTAGATTAAAAACTCAATTTAAAATATGCAGATTTTAATGTTTTTAAAGAGTATAAACCCTAAAAAACAATCAGTAACATCAGAAACCTAGATCATGATGTAATCCAACAAAACAGTCATACAATTACAAACAACTTCTAAAATTACTCTGTGTTGCGTCACATTTTAAGGTCATTTTGTCCTTTTGAAGAGGTTACCTTGCGATGGTCGATTTTTACTGACAAAAATGGACATTTCTGGTCGCATAGTTGATCATAATAAAAAGGAACTCACTCACTCAATGCAGTTCACAGCTGAAGAGCCTTTATTTATCAAACATTTAGATTTAGTCGCTTTTTAAGCTTGTTTACTCATTCATAAACAGGAATAATGCCTGAATTCTGACCAAATCTACAAGTATTATTTTCCTCACACTATTTTTAGAAAAAAATAGAAATTAAAATTTCTGTGGGAAAAGGGTTGTAAAGGTGAGGAAAATTTCTGGTAAATTTAAGGAAAGTTTCCTGAAATTGTCCATTGGAAAAAAATGGTTGCAAAGGGGTGAACATTTCTGGCAAATTTGCTGAAAATGTGTGTGGGGAAAAAAGGTTGCTAAGGGGAGGAAAATTTCTGGTAAAGTTTCCTGTAAATGTCCATTGGAAAAAAGGTTGCAAAGGGGTAAAATTTCTGATTAATTACTTGAAAATTTCTGTGGGAAAAGGGTTGTAAAGGGGAGGAAAATTTCTGGTAAATTTAAGGAAAGTTTCCTTAAATTGTCCATTGGAAAAAAATGGTTGCAAAGGGGTGAAAATTTCTGGCAAATTTCCTGAAAATGTGTGTAGGGAAAAAAGGTTGCTAAGAGGAGGAAAATTTCTGGTAAAGTTTCCTGAAAATTTCAGTTGGAAAGAAGGTTGCAAAGGGGGGAAAATTTCTGGTTAATTACTTGAAAATTTCTGTGGGAAAAGGGTTGTAAAGGGGAGGAAAATTTCTGGTAAATTTAAGGAAATTTTCCTGAAATTGTCCATTGGCTAAAAATGGTTGCAAAGGGGTGAAAATGTCTGGCAAATTTCCTGAAAATGTGTGTAGGGAAAAAAGTTTGCTAAGAGGAGGAAAATTCCTGGTAAATTTTCCTGAAAATTTCCGTTGGAAAAATGGTTGCAAAGGGGTGAAAATTTCTGGCAAATTTCCTGAAAATGTGTGTGGGGAAAAAGGTTTCAAAGGGGAGGAAAATTTCTGGCAAATTTCCTGAAAATGTGTGTGGGGAAAAAGGTTTCAAAGGGGAGGAAAATTTCCTGAAAATGTCCATGGGAATTTTCACTCAGGAATGTTGTAAATTTTCAGTTTTTTCTTGGTGTCAACTTAAATGATCTTTTTTTTTTAGTTAAATTTTTTGATTTCAGAATTTTCCGTCAACAAAAAATGAGTAACCTTGAGGTCTTGACACCGTTTACTATTTTTCAGGATCCTGCGCGAGGAGGCGATGGCCCGGGAGGCCGAGGAGAGGAAGCACAGAGAAGAGGAGGCTCGATTCATGGCCGAGCAGCAGCGCCTGAGGGACGAAGCCCAGAGAGCTCAGGAGGAGAAGGAGGCGCAGGAGCGAGCCAGAGCCGAGCAGGAGGAGAACGAGCGGCTGCAGAAACAGGTCAGAAACAGATCGAGTGACTCTTTAACAGGTTTTTAATTTGATATCTATGAAACTGAAACCGCACGTGACTGCCAAAGGGAAAGTAATATCACACATGGAGTTAACACATAATGGATAGATCAGTAATAACTGCAGGTTTAATCCTCCTCCATCCAACACTTGATCTGTGAGACACATGATCACTCTCTATTAACTGTAAATACTGTTTAACCCTCTAAATTTCCATTAACCACCATGAACCCATGTGATCCCCTCATGGAGTCAGCCCATTTACCATCTGGGCAGATTAATGCATACGGAGGGGGAGCGGGTGAGGGGATCCAGTACATGAGACAGGGTCTGCCTCCCTCACCCCCTGACTGTCTGGCATCTGGACAGATTAGAGGAGAAGAGTTTGTGCTGCTGTCACGAACCATGTGTGTCAGGAGAGTCAGAGACCCCCTTGTCTCCTCGTCTGCCCGGCCCGATGCCAGCTGCTGACCTCCATAATGGCGATGGGCACAAGCTGAGGGGGCCATTGTGACGGAGGGTAATAGTGACAGGCCTGTGTTGTCTCTGTGTCGCATGCTTGTCTCTGCGGTGGGCCGATAGTCGGAAGAAGCAGCATCAGCGTACGCCATGCCTGAAGCTATCAGCCATGCTCGACTCCCTTTTTCCCTTCAATTGGACCTTTGTTCAGGCCTGACAGCTCACTCGCCGGAGACTAAAGGGGGCTCATGGTTAAGTGTTAGACTCTCTGCAGGGTGAAGAGTCTGACCCGTTTAGATTTATACGTCTCTGATTAAATCAAACAGCCGTGAAACCAGATTAAAACAAAGTTTCGCTCTCAAAAGAAGCGATTTCTGCCCTCATGATAATTTATGTTTTCATTGCTCACATCTGGTCGGATGGTACTGCAGCTAAATATCAAGTGAACCATGTAATGGAGTTAGTCAGATGATATCAACACTGGCCTGAAGGCTGCCAAGGATTCTGGGTATGTGCTGCCCCCTGGTGGTCAGGAGTGGATTCATGCCACAGCACATTACACAACAGTGAAATAAAAGTGCCTTTTTTTCTGCATCTGTGAATTAGATAATCATTATCAAATGGAGGGGTTGAAAATTTCTGGTAAATTTCCTGAAAATTTCCGTGGGAAAAATGATTGCAAAGGGGTGGATAATTTCCAGTAAATTTCCAGGATATCTTCATGGGAGAACGGGTTGCAAAAGAGTAAAAAAATTTCTGGTGAATTTCCTGAAAATATCCATTGGAAAAAAAATGGTTGCAAAGGATGGAAAATTTATGTTAAATTTCCTGAAAATGTCCATGGGAAAATAGGTTGCAAAGGGGAGGAAAATTTCTGGTAAATTTCCTGAAAATGTCTGTGGGAAAAAGTGTTGCAAAGGGGAGGAAAATTTCTGGTAAATTTCCTGAAAATTTCCGTGGGGAAAAATGATTGCAAAGAGGTAGATAATTTCCAGTAAATTTCCAGGATATCATCATGGGAGAAAGGGTTGCAAAAGAGTAGAAAATTTCTGGTAAATTTCCTGAAAATGTCCATTGGGAAAAAAAATGGTTGCAAAGGATGGAAAATTTATGTTAAATTTCCTGAAAATGTCCATGGGAAAATAGGTTGCAAAGGGGAGGAAAATTTCTGGTAAATTTCCTGAAAATGTCTGTGGGGAAAAGTGTTGCAAAGGGGAGGAAAATTTCTGGTAAATTTCCTGAAAATTTCCGTGGGAAAAATGATTGCAAAGAGGTGGTTAATTTCCAGTAAATTTCCAGGATATCATCATGGGAGAAAGGGTTGCAAAAGAGTAGAAAATTTCTGGTAAATTTCCTGAAAATGTCCATTGGGAAAAAAAATGGTTGCAAAGGATGGAAAATTTATGTTAAATTTCCTGAAAATGTCCATGGGAAAATAGGTTGCAAAGGGGAGGAAAATTTCTGGTAAATTTCCTGAAAATGTCTGTGGGAAAAAGGGTAGCAAAGGGGAGGAAAATTTCTGGTAAATTTCTTGAAAATTCCCGTGGGAAAAATGATTGCAAAGGGGTGGATAATTTCCAGTAAATTTCCAGGATATCTTCATGGGAGAAAGGGTTGCAAAGGATGGAAAATTTATGTTAAATTTCCTGAAAATGACCATGGGAAAAAGGGGTTGCAAAGGATGGAAATTTTCTGGTAAATTTCCTTAAAATGTCCATTGGAAAAAAAATGGTTGCAAAGGATGGAAAATTTATGGTAAATTTCCTGAAAATGTCTATTGGAAAAAAATCGTTGCAAAGGGGAGGAAAATTTCTGGTAATTTCCAGGGTTTTGTTGCTGTCAACTTAAATTAATTTTTCCAAAGATTACTGAGAAATTTTGTCTTGAAATCTGGGAAATTTTGGGTTTGGTTTTTTTTTTTCTTGTTATCATCTTGATTTAAAAACATTGCATTAGAAATATTTGCATACATGTCTGCTTATAAGACACCAAAATTTTTTTAACATTTTCTGAAAATTCCCAGAAATTTCCTGTGAATGTCTGAAAATTCCCATTGAAAGTTTCCAATTTTGAAAATAACCAAAAATTTTTCAAACCGTATCATGTTAGTTTGAATATCCTGATTTATATCAAAACTTGTGTGTTTTCACAGAGAGGGTTTTTTTGTCATAATTAATCTGCAGTTTAAAACGTCTGGAACAGCTGCGTCTAAAGTGAACATCGAGTCACTCTTGGATTTCTCTTGAAGCCGTAATAAAACTTGAAACTTGTAAAAGATGGAGCCACGACCTAAAGTCAAATGTCAAGCAAAAAAACATCCCGTGATGATAGAACAACTGTAGTTTCCTGATCAAATTTCTTCAATCCATTACTGTCGCCCGCAGAGGGAGGAGGCTGAAGCCAAAGCCCGCGAGGAAGCCGAGCGTCAGCGCCTGGAGCGGGAGAAACATTTCCAGAAAGAGGAGCAGGAGCGGCTGGAGAGGAAGAAGGTGAGGACAGAGAGAAAAAGAGAGAAGAAGACTTTCAGAGTTCAGGAAGTCACACGAGTTCTCATTTGATTTCATCTCCTCATAAAGACCTCAGCAGCTTATCCTTATCGAAGCGATTTCTCTGTCTGGTTTTCACAGCGCCTCGAGGAGATCATGAAGAGGACTCGTAAAAGCGATGCAGGGGAAAAGGTCAGTGTGAGCCGTCTTAATCAGGCTTGAAGAAACTTTTTTAAAAAATAACAAGAGTTTTCTACTTTTTAATCGCAGAAGGAAGTCAAACCTTCTCCTCAGGTCAACGGAAAAGACAGTGGGCTCAATAAAGGTAACCACGACATCCTCAGTGATAAAAAAAATAAAAAAAAGCTGCTGCATTTCAAAAATCAGTCCAACAAAACTTTTTAAACTCTTTGATCTTCTTCTCCACAGCTGTAAACCTGCAGAGTCCTGATGCGTCTCAAAGCGTCGCCGCTCCTGTCGTAAACGGCGTGCAGCCCGCTGCGCACCAGAACGGCGTCTCGGCCAATGGCGAGACGGCCGATTTCGAGGAGATCATCCAGCTGAACAACGGAGGAAATCCGTCTCAGAGCGGGCTGGTCGGCGAGCCAATCATGGCCTTCGAGGGCGGGGAGCCGTTCAGGATGAAAACAGGCCCCATGAAGCCTCAGCATGTCGCAGGTACGCAAGAAAAAAAAGAAAAGAAAAGACGACAGGAAAGACTTTAAATATGTAGCAGAACCATTGAGCTTCTGGTTTTCTGTTTCTGTGTCCCGCTTCAGAGGTCCTGTGAGTCCCCACGCAACCACGGAGACGAAGCGCCTTATGTCTGTGCTTGAGCTACGAGATTCATGCCACACACACCGCAGCGGCTTATTAAAGAAACGTGTGCCAAAACAAAGAAAACTGCGCTGACTTCACATCCACGGTTTATATCTGCCGCAGAGGACGACGCGAGAAGGAGCGGGAAAAAAAAACACACAAACGAACTCATCTGAAACATACGAAAACAACAACAACAAGAAGCAGTATTCTCCACTTTGTCACATACAGATTTTATGGTGCACCTTAAAGATGACTGACTGTGTAACAGATTTTAAAAAATACAGTATAAGACCCTGGAAATACATAATATTTGACAATGGTTGTTATTATTACCGTCGTTAAGGTATTGTTGTTGTTATCTTAAGTTGAACTTTGTGTGTGTGCGTGTGTGTTTGTTGTTTTTGTCTTGAATTATTGAGTTATTTAACACGGGGAGCATCGTAAGGACGGGCCACAGACGGTGTATGTAAATGTATAAAGAGCCCGGCTGCCTCGGCCTCCTGTTACAGGAGATCTGTGAAATAAAGCTTTATGAAAGGGGCTCTGCGTCTGCCTGTCTGTGTGGAAACATGAAGAGGTGATAAAAACGTTGGAAAATAAGAGATATCCTCTGGAGAGAGGGACGAGTTCAGACGCTCTGACTGGCGACTCCAACTTATACACACGTGAAAATAAACAGCATTCATTTACAGTTTACGTCTCCAAAAATCATATCAGGAGGAGCTCAATTTAAACTAACATAAGTTAGTAAATTGTTCCATTATATTGGTGGGGCTCCTCTGAGGATGTACCCAATCATAAATCGCACCTTAAAACTTTATTGCTGAACATATCATATATGATGCGTGAGTTTTAAAGGCCTCCATCTCATCAACAAAAAAAAAATGTAAAAAAAAAAAAAAAAAAATTATTAAAAAAAATTTATTAAACCCCCTTGCGGATTATTATTCCAGGGAAATCATTTTTGAATCTAAAAATTTTAGACTCATTGTCACATGCAGGGTTGCAAAAGGGTGAAAAAATCCCGGTTAATTTCAGGAAAATTTCCTGTCCAAAATATTAATAATAATTATATTAATATTAAGAATAAGAATAAAATTTTTAAATTTTTTTTTAAAAATCCCAGAAAATTCCAGCTAATTCCGAAAATTCCCATGTAAAGTTTTGAACTTTCAAAAATTAATATCAAAACTTGTGCCACAGAAATTTTTCACAGAGAGGGTTTTTGTGTCATAATTAATCCGCAGTTTAAAATGAATGGAACAGTTGCGTCTTATGTTACCATTGAGCCACTGTTGGACTTCTCAATAAAAACTTGAAACTTGGAAAAACTACAAAAATTGTTGCAGTAAGAATAACATCTAAAATTTTAAATAAAAAAATTCTGCATTGAAGTGGGCTGTTTTCACGGTGTGATGAATATTTCCTCCACTGTTGTGTCTCACAGTGACCAGAAGGTGGCAGCACAGACCCTTAGACACAATTCGCTAAACATTAAAATCCTTATAAGGATTACTTTTGCACCTTGAAAAATAAAGTAATCAAAAATATTCAATGCAGAATTATGACGAAAAAATAAAAACAAACATATATAAGAACAGGTGTGGCAGGGATGATGTGGATGTCCTGTAACGTTTATTTTGAGAAGCGGTTTTTAGAGAGGGTACTCTGTAAACCTAAAAATATATGCACCTTTCATCCACCTATGAAGAGGTTTAAAGTATTTATGATGGACAGATTTTAAAGGAGAATCATTAAATTTTAAACAGCAGAGGAGCAGATATCCAGACCTCCATCACCCTCATCATTTAAGCCTAAAGCAATCCTGAATCCTATTGTCCCCATCATGTTTTTAAACCCTCTGTGTCTTTGAAAAGGTTTTTTTCTAAGTCAGCTCCACAGTATTAAAGAAAGCTTTCTTCAGCTTGTGTTTGTTTAGCTGAGGCTTTTTGGGACTCGGAGAACAGACCTGACCCCAGATGACTCTGAAGGTAAAGTCCAGCCAAAGGACCAAAGATTTCTGCTCCACCTGCTCTAAGGTATTCTAGCAGTCAACTATCAGGAGCCCTGTGGTCACTTTGTTTTCACCTTCCAGGTAACTTTGTCCTCATTTGAACTCTCTCCTTTGCAGCTGGTGGTCAGTTTACATCTGTGGTACGGTTGCTAGCGTATCGAGTGTCTCACAGAATACACTGGACCTTGTTTCGCTGGGACCTGGCTGCCATTTGGCGCAGAGATGTGAATCTGGACAGAGACCAGGCGCTGAGGGCATGTTGACTCTACGTGTTTGCTTTGGACTGGATGGTGACTTTGTTATTAGAACACTTACTCACCATAAAGAGCAACGATGAATAAGGAGGATTTCTGTCATACTAAACATGGCTCTGTAATCAGATCTGATATTTACATGGGGACATTACAGCAGCTTCACCTGTGTGAGACAGGCATAAAAAACAGAGACTGTTTTCATTGATGGACTGTTTTAGATTTTCATGCTCCCCAGAGGAACCACCTTTGCATGATCTTGCGACCTCTGATCCAAGGCCACAATTAGGCTTCATTTTCAACCATTCTGTGAAATGTTTTAATGTTAAAATGGATTGAATTGGTTAGTTTTTGTTTTTTTTTACATTCATGGTCCCCGGAGGATAAAGATTAATTTGTTCTACAGTTAAAGAGCTTTCCATCATGTGACATGCTTGTTGTCTATTATTTACATACTGTATCTCATCAACTATTAGCTGGTTGTCTATTGATCTTTGTGTGGGGATTCAGGATTTCCAGAGGATGAACCCCAGTGACTTTGATGGTAGCCTTACTTTTCAATTAGCCCCGGTTTTAAACAGTTCAAATCATTAGCCTTTATGCGTGATGATTCCCTTCTCGATTCTTTACATTACGACAGAGCGGCTTGACCTTATGTTAACTATTCTGCCCCGGCTAGCTTAGCTTAGCAGATGGATAACAGTTTCTTAAGAAAACTCTGATTCAGGATTTTCTGCTTAAAGTTTGACTTAAGAAGCGTTAAAACTTAACACTCAAAAAAATGTACATTACTCTTTGAAAGAGATTCAAATTCGATACATTCAACATGTTATACATATCCTAATGGACCAAAAATCATAAAGAAAACATAGCCAAAGCTAAATGCTAATGTATATAGGAAATTGTGTTGATTTGCTAACAGTTAGCATACATCGATATAAAGCAAAATGATTATAAATTGCTGATTACACATTACAAACTGGCTTATGCCAGTTTAACCAGACACAACCTTCTACAACGTCATCTTGAGGGGTTTCTGTAGATCAAAATTGAGCCAAAAGCTCCACTACCTGGATGTAAACAGGCACAACTCCAGCTACATAATGTAGCTGAAATCTGTGTCTGTTTATATCCAGGTAGTGGAGCTTATATCATTATGGCTACCATCTGAGCCTGTGGCAGGTGGCTGCAACACAGCTTAACTGGAATCTGGTGGTGCTAACTCTGCTAACTTTAGCCACACTCAGCAAATAGATTCGTCTTAGTTTACCTGCAGACTTTGTGATCCTGTGTTTAACCACTTTAGATAAGCTGTGCTCAGTTTGACCCTCAGACTTGTTGGTTAGGTGTATATTAGATCTGCTTTTCATGAACTAGAACAGTGGTTCCCAACCCCTGGGCCGCAGACCGGTACTGGTCCGTGGTTCATTTGGTACCGGACCACACAGAAATAATACTTCAGTTTGATTTATTATCTGAGTCTGGTTCATGTCTTAAATGATCTCTGACTAATTCTTCAGTTGTTCAGTGACTGAATAGCTTTAAAGCTAATAATGTTAACCATTAGCCAGGAAACGACAACGCTTAACTCTTTTAGCTAATGTGTAAATGTACACATCAGAACAATGCTAAACCAGAGACGACTCAGCTCATTAATACAGGATGAGAATGGAGTAGAGCCTTCTTCTGACTGTGTTTTTACAAAGCCTTTCTGAGTCCACCAGTACAGATGTTTGTGTACTTTTTAATGAAACACTCACCAACTTCCTCAGAATTATTCAAACAGATATAAGCTTGTTACAGCCTGTTGCACACGTCTTTCCTCTCTCTGTTCCTGGACGGTTCCCCATTTGCATACCCACTTTGTGACAATGTGTTGTAATGTGAGGTCAGGCTTTCAGCTTATATTCTGGCTGCTATCTCAGCTCCCACGCTGACACGTGTTGCTTTATTGTTCAATCCGTGTGGAGCTGGAGATAAGAGCTGAATGTGAGCCAAAAGCAGCAGGATCTGAAATATAAAACATGTCACATGCATATCTCAGGTAGCTAACAAACCTTAAAGACAAATGCACAAATAAATTCAGTTTATTTCAAACTTTGTAACTTTTGAATCTGAATCTTTAAAAACATTTCCTTTTTTTAAAAGAGGTGCTGCTTTGTGTGAATCGTCCCCTTCATCACATCACACTCCTCGTTTGTATGAAAAGCCTGCAGAGAGGGAACTATTTATAATTGGGTGTGATTTCACCGAGTGGTTCTCAGACAGTTTGTCAGTTTATTCAAACACACCCCTTCTCTGGTTCCTTCTCCAAACGTTTCTCGAAACCAGGAGGCTGAGAGGTCTGACTCCGCTCTACTCAGTGACACGAACACTGTCATTTTGCAAGGTAAGCTTTTTCTTTTTACCTCCATATGTTGACATGTCAAGTTATTGCTTCTGTTTCAAGCTCGAGCAGAGTTTCAGAGATCTGATGAGTCCTCCAAACTCTGTACGTAGACACTAGGATGGTTTTGGTGATTTAGCTTTTTGTTTTTCTGTTCAGAGCTACTTTGAAAATAATATCTGTGACAATTTTAAGTGCTTTAACAATCCCCTCTATCCCCTATGATTTTTTATGTTTCTGTTCTGCAGGCTTTGTGTCTGATACATTTTATGTTCGTCTCTGGAGAGATTTAATTCCACAGGGGCACCTTCCTGGTTAAATAAATGACAAATTAAACAAATGTGTGCATCAACATTAATTTATTCATGCAGGAGAGAGAGAATACAGGAAGGAAGACGAAGATAAATCAACATAAGCAGGTAGCCTAAAGTGGCAACTACACAAACTTTTTGACCTTTTTAAACAACACACGAAACTCAAATATATATATATATATATATATATATATATATATATATATATATATATATATATATATATATATATATATATATAAAGAAAGAAAGAAATTGAATCCTGAAACCACAAAATATTATTTAAAATTCAAAACCAATTTTACATTTTTCTGACTTTAAGGAAAGGAATAATAAGAACAGAGCAAGTATTGTATGGTAGCCTTAAGAGGCAACTGCACAAAATTTTTGACCCTTTTAAACAATTCATTAGACTCACAAAAAAAAAAAAACCCTGAAGCCTAAAATAATACTTTAAAAACAATTTTACATTTTTGTGATTTTAAGGAAAGGGATAATAAGAACAGAGTAAGTTTTTCTACGGTAGCTTTAAGAGGTGACTGCACAAACTTTTTGACTCTTTTAAGCAATTCATCAAACTCAAAAAATGGAAAAAATTCCCCAAACCTCAAAATATTATTTAAAACGCAAGATCATACATTTTGTGATTTTTTTTTTACTTTTAAAATTATTTTTTATTTCTTCTTTTTTTGAAGAATGTGAAAAGTTTTTGTTTAATTATTTTTTTTCCCATTTTTTAATTTTTTTTTATTTGCATTATGAAATGTTTGCATAATTGACTGTCAGGGCCACCACATATATTTCAATACACTATAATAAAAAAAAATTTAAAATAATGTGCTAATTAGTACACTTCAAAAAAACACGAAAATACATTTTTGTGATTTTAAGGAAAGGGATAATAAGTATTCTATGGTAGCTTTAATAGGTGACTGCACAAACTTTTTGACTCTTTAAAGCAATTCATCAAACTCAAAAAATGGAAAAAAATTCCCCAAATCCAAAATATTATTTAAAACACAAAATCATACATTTTGTGATTTTTTAACTTTTAAAATTATTTTTTATTTCTTCATTTCTTTTGAAGAATGTGAAAAGTTTTTGCTTAATAATTTTTTTTAAATTTTTTAAATTTTTATTTCCATTATGAAATGTTTGCGGAATTGACCCTCAGGGCCAAGTATGTTTCAATACACAATAATCAAATTTTTAAAAAATAATGTGCTAATTAGTACACTTCAACAAAATATGACAAAGTATTGTGATGTAAAATTTTAACATTTATTCATGAAGAAAATTATATCCGGTTGGTTTTGCTCTCTTCTTAAGGCCCTGTTAACCTCATGTATGTTTGTCCCTTCTTTGCTCTATTTTTTGAATCATGACACAAAAGCTCCACAGGTTTCATGTTGCACTGACTGAACTCCCCTCAATCCCTTTAATCTCACTGACTTTACTTCACTTCTGTCTCATGACCTCACGGTATCAAAGTCGTCTTCTGCCCCTTGGTATTCAGACCTTGTCGGCGAGACCGTAAACAGCTCGTAACAAAGAGTGACAGACAAGCAGCCATGTTTGCTCTCACATTGTGGCCCGAGGAGAGATTTGTCTAATTTTAACTCTGGCACATCCAAGTGTTCAACACCTGTGCTGCAAAGGAAAAGGAGAGTTAATGGAGACTGTTTGCATATCTTTGTCCAAAGGTCAACAAGGGGTAACTCGATCGCTGCATGCCTTACAGTTATTAACATTCAAACCAGGTCTTTATGCAGGCTGTGGACCGGATGTCACGCTGGTATGATACAAAATGAAGAGCAGGAAGTCGGTTTCACATCACTCTGCCCACCGATTTTGCAAAGCATAGTTTTAAAATCTCACTTTGACTTGTAAATATGAACTTCGCTGATTGGCTGCCTTCTTTAACAGTGGTACAAAGATCCAGCGAAAGACAGAGAAAACAACTTTTCTTCTGTCATTCCATCAGCCTCACCATTCTTCTATGATTTTTTAAAAAGCTATAACACTTTGAAATTGTGAAAATATAAAATTTTGTTGGACTGTTTGCTCACGCAGTTTCTTACCCGTTTCACATGTTTAATTCTGAGAGAGTACTATTTTTTTTTTCATTAAACAACATTTTTTATTGTTTGGCTTTAACTGTCCCATGTGTTGCTTAAATTAATCTTTATTGAAACATGTATTTTTTCAAAAACAGTCACATTTTTTTATCAATACTTTCACCCTGAGTCCAAATATTTTTGGAATAGAGTTTGTACGTTCCATTTCATCTTGCTGGGGCATCAGTGCAATCCTTTAAATTATTCTTAGACTTCATACTATATCTGTTTATTTATTCACTGCTGCACTGAAAAACACGTCATTGAGATGAGACAGGATACAACTTCAGCAGCTGACTGTGTTTTTGTTAGGGTTTTGGCTCGGTCCCAGCAGTGCCTGAGTGGTGTTAGTGTGGAATCTATGTCTGCAATAGGAGGCGTTATGAGGCTTATAGTCTGATAAAAATAGTACACAAGACTCTGAGGGCCATACGCTCCTCTGACACCAATGTCAAGCAACTGTGAGTTTGGAGGGCTCGAGAGCGTCTCCCAGAATAAAGAATAAGAGACTTTTAATTCTGTAAAAAGTCAGGACGCTGTGAACAAGGTTGGAATTTGGTAATTCCTTTTTTTGTGGGAGGAGATTATGAAAATATGTGCCAGTCATACAAAATACTACCTCAGAAGCTAAGCTGGGTCATGCTTATAAACGGGTCTATAGAAATATAACGACGCACCACAAAGCTCAAAGAAGTAAGAGCTGAACCATCTAGGATATAATTTCCTCTCCTATCACATAAAAGTTTACTGAAGCCTAAAGGAAAGCCTCATACTGCTGCTTTCTTTCAGCCAATCAAATGTCCCATCGTGTCACACACTGTTAAAGAGAAAAGGAGAGAATAGAAGGTTCAGAATCACACTCGCGCTTCACACATTTAGAAACTGTGTGTATTTCTAATATATAAAGCATTTCTGGTGACAGGAATGTGATAGAAAGAAAAAACGAAGCCGATTTGCCCGATGACGCCGGATATATTTGGGTTGCTAAGCAACACGGTAGCGTAAATGGCGTTCTTAAACTTTTAAATGAACAAAAACTGATGTTCTGTCGCCTGTTATTCTTTTTACTACAGCATATAACGCTTGTTTAAATCTGTGTATTAAAGCAATATCATACTTTTACGTGGTATTACTTGAATAATTAACTAGAAACCCTTCTGAAATTTGATCCTTTCCCCCAACGGACAGGACATCAACGCTTCAGCATTCAAGTCTCGCGGGATTTGTTCGTACCGCTTTGCTCGACCATCAGTGGTAGTGATGAGAATTTCGGCTCTTTTCAGAGAGTCGGGTTTGTTTTTTGGCTCGGCCCACTAAAAATTCCCTGTTCTTTTGGCTTCCAAGTGACGACCCAGATTTTTTTATTGACTAAATTAATTTATCACCAAAATAATGTAAAATTATGCCTAACAAGGAATTACTTCTACATTATAAGAAATGTTTATTATGTTTATGACTTTATTTTTAAAATTAACATGAAGCCATGTGACTACAAAATGGTTATAAAGTAGAAAAAAATGCTGTGTCCCAAATTGCATACCTCTGCACCTACACTTATAATTTTAAATTCCTAAGTGCAATCACACTGACTGTATGGAGAAATGCAGTGAACTTTGATTTCTTAGCTGGTGCACTCAAAACAGTCAACAGACAAACTCACTGGTCACCATATTGGCTAAATAGATTAAAGGTCAGGAACAAGTGAAACAATTGTTGATGGATGTAAATGATGAATAGCAGAGGAACACCTGTGAACAGCTGTGAAATGTGAAATATGATTGTAGTTTCCGGTAAGTGCAAAGCTGCAGTGTTTGATTTGGAATAACACTACCCTGTAAGATTTCGGATCAAACACAACACATACATTAAGATGTGAAAAACAAAAAGAAAAAAAAAAAAGCATTATAATTGAGAAGCAACAGTTTTAGCTAGTCTGTAGCTAAGACTGGCATTGGGAAAAACTAAGTATCTCTGCTTTGGGGGGTTGATCTCTCTCATCTCTCTCTCCCTTCTTTGTGTATACTCGTTATGCTGTGGGTGTCTGTATGTCCTCTCCTCCCCTTCTCCTCAGTTTTGACACTACACATTTCTCTCATTGGGGAGGTCTAACAGTGGGCTCCTGTCGTTCGCTTCAAAGAGCCGGCTCTTAGAGCCGAATCGTTCGCGACTGACCCATCACTGTTAGGTAGCACATTGAGCTAATACCTCCTGTCGGTCGTTGGAACCAGTTTCATGTGGCTACCTTAAGAAAAGACATTAAGTACAGTGGTAAAACACAGAGGCGTGTCCACGGATATAATTAACTTGGAATGACACGGTAGCCGAATCACTTCTTTGCTCCTTTTAAAGGCGTAGTGCGTCCGTTTCTGCTGCTAACTGTGTCGGAAACTGCTAATAGGCTAACCGAGGTGCTAACATCCGTTAGCGCTCGGTGAAACCAGGAAGGAGGGACCAGACGAGCAGACAGCTTGGCCTCGAAGGTTTTTCCACTTCTGCGAACTGTAGCTCCTTAAAATAACCTCATTCAAGCTTGTGGCAAACGAGGAAAAAGGTAATAGAAACCTAACACTGTTTCAAATGAAGGGCGCTAATAGTTGTTTCCTTGCTAACAGAGAAAAGATTTGCTAACGTCGTGCACATGAGTGTTTTCATTATATATAGCCTTAAACAGTTACAGTGGAATTAAGAAGTGACTGCAGTGCGGTGTCCCCGCAGCAGTACGTGAAGAAACAAATAATGTTTGACTGCGTTTTGTCTGCGAGTTTAGTCTCTGTGCATTTGGTGTTAATGTGGAACTCATGGTTGTATGATGTCTGCATGTTGGCTGTTTGCATAAACCTGAAATGGTGACGATGAACACACTTAACATGGCTATTTATGCAGTGAAAAGAGTGGATTATAAAGGTGTTTCTTCATAAATTGACATTTATGACGTTTAATTTGAAATACCTTTGGGATTATATACAAATCATTAGTTAAATAGACATCTGATTGTTTTTTTGTTTAGTTTTTTGATTGTCTCTGGAGGTTATTATTATTTTTTTAGAGTGACATCCTAGAAGAAAAGGCAGTCTTAGGATTCAGCATCCATTCAAAGTATCCAAAATCTATTTGACTTCAGGCTTCGATGTTATGCTGATGATCCCCTCTTATTAAGAAGGCTAATCTTTAGTACACACTACAGCGTATCTTCTCTCGAAACCACATCCTTTGTAAAAATTAGAGCAGACTGGGAGGGCGAGTTGAGGGGGGGGCGTTGACCTGAACATTGGGTTTAAAACACAATTCAGAGGCCTTTATTAAACTCCTTATTATAAAACAAAAACTTGTTAAAACGTAGCCTAACTTGGAGGGGAGTTGTGATTGGTGTCGTAACACTCCTGCCGTCTAACCTACATGTTCTGGTCGTGACCTGCTCTGGTAACTTATTGCTTTTCTAACATTTCTTGCAAGGATATGAAAACAGATTTTAACTACAGTTACTAGGGTACTGGTAGGGTACTGTTTTTACCTGTGAGGCTGTGTAACCAGGCGATGAAAGAGTCTTCTTTTTAGATTCTAAAATCAAACTTTTTTTTTTTTTTACACTTTCCAGGAACTTTTCCACAGACTTTTCAAAGTAAACTGGATTTTGTATCGACTGTTTTGTCTGCTGTTTCAAGGCCTCTCCGGCTCGTAGGTCACACGCCCACACATGCATTCCCCTTTGTAGTTATAATGTATGTGCTGTTTTGCTTTCGTTAAAGCATCAACCCACGTAACCAGTCGAGCTGCTTTGCAGAGCGTCGGACCTGAAGTGGTGCTGTTTAAACCGCATGAGTCTGATGTAGTGAGGAGAGGCAGGTGAAACAAGACGGATGAGGAGCAGATGAAATGTTTGTGCGCTCTGGTCTGGTACAAAGTGCCTCATTCAGTGTCTGAAGGAGCAATCAGAAGTGATAAGAAGACTCTTGAAATCATTCGAGCTTTGCATCACTTCTGGTTTGGTTTCGATGCCGGAGTAGATGCAAAGTTAATATTTGCGGTGAGGGTAAACTCACAGATCTTTATCTCTGTGTTCGTCATTTGAGGCAGAGTCTAAGATTAGACTTCTTCTTCTGTGATGTAGAACCCACCCAGTAAAACCTGCTTCTCGAGGATCACGTCACCTCTCAAATAAAAGGGGGACCAAGGCTTTCAAAGAGGTATTGCTTACCTCAATTAGGTGTATTGAAAGTTTAAGAATGGGTTCTTTTGTTTCTCCGAACGCCCCCGGACGTCTCAAAGGGCCGTCAAACTGTCCTCTTTGGATAAGAACAGACCGGGGGACACTGTTTTACAAATACATAGCAACCAGCGTTAGCTGCTTAGCAACCGTTGTCCCTCCAAACATGACAGGAAACGGGCATTTCACGACTTAAATCCTCTTCATTGGAGAACAAAATGCTGACGCTCCAGGCTCGGACTGTGATAAGAAGAGCAGATTGACGTCATCAGCACTGAGCGACGCTGCCCCTTCAACTTTAAGGAGTCGCTGTAGTCGTAAAAGCTTTCTCTTTGCTTGACTGAAGCAAACTCACCTGCTCCAGGGCGGCTGCTGCTGCTGCTGCTTTGTGAGGCTCTGATGCTCTGAGCTCCATTTAATGGAAGGATGGGTGAAGATAAATACAATTCTAGACAGAACTAGAACAACTTAGCAGAAAAGACGCAGTAAATTACTTTATTTCCCTTGACGAGAACTAGCTTTTAGTTTAACCTTGGAGTTAGCATGGATTTTCACCTCCTGTGTTTTTTCGATTTTTAACTCTACAGCAACACTTCCATCTGTGGGAATTAGGGCTGCCAAGATTAGTCGACTAGTCACGATGACGTCGACGATCAAATTCGTCGGCGACTTATTTAATAATCGACGTTGTCATTTTAATATTTTTTTAAAACTTTTTTTCCCCTCAAAACTGCCGCTGTACTTTCACCTGTCTCGTCTGCCGTTCTGTCCTTGACGCATAAGCGCAAAAGTGGTAACCGGGGTAACCCGTGATGTCACTGGAAAAGTTACGCCCAACAGTATCATGGCTAGCCGGCAACAGAGCTCGAAAGTTTGGGAGCATTTTTCCAAAATAAAGGAGAAAAGTGTGCAATGCAAAATCTGCAAAGCAGAAATGTCCTTCCATGACAGTACGACGGCGATGCACGAGCATCTGAAAAGACAGCACGCCGTGGCTGATTTATTTTCTGACGAAGAATGACAATCTGGGTAAGCTAATTGGCTAGTTGGCTGCTAACATTAACGTCAACAGGGAGCTACCTACTTAATAGCGATGTCATGTTTGAATAGAAAATTGGTACATTAAAAAAATGTCAGAAATGCTGCTACAAGCTGCAAAGTTCATTAAAAGCTGAATGAACTATGATATTAACTGTCTTCATTTTTAGTTAGCACATACCTTAAAAACTTGAAGCTGGAAGCTAATGATGTTAGCTGTATGCTGGTGCAATAAGATGCAATTTATGTATGATCCAAATAGTCGACTAATCACAAAAAATAATCGGTGACTAGTCGATTATCAAAATAATCGTATGTGGCAGCCCTAGTGGGAATAATGACTCTCAGAATCTTACAGACAAAAGACACTACTTTCCCCAACAGCTGATTGCGTAGCTTTGACTAGACTCTTTGTCATGGTTATGTTTTGTTGGTTGTTTCTGTCCTTGGATGCTCTTTTTGGATTTAGCCATCACATCTTGCTCATTGGTTTTGGATCTCTTCAATAATGTCGCTGAGCGCTCAGAGTTTGTCTGACCATGTCTGAACAGGATCGATCCTTGGCTAACAGAAACACCTGAGCCTTCACGTCTTGCAGCACAGAGACGTGTTTGTTTTGTTGTTCTCTTCATACCGCTGCCAGCTCGTGTACGGCGGTCTGTTTCAGCTTTAAAGCCGTGATGTGTTATCGCTGGTTTATTCCTCTCGGACACTTTGCGGTCATGTGGGGCTTCAGGGGGGTTGTCGACGGGAGGTTTGAAAGCAGATAGGCGCAGAGAACCTGATCAGAGGCTACGGGGTGTCATGTATGCTGACCAGTTCCTGGCTGTCAGCAGGTCTGAAAACACGCTGCCGTACAACCTTATTAAACATGGAGGCTTGTTTGAGCTGATGTTCCTGTTTAAAATGTTGGGATATTACTTTTATCCACTCAGTGTAACTCCTTATCTTGTTTTTTTTTTGTCTGTCTAGGAGGAGTAATAGTTAAAGTGGCTTAAGTGGAAAGATGTCGAAGGCTCCGGGTTCTCCTGCTCGGTCCCGATCCAGGTCAAGATCAAGATCCAGATCATACTCCAGATCTCACTCACGAAGTCGATCCCGCTCAAGATCCAGAAAACGTCGCTATAGGTAAATCCAGATTCTGGCAATAAACGACAAATCGGATTTTACTTCTTATTGTCTTTCTTTTCAGAGCAGTGAATTTACTGCAAATATTCTCCCTCTGTGTATTTTTTTAGACCTTTTTTTGATTAATATTGAGCTGCTAATCAGCGTAGCGGGCCACAAAAGACCAAAAACTCTCCGATATGTTCAACAAATCCTCGGGACGTCCCGATTCTGATCTCAAGTATCAGATCAGGGCCGATCTTCGCATTTTCTAATTGATCATCGATCGGTTTGTAGCAAAGTAAAGAGTCGTGTTTGTGTCTGATATTTAAGTTCATAGTTTCACACGTCTCAAGATGGCTGTGTTCAGAGCAGCCTCCGATTTTAGTTCAGGGGGGTTCATAGAGGAGAGCATGTAAAATAAAGGGTGACTCAGCAAAATTCAGGGTTGAAATATTTTTATTGCGGATTTACATGAATCACAGAAAGGACATATTTTGGATCCAAAATGGCAAATTTTGATGAAAGGTGACACGTTTGCACCCCTGAATTTTTTACCCGAGAGAAGAAAAAAAAAAAAAATCATGAAATATTTCATCCAGAATTTTGCTGAGTCACCCTTTAGATTAGATGACTAACATCAAAACTAGCTGCGCTAAGTTTAATGAAATTAATAAGCTCCAAACATATTTTCTTCAGCTTATTATTATTTTTTTTCTGTTCATTATTTTTAAAACGCAAAACAAAAAAAAAACTTTGCACCTCGTCTTTCGTACCTCTTTAGCAAGTTTCATGTAAACTCAAGTATCAGATCTGGATTTGGTATCCACAGATATTGAATACTAAGAAACAAATCACTACTGGGGAAAAATGCTGATTGGTTCATCCCTAACTGATAATATTGATTAAGATCAATAATGATCAAATCTTAATTTGACGAGTGATGTTGTGTTTTGAGCTTTTCCAGTGTTTCCACGCAGAACGTGTCATACATGATTGTTTTGAAGTCCATCATGACGGGGGGCCACGTCAAAAACTTGACCCACCTTATCCACTCTCCAGTTTGGATGAGGTAAAGAGGCGGGCCTTTGAGCCTCTTTGCAGACAGTTACTGGTGCCCACCTTTCACCCAAATCAGCCACGCCCTTATATGGGCAAAACTCACAAGTTTGATAACTTCAAGAATAAGAAGTTATAAAAAAAAACCCTCAACCTCTTGACAGAATGTGTTGATCAGGAAATGAGTGACTTACAGGCCGTCCGTTGAAGTTTTTTATCGTAGGCACGTTTCATCCAAACGGAGCCGGCGTTTTGGCCGCCCGGATTCCAGAGTGGATCTGAAACCGTGCATCGGTTTGGTTCCATGTTGACAAACTATCCAGTATTTTCTGAACTGATGACGCAATACCCCCCGCCATCTTTGCACAAGCCAAATGCGCACGCTTTGTGTGTCTTTCTCTGTTTTTGTTGGACTTTGTGGCAGCGTCACAGCGCTACCTTCAGGCCTGGCATATGTACTACAACGGTTTCAGCGCTTTCGTCTTGACGCCCATATTTCTTGTGAGGGTTCCACTTTTACAGCAAACTTTTGATACAAGAAAGAATGAAACTCAATACTTAGAGAAAAATCTTCTTTTTGAAAAAGCATATAAAAGTTTATTTTTGCTGTAAAACAGCGTTTTTGGTTTGGTGTGTTTGTTTCGAACGCCTTGAAGAGCAGCAGTTTCCAGCACTTCTGCATAGGCTTCAGATTCTTAAACCAGAGGTTGCTGCTTGATTTCAGCTCTAAAGGACGTCCTAAAGCCAGTTAATTTTATTTGGTGCTTTCCTTGTTTATGCTGATGAGTTAAAAGGCAGCATCTTAAAATCTGAATCAAGTCACTTATATCCAGGTTTTGCTTCTTGATTTAGTTAAAAAGAACAATCCTTTCCATCTCTGAGACTCGTCTCTTTCCAGGTTTGTTTTTAATTTGTGTAAATGTTTTCCCCTGCGTGGGAGAGAGGCTGACTAAGCCACGGGCATATTTGCATCAGCTCTTATTTGTTTTGTGACGCGTGTTACTGATTGAAGCAGACAGCAAACATTTGAAAATCACGTGTTCACTGTTTTATTATTTATTTCTATTATTGAGTATTCATGTATTGAAAGGAGAGGGCGCTCTCTGCGCTCACTGCCTCCATGTTTGTGTTTGATTGTTTTCCCTGAAGAGCATTGCAAAGCCACACGTCAATGATTGTCCAAACAGAAAGATAGGTGCTGTATCCCCCTCCCAACCTGTCGCTGCCTCCTGCGGTTTGTGGATTAGAACGAGTTGTGTCCTGGCGGCAACCTGTCTGCAAAACAAACCTTAGAGGATCACAAAGTGCGCTTTGTGTTTACGGCAGCAGCCAGGGCTGATCTGTGCAAATGAAGAGGAGGAAAGGGTAAGCAGAGAAGCAACAGATGTGTGTTTGTTGAAGCTTTACGAGCGATCAGGACAGTTTGCATCACACGTTTTGCCTCCTTTTACTGAAAGTGCTTCACATCTCATCCCAGGAAGAGCAGGTCTGCACATCAGCAACCAAAGTCTCTTCTTCTTGTTCAGATTTGATGTCATGATGAGTTTTCTCTTTGAGTTGAATTTTCATTTCTGTCTTGCTGTTGTGGCTTTGGAGACGTTTGTATCAGTGAAGCTGCTTCTCCTGTGACTCCATGCCTGCTGGGAGATCTTCCCTTACATCACAGAGCTTATACTGCCCCCTGCTGACAGCCCTAGGATCCTGCTGCTCGACAAATCAGAGGAGTTTTTTTCTAGTCAAACTATGAAGAGTAGTTTGTGTGATGTTTTCATAACTCAAGTCAGTCATTTTTACAATCAGCTCTTGACTTTTTCTTCATTTGCTGGTCACTTAACTGAGATATCAGTCCGGTCTGTATAAAAAGTGTTTTTGTTTTTTTTGTTAGAGGGTAAACTCTTTCTTTTTTATTTGCTTTTCTCAGTGATTTGTCTGCCTCTTCTTCTCCATCCTTTCACTTTAAATTAATTTTTTTATCTACCGTATGACTCGGCGATATGGCCCAAAAATAAAATCCCAGATTTTTTCCCCCCACAACACTCAGTTTATGATTTTAATAGATTTTTTTTCCTCTTAATAAAAAAAACTCCAAGTGATACAAAAAATTACTTGAATCAAGTTTTGTCATAATTTCCCTCTTAAAGTTAAAGTGTGTGTCATAAAATGTTGATTTTGTAGTTCAAACGTAGGCGGGTTTGACATAAACACTCCAAGCTGAGTATTTTCAAAGTATAATTACATGAAACTCTCTGATCAATATTGAATTTAATTAAAAAATAAAAAACAAATACAAGCCTTTAAAAGTCCAAAAAGAGCAAAACATGACAGGGCCTACCATTGTGAAAACTACGTTTTTTAAACATTTAAACATTCATCCCCGCAGCGTCTCAGCACTTTAACACAGTCGGACGCTGAGCGTCTTCAGACTTCAACAGTGTAGGGTAGAGTGGGTTGTTCCACTGTGGAAACTGGACGCTCATTGGATAAACGCTGGGCTTTGTCCCGCCCATCGGATGCTCAGCGTCTCTGGGGGTCTATGAGGCAGTGGGCTGGCCTGGACGCTCAGCTTCTGCATGATGATTGGATGATCTTTCTGAGGCTGAATCACTTTTTGATTGACAGTGAAATGAGCCAATCAGCGATCTTGAAGTAAAACTCTCTACCGGAGACTTTCTAACGTCTACATTCAGTTGTTCTGGACTGATCCGGAGGCTTTATCGATCCCCAGCGAGTTTACCTCTCTTAAAAACGACCAGCGTTGCGTTTAAAGATTCACTCTCTTTTCCTTGAAAAGGAACGGAGGGTAGAATTTACGTTTAAATAAATAAACAAATTTATGATGTAGGCCAGAAAAAAATTGAGCTTCCCCTCCTTGACTGACCAGCAGCCGCCACTGATTGCAACACCTTACAGTTGGACTAAGGTGAGAAAAAATGTTGATTTTTTTTTTTTTTAAATCTTCTGCAGAAAATAATTCCAATGAATAAATTGAATCAATATATTGCCCCGCCCTAATCTACTGGTTCGTGGTGATTGTCTAACGACAACACCAGAAAAAAAGGAGAGAATCTTGTGGTCCCATTTCTTTCTTGCTTCTTGATTCAGTTAAAAAGAACGTTCTTTTCCATTTCCGAGACTCGTCTCTTTCCAGGTTTGTTTTTGATTTGTGTAAATGTTTCCCCTGCGTGGGAGAGAGGCTGACTAAGCCACGGGCAAATTTGCATCAGCTCTGCATTTGTTTTGTGACGCATGTTACTGATTGAAGCAGTCAGCGTTGAAAATCACGTGTTCACCGTTTTATTATTTCTTTCTTATTATCTGCATCCTGAGGACGACCTCCTCAGAGGGTAGTGTAATTCTAAGTTCTTCCTTCCTCCTGCGACCTTGAAACGAATTAAATTTTGCTCAATTTTTACTCTTAAAACAAAAAAAAATATGATTGCTCTAAGGATATCCATTTCCTTATGATATAAGTTGTTTTTTGTACTTTAGGGCCCAGCGGAAGCTTAAAGAGGGGGTATTGACCCTCTGGTTGTATTTTTATATAATTTACATCCCTGTGTTTGTAATTTAAATCCCCATGTTTTTTGGTCACTTGTGTTTTAGAAAACCCTTATTTTAGCCTTAGCTGCCGTCTCTTTAAGGTCCCCCCGATCCACAGGCCCTCTTCCCTCTGATTGGCCAGCCCTTTTGAGGCCTGTTGGAGTGCAGTCCTATGGGCAGATCTTGGTGTTTGAGGCCCACAAATTTAATGTGTTGTAAACTAGATCCTCATGTGATGACCTCATCGAAAGGCTTGTAAAGTTTAGCTCTGGGGCTGTTTTTAGAACGAAGTGTTTTGATCAGTTTACAGACGTGTTCAGGGATTTCAGCAACATATGAATTTGTAGAGGTTTTAAAATCTGCTCACGTTCAGTCTGAACATCCAGCTTTGTTACTTTAGATCCATGTTTGAAATATAGGGGAGCAGAATACCCTCTCTTTAAAGGGAAGTTTAAACAATACAGTAACATCTTGTTCCTCTTTGTTTCCTCTCGTCCAGCTCAAGGTCTCGTTCCCGCTCTCGCTCTCACTCTCCGTCCTACAGAAACTATCCCACCAGGGACTATCAGAACAACAGAGGCGGCTTCAGAGGCTACAACCGAGGCTACCGGAGGCCCTACCACTACCGCGGCAGAAACCGAGGCTACTACCAACGAGGCCATTACCAGAACAGAGGCGGCGGCGGCGGAGGAGGAGGCGGCGGAGGCTATGGCTATAAGGCAAACTGGCAGGGTGGAGGTGGAGGTGGAGGTGGAGGCGGCTGGCACGATCGCTACCATGACCAGGACCACCACTCACACAGCCCCAAGAGGGGGCGCTCACGCTCGCGCACTCCAAAAAAGCGCTCAGGGAGCCGCAGCCGCTCCCGCTACTCAGACCGCTCTTCCTCAGGGCGATCCCGTCGCTCCAGGCGCTCTAGCTACTCCTCCCGCTCCCGCTCTGGGTCCCCACGTCACCGTAGCAGCAAAGGAAAGGGCTCGAAGGACCGAAAAGACAAGCTGACAGAAAGTCAGGCAGAGAAACCCACGCAGGCGGCGGACGGCAGCGCCATCGAGAAGGCTTCAGGAGGGAAATGGATCGACTATGACGCCAGCCCCAAACAAACCAGTCCGGACTCTAAGAAAGAGGAAACTCCTGCCGGTTCTGAGAGCAAAGGACCCGGGAGTGGAGGTCCTCTGTGGAAAACCATCGGCAGCGTGTCTCCTCCTGCAAAGAGCCCCACAAAGCCGGGACAAACCGCCTCCTTTGGAGGCTTCGGCTTCTTCTCAAAGGAAGACGTCAAAGCGGGAGATAAGACTGTGATCTCTGCCGCCTTCAAAAAGTATGCCTGTTACCTTTTTCTCTCAATTCAACGTAATCAAAGTGTTTTCTTTTCCATTTCTCTAACAAATGATGAACGTTATTTTTCTTTCAAACACGTTTAGCCTTTTTCAAAGCTCCTTGGAAGAATAAAGGTTAAAAAGGGATACATAAGACTCCTGATTTTAAGTGCAATGAAAATGTAGCCGGCTGTTGTCCTTTTCTGTGCACTGAGAGGAAGTTGTATGAAACGGTGTTGGTTACGTGAGTATAATCACTGCAATGTGAGTCCTGGTCTTCTGTTAACACTGGGGATGGGCTTATTAATGCATATGTTTTACAAAAATGGGGTACACGTCTATGTAAAATCCATGTACTATACTTTTCTTAAGTTTTACAACTTTTGCACACTTGAAACGTATCAAATAGAAATATTCAGGGATGATTTGCTCAGTGTAAACACTGACGAAACAGAAAAGTTTAAACAGTTTAGTGAATATTATAGTCCACTTTTACTTTCCCATCCTCGGCATATTTTTATATTTTCTTTTGCAGTTTGTGGTAAAATTTAAAATGTGTAGTCCTCGTGCATTTTTCATTTCAGTTTGATGGTTCTCGGCATTTCAGGCTCTGAATCTAAGTTCCGTTCTCTGTTTCAGGTTCTTGGCTGAGAACAAAAACAAAAAGCAGGCGGCTGAAAAAGAGAACGGTCGCGAAAAGGAGCAGAGCGCCGCAGACAGAGAACAGGAGAAAGGAAGTAAGTCTGGAGAGCTGTTCAACATCTCGTCCTCTTCTTTCACCGAGTCCAAGGAGGACAAGGCGCTGCCTTTCTTTGACGCTGGAGAAGAGGAGTTCCTCAAGTCCCACGGGCTCAAAGAGACGGACATGGAAGAGGAGGGCGAGGTCAAACCCGCCCTCACCGCTCGGGATATTTTCGGGAAGTGGGGGGACGAGCCCGGCTACTCCACGTCCTACCCACCGGTCAAAGAGAAAAGCCGGAGGGATGCCGAAGATGCGGAGTCCATCGACCACATGGAGGAGGAGATGTACCGCAGCCGCAAGCACAGCTCCAAGAAAGAGGAGAAGTCCAAGAAGAAGGAGAAAAAAGAGAAAGAAAAGTCCAGACGGAGTCCGTCGCCACCCGTCACCTCCAGGGAGAAGGAGCGGCCTCTGTTCCCCGGAGCGTTCCCTCCTCAGGAGGGGTCGCCTCCTCGACGCTTGTCTTCATCCAGGGAGGATTTTGAGCTCAAATACGGTTCTTTAGATGAGTTGCCGGGGTGAGTGAGCTGGACTGCAATTTCACTGTGATGGGCTGAATTTCAGACGACCAAAACACAAGGAACAGACCTCGTCTTTGTTCAGATTTTTTCTTTTAAATCAGAAAAACTGACTCACAGAATATAAAACTCACACATTTACTGAGATCAGTGTCACTGACTTTAAAATGAAACAGTTACCCATAGATCACCAGGGATGTCCCAGTCCCGATCCCTAGCATCAGATGAGGCCTGATCTTGACGTTTTCTAATTGATCAGGAATATTAGCCGATCGTCTCAACCCATCATTCACGTTTGCCGACATTAATCAAAAGTTGCCGTCAGTCACACTTGGCTTTATCACAGCCAGAGACATTACAGCAGTAACATCTGCTTTACTGCATCCTACGGTAACTCTCCAGGGACAGACGGTTCAAAAAGGAGAAAACAAACAAACACGGGACAGTCTGTTAGCTTAGCATTAGCAACTCTGTGGCTTCAACGTCAGCAGTGTGGGAATATATCAGACTAAGATGTGAAAACACTCCAACAGCCATAGATGAATACATTTATGCACAACAATGTTTTCTCAAGGCGTTCAATACGACCAAAACATCCTAAAACAGCGTGCAGCTGAGTTAACTTACAGAGAGAGAGAGAGAGGGCGTCCAAAAAGGTGGATACAGGTTAATGTCATCTCTGTTATCCACAGTATGTCCCACTGTTCAGACACTTTGTGCTGTACAGCTCCAGTGAAGCATGATGGGAAACAGTCAGTGACAGAATGTGAGCCGATTCAAACATGATAATAAGTTTGACAACAGACATTTGTCCGTGCACTGGTTTTATTTCCTTACTTTCCAGTTTGGGATGATTCAGGTCGGTTGAAGTCATGATTCGGTTTGAGGCGAAATAAATATTTCCACGTAAGGAAAAAAACACGAGATTGTCGCGTTAGCGTCCAATGTTTACGTTCGTAGTCTCGCACCGTCTCAGGGGAGCTGTGTTCAGGGCCACCTCAGATTTAAATTCAAAGAATCTTGGAAGACTTGTGTTTGTCCATCATTCAGGGCTTGCTGAAAGCAGTAAGAATCGTAGAATTATTGATTTTGCTACAGAATTTGTCTCGAGCAAACCGTTTTTCAGCAAACTTTCAAGGAAAACATGAGAATCAAAGAGACGTTGATGAAATTCTCCCGTCTTCTATCGCCTGTTTAAACAGGCTGCTGACTTCACTCGTGATACATTCAGGTACCCTTGGAAACTTGAGAATCTGATGATTCCTCCAGTCTTGTTCAGTTTTTGAATTGGTTTATAAATGCCAGTCATTTAGAAATAAGTGATATTTTGATCCCATTGGCAGGTTTTGGATCCAGAGGGTTTTAACCTCAAAACTAGCTGCATTAAGTTTAGTCGACTTAATAACCTTAAGATGTATTTTAACTGTTATTATTTTACAGTTCACTATTGTTAAAACACAAAACAAAAAAGTTTATCTCTGCAAACCAAAGAATCGGATCGGGATTTGGTATTGGCTGATAGTTAATAATAAATAATTGGCATCGGGGGCAGAAAATGTTGATCGGGACATCCCTATAGATTTCTTTCCTTCACTGCCCTTTTTTCATGTACTTTCATGTATTTATTTTTGGGGATTTTTTAGTTTTTTTGAAGGCAGATATAAAAGTTAGCAACAGGTTTAGCATGTTGGGGCTACATGCCCCCATTTAACCACCTCCTCTTATAATATTTACAATAAGTTCAACAGTTTTCGAAGCTTCAGCATCGTATCAAATCCACGTTCTTCTCTCTCGTCTTATTCCAGAGCCTCCCTCTCTAAAGAGCGCCTCATGCCTCGAGATCTCCTCAATCCCACTAAGAAAGATCCGGAGTTTCGCTCCATCTTTCAGCACCTGCAGTCGGCCCAGCTCCGCCGCAGCCCCTCTGAGCTGTTTGCTCAGCACATAGTCTCGATCGTGCACTACATCAAAGGTAAAGTACGACCCTCCCTCCGAGCTGAATCTCTGCCCGCTCGATCACAACAGAAGCTTTCAAAGACGAGACTTTGAACGTCTTTAAAATGTTTCTTTGTGCTTGATAACAGTTTTTTTCCTGATCTGAATTTGCAGCTCAACACTTCCACTCCTCAGACATGACTTTAAGTGAGCGCTTTGCGATGTACCAAAGAAAAGCCGCAGAGGTAGAAATGATGAAGCCAAGGAAGAGCCCAGAAATCCACAGGTGGAAACAACATCCGTCTGCTCTGTTACGAATCCAAATCTCCCGCTCATTCTTCTGTTTTTCAAAATATAAATCTGACGTGAGCTCTTTCTCATCTCTCAGGAGAATTGATGTTTCCCCCAGTGCCTTTAAGAGGCACTCTCACCTCTTTGACGATATGGACGAGTCGAGCTACAAGGTGACCCGCCCTTTTGAATTTTGCCGTGTTTGGAACAAGCAAATATGAGACGATCCAAAGCAGCAGTGTTCAGCTTTGTGCTTTTCTTTCAAAGGATGCATATTTCTAATTCAGAAAGAGCCCAATTGTGTTTTGTAAGTGCCAAGCAAGCCCCTCCCCCCAGCCTATGAGATATGGTTATTGATTGGGTATGTACGAACCCAAGCAAAGGCTAAAAGGAAGTGAATTAAGATGCTGAGTCCAAGCCTCTCAAGGGACGCTTATCAATGCCTTTACCTTGTAAGTATTTTTTCTAAAAGGGTTAAAAAAAAAAAAAAAACAAGCCACAAAAACAACAAAAGTATGAATAGAAGCTTTTTTTAAGATCTACATGCATGCTGCTGGTTTCCATGAACATTTTTAGCTTCAAATTTAACAAACAAGAATCATGTTCCACATATTTTTTGCTGCATTTTAACCAAAACATTTAAGTGTAATGTTTAATTTTTTTTTACTTTATGCCGTCACAATTTGTCTTCACCACTAGAGGGAACACTTTGCTTACACATGCACAGGCTACAAGCGTATTGTCCGCCATCTGTGAAGCATTTTTTAAACTTTCTTCATTATCGGTGTTTAAATTAGCTCTGGTGTGGCTGACAAACACGTGTCTTTGCAGGATAAGTTTAAAGGCGATGTCATGGACCTGCGCCTGGATATTGAAAGGCGTAAGAGGTTTGCAGGGAAGGACTACAAGCGTGAAGGAGGCAGGAGCCCAGGAGGCTCCCGAGGACCGAGCAGAGAGAGGTCCTCTGAGAAATCTGGGAAACACCACAAGAAATCCAAGTGGGTTCCGAGTCCAAAGATTCTCTCTGAAAACAAACAAAAGGGGAAAAAAACAAAGATTTTAATGCTTGTATGCCTAAAGCCTGGCTCACACTACAGGATTTTAAAAATCTTCAGAGATTTTGAAATCAGGTTCTATTACACACATTTAGAGAATCTTTACAGATGATCTTCTCTCAAATCTTAAACACACACACACTACAGGATTTCATCAAGAATATCAGACCAGAGAGAGCGACACACCACGATCTACAGGAAGCTACAGCAGAGGATTAGAGTCAAGTAAAAAAAAGTAAATTTACAAGAATAATCTCCTAAAATTGGGAGAATAAACAAGTTATTTTAGTCTGTAGCTTGTCGATCAGAAGAGCAGCAGCAGCAATCCTCTGTCGTAGTGTGGTAGCCTCTGGTGCTACGTGTTTCAGCTGCCTTCATCAGAAAGCTCCAGGTTCTCTAACAAACTGTTGGCAAAATCAATTCATGAATTTAATCTCTCAAATTTACAACTTATTCTTGTAAATTTGTGACTTTTTTTTCTTGTAAATTTACAACTTATTCATTTAAATTTGACTTTTTTTCTCGTAAATTAACAACTTCTTGAAGATTTGACTTTTTTTCCTCGTAAATTTACAATTTATTCTTGTAAATTTGACTTTTTTCTCGTAAATTTACAACTTTTTCTTGTAGATTTGACTTGTTTTTTCTCGTAAATTTACAACTTATTCTTGTAAATTTGACTTTTTTTCTCGTAAATTTACAACTTATTCTTGTAAATTTGACTTTTTTTCTCGTAAATTTACAACTTATTCTTTTAAATTAGACTTTTTTTCTCGTAAATGTACAACTTATTCTTGTAGATTTGGCTTTTTTTTTCTCGTAAATTTACAACTTATTCTTGTAGATTTGACTTTTTTTTTTCTCGTAAATTTACAACTTATTCTTTTAAATTAGACTTTTTTTCTCGTAAATTTACAACTTATTCTTGTAGATTTGGCTTTTTTTTTCTCGTAAATTTACAACTTATTCTTGTAGATTTGACTTTTTTTTTTTCTTGTAAATTTACAACTTATTCTTGTAAATTTGACTTCTTTTTCTCGTAAATTTACAATTTATCCTTGTAGATTTGACTTTTTTTTTCTTGTGAATTTACGACTTATTGTCAATCAATCAATCAATCTTTATTTGTATAGCGCCAACTCATAACAAGTGTTATCTCAAGACACTTTACAATATAGCACAAAGCTCCTATTGTAAATTTACAACTTTTTTTTCTCGTGAATTTACGAAAATAGTCGTATTTACGACTTTTCTTGTAAATTTGACCTTTCTAGTAAATATATTACATTATTCTCACACATATATAACTATTCTCGCAAATTTGCGACTTTTGTAAATTTACGACTTTTTACTTGTAAGTTTCTGACCTCTTTTCGAGTAAATTTATGACTTTCTCCTTGTAAATAAACTTTAAAAAAAACAAAACATGGCCATAATCCTTCATAATAGGAAGCGAATGTCAACTGAAGCACATAAAATAGATGGTTACAGCTGCTGGCTGTAGCGCCATGACGTAACACCCAGTCGAACAGTGCAACATTTTCATGAACCATACAACGTGTTGAATAAGGGCGCCATCCAGTGACAACTTTTAACAGAAGACCTAAATCACTCACTTCTTCCAACACTTCCAGTTCATCGTTGGCGGCTCTCTCTGATTGGCTGTTGTCATCCTCAGTGAAAATGAGTAGTGTAATCTGAATCAGGGTCAAATCGACCCGAGAATCCT
Organism: Labroides dimidiatus; assembly: GCA_030710495.1. Taxonomy (NCBI): domain Eukaryota; kingdom Metazoa; phylum Chordata; class Actinopteri; order Labriformes; family Labridae; genus Labroides; species Labroides dimidiatus. Next base: position 28,269,116 of record CM061155.1, read on the forward strand.
GTAGTGTGAGCCGGGCTTAAAGCAACAAACAACTCAGTGATAAAGTTCAGCTCAAGTCTTTTGAGTTTTGTTTCTCTAAAACACAATAACTACTATAAAAAAATTACTTTTTACTTCTAAAATTCAAAATTTGAAACTGATTTCTGTGACATTCGTATCTTAACTTTCGTGTTCCTCCTCACAGGAAGGGAAAAAAGAAGCGTGATCGCTCCCCGTCCTCCTCTTCCTCCTCCTCCTCTCCCTCCCCTTATCCCCCTTACAAAGGTAAAGAGTACATGGGAGAGGGGATGGAGCACCCAGAGGAGGGCTACAGCCACTCCCGTTATCCTCCACGGGACTACGGCGGGCCCCCGGAGAGAGGCCCCGGGCATTACGAGGGCCACAACCCTGAGAGAGGTCGAGGCCGTGGATTTGTAAGTTCCCGTTTCTCTGCTCTCTTCATCTCTTCTGCTGCATTTGTTTTTTTTCTTTCCAATGAGGTACTGACATCTCATCTTCTTGCAATTCTCTGTCCTAATGGCATCACAGTAGACTGCGCTTCTCTGCTCTGTTCCTTCCTCCTAATGCTAAGGAACATAATGTGGATGATGATGATGATGATGATGATGATAATGATGATGATGACACTATCATACATATTCCATGCACTACCTGATTTTTATTAAGGTAACGTAGCGCAAATTAGTGGAACTTCATCACTAAACGAATGCCTGATTTCCATCAGAGTGGCTTTTGTTTGTATCTTGTTGTTGTTATTGTCCTTCCTGGGTTCGAGGGATGAAACGTCGGCTGTGAGTTTTGATCGCCTGTTGTTTCCGTTTCAGTTCCCCAGAGTCAGAGGGAGAGGATGGAACAGGGGAAACTACCCGGGCAACAACAGCAATGGAAACCCTGCCAATAACAATCCGGCAGTGCGCCCCCCAGAGGAAGAGTGGGACCCTGAATACACTCCTAAGAGCAGGAAGTATTACCTGGTGAGTCTCTGAAGAACTCTTGGTATTTAATTAACCTATGGCGAAGTCCCGCCCTCAAACACAATGAACCAATCAGAATGCAAATAGAAATTCTTTTACACTTGGACAGTCTCTCCCCGAATGTCCATTAAAATGCATTACTAAGAGTCAGTTTTCATTCGGTTTCCAAAGATTTTAAGCTTGAAAATGGTCAAACGGTGATCATGAGGTACATCCAACTCCAACACAAGGTATCCTGAGAGGCTGGGCAACACCGTGTATTTTTAACCCTTTCATTAAGCCGCATCTCAACCGAGAAAAGTGTCTTCTTTGCAAAAAGTTGTGCAGAGGACCACAACATGAACTCAACGTGAATAAAATTAACAAGGAGTTTACGTCTGTTCTAAGGCAAGTCAACATCGTATTTGAGGCAAGTTATCTTTAACACTAGAACCGCCACAGCAGTCTGATGGACGGTTTGGGATTTTCTTTAATATTAGCTAAAGTTAGCCTAATGTTAGCTAAAGTTAGCATAACTTTAGTTCCTAGCTGCGTTGTTTGTCATGTCTCTTTGTTGGGAGTTCATTGGCCCGTTTTTTTCTAGTTTTTGTTCTTCGGTGATCATCCATCATTGTTAGCTGTTGTCCAAAGGACTCTAGTTACACTAGCGTTAGCTTCTGGAGCTTAGCATCATTAGCTTATCTGTAATAGCCCAGTCTTGACTTGTCACAGTAAAAATGAAGTTACCACAACTTTTTGCTGCATTTCCACTCAATAAAAGAAAAAAACTCCCCAAAGAACGTTTCCGATCAGATATCAAGGATTTCACCTCCGTTTCGTTTCCCTCTCCAGCATGACGACCGTGATGGAGAGAAAACCTGGGTAGACAACCGCGGAAGAGGCCGGGGCGCCTTCCCGACTCGACGCGGACGTTTCGTCTACCGTAAAGGAGGCAGCAGCCCAAAGTGGACCCACGACATGTTCCAGGGCGGAGAGGAGAGAGGGATGGAAGACGAGGGCTTGGAAGTAGAACGCAAAGAACCGAAAGGCGGCGGAGACGGGCCAGCTGTGAAGCAGTAGACCACTAACTCTGTCCGTCCTTGCGCCCAGAACAGTTACAGCCATGCCTGAGGGGTTGATATGGTTTTATTCTCCTCTTCAGTGTTTAGTGTTTCGATGTGTTCAGTGAGTTTCTTACAGTTAAAGTGAAGGAAGACTTGATTTGAGAACAGCAACTCTTATTTTTGTATGTGAGGTTTCAGCTTGAGCGTTCTTTTTAATGTAACGATAACTTTTTGTTTGGACTCCACCGTGACTTCTTCAAGGGATAATTTCCTGAGGCAACAAAGAAAAACGTTCAGAGATCCAGAAATATATTTGTGCCTTAGAAAATAACGCAGATAAGTGTAATCTGTTTGAGGTTCAGCCCTGTGTGTGTCAGCTGAGCCGCATTAGATAATTCATTTCATTGTTTATTTTCTGTCTTTGTTTTTTGGGGCTGCATGGGAAGTTTTTGATTGATACCTCGCTGCACGGGACCAATCAGTAGTGGGCTTGGGGCTCCTGTTTGTCAAATATCAAACACAAAAGTATCTGGAATCCTTCAACTGTTGGTCGGTTGGTTGTCATTGATGGTAGCTTCAACTGACAATTTTTAGTCTGTGAGGGGAAAAAAAAGGATGTCAGGAAATTGTAAATTGGCGCTAAAATCCTCTCACGTTTTTTTCAGCCTCTGTAACATCATCTTAGGTAAACTGCTTCTTTTGTTGAGAAAAAAAAATGGCCAGTTGTTTTTTAAAAAAAGCTAATAAGTGTAAGAGTTATAAGTAGTCGATCTGGTGGAGGGAATGTTAAAGTGGACAGTTTTTAATACAACTATTAATGTCTCTCAAAACAGACCTTCTATTGAATAAAAACAAAACTGAAGTAGAGCGTAAAAATTTCTGACGAAAAGAAAGTAAATATTTTTAAGAGTTGACACAAACTAATCTCACCGTGCTGCTTCGTCCAACTTTTGACTGTATATACTGCATGAACTGAAAATAACCTTCTTTTTTTTTTTTGAACCTGAAGCTGAAACTTTTCTACTGTTCTCAAGAGCTTTGACTTTTAATTTTCAATAGTTTTATTAATTTTTTTTTTTTTGCAGGGCAAATCTGTGAGTGAATTTTGAGACAGACTGTAGAAATGTTAGACAGCCCACTGTGTTGAAAGGTTTGTGATTTACTTCATTGTTTTGGGGTCGTACAAGCCCCCCCACACTGCAGCCTGTGTAAAAACCCAAACAATTGCTGAATCAGTCTTTTCTTCTGATCTTATTAAAACTTAACATGTATAAAAGTATGAAAAGTGGGAACTTTCTGATGAGGAACTAACTGCATGTGTTGTAATGCTCACAAAAAAGGCCAGGAAAATACACAGTGTGATCATTTTGTTTTTAAACGAGCTGTGAACGAGTTGAATATTTTCTGATTATTGATTTTATTCTCCAAACAAGATAACGTTGGGCCACAAACAATATGTAGAAAAAAAAAACACATTTTCACTGAATGAGCCAGCACCATCAGGCCATGAGTGTCTCATTCTGAGTCGTTTTCTCTCAATGGACACAAGCACTCCTCTTGTAACAGAATCAGCCTTTTCATGGAGGGAGAAGAGAAATCCAGCCAGCAGAAAATCAACCATCTCCTGGGACGTCTTTTGGATCCACTCTGGGAAAGTCTGCATTGGTAAAATGTACAGCACAGCTGAGGTTTAAGGGCTCTTTCACAGCTACAAGCAGGCCAGTCTTGAGCTGAGAAAGCAGCAGTTTTGGAGGCACAGAGTGTATTAAGGTCTATGGTTGGAGATGAAACACAGGAGGAAGTGATGGGGTCGGACACAAACTGAAGACTGGAGAGTTTCTGTGGGAAGCAGGCTTCTTTGCCAGAGTTAGCCCACCACGAAACTTACTCTGTGGGAACAGTTTGAAAGAAAAAAAAAAAAAAACCTGGCGTCCACAGTACTCTAGAGGCCAAGTTAATGTGTTTAATAACACTTTTTTTGTTTAATTTAAAACATGGTAGGCTACTTTGTTTATGATCAGTTGATATAATAGTTAGCTAACTTATGTACTAAAATGCTAATTTCTTCAAATTTAATAAGGATGTGTAACTTTAAAGATTTTTTAATGGAGTAAACTGTCAAATAATTACAGTTCAAATCAAGTAAACCATCAAATAATAAGTTTGTATCGAGTAAACCGTCAAATAATAACTCTGAATCAAGTAAACCGTCAAATAATAACTCTGAATCAAGTAAACCGTCAAATAATAACAGTTTGAATCGAGTAAACCGTCAAATAATAACAATTTGAATCGAGTAAACCGTCAAATAATAACTTTGAATCGAGTAAACCGTCAAATAGTAACAGTTTGAATCGAGTAAACCATCAAATAATAACTTTGAATCGAGTAAACCGTCAAATAATAACAATTTGAATCGAGTAAACCGTCAAATAATAACTTTGAATCGAGTAAACCGTCAAATAGTAACAGTTTGAATCGAGTAAACCATCAAATAATAACTTTGAATCGAGTAAAACGTCAAATAGTAACAGTTTGAATCGAGTAAACCATCAAATAATAACAGTTTGAATCGAGTAAACCGTCAAATAATAATTGAATCCTAACGAAAGACTGTTTGTTGTGTATTTTTGGCCAACCTGGCAACATAACGGTTAGGTTTTAATAGACAGTTTACGCTCGTTTTTTTCGATTTTAGATCAATTCTGAACTGAAGACGGGATAAAAGTGACACACTTAATTGCGTTTGTGGTTTAAAATAAAAAGAAACTAAAGGGAACAAGTCATACAACAGATGTGATAACGACAGACTGGTGTTTTAAGTTAACATTTTTTAGCCGTTAAGCTAGCAGCTTCAACCCGTTTTCAGTATTTGTGCTAAGCTACTTTAGCAACATGGCGTCGGTGTCCTCTCCACATTCTCCGCAAGAAAAAAAAAGTAAGCTTTCCTTTGACACAAAAACTGTCAGGGTCAAATTGCTTCTTCAATTTTTTTTTAAACAAAAAGTGGTTAAAATTATTTTCATGACATTGCAGGGGCACAGTTACAAAAGCCTAAAGGTGAATTCAGATGCTGCACACATAAAACTCAGTTTTACATCAGAATATCATTTCACAAAAATCTGTGGTGCAAGTTTTTCCTCATTGACCTCATTAAGTCATTAATTTTAAATAAATAACCATGAACAAATACAGACATAATGTGGCTTCAGACTGTTAAATTCATCACATTTGATTTTACAAGTGCACAAAGCTACATAAGCCACATTCTCTTGATGGAGATAACTGCTATTAAATTTATTTACAACAGTTCTTATTTCAACATGTCACTTTGGAAAATTGCGTTTGAATATGGGAAGCATGGCTGGAGGCTCTTTATCAGAATACTTTTTGTCTTTGTCACCTTTTCTTTTGGAAATTGTTATTAATTTTTGGCTGAAGAGAAGTTGTTTATTTGTCCAAAGAAGAAAAGCAACATTTATTTCATTTTGCCATCCTTTTGTTTAAACTGGATATTTCGCAGTCAAATTGTCAAACACCTTTTGGTCTAAATGTGTTCACCCACTGTACTGTGTGCGTTCTGCCCCCTGCAGTCTGTGAGCTGTATTTCATTACAGTCTGTCTGTTAGTGGTAATGAACTCGTCCAATAGTCCCAGTCCCTGTGACCAGGATGTCCGGCTGTCCATTCCTCCAGATCTCCCTTACGATCCTCTCCCTCTCCTCCAGACGTCGAGCCTTCTCCAGCTCCTCGGCTGACGCGAACACGTTCACACTCCTCAGAGTACCGTTTGACTGGCTGCTGCGATCACTCAGGGGCCCCACTGTCACTTTGGGGATCTCAGCCTCCTCCCCGTCTTCCTCTGCAATGCTGTCTTCCTCGTCTTCCTCTTCCTCCTCGCTTGACTCCTTTAGCTGTCTTCTTTCAGGGGAAGGTGGAGGCCTGCGAGGGCGACGGGTTCTGCAGGCGATGCCGGCCACGAGGAGGCAGAGCGCCATGAGGAGGCCGAAACAGACGCCCATCATGAAGTAGAGGGCGAAGCTCTCTGGATTGGCTGTTCAGGTAGAAAAACACAAATTTCACAACAGTAAGAAGTTAACAGTTGAGTCAGATCCAAATTTCCATCTTAAATGAGTTATCATCTTATCTAACGAGAAAATATAAAAATAAGTTCTCAAGATTTATTCTTTAGCTTCCAACCTTTTTGGCTTTAAGATGAGTATCGGGATCATTCGTTAAACTCAGACCATTAAAACTTATTTGTCCCCACAGAGAAACATTTCCAAATTGTTTTTCTTTTCCCTCGTAGCATTAATTATCTCATGACCTCTCAGATTTATCATGCGACCCTGAGAGGGGGTTTGACCCCAAAGTTGGACAAAAATAAACAGCCTTAAACTGGCGCCATTTCCAAAGCCTGAACGGTTAAAGGCTGCATTTTATTGTTGCATCAGTCATTTCGTATACGTCATGATATTTCCCCCCGCTATAGAATCTAAAGTATACATGGCTGAGTTTGTCTGACCAGAAACAGTGTGAAATATTGCCTATGTTTGAGCTGCAGTAACTCAGCTATGTGAGCAGATACTCTGGGAGAGCACAGCAGTGGTGAGAGCCAACAAAAACAGGACACTGAAGTCCCTGGAAATGATTCAGATGAGACAGTGAAAGCAAAAAACAGAAGTCTTCTGTTGAGATCTGTAGTTCTTAATGTTTTTCCTTTAAAGGTCGTCTTCATATTTATGTCCAGGAGGAGAAATCAGTGCACCAATGTTCTTAAAAGAACAACCTGATTTAAATCAAGACCAAGGTAGTGTCCCGAGCCTCTCACGTTGGGTACCGCAGCTGTAGACAGATGAAGTTTTTACCTTTAATGTGAGCGTAAGTCGCCATGCTGTTACTGAGCAGCTCCATGTCTCTCTTAATTGGCTCCATCCTTGTTCGCTGTTGTATCAGATTACAACCATCTCTTTAAGACGCCGACCTACCGGACCACTCAGACCATCCACCAATGACAGATCCTGTCACACAGAAACGCACAAGCATGGGTTAAAGTTTCAAACCAGTACAACATATTGGATGTTGTTTGACTTGTAAACCCACAAAAGGAAGTCTGAGCTCATCTGACAGATGCCGAGAGCCTGACAAAAGTGTCCCCACCCTCCCATCGTTTTCTGTGATCTAAACAGGAGTCAGAGGTCAACAGACGAGGACATTGTGTTCCTTGCAAGGGTTTTAGACTCAGGACTGTGGTCAGGACGGCAATATGGGGCCCTTCGCGTCTGACAGGGATGTTTATATTTACGACTTTTCAGCCTGAGGAGACTCTTTTCCGGTGTCCAGCGGGATGGGGTTTTTCTCTCCCACAGAAAAAGTGACAGTCACATGTTTGCTTGGACTTGGACTCCACATTTCCCCTTCGGAAAGATCTCCAGCTTTAAAAACATTAAATCTTTATATAGGTTTTGAGAATATCATCTCAAAGAAATAGTTATTGAATTTTAAATTTATGTACCTACAAGTGTATAATCTGGATCCTTGTGCTGGCTTTTGACAGACACTGCAGTCCCAAAACACAGCCCACTAAGTAACAGAAGATATGTCACAGCTGCAAAGAATTATACCGACTGGAACGCCCTCAGAAAGTAATAAAAAGATACTGATCTTTGGAAAAGTAAATATTTTGATATTTAAACGTTTCAGATAGCAGTGACACTAGCTTATGAGATGAAGCAGCAACCCCCAGCTTTGAGAAGAAGCTACTGGGAAGTACTTGAAACTGCAGTTCCTCCAGTGTCCACTTGAGGCTGGACCTAGAAGTAATATAAACCACATACACACCCATTCAGAAAAGCTGAGCTTTACCTCAACAATAAACATGTTTACATCCTGGTTCAAAAACAATTTTAGCCTGAATAGCTTTTTTTTCTATCACACAATTTACGGAGTGTTGATTATTTTAGAACTCAGTAGTTTAGAAGATATTGATATGTGTTTTGTATAATGAGGAGCACAGTTAACTTTAATGACTGGCAAGCACACTGTAGCTGTTAGCGAGGTGGCTAAAAGCCCATCTCAACTACCCCTCTTCACTTCATGCTAGGTCAGCATAATTTAAGCTGAGTCAGCATTTCTAACATGGTATCCAACGATGGCTAGTTTCAAAACTGTGCTTCAGAAACAGATCGATGACATCACATTGACTACCTCCATGTATTAAAGAGGTTTTTTTTGAAAGATAAATTATTTGGTTCATTTGTTGAACTGAAGAGTAGGCTGTCTGTAAAAACAGTTAAAGACATTGCTAACATGCTAATCTGTAGCTGGTGTCATGATTTCTATGTTTAAAGTCTTATTTTTAGCATGTTAGCATAAAATTAGCTGCGTGTTAGTGCTTTATACAGAGAACATTATTTTGCAGGTTCCTGAAATTAAAACGTATCCACCTGTTTCTTCAGAAGCCTATGGGTGTTGACTTCCACCTGCGGTTATTGACTTCCAGTTGCTGCCGCCAGCAAGCTAGCTCAAAACAGCTCACGTGAAATCATTAATGCTAGTGTCAACTTTTTTTAAAACATCCGCATGATGACTCCACCTCAGATTTTTGTTCATTTTGTTGTTTTCTTGCTTTATAAGCCAATTATAAGAGTGAGTATGACAGCTAGGCTAACATCATCAGCTTTGGTAGTCAGGAAAAAGGTGGATAAGAAGGCTAAAAATCTTGAAACACACTGTAGCTTTTCTAGTAGGTGACATAAATATTTGTTCTGGGTTTTTTTAATAGTTGGAGGGAACTCTCAAACCAAAACTTAATCCTTATGTTTTAATCGCTCCAGAGGGAAAATTAGGGGATTGCCAGAGCAATTAGCATTTATCTTCCTGAAACTATCACAGTCAAAACAAAAAATTGTGCCAAGCCATCAGGGAAATGATGAGATGTTTCTGTGATTACTCTGAGTTTTGACCTGCTGACGAAGCTCTAGAAGGTTAGGAAATTACCATTGTAATTAGCTCTCCTCTTGCTAATATGCACGTCTAGTCTAAGTTTTATGGTAATCCATCCAAGGGTTGTTGACACTCTGGGTGTACAACAAAAGGGTGTACACATGACTGAAACATGACATTTTGAGATACTCTGGATGATACTCGCACATCTAATGAAATTAATTTATGCTGAAATAAAAAGTCCCTTATAATGTGATTCTTTGTGATTTGGGTGAACTGGTCCTTTAAGAGAACATACTTACATACAGAGGGTTACATGAGGTTAAATTTGGGGATTTAGAGTGTGCCTCGGTCACAGATGGTCCCACGGTTACAGTAAAGCTTGATGTAAACACGATGACTGATATTTCCACCCCCTCACATTCTCTGTCATTACAACAACAATGTGCGTGGGAGCCGAATGTTTTTCTTTCTGGCGCTTTCTCCCGAGGGAGAACAAAATCATGCCCAGCTCCAGTTGCTGCCATCGGGGGCTTGAGTCTTTCTCCCACCCTGATCGTTATCCCGGTGACTCTTGGCAGACCCTAAGCACTCTGAAAGGCTTTAATTTGAGTTGTTGTGTGTTTTTTCTTCGGTGGGGCAATTAGCTAGTCGAGGCTGACTCAGGGTTCACTGACTCATGGGAACCAATGGATCCAACCAAGCGGTGCCTTCTGTTTAACATTTAAAAGTCACAGACAGAAGAAGCACGGATCCATCTGCACCCTCAATTTGCAGCCCCCAGACCTTAACAACATAAGTGGGCAATTTAGATTTGGTTCAGTTGGTGTAAAGAAAACAGTGTTTGTTTTAATTACGAACTGATCTTTACACCCAGGCATGCAACATACCGACTTATCAGACTTCTCATCAATACACATTTTCTGTAATTTGAGTTTTTGAGACATATTGAGGGGTTTGTACACACTGGCTGAGAGTTAGATGGGAACACAGATACCTCCTGATAGCCAGTTAGCTTGGATTAGCATTTAGCTTGTTTGAGATGTACAGCTAGTCTTTCTCTGAGCCAAGAAAACAAGCAACTTAAATCTTACTTATTAAAATGTTATCTTATTGTGACAAGGATATCACAGATACTCAAAATAACATTCAGAAAAAGTCAAGCTAGCACATCCCTTTGTTTCCAGTCTTTGTAATATGGTAGGCTAGCTAAATACTGCATGTAGCTAACCCAAGAAGAGATAGGGTGTATTAATGGATGAGTTTTCCCCTCTGAAATGATTGTATTCTGAAAAAAGTTTGATAGCACCATTATAACTCCATTTAGCTGCTACCCAGTTCATACCAAATTAGCTTGGATTAGCACAAGGCTTAGCTAACCTTGCTCTCCTCAAAGACAACTAAACTTGACAAATAGCTCCTCTAAAGCTTAAATAACTTATGGTTTTTGAAAACATAAATAGTTTTGTATTATTTTCTAATTAACAGATAACCGATTTTCACTTCCGGAAAGAATTAAGCTTGCTGTCCCCTCTGTTTCCAGTCTCTGAGATAGAGCAAGCTAGCTGAATGTAGCAAAAACGTGTTCAATAGCTTTATATTGTTGAAACTAGATGTATTCAGGTCTTATTTATATCATTGAGACATTGAGTGTTTGCTAAGGCGACCAAAAATCTTTGAAAACACTTTAAAAACTTTGTGCTTAGTTTGGGCTGGCATTGAAGACAATGGCTAGTTAGCTTATATTAGCATTAAACTCAAAACAGTAAGTCTAGCTCTATCCAAAACAGCAAAACTTGACCAGTAGCCCATCTAAAGCTTACCAATTCGCATTATGTGTCAAACACATCAAAGATAAAGAAGCTAACTAGAGTTAGATTCAGGCTAGCTGTTTCTGTCGATCTTCACGCTGAGCACAGCTAGCAGACACCACTTGTTGCTCTTTGGAAGTCAAAAGTCTGTATGTTTAAAAAAAATGAGTTTATTTACAAGAAAAGCACTCTGACTAGAAAGAAAGAAGGTATAACTTATATATCATTTTAACTGAATAAGCTAGCGGGGTCCAAGATATTGCGGTCTGTCTAGTCTAGTCTAGTCTGGTCTAGTCTAGTCTAGTCTTATGGCTGGGCAATAAGGCCTAAAAATGAAATCCCTGATTTTTTCCCAACAACACTTGATTTTCGATTTAAATTGATTTTTTTTCCCTCTCATAAAAAAACACTCCCAGTCATACAAAAATGACATGAATCAATTTTTAACTCTGTTGTCAACATTTTCTTCCCAAACCAAACAGAATTTCCCTCTTAAAGTTAAAGTGTGTGTCATAAAATGTTGATTATGTAGTTCAGACGTTGGCGGGTTTGACATAAACACTCAAAGCTGAGTATTTTCACAGTTTATTGACATGAAACTCTTTGATCAACATTTAATCTCATTTAAAAAACGAAAACAAGCCTTTAAAAGTCTTTGTGTAAAACCTGACGGGGCCTACCATCATGAAAACTGGACATTTCGTAAACATTGCAACAACTTACAGTTGGACTAAAGTAGGAAAAAAACTAGATTTTAAATTTTTTAAATCTTCTTCAGAAAATAATTCAACTGTTACATACACATGTACATATAAAAAAAAAAGGAGGAATAAATCTTTGTAATTTTAGATTAGTTTGTTGGGTCTGTTAGCTTTAATCAGAGTCCAACAAACTGTTCCTGCGTTGTCACATTTTGTGCCAAGCCAAACTAACTGGCTGCTATACTTAGCGCTAGTTTTCTAATCTTCCTTTGCAGCTCTGCGATTAGTTTTCATGTCCTGGCGTTAAACAGACTGAAATCATCCCAGCTAATTGATGTTCTTTTCCCTGTTTGTAGGAAAATAAGAGTCTTAAGACTTAATTATAGACCGAGAGATTAAGGAGGAGACGATTTTTAGTGGTGAAGCTGTGAACAGTTTGTAATGATGTCATTTCAGAAGCACACTCACTGTATTGTTCTGTGTTCATCTGCAGAATGAGACTCTATGTGTGTTTTTATTGTGTTGAGCTCCACATGACTTTATGACAGACAGTTTGTGGTGGAGTTTGTCTGAGCCTGAAGCACAACAGCAATCCCAGAGGGAGACAAATGTCCGTTTTATGCCGCCGCAGCCTCAAGTCAGACAGATTTTACACCTAACGTTTCCAGACAAGTCCAATAACTTCTCCACTCGAACTCAACACATGCAAAGCCCGGCAGCTGAAGCTGTTTATGTAACCCCATAAAATGCACTCCCGTTCAACCCTCCCACATTTCCTGCTTAGATAATCCCGTTTAAGTCAAAAGATGAAACCTGAAACCAGTGAAAATAACACTTGTTATTTTACAGTAGGCGGCTCTGCTTCCACTTTGTGTTTACGGCCTCTCGGAGGAAGAGCTGCCGTCAGACGTGCTTTCATCCAGGCACGTGAAAGACGGCGCAGAAAGGAATAAAACAGGAATCAAAGCGGACTCTCTCTGCAACATGCACCTTTTAAGAGTTTTATGGTTTGTGGTTTGCTAAAAACACATTTTAGGGCAACTAATAAACTACTTTTTGACTTGTTTATTGCTTCAGCAACTGCTGTGTTCCAAGTACGATCCTCGTGGAAAGAAGTCTGTTTTTATTAAAGCATGAAAGGCGGAGAAATTAACAGTATTTTTCTAAACAAGCTTAATTATTATGAAAATAATAAGAGACTATAAGTCAGGTCATCACTCACCTGAGTCCTGGATGAGAGCTTCACAAAGATTCCTCTTAGAAACAAGAAGTTTAGATCCAAATCTGGACCTGAGAAACTAATTAAGATCCCATGATAGAGAAGCAGAGAGGTTGTTGGTTAAGTTAGCTAAGAGTTGGTTTTTGTGACGGAGGAGCTGATGTAGCTGCTCGTCTAGAGACACAGAGGAAGCAGCTTCCACTGTGATCCACTCCCTGTCATCCTCTGGAGGAGGAGGAGGAGGAGGAGGACGAGCCCAAATCGGTCCAGACTCACGTTAAGGAGGAGGCGTTTCCTGTCCCTCAGAGATAAGAGACGCTCACAGGCAACTGGCTCCAAAATAAAAGCCTTTGAGTAAAAACACCAGAGTCTTTAACTGTAAAGGAACAAACCCTCTGTGAGCAGATTTGAGCGTCACTGCTGCCCAGAGGGAGGTGATCGCTCTGCCGGCCACAAACGCACCACAGTGAGGTCTGTTCACCGTTAAGCCAGGAGGGTGGAACAGGAAATAGCTCGGGCACAGTGCTGCAGGGCTGCTCCCGGGGCTCCTGGATTAATTGAGCTCTTTGTGTTTTAATCTGAGCTTTGAGGGACGGCAGAAAGAGCGTACGGGGGTCTGTCGGGCAAACAGAGGAGCAGCAGGTGCTGCTGTTTGGTCACAAGTGATGTAGTCCATCATCTTTACTTAAATTAGACACCGTTTGGCATTTTGCAGTCATTTACCTGTTCTACACTACATGTCGTTTATTGTTAGTTTTGAGGCATTTTGGCCTTCATTCTGAAGGACGGCTGAGGAGAAACAGGAAACGTAGCACTTTAGTCTTCTTTAATTCCCCATTAAAACTATTTCCATTTTGCTCTTTCTCCGCTTTTACCTGTTCAAATAAAATAAAATTTAAAAAATCACACTGTCAAATATATAATTAAACAATAACTCGGTGTCCTGTATGTGTACTGCATCATCTGTGTGTCCAATATCTCCTGAGTCACATTTTAGTGACTATTTGAGGACCAAAGAGGTGAAATTATCCCACCAGCCAACTGCATCTAACCTAAGAAGATGTTGAGTCCTTAAAAAGAAGATTGCCGCTTGGGAGTGACGTGGAGAAGGGGCCTCGGGTTGGATTCGGACAGCCCGCACAAGGCCCCCCAAGCTGCAGGGGGCGGTGTATCACAAAAACACATCTACCACAGTACTAAACTAGAGTAGAAGAAGTTGTTTACTAACGTTTTTTTAAGCCGATTCTTCTTCGCTGCTGAGTTCGGCCGTAATTTCATGCAAGGAATTGTTCATCACACGGTTATAATATCAGTCAATCATATAAATGCCGTTATTTTTTGTTCTTCTGACACTAGAAGCTCCTGTTTGCCCATGCATATCTGCGCAGAAGTTAGAAATGTTTGCGGTATGCGACATGGAAATTTTCCGACTAAAAAAAGACAACGTAGGGGGGCGAAGCAGCTAAAATTACGTTATCCGACTGCGCGAAGCTGCGTGGACCTCGCATCAAACGGAAACCAATTTTCACGCAACGTAGACTCCTAGGCTATCCTCCTCAACACCTTGATTTCAATTGTCACAAATAAACTAAATGAGCAACAAATTGAAAATATCAAGACTTCAAAAACCTACAAACATAACAGACAAGTAGTATGAGCAAAATTCACTTAAATATCAAAAATAATCTAATTTTGAAAAACATTAAAGAGCTTCTATCCTGGAAAATTCATTTTAAATGACATCAATAGATCTTTAATTCTAATTCAGTCACCACTCTCTTCTCAGAGATTTAATTATTTGTATGAAATAACTTAGATTTGGTGGTATAACTGTTCTGGGAGCTCCCTGTCCTTCCATGTGCCTATGTGGAACACCAGAGCCTGAGGTGGGGAGAGCACACCTCCCCTTTCCTTTCATATGCTTACATGAGAAGCATAGGCAGACAGAGCAGAGCAGAGCAAGCATCAGTGAAAATACATATGACCCTGATAGAATCAGACACAGCATGAAAGAAGGAGCTAAAAAAAAACCCTCCTGTACTTTTATCCAAATGAGAAAAAGAAAGCAGAAGTTTTCTTTGAATGAGGCTCTTTAAAGTTACTGTGAGTGTTTCTTGAAGCACAGACAGTCCAGGCTGTGTGATGTATTGTTAAAGAATTGTTTGCGTGGTTGCATCTCTGTAAAGTGCTATTCTGAGTTGAGTGAGTGTTGGTGTGGCGCTCGGTCGTGTTTTTAGCAGCGCAGTAATCTGTCATTATGTGGCCACTGCCATTCTCCAGGTCGGTTTTAAAGCAGTCAAGAGAAAAATATGTCCCTAAAAACACACCGAGGCCACTACCAAAACAATGACCCGACCACTGAGGGACATTCCTGTGTGCATGTTGCTCTTAATTTAATCCACTCTGCACTTTAAATGATGATATGGCTCTGTGGTGCTGGGTTTATCTGCCTCCGCCTGTGTTATGTCAGGCCCGTCCTCTTCCTGACACTCTGTAGGAATAACATACCCCTCTGCAAATTCCTCAAATTCCCAATCCTATTTGTGTATCGGCAGTTTCCAAGCGAAACACTCTCTTCCTTTCACGCGCTCCGCTCGTTTTCATTGGCTGCAGCAGAGTCCCATCCTGCCCGGCTGGTTGTCGGGAGGGTGACAGCTCGCTGATGCATGAAGCAGAGATGTTTGTGAGGTGGAGGCTGTGGAAACATGCCGGCTTGTTTTTCCCTCCACCAGACTGGCACTGACCATGAGTAATGTTTTCCTGTGTACAGGCAGTTATTAACTTTTCTGGTTTAACAGACGGACGGACAGACGGGCTTTGTGCTGCATGGCGGGAGAACTGCTGACGCTCCGGGCCACACCTGAACTCACTGTTAGCTGTCTTATGTTTTGTTTGATCTGTGATTAACTTCATTATCAAACAGCCATGATGGACTAGAAGCAGAGGATTCATAAAAAGATGGACGGGGCTTCTTGGTTTCAAAAGTGAAGCTGATGTAAAAATGCTTAAAACCTGCATTCTTTCTTTTGGCCAGAAGGGGGCACCCAATGACACATTCCCACTGAGTTTTATGGTCTCATTACTAATTCTGGATCTTTTGTTCCACTAAGGAATCATGTACTTATTATATTTCATCCCCGTCTTTAGAAAAATAGAAAAAGTAGGGTAAATAATCCATTATTTGTTTAAGTAATCTTTAAATTATAAATCCAGAAACAAAACATTGAAAAACAGTTCGTTTTCTGTTTATTCCTTTTTTAATGGAAACAAATACATGAAAAATTGTTTGTTTTTCGATATCCTGTTTGTTTATATCCAACTTTTTCCTGACTACCCAATCGTTTTTTTTGCTCTTCCGGTTAAACTTTTTGTCTATGTCGCCATGGAAACCACAAAGCTGACGATGTTAGCCTAGCTGTCGTACTCGCTCTGGTTTACACTGAGCCCTGTCGAGCATTAATGATTTCACACGACTTGTTTTGAGCTAGCTTGCTGGTGGCGGTAACCGGAAGTCGATAACCACAGGTGGAAGTCAACAACCATAAGCTTCTGAAGAAACAGGCGGTCAGGAAAAAGGTGGATACTGATGGTTGCAATTGGCCTGTAATTCAACTTTACTTTGTTTGATCTATTTTAACAAACGGGATATTGGAAAAATAAACAAATTTTCATTTATTTATCATTTCAAAAAGAAAAAAACAAAACGAACTGTTTTTCTATGTTTTGTTTTTTGATTCATAATTAAATATCAGTTGAACCAATGATAGACGGATTCACGTGGTCACTACTGGTTTCAAAAACAGACTTCTTTCGGGCCAGACGCGAAGCTAAAACCGCTAACGTATCAGCTAACAGAGTGTTGATTACCGCTCATGTACAGTCTGAGGGCAGAACAGACATTTTTGAAAGCACAAAGAGTCAACTGTAATCCTCTTTAATCTGAATACATGTCTTTATTTCAAATCATTTCTTGGACATCTGTAAAAAAAACAAAATAAATACGACAATCTGATGTCAGACTTGTAGCGTAGTTATAATACATAAACACATAGTGTTGAATTTATTAACTTACTCACAGGTTCCAAACAAAGCCCATAAATGCTGGTAGTAATATAGCATTAGCTTATAAGTAACAAGAAATAAAAATTCACTGCAGGTTTACTGTATCTAAAAAAAACAGGCTCGGATATACTTTCTTCCTTCGGGGTCAAATTAGTCACACAGGGAACAGCCTGACTGTTACTTTCTATACTTGTCAGACACATAACCGTTTTTTTTAATAGCAGATAGAGAAAGTAAACGTTACCAGTTACAAATTTATTGACTCATCATTTCAGCTCAGCTGACCGTTCACAGGCTCTAGCCAAAGCTTTAATCACACCAGGATCATTTTTCCTCTTGTTTCCTCTTGTTCCTCTTGGGCTTTTAAAGGTGAAGGAGTAAAAAACAGTTTTATATTCTTCTACAACAACAAAACGTTATTTTGTGCTCTTCTTGTACTCCTTCCTGCCTCCTCCTTCACTGCCAAAGTTGCGGACCCTACGTATCTTTGCCAGCTGGCTCTCGATGGTCTTCATTATGTCTATGTGGTCTGGGATGTGAACGTAGCGAATGTTCCTGCCAGTGATAAACAGGTCCTGCAGCTGTGTGACATGACCCCGTCCATCCCGGTACACCACGTCCTTCAGACGGACGTTCATGAACGCGTCCACGTTGACCACGCGGCCCTGTGCCGAGCTCTCGTTTCTCAGGTCCACCGTGGTCACCTCTCCCTGCAGGCCCTGCAGCAGGACCACCATGCTGTTCTCTGCGATGGTGCGCTCCCTGATGGAGTTGACGACCTCAGTCGACCCTGAGACGGATGGAGGAGACCCAGCTCCCTCTGACTCCATGGGGACGTCTCAGGTTCAGTGATACCTGTAAGGAGGCAGAGTGTTAGCTTAGTTAGTGTTTACAATTATTAATAAGCCCCATTGACATTATGTACAGACACCTTGTCTCACAAATTCTGGTCCTGTGTCATTTTAAGTAAAAATAGCAAACATTAAATTCGTTATAAAATCTGCAAGTTTTTTAGATGATATTCCAAAGAGCAAACCGATCAAAAACATATTCAAACTTATCCGTATTAATAAGACGAACGCTAGCCCTCAGAAGTAATCCTAAAATCGACCCTAAATGTGTTTACTGCTCACAGTTGGCTAAAAGTAGATAGAACAATGTATTATTGGGCACAAATTTAACTAACGCTTGAGAATGCGGTTTAAATAGCGGTTTCTCTAATAACAACAACTTACAGAAACCAAAACGAGCATAAGTAAGAAACATGTTCAAGTACGTACTCGTTCACGGCTTTAAATAATGCAGGTAACTTTGTTAAGGCCCTGCAGGTGGTAATAAGGTCGACTTATATGATAAATCAGCTAGTTTGTTAGCATTTAGCTTTGTTGTTAGCCTCAACAACGACCAATTTGAGTCAGACACAGCCGTAAAGAGAGTAAACGTCACAGAGTTACTGAACCACCTTCTGTAAAACACGAACCTGGAACAGAACGATTCTCTTTTGTCCAGAAAACAGACCCTCGAGCTGGGAAGGTTGATGTAAACAGCTCAGGAAAGTCAAAAAGTTTTGATTTCCCGCAACACGTCCGGAGGAAGTGCTACGTGATGACGTATGCGTATGCGTCGAGGATCCAGTTTATCGTCGATGTTAAACAGCAGCGCCCTCTGCGGGCTAACTGCGAAAACAAACAGGGTTTGCTGATCCTTAATATCTATTAATTCGATATTAATAATCCATTTAAGATAAAGCTCTGATATTTTTATGAAATATGAAGAAGCAAAGGTCAATTAATTGGTTATAAATAAATAAATAATTATTTTTAAACAAAACAAAAACATTCTATTGATATCACTTAAATAACCTACAGTAAAAAAAATGTTAATTTTTTTAATGCATTCATGCACCATATTTGCTTATTGCTTATATAAAATTGAGTCATTAAAATTAAGATAATTTCATTTATTTTTCTTTTTTCCACTGATATTATTATTATTATTATTATTATTATTATTATTATTATTATTATTATTATTATTATTCACTAAATCTAGTCAAACTTCTTTGTAATCCAGCTCCTGTTTAAATAGACTTTATCCCTCATTCTTGGAATTAAGCTGTGTACATTTCTATGACATTAATGTTTTTAGGAAATAGAATAATAGTAAAACTTGATTAAAAAACAAGAAAATGTATTTATCTCACAAAATACTTAAAATTTTGATGCATCAAATTAACCACTTGAGTTTCAAACCCCATTTAAACAGAGACAAAAATCTAAAGAATACATGTTTTATTGAAAACATTAAATTACCATATTCAAAGAGTATTATACTTTTACTATATTAACTCAGTATTAAAAATATATTTATATACATTCTCACACTTATGAGTTCATAAATGCTAGTCATTTAAAACATGCAATAAGTATAATTTAATAAGAATTTAAATAGATTTTGTCCATTGTCAGTCAAAGGTTATCATCTTGCTTTATGTAACTGTTAGAATAATAAAAGTGCAGCACTAACTTCATAAATGACTGAACATTTCTCAAAGTTTAACCAAGTTTAAAACTCACAGTGACGGATAACAGGATTTTCCTTCAAATAAAGACTAATCCAGAGTGAGGCAGAGAAGTTGATACAGTAAATTCATCTGAGAGTCTCTTAAAAAACTACACAGCAGAGTCAGAGGTGATCCATCATGGCCAGCAGGTCGTCTCCTTTGCTGCCACTGCTGCTGGGATCTTCAGACTGCTCCTCTCCTTCAGTAAACTGTCCGGCAATTTCAGCCAGTTGAGTAGCAACCTGTTCATCCTGAGTCAGACGACACAGAAAAATGTAAGCAGCACACCTGGGTTCCTCTGTCACAGTTTCTTATGTCTGCTTATCCACTGTACCTGCATTGCTTGAATATTTATCACTCCAAACAATGGCTCTCCAGCTCCCCCTGCTGTCCTCCTGCTCACAAAGCAGAGCCATATTATTTACATTAGCTGATTGACAAGCGGTAAAGTTAGGAAAATAGCAGCACTCACGCCTCTTCCTCCTCCTCTTCTTGATCCGTGGTAAACAGGTTGATCCTAAAAACAGGTTCAGGTTTGGGCGTGTTCTCGGCCTTCATGCTGCCCATCAGACGAGCCAGCTGGTTCAGCTCCTCTTTGGCGAGGAGGTTCGGGGTGTCATCAGTCTGGATGGAGGTACAAAGAGGGGTCATATACTCATTACGAGTAAAAGTTTTAAAATAAAAACATTACTAATTAAGATTTGGACGACATTCGCAGCAAAATAAGCAACTACTTTAAAAATACAGAAAAATAACTCCTTTGAATGTTTTTATCGTACTGGAGTTGGCTAAAGCTACTTTTACATCTTCATATGACTGATAAATGTTTATACCAATCCCTCACAGTGTAACATTTTTCACTGAACAATCACAGTTTGTGGTTAAACAACTGTTTGAAAATAAAATTAAAGTACACTTTCTGCTGAAATTAAGTAGGTTGAATTAACAAATTTGACTGATATGACATTTAATTGCTGTGCAGTTAAATGTTGGACTGAGTAGCAAAAAGCTAGTAGCTGAGTAGCTTAATTTTAGGAACACGTTGATTGGTGTGTGGTTGGTCATATGGATAGGGCGAGAGGAGGGGGGTGAGCTGGGTCACCTTTTTTTTTAGTTGACGGCTGTTTTCGTAAAATCGCTGTTATCATTTTTCACCCAACCATCAGTTTGTCATCAGTCTGTCATTATTTTCCAATAATTAACTCAATATTAATATTAGTGTTAAAATAAAAACCTGGGTATATATGGAATTACTGAAGTTCATAGTTATTTAAACTATAAAGTTTTGAAATGTTTACCAGCAGTTTGGTATAAAAAAAGTGCTTCAGAACTCACAGAAATTAATATTCAGTCCTAAACTTTTACACCCTGTAGAGACTGGTAATTCAGCAAAAAACAGAAAGAGCATCAGAGGGAACGTTCAAGAACAAAACTGTTACACAGCTGTTTGTCAACACATACTGTTAACAAAGGGACAAAATAGGGCAAACAACCTTAGTGTCAAGTTGTCAAAGTGACGACGAAAATTCTAGTAAAAAAATATGAGAGCGCCAGAGCTGGTTGCCTGGATCGGACCTTTCCTACCGATACCTGATCCAGCTTTGAGGGGCCTGATCTGGCCGATACTCGATACCAGGATCGGGATCGGTGTATCCCTACTTGAGACTTGACTTGGACTTGCAAAAAAAGACCTGTGAACATTCCCTACCTCAGCCTGAGTGAATTGTTTGTTCTTGGAAGTCACTACAGCGCATTTAAAAATAAAAATGTCCAAAAGAAATAACTTTAAGACTGAAACTGTAAATCACTTTTACATAAACAAACTACACAAATTCTTCACTTGACTTAATGAAGAGGACACCTTTGAATTCAGGTGCGCCAGTTAGCATTAGCTTACAAAACAACATCCTTAATCTCTCCTGTTGATTAAACACTTCAATATTTTGGTCACACAGCAGATGAAGAGAAGCCGTAAATCCTTCACGCGCCCCGTTATTAAGCCGCACCTCTCAACAGATACCAAAGGGACGCCATGCAAACAAAATATTCTCAGCAACCAACTGTGGGAAAAGATGGTCTTACCTTTACAGGGGCAGCTTTGGATGTGTGTGTCTCCTCTGGATGGTTCACATTGTACCTTCAAACCATGAAACACAACACTGCAGGTTATCTTCTCATATGTTTGTCTTTTAAAGCGTGCACACAATGCATCAGCAAACAGTCGTCGTACATATTCAGCCCCAGTCGGGTGACTCTGTCTCCGTGCAGCTCGAACGATCCCTCTTTGATGGGGCTTGAGTAACTTCCTCCTGTGGGGAACTCGATTCGTTTCACGTCTTTCCCTTTTTCATCGAACAGCCTGCAGAGACGGGAAACAGATGATGAAACTCTGGAAATTTGGACACAAAAACCGTTAAAAAGTTGGAAATGAGGCCGTGGCAGCTCGTCTGCAGAGTGCTGAGTCAAACAACTTCAAGTATGAGCAGCCCCCAGGCCGACAAGTTACAGTGAAAAATACTTTCAGTATCGTCTTGTGGCCATGAATGAACTGTTTTACAACCCAAAGTGTATTATCTGTACTCCTCAATAATAATTTAATTGATTGTTTTATGTTTCATTGAGTTACTTTATTTTATACAAATGAACTTGCCTTTCCTTGCCTTACCTGATGAGCCCTGGAACTTCCATCCCATGAGGCACTGGGCCTGATGCAGTCAGAACAAAGCGACCGTTCGGATTCTGAACCTTACTTTTCATGAACAGTGACACCTGAGACGTGAATAAAGAAGTCAAAGTTGTAACAAAATCGTCTGATTTGTCCACAGGTGAGAATAAGGAGGCAGAGTGACTCACTCGAACATGGCTGTCTTGTAAAAATATGAGCAGCGTTTGTCGTAAAAGCTGGAATTCACCCTCTGACAGCGATGTGTAAACCTGCAGCAGGGAGAAGCAAATACACGTGACAAAGACCGACAGCTTGAGTCGAAGCTCGCTTGATGTACAGACTGTTTTTACGACACTCCATCTTAACATTTTGACACAAACTATTCAGCAGAGATCAGAATGTACCTCAATGATCTTCCTGTGTGCTTCATCCACTTGATTAAGAGCCACAGGAGTTTCCTTTACCAGTTCCCTGATGCTATCTATGTGGTTATATGAGATGAGCAGCAAGTCTTTTGGCCGTGGACAAAGGAAGATTTGATATTTGAATGCCATAATCATGAGCTCATAAAGCTATGAGAGAAAGAGGAAATATCATGTGGTCAGTCCAACATTATGATCCAGAAGGAGGGAGTAGAAGAAAGGAAATATTCTGACAGTTTTGAAGAACTGATATTAGCAGAGCAACGAGGGCAAGATTAGATAAGCTTAAAACTAAGAAAAGTATCCCGTATTGAATGTCGGCTTATCAATTTCACAGTTAATCTGATTTGATTCTGACTAAACCAAAATGCATATCAACATCCTGTCATTCAATCTTGAACTTACCCTGTCCATGCTGGCTGGGTTTAGCCTCATGATCGAGGCGTGCGCTAAACGAGTTAGCACGGTTTTCATTGTCCTGTGGGAATACAGCTGCTGAGGTTTAAGGAGTTCATCCATAAAAGCTTTATTGAACATGGTGCCGACAATGTCGTTCATAACTAGAAACAACAAAAAAAAACAATAATAACCAAACAGATCAGATAAATGTACGTTCACGTGGTGTTGGGCACATTAGAAAATTAGCTTTCTGAGTTGGGAAATGCAATGTCATTTTAATCATCAAAATCGCAGGTAAATTATGTGTTGGTACTGTCAAGAAACCAAGGAGCACTGGAATGCATCATCAATCCAACCAAAGGGCACAAACTACAGGAACCAAAACACAGAAAGCTACTCTGCTAGGCTAGTCACCATTAGGAAGAAATGGAACTATTATCTCCACTTGTGTGGCTAATGCTACAGACATATAAACGTACACAAATTACATTTATATTAATACACTGACGACGTAACATGTTGTTTTACTTAAGATAAATTTTACAGTATCATAAGTTACAGTGAGATGAGGAAGCACTTTTAGTTTAGCCTTAGCTAGTCAATAGAAATCAGTGGCTAGCTAACATTTCAGATAAAGTTTGCTTAAGCTAGCCAGTAAGCTGTCTTGAAAAAAAAAAGAAGACTTTTATGGTATACTTAATGAAATGAACAAACAAATATGATTTAGCTTAAGCTAGCTAAAAAGATAGCTATGGTTAACCAACAATTCAGAGGTAGCTAACTTAATCTATCAAAAGAAAGCGATGGCAAGGTAACTCTTCAGAAGTAGCTTGCTTGAACTAGCCAAAAAGATATCTATGACGAGCTAACATTATAGATGTAGCTTGCTTAAGCTAGCCAGAGAGAAACCCCTGACAAGCTAACATTTTTGATGTAGCTTGCTTAAGCTAGCCAGTAAGCTGATTTCTTTCCTTTAACAATTTGAATGTTTATTATTTTTGGCTGAAACACTTGCTAAAATATACTTTAAAAATAATGTTTATTCTATAAGCTGTTTAGGTAGTATGTTCCAGAGACAACTTAGCTAAGCTAACAACTGACTTTCCTATGGACACTATGGAACGGGCTGAACATGAATGCGCTGAAGTATGGCATGAATACCTCTTTTTCTGTCATACTCTGACCACACTCCTTCATCCAGGTAGAGTTTCCAAAAGAAAAGAAACAGACCTGTCACTCAGGGTGTTACACATGATGAAATGCAATGCATACAGCTACAGCTGTGAGGAGGATGAATGACTTAGGGCTAAACACGTACACACCTAACAAGCCTGTCATGCTATGTACCGCTACCTTTCTCTGAATTGTCCTCAGACGTGTTGTGAGCTTGCAGGCGTTGGTCCAGTATATAAAGCATCTCTCCACCCAGATTAATGAAAACCAACGGGAGAGTTCTCACGGACATCTTGCCAAAGCAAATACGGGATCAATTCCTAAAGGTAAACGCTGGGGCAATGGTATACTTTACACAGAACTGAGCCCCTCACTGATCAAACGCCTTCTTGTCATTTCAAGGGCATTATCTAACCGAGTCTGTTGTAATAACAAATCGTCCATGTTAGAGTCTTCACTGATCCTGTTTCTGCAGATAACCTGCAGCACTAAGAGGCGACAGGTGGCCAGGAAGAGGATCAGTCAAGGCCACACACAAGCTTATTGGCCGGAACAGGAAGACGTGTCAGCATGGTGGACCCAACCACAGAGGGACAACAGCTGCAGTGTGTGTTTATGTTCTGGTAAAAGACAACCAAAACGATTGAAATAACAGTTTCAGAGTTTCTGAATTATGGGCAAATTAATAATTTTAAAATATTAACGTATACAAGAATCAAAGCAACATCTTCGTTCTGCCACAGGAGACTTGGCAAGCCTGAGGGATGGTTTTGGCAGGTAAAGCGTGGCCTGATCCAGTTCACTCCAAAGTGGAGTTGAGGTCAAGTTTCTGGGTAGAATGGAATAGTTTTACATACAGAACTCTGGAATCTATAACTCTATGGACACAACTTTGTGCAAAGGTGCAGTTTTAATTTCATAAGGAAAGAGCATTTCAAAAAGTGCAAGTGGACGATGGATTCATCTGTGAGATCGTGGCAAGATTGGAATGGTTTCCTACTGGACTGACGAGGCGTTAGATGAGTGATTGATGGCATTTTGTACAGTAATAATGGAGTCACTCTCTCAAGCGGATTAAAGAGCTTAGCACAGACTAGACTCTAACTGCAGAGTGATTACATTTCTTTACAGAGCCCGGTTATGAAATAGTCCCACCAAAACCTCTTTTGATCTACATAAAAATTATCTTGGTAGACTAACTCATGTGTCACCACGACTCTCCCTGCCGCCACCTTTGACAACCTGGACTGTTTTGATATGAACCACTTTTATATTAACTCCATTTCTCTGTCTTTCTTTACTCTGAAGAGATAGGTTTTTGGTACTTCTGGAGCCAGCCTCAAACGGACTCGCGTCTTCATTTGTCACGACTGGAGGTTTCTGCTGTCTGCTAACGATGGCGATGAAGTTTCTATGATATGAAGGAAAATAGCTTAATTATGTCAAGATAATGCAGAAAAGGTCCAGAAAAAAAAACGAAATTACCACCTTACCTCGAGAAAAAAAAATCAAGTGTTCATGACCTGTTAGGGCTTCCGTACAGAACTACTTTGACCTTTTCTGCAGACTAATACCTGCCTTTAACAGTGTTTTTCAACTGTTGGGCTTCTTTTCTGGAACTTGAATTGTTCATGTTTTTATGATCATCTTTTTCGTCCATATTGATGGAACTTGTTGATGTAAAATCAGCTCATCGGAGGCGTGTTCAGGTTAGATTTACTTACCGGAGGCTCGATGACATGTGACTCGTCCTAACCTCCGCGTTGGTGGGTTGATTGCTGATGACAAGAGAAGGGAAAACCCAACTTCCTCATCGCACCGGCTCAAAACTCAAAGAGGGGCCCGTCTGCTCAGTCATCAGCACTGAGCTCCACGAGCGTTTTAACCACGAAGAAAGACGCCCAACGGCTCAACGAGGAGGCTGTTTGAGGTAAGTCTGTCTCGCTTTACTTGTTTGGGAGATTCCAGGAACGAGCGACTTTTCAGGGAGACTCCTGGCTTCACTTCCCTGCAGAAAAGTTTAAAGTGAGCTGAGATGTAATGTCATTCACACAGACAGAAAACGATCACAAAGAGATGCGTTTGTTTTCGCTCACATTTTAAATTGAAAAAGCTGTTTCTCCCTTTTTTTTATATCAGTTTAGTGGACATTTCTGAATTTCGGACAGAGTGTCTAAAGACGTTAACCTGGTGTTTGGTGTTAAATAAACGACGCAACGACTCAGTTAACCGGTTAACTAACGTATTAATTACTATCGTCGGTTAAAATACAGCAGCTGAAGAAACAGTCACTCAAGTAGACGTATTATATTGAAATGCTTTATTGTAAATATAAAACAGCACAAGTACAAAACTCAACCGCCATTAAAGTTTCCTCCTCATTTAAAGGTGTTTAATAAAAATATTAAGAAACTTTATTGAAATAGGGTTTTTCAAAACAGAGTTACAAAGAAAAAAAATCAATGAGAGAGAAATAGAAAAGAAGTGTGTGGAGGACAAGGTTTAAAACAATAAATAAATAAATAAATATCAACAAAATCGAACAGTATAAAAAGCCAAATAAATAGATTTTTTTTAAAAAAACGCCACCAGATTAAAGGAAATAAACGAAAGAAATTTGTTTTTAAAATTTATAAAATTTTGTTTAAAAAACGTCAGAAAAAAGAAGTGATAAGAGAGATGAATATAAGAAATATTGATTTAAAATAATTTGCACTGTCATGTACAACTCCCACTTTAACAAGTTATTCTGTACATATTTTAATGTCATCTTCTCTTAGTTTATATATTTCTATATGTTTTATTTTAAGTCTTCACTTTTGCATGCCATTTGTTTTTAACATCCTTAATAATTTTTATATTGTGATTTTATATATATATATATATATATATATATATATATATATATATATATATATATATATATATATATATATATATATATATATCAGAAATGGCTCATAGTACTTAGTAGTGTGTACAAAATTCAGGTCTTATTTGACATAAGTCCAAACACAAAGATCTTTACATTTAAGAAAGGTTAAATCCAAGATTTTTGTGTCTGAAATGAATATTTTGTGTTTTTTTTCAGGATAACAAACATCACATCTTAAGTTGCCTCCGAACAGGAACAGTATGATCAGTCTTTACGGGCTGAGGAGAGATGAATATTGAAGTTTCTGCCTTCCCTTCTGCACACCCCTGGAGTAAAAACACATTCGTCTCCTCTGAGAACCAGAACTCTGACACCTCTGCATGGATCTTCCCTTCACTCCTCACTGCTCCAAACTCCTCCTGTCCCTCCTGTGAGCCAATGTATACAAGCGAAGCTGACCCCTCCTCGGACCCCCAGCACCCAGGAGACCTGGAGACCCAGCTGGACTTCTTCCACAAGCTTGGCTACTCCACGGCTCAGGTTCAGGCCGTTCAGCAGAAGTTTGGCCCCAGCGTGGACACGGATAAAGTCCTCGGCGAGCTTGTTCGCATCGGGACCAGCCGGGATGCAAAGCAGGGGCCGGTGACCACCATGTCGGTGCTGGTCCCCAAAGGGGACACGCAGGCTGGGGGCCCCACAATGCTGCTTCCACTGACTGCATCGTGTCCTCAGAGAGAGGAGAGCGGGGAGGACGAGGACGCTCTCAGACCTGTTGTGATTGACGGGAGCAACGTGGCCATGAGGTGAGAAACTGAAGTCAAAATAGGATCAACAGTAAACAGGTTGGAGGGTCAAAGAGGGTAAATGAGGGTAAAAGAAAACAATACCTTGCTGAGGAAGAGAAACAAGAAAAACCTGATTTAAAAAAAAGGAGAAAACTTGGACAAAGTGTATCTTTGTCTGTTTAAACTTCTGATCATAAAACAAATATTAGAATTTGATACTTTCTCCGTTTTCTCTCTATTTTTTTTGTTTTCTATTTTTAAAAAGTGGATACTGTGCAGAAATTTTTCAACTTACCCATTTTTTAAGGAAAAGTATTTATGTTAGAGGAAATTCAAAGACCTCACCGTCAGGTGTGTTTCAGGATCCCATAGATCAACTAAAATGGAAAACAATTAGATTATTTAATCATAAATACAGCAATATATCGAAAACTTGATCAAGTAGCAAAAAAAGGAACCGCTCTTGGACTTCTTTTGTTTAGCCTGTTAGGATGTGGTATTTATTTTACTTTCTTAATGAGTTTAATTGAGGAAACAACCAATTTACTTATCATGAGCAGTAATTAACCTGCTAAATGAATTATAGGGATCTTTGTTTGCGCCCTGTTGGAACACTAACTGCCTGAGGACAGGCAGAGAGGTGTAAAGTGGCGTCCTTTGTGTATCTATTTGGCTATGAAAACCACCTTAAATGTTTGTTTGTTGTGATTTGCATTTTGGAGACACAGTTGTCATACTCACTCCTCCTGCAGCGACACGGATCGTCATTAATTTCCGAGGAACAGACTCCTGGTCACACGCTCTCACACGTGTCCGTTGGGACCGTGGAACTAGCTTGCGCTCGTAGCTGCTCGAACATTTGCTGTGACTCACTGACACAAACCTCGCCGGTTGAAGTAGCATTGCAACAAACATGTTCATCTTCAGGTAATTAATATCACCTCATGTCACCTGATGAGTCATGCTGAGTTTGTTTAGCAGGACAACTCCCTCTTCATGTTGGTGAAATGTGTCTCAGAGAGGGGAAGCTTCATGCAGCACTGACTCAGGCTGATCTGATGCTACTAAATCTACATGGTGACGACACTCTTCACATAATTTTGACTTTTTTTTTAAAATGTAGCTTCATGACAGCAGAATATTTCACAAGAAAAAACAAAAAAAAATGTGTATGCATTATTCTTTAGAAATATTTATTGCTAAAATTTCTTCTATTACGATCAGTAGCTAAATGAGTCTACACTTTTGGTACATCCTTAATATGGATGGTGTGCCTGCACCATCCCCAACTGCATAAAGTGAAGCTGAAATCGGTGCCAACGTGTTGGCGTTTTAACTTATTTTAAACAAGCGCGGCTGCACTCTGGTTGGTGGAGCTACAGGACTGACATCACACTCCTTCCGCTTAACGACACACACTTATACCTCACCAATAAAATGTTTCTTGAGTTGATTTGAAGTGAACGCTCACAGCTATGGAGAGTTCTACGACTCTTGAGTCGATGTTTGTTCAGTGCTTGAGACTGCGACCAAAAAGGTCGCATATGCGACCGGAAAACCTGTAAAGCCGACTTTTTGCACACAGAAAATTCAATCGATAAAGAATCAGACTGATAAGCGGAATCAATAAGAGCATTGATATCAGTAAATTTTACAAATAACCGATGTGAGAACACTACAAAATAAAACCTCTGAGGCAAAATTTATTATTTGTTTCAGGGGCCAATTTTTTCTTAGTAAAACAATTTGGCTAGTGTCATTTTTTATTTTCTTTTTTTCCGAAGCCGCTGTGTGGAGTCTTCAGATGGTTATGAAATAGACTAAAATGAAAACTAATATCTTTATACAAGCCACGACAGCAAACCAGACCATCAGGATAAAGACGAACTGTTGCTACTGCAACTCACAGGAGCTTCAAGGCAACACAAGGTCTTGACTGGAGACAAAAGGACAAGAACTTTACGACTCTCTGCCAGACTTTATTCAGTTGCTGAGTAAATAATGAATTACCAACTGAAATTTACTCACCGTCTTAAATTTTGACATAAGTTCGCCTTTAAATCCTGAGCAAATATTCAAACAAACATGCTCTCTTGCATGCTGCTGCTCTTTAGACACAGAGTCGATCCGTTGTTAGAGAACTTTAGCCGACACATTTTAGATATAGGTAGACATGATGATAAGCTAGCGTCGACGTGTTGTGACTCGTTAATCTCAAGTGACCTTATAAAGAGGTTGATTGGTGCGTCTGTAACCAGAACTTGTGCCAACAGGAACCGATGAGCTGATACTAGCTGTTACTTAAAGCAAGAAATGAAAGGCGTAATGCTAATATAAGCACGTTAACATGCTGATGCAAGGTCAGGGGTCATCACTGGTTAAAACTCATACTGAGAGAAAGATATTGAAAGTTGAAAATGTTGCTAATATTGGTCCACGAGTATGTAAGACCACAAGTATGGCTTTTCTCTCCCTGCTATTAGCATAAATGAATGTGATTTAACATAGCTAAATTAGCATTACAGCTATCAATCAGTCAGTTTGACTTTATCTTGTAACTTTTAAACAAATCAAACGCAGTTCAGGTTAATTAAACAACAAAAATTGGCAGTAACAGACAGTTTGAAGTGTGCGTCGTCCTCTTATCACAGGAGTGAGGGATGATGTCGGAAAGACAGTCCAAATTCAAAAGTGAGCGGTTTGAAGACCCACAGTTCAGGCACTGGCTAAGACAGGTGTCATCATACTGCAGGTGTTGCAGAAAGTCTTTTGTAGTTGGCACCATGGGTTTGCCATCTCCAAAGAGTCACGCGCCAGGGCGGGACTGTTTTTCATAGATCAATTACAGCAATAAACTGCTCATCATTGTCTGGGTGCTAATCACAGAAAAGATCTGGGTTACCGAATTGAATTGTATTAAGTATTTCAATTTGAACATGCAAAAATAAAAAAAATAAAAATAATAAGAAAAAAAAACAGAACTAGTCAAAGATAACATGTGTCTAAAATAATAAAAAAAAACACTTAACATATCCTACATGTGCTGTAAGTCATGACATGCTCAAACATGCTCAAAAGGAGTAGGAAAAATTAGAGACTTAAAAAAAAAAAAAAAAAAAATATATATATATATATATGTGTGTGTGTGAATGTATGTATGCATGTATATATATATATATATGTATATATATGTATATATATATGTGTGTATATATATGTGTGTGTTTGTGTGTATATATATATATATATGTGTGTGTGTGTGTGTGTGTATATATGTGTATATATATATGCATATATATATATATATGTGTATATATATATATGTATATATATTATCATTTTTAATCATTATTTATTTATTATTATACATTTATATAACTGTTGATATAAATATATGCGTATTATCCCATATAATTATATCACAGGATCTATTTACATATATATTTTCATACATATTGCTGCTTTTATACAAATATACACATATTACCCACAAATATAGTACCTAATTGCTATATATATATATATATATATATATAAACGTCTATATAGTTTCTTGAATACAAATATACACCTATGTTACTTTTATAAATTACTTGATTTTTTTTTTTTTTTTTTAGATATCTATTTATATATCAACTTTCATCAACTCTGCTGGCAGCACTGAGTAATAAGAACGGCAGTGCCTCTTCGTCAGATTTAGAAAGCGTCTGACCTGACACCTGAGCAGGAGCTTGTTATGTGCTCAGCTTTTCAGCACCACTTAGACTGATTTATTGAGGAGTTCTGCCTCTGGATACGCTTGACCTTTCCCTTATTCACCGTCTCACACCCAGACAAGCTCACACAGTTTGAAAATGGATGAGGGAGTGTGACAGTCAAAAAGTACAGTGTGTAAACTCGGAGAATACACACCCCTCTGTCCTCTTGCCTTTCCCAGCCAGGCACGCCCGTTCAGGCACGTTGCAGACAGGCAGCCTGAGTATGCAAATCAGTGCACGTACGTATCTGGGAGCTTTGTTTCCCTGAAATCAAAACTGCTTATAGAGAAATACTTGAATTGAGAAACAAACAGGCCTGACAGCATTTCACACCCTGGATCTCTAATTAGCTTTTGACTTCCCTTGTTTTGTCATCTGTCCAGACTTTAAAGTTGGCAAAACCAACATGCCTGAGGCCCCTGAGGCCCCTGAGGCCTCTCAGCACTGACAAATGTCATATTTTCAACAGCTCTGCTATTGTAAATATGCACAGGCGGTGTGTCAGTGTGTGTTCCTCAGGTCAAATGTTTGCTGCTCGTACTGATTTGAGAGACAGCTAATTTTAGTGAACTACTGCCAAAAAAAAAGCTGTTTTTAAGTTAGGATATTAGGGTTGGCACTCAAAAAGCAGCATTTTCAAAGTTGCTCCTAATTAATGTCTTCAAGCCTGGAGAACAAACTTAAAGTAGAAACATCAGTGTAAGGTTAGACATCCTGCAACTCAGAGACATATGCAGCCTGATATAGGTTAGGACGGTTTGACGTGAAAAATGAGCTCTTCCAACAGTCCGCACTAGCTTCCTTCAGTCAGGAAATTATTTTTATGTGTGTGTATTTATATAACTTTTTTATATTCTTAATAGTATTTTATTTATGCTTTTTGTTTTGTTTTTTTACCTGTTTGCACCAACAGACCAAGTCAAATTCCTTGTAACTACACTTCACAGTTTTGAACAGAAGTGAAGAATTTCAAACTGAATTCATGTTTTCATACACAAATTTGAGCCAGAACACTGGAATTTACTGAGAAGTCAAAAACTAATCAAAAATAACCCCCCAAAAAACTACGAAAACATTTGTGTGTGTGTGTGTGTGTGTGTGTGAGTGTGTTTGTGTTCAAGAATTAAAGTGAATAACTGTAATTTGGTAATCGGAACATAAAAATGTGCATTCATTTTTCATCTCTTGGTAAAACAGAGCAATTTTAGTTCAGTTTTAAATCCCTGAATGTGACTTGAACAGCATTATAAGCATCCTGTAAATAACACAGAGGCTGATGCAGTAAACAACAGTATTATCTGCATAGAAATGAATGTTAGCATTTGGAACATTTTGCCTGATATTATTGATTATAAATGGTGAACGATAACAATCCCAGGACTGAACCCTGAGGTACGCCATTTCTTATTTTTAGAGGGCTTGAAGTGAGGCCTTTAGTCTGCACGCACCACGATCTGTTTGATAAATATTTGTCAAACCAACTGAGAGACTGGTCAGACAGGCCGATAGCAAGTCGTCTGTGTCTCATGATCACATGATCCACAGTGTCAAAGGCTTTAAACAAGTCTATGAGCAGAGCTGCACAGTGTTCCCTTTTATCCAGGAAATCAATAAAACCACTGACAACCTTTAAAGTCACTCTAGTTGTGCTATAATAATAATAATGATGGTTTTTTTTATAAAGATATTTTAAAGAGCTTGTTTACAGCAGTGGTCCCCAAACTGTGGCCCGCGGGCCAGATATGGCCC
The DNA here is from genome assembly GCA_030710495.1 of Labroides dimidiatus. Taxonomy (NCBI): domain Eukaryota; kingdom Metazoa; phylum Chordata; class Actinopteri; order Labriformes; family Labridae; genus Labroides; species Labroides dimidiatus. The sequence goes on from CM061155.1 coordinate 28,302,259, forward strand.
ACCTCCACATTTGGCCGGCCCCCTGAACAATACCAGAGATACACTATTATTTTTTTTTTCATTCTGGCCACATAATCGAGACTAATACACGCATAGAGGGTTATTTGGTTATAATTTATTTCCTATTTTTTTTCTGTGAAGATCCCAGAGAGGGTTATTAATATTTGGTTATGTGTGGCTTTTTGGAAAACAATAAATGTTTACATTTTGGCACCCCTGCAATCGTCAGGCCCCTCCATCAGAGAAGGGAAAAGTTATGTGGCCCTCACAGGAAAAAGTTTGGGGACCCCTGGTTTACAAAAAAAATATTTTGGTAATCAGCTGTGATAAACACCTTATACTGGACGGTGGTTTAATAGATTTGTTAAGCCCTGTGTATTGTCACATCGTTTATTCTTGGTGATAAAGGGGGAAGATTTAAGTGAAACACAGTGTGGTTATATCAACGGAAGGTTAAACACACTTTACACTCTAAAAGCTGTTTAATGTTGATTTCTGTCGCTATTTCCTGGTCAAAGTTTGGTTAAAAAATTAAAGAAAGCTTGTAGTTTTATAAAGATTGGAATATTAGAAGGTTCCCATTTGTTTGATACTGAATCAAGACCCAGCAAGTTAGTTTGTAAAAAAATTTAATCATTACTGTAATTTTAAAGCACAATTTCCTGGTGTGTTATAAGACAATGGATACTCTGAATGAATTACCGCGCTCAGTCTGAGATAAATGAGTGTGTGTGATGTGTGACTACTTTCCATTTCCTCATCCATTCCTCCTGTTGTCCGTTTGTACTTTCAGCCACGGGAACAAGGAAGTTTTCTCCTGTCTGGGGATCCAGTTGTCAGTAAACTTCTTTCTGGAAAGAGGCCACACTGAAATCACCGTGTTTGTCCCCTCGTGGAGGAAGGAGCAGCCCAGACCAGATGTTCCCATCACAGGTAGAAAAAAAATGATGATGGTTTTCACATTTCACGTTTCCTGCTTGGCCTTCAAAGTGGGGAGTAGAGTAGCCTGATTATTTCCTTAAAACAAAGAGTAAAAGCCAAAGTTACAAAAATACTTTAAAGGAGCTAGCGCCGTTTGCTCTGAAGCAACTGCTGAGTCTCATATTTAGTTGTGTTGCTTGAAACTGGAAATACCCCACGTAGGTTTTTCTGTCCTCATGCTGAATGAATAAAAATTAATCTGTGATCTCTGTCGCTGCAACACAAAGGTTTAAGGCACAGGGTTTTTCCAGACGTTTGTGATACAAAAAGATAACCATTAAAACCTGCGACTGTGTGATTGTGACACGTCTGTGGCCGACATTTTGAGGTGTTTGTGTTTTCTTTGTGCTGATGAATTGCCGTGTTGCAGAGTGGAACTTTGAGATCCTCTGTTCGATTATAAACCTTTTTAAATCCGTCTTCTGGGAAAGACCCGTATTAATGATGCAAATGCAGCTTCCTGTCTTGTGATGTGGCTTAATTTTTTCATGATTTACCAGAAAGGCACGATAAGAAGCCCAAGAAATGATCTAAAGAAATAATACTGTTGTTTTTAGCTCCTTTTTGCGTAACAGAATTAGATATCAAGTGCATTCCCCCACTGTTTAAGCTGAATGGCAACAACTACGTTCATAAACACTCACTTTCCAGTGGGATGTACCAGTGGGAGGTTGCCGCTTGGTTCAAACTTGCTTTCTCTGGAAGTTCAGACTTGGTGAGTTCGTTCCAGAGTTCAGACGTCAGAGGTACGGGAGTCCACAGAACGATCCTGCTACTGTTGGACTTTGCTAGCGTCCCCTTCTACATACCGACACGTCACATCCGGTTGCATTGCTGGCAGTTTGTTGATGTGTAATTTTACTAGGGCTGCAACTAACGGTTATTTTCATAATCGATTAATCTATCGATTACTCTCTCGATTAATCGAGTAATCGTTTGGTCCATAAAATGTCCAAAAATGGTGAAAAATGTCAATGTTTCCTGGAGTCCAAGATGACATCATCAAATGTCTTGTTTGCAAACCAAAGATAATCAGGACTGTCATAGAGAAGCAAAGAAACCAGAAAATATTCACATTTATGAAGCTGAAATTGGAGAACTTGGACGTCTTTTTCTTAAAGAATTACTTAAACCGATTAATCGATTATCAAAATAGTTGTCGATTAATTTAGTAATCGATTAATAATCAATTATTCGATTAATTGTTGCAGCTCTAAATTTTACCCAACTCATCTAAAGTTTCTGGGTTTCAAACAAAATTCAGTCATGAAATAAATATCATTCATATTTTTACACAGCAGCAACGGTTACTTACAGTTGTGCGTGTTCTCTTCCACCATTGTTTGATTTTTTCACTGGACGGCGCAAATTGCATTGTTGGATTGTAACAGTGAAAAGTCTGCGCAAGTCCGGGCACTTCGACCGAACTGGATTTGACACAGACTTTGAACTGGAACAGAACTTTGTCTTTGATTGATGATGTGTCCGTAAGTCCAGAAGGATGCTGAAGAATGCATGTTGAGAAACGGCTTTTGTTTGTTCTCAGACCAGCACATTCTGCGAGACCTGGAGAAGAGGAAGATCCTGGTCTTCACTCCTTCACGACGCGTTGCAGGCAAACGGGTCGTCTGTAACGACGACTGCTTCATCGTCAAGGAGGCGTACGAGTCCGACGGCATCATCGTGTCCAACGACATGTACCGCGACCTGCAGGTTGAAAAGCCGAACTGGAAGCGTTTCATCGAGGAGAGGCTGTTGATGTACTCCTTCGTCAATAATAAGTGCGTTCTACCAGAGCTCCTCGTACTGAATGTGAGGTTGAACTTTAGTTTCTAAAATTTGATTTTCACCCTGTCGCAGGTTTATGCCGCCTGATGATCCACTGGGCCGTCATGGACCATCCCTGGAGAACTTCCTGCGGAGGTTTCCAAAGAACCAGAAAAGAAAGCCATGCCCTTATGGTGAGAAACAGTTTCAATATAAGCGTGTTAGCTTGCTAATGTTAGCATAAGGCTCTCAACTTTGAATTTGTGTAACTATGATCAGTATTTCTGAAACCTTCCGTCTTTCTTCCAGGAAAGAAATGTACGTATGGAATCAAATGTAAATTTCACCACCCCAAGCGAACCAACCACTCCAACCGCTCTGTCGCTGACGAGCTACGGGATTCTGCGAAGCAGCCCTCCACCACCCAGAAACAATCCTCGCCCCGTCTAAGTCCTGTTCCCGGTCAGAGCCTCTCGCTGGTGGAGGATATGGCAAAGAAACTGACTCTGGTACCTGAAAGTGACTTCACAAGGAAAGATCATAAACATGAATCTCAGAAGGGGAGTCATCGTTCTGGGAAGAGGTCCACATCTAGGAAGGAAAAGACCACATACAAGTCTTCTTCTGATCAGGGCTCACTGAGGCTTAGTGGGTCTCATGAGCAGCTGGACTCTGGTTTAGGCTCTATTGACAGTCAGCCAATGGAGGCACCATGGAGTTCTTGTGATAACAAGTATGGAAGTCCTCAGCACACTCATGGAGTAAGACAGAAGTACCATGCACCTTGCAGCTGCTGCTCTCACAGCCCTGTCCCAAGGGGGACCACACAGACTTTCCAGCAGCACAACCAGCACTACGGCTCGGATATGATACCCTTTGGTCCGCCTCCTTACTCCAGCTACGGTACGTACCCGGTTAGCATGCCTGGGTACAGCACGCCAACAGATTTCCAGCACAGCAGAGTCCGTGGCCAGCAGCAGCAGTACTGGTCGGACCCATTTGGGACTCATCCTGCGGTGCCAGGGGAGCGCTCACACTGGGAGCCTCCTCTGGGGACACATCCGAGTCCCAGTGACATTGGCAATGAGAGAGAAGTCGTCCGTAAAAAGCTTCTTGCTATCTTCAGTGCCCACCTCGTGGACACAGCTATGGACATGTTTCCTCAGCAGTTGGATCCACAGAGACTGGTCGCCGAGATCCTCGTCCTGCAGAGTCAGGACAGGTCCCTGAGATAAAACGTAGCCAAGGAACCCACATCTTTCTACGGAAAGACTACAAAGACACACGTGTGAGTGTTGTCTGGTAATGTGGTATCCACTTTGATTATATAATGTTTTCGAATGCTGTGGGATCATAAAACAATCATCACGTGGCCTCCATTCGTCACAGACATCCATTTGTCTCAAAAGTCATGTTTAGGGCAGAAAGTTCAAATTAATCAAGCAGCATTTCAACCCATGAGTTGTATGACAGCATAGAAACAATGGCACTTTCTTGCTAATGGTAATGTTAGCAAGAAAGTGGCTAACATTAGCTGTTGTTCAGTGACTGTCCCTTTGTGTAGCACTTTCAAAAGTACAGTTAAATTAGCTTGGGTGTAACTTAAGCTAACAGCCAATCAATTAGGGTTTTTTTATTTATATTTTAGTTTTATTTCTAATTTAGTTCCAGAAAAATTTCTTGCTTAAATTAGCAAGACAGTGTTTTAAGGCTAATGTTAAGTGTTGTCTAGTGTTAGCTTAAGGGTTATCGTTATGCTTTTTTTAAGAATTATTTAAAAAATTATGACTTACCCTTTGTGTAGCACTTTCAAACTAAGCTAATGCTTTGATTAGCCAGGAAGTTGGTGGATGCTAAAGTTTTTGCAACTTTGGCTAACAGCCTATATATGATTTTTTTTTTTTTTAATATTTTAGTTTTAGTTCCAATTTGGTTCTAAACCACTTTCTTGCTAATATTAGCTAGAATGTCTTTTAAGGATAATGTTAGGTGTTGTTTAGTGCTAGCTAGACAAGGATAATCAATCATGCTTTTTGGTCTAAAAAGCTCTTGGATCTAAAAATTGATGACTTACCTTCTGTGTAGCACTTTTAAAACGAAGCTAATGGTTAAATTAGCTGGGAAGTTTGTGGATGCTAATGTTAGCACTTTTGTAACTAAGGCTAGCTGATCAAATATGTTGTTTTCCTTTTAAAAACTGTTGCTATAGTTCCAGTTTTCATAAATTGGGACATCTTGAAATGAATATCTGAATAGATACTGTTATTTTTCTTTCTTTCATCGGAACGTAGCTCTAAAACATTTTACTAAAATCTAATTTTCAACCCTTAGCGTGACATCAGAGGAAAATGGCCGTGGTGTGATTGTGTTCCACTGTAAATCACCTCAATGAGCTCAATTAAATGAGAGGCAGCACCTGCAGCTGATACAAATTTTATCTTTATTTAAAAAGATGAAACAACGGTGGCTTTAAAAGCCACGCACTATCGAAGGGGTAACACCCTGATACCCAATAGTTCCAGGCGCTGTTGAATCAGGTGCAGTCTAGAACAACCACAGTTCAGCTGTAAAATCTGTCTTTATGACGCCTATAATGCTTAGTTTTATTTGACGCTGTCATGGAGTTAATAATTTAATTATATGCCATTTGTTTTTGTTAGGAGGAGTTAGTTGTTGTGTATAAAAAGCCTTTGTGTCATATTGGCACCGCTCACGGCTTTCAGTGCCAGGTGTTGTGGAGGTGTGGATGTGTGGATGCATCAGCCCTTCATTTAAGTGTCACAATAAATAATTTATGGGGGGAAATAAAACGTTATTATCACCTTCACCTCCTGTTAGTAATAACTCAGAAAATATGAACTTAAACTCCAAACTGGTCATGTAATGGTTTGTGTTTCAGTATTGTTTATCTTTTTTGTTTTTGCGATATTTTTTGGTTACTTATCCATATTGTGATAAGTTTGAATGGAATCAGATGTTGGAAGACACCCAAGAAGAAACCAAGCTGTCGGAAAATGTGCTTTGGTATTTATTTATTTAGGAACTGCACGTTAACTGAAGGTTAACTGGGCATTAAAAACATGTGATACTTTTATTTCGTGTCATGTAATAAATAAGAAATAAAAATAAAGACTTTTTATTAACTTTATTAATCTGGAATGTGTCTTTGATGTATTTTAATCTCACAGTTGGCCCTTGGTCTGAACCAAAAGCAGTGGTCTTGGTCCGGACCAAAGGGGACCATGGTCTGGTACATTCGGACCTTCGTACCAATCACAGGATGACACAATTTCTCCTTCTTTCCTGTCGACGACGATAAAGTGTTCGTCTAATTATAAACCTCATAAGACGACCTCGGATCAGCATTATGTACAATTCTTCAAGTTGTCGCTGTTGGTGGTATAAAAACATCAATAATATGAAAGCTTAAATTCCAGCTCAACATGTTGACGTCAGACGGCCGCCAGCCAAATGACCAATCAATGTAAACTACGGAGACACGCAAAGTACGCAGTCGATGGCGGTATCACGTAGGTTCATCGTGTAAGTTCTTTTTGTCCGTTTGAAATAATGACAGAGTGAAACCATAACAGACCGAACCCAAATGTAGACAATGTAACAAAAACACAGACTTTGGTCCAGACTTTCAGGTGTGAAAACACCCATAGAGGAGCAAAGAAACTAGAAAATATTCAGGAAGCTTAAATTAGAGAATTTGGACTTCTATTTCTCAAATAATTACTTAAACCGATTAAATGATTATGAAAATAGCTGACGATTAATTTAGTAATCGATTAATAATCGATTATTCGAGACACCCATAGATTGTATAGAATATGGACGTAGTCTCGACTAAGTCACCAGTCTGTACGGAATGAGGGGTGATGAAGCTGATTGTAGGCGGAGGCCATGTTGGAAATGGTCACTCAAGAGGCGGAGTTTGAGCATTCTAAAGGCTCATTTGTTCGTTTCAGCGTCCTTTCCGTCAAGCCCAGAGTCAAAAGTTTATCACAACAACAAAAACAAACATGGCGACTGTGGAGGAGGTGTTACTAAAACTGGAGCCCAAACAAAGTATTGGGTGCATATTAAAAATCATATTTTTTAGAAGACCTACATTTTTGTGCTAAATACCATTTTTAATTAGTCTTATGTAAAATTCAGGAATTTTCTTAGGTAACCTGGGTTTTTTGATTATCTGTAATCCGTTATCATCAGAATTAAAATAAATAAATGACTGGAATATTTAACGAAAGTTTGAGTCAGAAGGAATAAAAAAGACCTTAAAATTCTTTTGTTTGTTGTATATTTTTTAATTGATACAACTTTTGTACATTTTTTGTACACTGTTAGCTGTTTTGACTGGTAGCGATGCAGCTAGTCGTCTTTTAGCGTAAAAACAAAGCTTCACGTCACAGTGTGAAGAAATAAGTTCAATGTTTCATCGTGAATGTGACGGAGGAAGGGTAGAAGAAGTTCAAAATACAAACACTTAAGCAAATTACTGGGACTTAGAGTGTGTATTCAGGCAAAGTATGCAGTCATTTCCCTTCTGACTATATGCAAATGAGTCGAGGAGTGTGTGCATGCACTAACCGGTCTGTTGTCTTTGCATAACAGTGATGCCTGTTGTCTGTAAAACATCTGTTCTGCAAACAGAGCTCACCGAGTCTGCAGGTCATCAGAGGTGCAGGTTAAAACAAACTGAGCTCTGTGGGGCTGTCAAAGACAAAGACACACACACACACACAGACACACACACAAACACAAGTAACTGATCTCAGTGTCATGTGCGCTAAATGAGGTCAGATGTGTTTGCAGCAGGATCAGATAATAAGTGGTTGTCAGATATCGCAGCATGAGTGGGAGGAAGAGTCATCTCAAAATGTTGGTGACATTTGTTATTCGGCTTGTTTGGCCCCCCCCGACACGCCGACACGTCCATTTTTAGGAGCTGGTGTGTTTGGAGGCAGGTGCTAATTCTTCTTGTATTCTTTTGTTACTCATTGAGCTCTTTGAGCACTGAGACGTCATCAAACACAGACAACAAACCGTGGATCTGCAGATTTGTGACTCATTTACAGAAACAGTTCTCCACACGCGCTCCTCTTGTACTTCCCCTGCTGCGATACAGAGCACCACACTCAAACACATGAGCCTGAAAGAGAACGTGGAACAAGGAAACATTCTCACCCTTTGATTCCAGCGATCTAGAACAAAAGGTTTGTTTTACATGTAGCTGCTAAAGTAACAAGTGTTTCCAGCATTACTTTCCAGCCCCAAATACAGCTGCTCTGGAGACCAGTGGACCCCATTGTTTGGAACACACCAACAGGCCAATCCAAAAACAGACAAACACAAGTAAAAATCAAGGTTGTTTGGCTGACTGGATAAAAATTAGACAACGTTTGTGCACATATTGCTGTGTTTCCTAAAGTAATCTGCGACCAATGATACTGTCGTCATTGTGGCTGAGGCCCCTCAGGAGTCTTGTGGGAATCCGGATCGGGGTCGAGCAGGACCAGACTGATTTACAGCATGTTGAGGTTTAGTAGAGAGAAGAGAGAGAGAGCTGTGTTTTTCTCTGCTGAAAATGATTTCTGTGATCAGTTTAGTATAGATGATGGAGACTGTAGCTGATCTGACGGACAGAAAAAGGACAGAAAAGAAGAAGAAAGCTAAACGGGAGAGTAATATAGCACAGGCTAAAGGCTAAAACATGAGCTAAAGGCTAAAATACAAGCTAAACTGTTATAATGTTCATTCCAACCCACATGCAGCAGTTATTCTTCAGTGATCTGATCAAACTTGAGAGTCTGTCAATAAAATGAAGAGTGAGGTAACGTTAGCTCTGATTGGATTCGCTAACGTTACACGTTAGCCTACGGATACGTCTTTAGAGCACCGTTTACTAAACTACAGAACAAACTGACAAAGTTTACTTGCCATGTTTCAAACAACAGCACTATGTAACTGTTGATAAATGCCTTACCTTGTTGCGTTGTATCCTGTAAAAAGCTGTCTTGAAGAAAGAAAAGTAGTGTTAAAAAGAAGATCTCATCTCCATTCATTTCCAAAACAAACACACGCTTTGCTAAGAACCATGTCATCACGAGAGTGTGCGTCAAAAACTGCAGTTTCCAGAGAAGCCACATGAGGCTAACTCCCAAAAAAAGAGTCAAACTCAACTTACGGCCTTGTTGAAAAACTAAACTCTAAAGAGGAAAGAGAAAGTCAGCGGCTACAGATGTTTTTGAAACTCTGTGGTGGATAAATATTTATACAACCCTCAGTTTCTGAAATTAAATTGAGGTTTTATAGTTTAAAGCATGAAAAGGGGGCAGGGCAGCTTTGACTGACAAGACACTGCTTGACACTTATGCAAATTACTGAGCCTGACTTTAAGTTTTTTTTTTTTTTTTTTTTTTTTTTTTTTTTTTAATAAAAGCCTCCCTGGCTCGTAAAATTGAAAGTTATGGGCAAAATGCCAAACATGGGGCCTGAAAGTGAGCTCGAGGTGTGATGTTGTGCTGGTTGCATAATTTCATTTTTAGTAGTCTTTAATAAGCGTGAGTCAAAACCACCCTTTGTTGCTGTGTTGGGTTTATTGGTTTGGAATAACAATCTAACATCTGATCTTGCAGGATCAACCTCATCTGACACGGGGGAGATCGTCTCGAATGCTTCCTGGTAAATCGGGTTGAATGGGCTGGACTAAGATTCTTTGGCTGGACACACTGTTCCACTCATTTTTTTGTTTAAAAATACCATCCTTAAGAATGACTCATGTTCTGTCTGCACCTTAAAATAATATGCAAATTCTCTGGCTGGAATACTTGACAGGATACGCTTGACTGCAAGTATGCTCAAGTCAAGACATGGTGTGCTGCAGATGGAGTTCAGTTCAGAGCTGGAGGAAGGATACGCTCTTTGACTTCCGTGATGTTACTGTGAATAAAAACTCTGTTGCAACTTTCGAACATCAAACCTAACACAATAAAAAAAATTAAAAAATCAGATTGAAATTTAATTTGACCAACAAAATATCACTCCCTACTAATGATCCACACTTCTTACTAATCGACCCTTGATTATTATTTTTTTACACTTATTTTGTACAGTTTCATCTTTTCTTTTAGTGCAGTAAGGATGTATCACTCTTACCTCCTCTGTTCACTTTCTGCACTACCTGGTAACATCCCTCCAGCTGCCTCATTGACAAATTGTTTAAACAGAGCTACATTTACAACTTCACCATATTAAAATGTAGATGACATAGGAAAAAAAAGGTATCCTAAGGTGTTTTGCATTATGCAGCATCATTACGCAAGAAAAGATCAGCTTGATCTCTTCAGCATGATCTTTTCGAGGTTAGAGATCTGTTACTGTAAACAACGGGTCACATGTGTGAAAATGAGGCCCTCTGCTGGGTGTTAATTAATATGCAGTACCTGCAAACATTTGGGCTTCAAATGTATTTATATGTTTGATGTGTAAAAAAGGCAATTTTCTATTGTCCCATCATTGGAAAGAGGTACTAAAATTTCCATTTCAACACAGCAGTCCTCTGATTGGAAAAAATATAAATGAAATATGCATTTAAACCATCATTTATACATATATTTTTCTAATTTTATTATTATTTTAATTCATTTCATAATTTTTAATTTTATTTTTAAATTTTATGACTCGGTTTTATCTTATTATTGTATATTATTGTATATTATTGTATGTTATTATTTATTTATTTATTTATTTATTATAAAGTATCATAACTTTTACTTTCTTCTACTTTGCACTGTTAAACTGTTGCCGGGTTCTTTTTGTTGATTTTTTTTATATATATATTTTTTCTCTAAGAGTTTGTTAGTCACTTACATAAGTAAGTCTTACATAAACAGAGTTATTATTATCCCCATTAATGAACAAAAGCTGAAATATATTTTATGTATAGTGCCTAATTTTTCTCCTAAAAAGGTAAAGGTTGTAAAACTAACCTCGACATTTAAAAACCGTTTTAACTGTAACAGTAAACCGCTATGAGGTTGAAGACCAGATAAACTTCATTACCCAGAACCCCTTTGCACTTTGCGCAGGCGCAGTCTGCGTCGGTATCATGACGCTGATTTTGTTGTCTTAACCCAGTTACTGTAGCTACAGCTCTGCCTTGTTTGTGAGAATTGGTGACTTTATGTTGCAGTTATGTAGCACACAGGAGGAGGACTTTACCCCGCTGGGAGCTGTTAACGTTAGCCGAAGTGACTGAGCCTTTTCCGGCTTGTGTCACTCCTTCGGCTCCGTTTGTCAACAAGCGAGCTAACGAAGCTAGTTAGCCACACAGGCTGCTGTGAGTTCTGCGATGAGCTGCTGTTTGTTTTTCTCGTCTCGGCTGGCTTTATAATTCAAGCTGCGTTTGTTTCGAGTGTTTTTTGAAAAAAAAAAAAAATACTTTGCACCCATTTTCCCCTCTTCTTGCTGTTGTCTCCATCAGGTGCGAAGATGTGGCAAATTGTCGGGCTCACACTGCTGGTCATTGTGGCCACAATTGTCTGTGCGCTGCTCTTCATGGGGTTTGGTAAGTTTTCAGGACATAACCTTGATAAGTTACTTACATAACGTGATAAAACCATCTGTGGCTGCTTTAGCTCGAGGCCTGTTTACATGTGTTTGATTACACTGATAAGAAGAGGCTGCAGTAGCTGCTAACTGAGCGGCTCATTTTGTGTGTCAGATAAATAGTCTCCTCGTTTACCCTCTTATTCTCCACCTCTTCCCTTAAAATCTCCTGTATTTGTAGGTCAGGGTGTATTGAATGTCTTACTTTTGAGCGCAGTAAGGGGTTTCTATTTTTAACATGTGAAGGGGAGCAGTCTGGCACATGTCTGTTCTAAAACATGGCTGCCCCTTCTTGAAGTCTACAGGTGTGTGTGTCCGCTCTGTTCCACACAGTTTCCATCTTCCTTTTCCTGACATGACTTCAGCTTTCAATCTACAGACACATGGCTCGTTGCGCACAGTTAATACAGAAAATCAGAGCATGGGGAAGTTAGATCACATGAAATGCGACTCTTATGTAAAACCAAACCTCTTTAATTTGTTGTTCTTAGTGGTTCTAGTTTAGTTAACAAATATTGAAAGAGCATCAACAGCATACTTACAGAATTATAACTGTAATATTTGAGATATCAATAAATTTGTTTACATGGTTACAGCATGACCATGCAAGTTAATTAGCATACCGTAGTTTTGTACGAAGTAGAGATTGACAGTGACCTGAGTTATGATAATGTTATTTATTTCATTGTGAACAGGGTTGGGAATATGGCCTAAAAATAAAATCCACCGTTTTTTTTCACTTGATTTATGATTTTAATTGAATTTTCCCCTCCCTAAAAAGAAAACCCCAAAGCTCTCCCAGTGACACAAAAATGACATAAATCAAGTTTTGCCTCGATGTTGTCAAAATATGTTCCCAAACCAAACTGGATTTCCCTCTTGAAGTTAAAGTGTGTGTCATAAAATGTTGATTATGCAGTTCAAACGTAGGCAGGTTTGACATAAACACTCCAGGCTGAGTATTTTCACAGCTTATTAACATGAAACTCTCTGATCAATATTTAATCTCATTTTTTAAAAAAATAAATAAAAGCCTTTAAAAGTCCAAAAAGTGCAAAACCAGACAGGGTCTACCATCATGAAAACTGTACATTTTTCAAAAATTGCAGCAACTTACAACTGGACTAAGGCAAAAAAAAACCTTAATTTTAAAATTTTTTAATCGTCTGCAGAAAATAATTCAAATTAATCGATTAAATCGATATATTGCCCAGCCCTAAATGTGAATATAAAGTTTGTCCCATGTAGTGATAGACCGATATGTTTTTTTCAGGGCCGATACCGATACCAATTATTAGACGAGAAGGAGGCCGATAACCGATATTTGCAGCCGATATTCATTTGCAGTAAAAGTGAATATATTGACATCAAAATTTTGAATAATATAAACTCTGATCCTTAACTTTTTTTAAATGCCTTTCAGCACATGTTTATTTAACATGTTCCAGGCTCAGCAGCATGTCTTCTAAAGGTAAATACAAATTTAAACTAATAAATAGCTCCCTTAAGTTTTCTACAGTATAAAAACTGTTTCAAAATTTCAATAGAACTAAAATGTTTATCTCTTTTTTTTTAACTTCAAACAATAACAATAACATTTTCAAGGGCCAAGCAAGCTGTGAAAGTTATAATAAGTTCATAGACTGAGAGATAGTCACGATGCTAATTGCGTTAGCCGGTCAATGGGATTTTCCATTCATGTTAGCATTAAGCTAGCGGACTTTCGCTAACCGAAGCAAAGTAGTTAAGAATAGCTTTCCTTTGCCAAGTTTTGAAGTGACCTATTATTGGCCGTCGTATTTAAAAAAAGGCCGATAATCGGTCTATCCCTAGTCCCATGTCATTTCTCTTCATAAACATGTGATGCAGTTGCATTATTTTTCTGTTAAGTTCTCACATGATTTTTGAGTTTGAGTGTTTTGGCCATGTAGGGCCTCCATAGAGTAGACGGTGAGAAACACCGTGCAGCAAGAAGCAGCTGATGAATACTTTTGATTTAAATCATTTTACAGAGCTGATGATTGTTTATCCAAATGTAACTGTTTCATCATCTGAAAAAACACGTGAAGGAGAAACTTTACGCCGTTGATGTTAAACGTTACTGTTGCTAAGGTTACATTATCAACACTGGCGTTAACGTTGGAGCCATTTTCACAGGCTTGAGCTAAATATTGATTAAAGTTATCCTTGCTAAGGTACCTCTCTCTCTCTCTCTCTCTCTCTCCCTTTACTCTGCTTTGTCGCCTCAAAACATGTCATAAACGTGCACAATTACTTATAGTTATAATACTTATTATGGACTTTATGTTTATGTGGATCCATTCATTCATTCTAACACAAATTTAAAACATCTGAAAATAAAAGATCATAATTCTGCTCGGCCGGCGTCTCTCTGTCCTTTTCGTCATCAGCACCGTCTGATTCGTCACCTTTTTCTGTCTCTCCTTCACCACCAGCCTTCTCCTCCTCTCTCTCTCTCCTCATTTTGTTTTTTAAACAATCAGCGACAGGTCGCTTCATTTGCGCTGCAGGTGAACACAACGGCTCTCTCTTTAGAGCCGGAGGGAGTGCAGGTGGAGGATACAGTCCGTGTGTTTTTGAGGGAGCATTAAAACATTAGCAGTTTTTGTTAAAATGAGAAAATAGAGTTAAAACTTTAGAAAAGAACATAAAATGTCTCTTCAGTGTTCAGTTTTCAGATTATTTTTTATGTTTTTTTAGGCGGTAGATGTTTTCATTTGGCAGGTTAAGACAGGAAACAATGAGAAGAGGGGAATTTATGGAGTGACGCGCAGCAAAGTGTTGTTGAAAAAATATCTCGTGATGAATTTGTTTCTTCCTCCTTCTTGTCCCTCAGGTTGGTATGTCGTCTGGCAGCTCTTCCTCTCCAAGTTCAAGTTCCTCCGTGAACTTGTCGGGGACGCCAGCACCCCTCAGGCCGAAACGCAGCCGTCCGAAACCAAGACTGAGCGCAGTACCGCGAACGCCCCGACACGAAATCGGCCCAGGACCGCACGCCAAAGAGTCGCCGCTGCAGAAAGCACTTAGACACGCACTACTCCCTCACTGTGACTGCGCATCAGCCCTCGACACGTGACACTCAGTTCTCAGCCCTCCTCGTCTCCACGACACTTTAAACTGACCAGGCAGACCTCCTGGTTCAAAGGGAAAAGCCATCACTGTCCATTTCTTCATGTCTGAGTGTGAACCGTCATGTGTGTGTGTGTGTGTGTCTGGGGGCTCCACTCGTGCTCTTCCAGCGACAGAGACCGCTGCTTTCATGAGCCCAAACTGCTTCCTGCCACCGCGTGGAGAAACATGAGTTAAATCTCTTTATTTACATGTTTTGATTAACAGAAGTTTGTCTTGGATAAATGTGGAACGAGTTTGTCTACATCATTTCAAAAACTGAACCAGTAGTTTGAAAAACTGACAGTTGTGTTTTTCTTTTAACGACGTGCAATGAAAGGAATGTCCGAGCTGTCATTTTGTTGTTTTCTTGCACTCTTATCACGAAGGGATGAGAGACGTGTTCGATCATGGCTCAAAAAGCCTCCGAGGAAGGATGACAAACGGCACGACTTCATTCCAGCTGTGTAAAAAAATGTGACCTTCTCACAACTTCACCTTCACCCTCCTCCTTCTTTCGTTTTGTTTTTAGAAAACTTGTTTTGTACTTGAAGAGTCAGGAGGATGTTCTGAAGAAATGGCCGCTGGTGTTCAGAGGCAGCTCGAGACATCAGGCGTTTTCAGACCAAACGGTCTCAGACCGTCCTCTGCTCGAGGACGTGAGACTCCTTTAAGGCTTCTTTTGACGTTTTTAACCAGTGCTGCTAAATCAGCATCAAACCAGAACAGATGGAGGACAAAGCAGAGCTCCGCCTCCTGTTTCATCACCTAACCCCTCCCCAAAAAGGGGGCGGGGTCTCCCAAAAGTTCCGAAAGCGCCTGATGTCATCTGATCCCACGGGGGGCTATGACACGACGCCCCCTGCTGCCCGCCCGCTGTCTGCACCTCCTCCTGCTCCCTGTGCCTCTGTCTGCTCCTGTGCCTGTCCACACAGCATCCACTGTTTGTTACACGGCCTCCTTTTCTACAGCTGACTGCTCTCATTACAGGGATCCTCACTGCTGGCCAGGGCCTCGTCTGTATTTATGTGACCCTCTCCCTCCAGGTTCAACTCATGTAACTGTTGCACCTTTTTATCAGAAGTGATTCTTTTTGTTTTTTTTCCTTCAGTGGAGCTGAAAGCTTCAAATAAATAATGTAAAATTTAACACGTGGAGGTCTGATGTGTTTGTTCTGAAGGAAAAGTCACTTTGAGGGACGTAACTGCACCTAAAAATTATTATTATTTTTTTCATTTTTTTATATCAAGGCTGTAGTACGGAAGAAGATTAGGGCCACTAAAAAAAAATAATGTACAATATTTTTATTAATGATTATTTTTCTGAGAAAAAAAGTCACAATGCTGACTTTTTCCTCAGAATAATAATAATAATAATAATAATATTATTGAAAATTAGTGTTCATCAAGCTTTTATCAACTCTGGCTCCTCATTGCTTCGACATTTTGAACATAGAATAATTTATTCTTTATTGATCCCCCATGGGGGAAATTTCGGTGTCACAGCAGCAGCTCATGTCACAACAATCGGTACGAAGTGGAGAAATGCAGTAATAAAAAAAGAAAAGTAAAATAGTAACTTAAAAAAAATAGAAAAGGGGAAAAAATAATAACTTTCACTTTTTACACAAGAACAAAATAAGTACAAGAATATGCAATGAACAATGACTGCTGAGACGAGGTGCAAAAAAGTCTGTAATTTTGAATATTGAGGCATAAAAGTGAGTCCAGGTTTGTTATGATATGCTGCCAAGTCTTTAATGTTTCCAAATCAAGAATACCCACAAAGCAAACGCTGCACAAATAATTTGAATGATGTAAAGACGTACAGAACGTCACTGCAGTATTTACGTTTTGTGTCGTTATTATTGCACTCAAAGGGACAGCATTTAAAATTCCACCATGTTGTTCAAAAACAGGAGTTCAGATTGCAGATTTTAGTTGATAAAGAAGACCATCTAAATAACTTCTCAAAATGACATCGAAATAAATTTTGTTTAAAATAGAATAGGATAAAATGTACTTCATTAATCTTTAAAGGTAAATTCAGGTTTCTGGCAGATGGAATTTTAAAAATCTCAGAAGACACACATAAAAAAGCAGTCCCACCAGACTCAGGTGTCCATCTCCTGACTGTGAGGGTAGTTGCAGGCTGCCTCAGCACACAGGGTCCAAAACACCATCCCTGATTTACAAATAAAGCCAGTTTCTGTCTGAAGGTATCAGAGTAGAATCAGCATCATGTTCATTGCCAGGTAGGTTTTCACACATACAAGGAATTTGTTCTGGTGTTCTTAGTGCAAAAATACAAACATGTAATTTAAAATGAGATAAAGACTAAGATTAAGAATTAAAATAAAATAAGGTGCAATCACTTAGTATAAATACTGAAGTAAAAAAATATAAAAATATGATAAGAAATAAAAAGATTTTAAGAAAAAGAGACTAAAAATATGATACAGAATGTTATTTACATAATTACAGTCACATGAGGGGTTAATGTAACCCGTATTAAAGTGTTAAGTAAAGCCAGGTCGATCCACACAGGAGTCAAAGATAAGCAGAAGAACTTCTAAATGGTACACATGTTAAAAAAACAAAACAATAAAAACAATCCAGAAATACTTCAATTAAAAAAAAGAGTCTGTATTTAAAATATTAGTGTCACATGTAGTTTAAAAATTAGCCTGGCATACGTCCAAATAACACTCCTTACTGAAACTAAAAACAAACACAACGTGCATTAAGATAACCTTTTTTACAACTCCAATATTTCAGGTTGAAAATGTTTAAAACAGCTTCATCTTTCAATCAACTGAGTACAATTATTCAACGGTAGAAAAGAGACACTCGGAAAATAAACACATGAACTCAGTTTGTGTTTTTCACCCAGTTTCACCACAAGGTGGCAGCATGACGCTGACAGAGAAAAGGCTCTGCAACAAAGGAAAGCTTCACATTAGCAGGAAAAATACACTTAAAAATTTACACGAGCATCTGTTTTCAACAAACATGCTTAAGAATAAGAAATTTGAATTTCTGGCTTGTGTTTAGATGACCTTTAGTGACCTTAGTGTCCATTATGCACTCAAAAAAATGAAGCACTGACTTAAATTAAATTAAATTGAATTAATTAATTTATGTCAACCGGCTTCATGTGAAGGTTTTAGGATAAGATCAGGTTCACCTTAGGTGACCCTAAAATTATGTTTGAATTAAAGTCTCTGTTTCATTTTTTTGAGTGTGTGTGGAGACAAGAAAAGGATTTATTTTTAATTAAATGTTTATCTCTAAAGTTTTACTTCCACCTTTTTGTTTTAGAAACAGTTTAATGAAGTGTACACGCTAACACTGACACTCTTGAAGGGAACAGTGCGGCTGTTTTCTTTTTGAGTGGAATCCGCAAACAAAAACACATGTCCGAACAAATAAAATGCTAAAAATACAACAAATGCTAACACACACACACACATTAAAAACACACATCTGAGCTGCAGAGGACTCGTCTGTGGGTGTTTTCAGTTTACTCTACCAGCTGGTTTTATGTTGCTGCATTCATTTATTTCCCAGACCTCGATGCTGCGAATGAATCGACTCTGTGTCTATTACGGTTTTATCTTTCTGAGAGATCAGCGAAAAGATAAGAGCTCTGGCACCAAACAGGAAAAAAAAAAGAAAAAAATGACTTTTTGTCCGTGGTATTACTGCTTCTACTTCAGATCTGGATGCTTCCTCCACCACTGCAAGGACATAAATCTAATTAAATGTAATGAAGAAATATTTAGAGCGCCGTAATAGATACATTTCACTGCGGTAAGACTCAAAAGTGGAGTATCCAGACTTGCAGAATATCCTGCATTCATCATCCACTTTAAACACATGCAGAAAATTAAGAAACCATGCGAACGGTAAATTGACTTTGAGGCAAACCTTCTCTGGTAGTTTAGTTCCTACAAATGATGCCACCTCTCCCTCAGATCTGGCTCAGTTTGTCTCTGCCTGCAGCTGGGCCCTTTCTTTCTTTCTTTTTTTTAAAAAAGCAAACGAGGCCCCGTGGAGCTTCGAAGCTGTAATTTCAGAGCCTGCAAATACTTTACAGGAAATGATTGTGGTAAGCCAAGGAAATGACATAGACTCTGCAGTGCTCCTCTAACTCTCTCTCTTAATATTTACAGCTGAAACCACCCTCAGCTCTCCTGCTGTTGGCTGGAGGTAATGCACATTCACCTCCCTGCTGACCTTTAACTGTCAGTGCGTTCGACAGGCAGGTGAGCAGCTGACTTCTCCTGCAAATTTCCATCTCAGCAGTCCAACACCTGTTTGCTGTTTCTCCAGCTCGACTAGACAGTATCTCATCGGGGAGCGAGGGGACTACTGCTCCAGGGGATTTGAGCTAAAACGCAGCTTCAGCTCTCTGTCTCTGCAGCACCTTGCGTAGTTGTGTGCAATTGTGGTAAGCCAAAGACAGCCATTTACTAGATGTTTGGCAGGCTGCCCCTGGTGACAGACACACACAGAAGCTACTGCTGCCGTGCAGTGCAGGATTGAGTGGATATTTTGAAGCTGCCAGGACTGAAATAAGTCATTGACTCACTATGCACTCCCCAGGTCTCAAGCATTTATCAGCCAAAAGCTATTTTTCTCACTTGTTTATGTGCACACCATGGCATGAGACACCCTTATTACTGCCAAATAAAGGTAAAATAGACTGCTAAACAAAGAGCAGCAAGTCCAAGCCAGCCAGAATAAGCTACTGCTAACTTTAGCTAAAGATAAACATAGCGTATCCATTTGTAATCAAAAACACAAAAACAAACTTTTCCAATGAGTCACAGCTTGATGAATTAACAGAACTGTAGAAAAATTCATAACACTGCAGAAGAATGCTAAACCTCAGCTAGTGGTAGCTAGCGTTAGCTTTGGCAGCTTTGACTTCCATATTTGAAAATTCTTTATTTCCTCCTTCCAAAATAAATGTTAACAAAATAATTAAAGGGACTTAAATAAATGAATCCTTTGAGCTACTGGGCCTTAAATGATCTCAAGAAATCAACAAGAGTGCAAGTGCTTTTATTTTGTAAGTATAAGCCCCCCTCAATAATCATACTGAGATCATGCTAACAGTATTTATTTGTAATTTTTGGATTATACAAAGTCAATGCTGTATCATCAGAATTTAATGCAGCTGCAGCTTATCCTGTTATAGACAACTAAACAAAATAAGCTAATGTTCAGCTAACAGTAACTAGATTTGGAGAGACAAAGCTACTTTGGGCTAATAGCTTCGGCTTACTAGCTAATAGCGTGGACAACTTGTTTAAAGACACTGTAAACCAATGCTAGCTATTGCTGTACATGTAGACTCTTAAAGCATCTTAAACGGTAACTAGTTAACGGAAATCAGCCTAAAATTAAAGTAAAATATTTTATATGTGGTTTGAAAAACAGTAAATTCAACTAAATACTCTTTTAAGTAAATAACGTTTGTACACTTCTGCCTGGATTCGGCCCACTGGACGCGCTAACGGTCGTGAAATACGTATAGTCACGTGACGTGTTCGTTGCCAGGGCAATGCTAACCGTCAAGTTTTGAGTTCACAGGTAAGTAAGTATGTAGTTTCTGTCGTAGCCTGCCATCTACTCGCCCCGTTTCTGTGTCTCCTTACTTGTTTAAAGCTTTGGAACGACTCAAAATGCGAGTGAAATGATGTTAACGGTTCAAACTCTTGTTTAGATTCGATTTAACAGTGTTAGCACGCTAACGCTAGCAACATGTCACACGCTAATGCCTACGGTTAAGCTGCTAGCAAAGCCGCTTCTTATTGTGTAGTACTTTTGGATGATTCATTAATTCTTGAATGTCATTAATGATAAAATAACACAGAATTACAACCTGTTACAACCTGAAACTATTTCCTTTACTTCACTCTTTCTGCTGTTTTGGATCCCAGGCTTTTAAAGGCCCATTAGCAGAGGATGTGTGTTTATTACAGACTCTTTAGTTTGACCTGACATCTCCTGATTTGCCGTGTTTGTGTGCAAGTTGTGTTAAACGGGAACTCTTAAAAAAGTCATTGCGAATTCCTGTCTTTCTCATCTCCCTGGAGAGCTCAGAGAGGAATGCAGTGAATAATAAAAACAGTGAGATTGCTTCTAAGTGCCAGCCTGTGTGAGCTCGTAGGGTTTTAATGAGATTTCCTGATTGGAAGCTTAAAGGGGGGACGATTTGATGCCTTACTGTGGTGCTGGCCTTTTTTTCTTCATATGGTTCAATCAATCTGTCCATGGAGCAGCTTCTCTACAGGGAGACTCTATATTTCACTCAAGTTACAATGAAAGAGTGAAAAAGAAGGGCAGGAATGATGTAGAATCAGCCAGTTTTAAGTTGTACCTCAGAGCATTTAACTGTAGTTTTCCTGGATTTTTGTTCCCAAGAGGTTTTTACTGGACGTTTTATTGATTCGCATTACTTAGAACCAGAAAATGTGCAGGTCACTCTTGAAAAACACAATTCCCATGGTCCAGAAAGCATTCATCGCAGCGTCTCGTCCTTTGGTTGCCCCTCATTATTTCCTGCATGTCATATCTAATGTTCGACGAGCAAAGTGAGGAAGTTTTTGGCACGAGAACTTCATCCAGCAGCCTCGTCCGGCTGACTGTGAAATCCTCCCAGTCCTCATAGCTTACAGATGCCTTTTTTTAAGATGATGAATACAAATAACTCTGATCTGTTGTGACTTGGAATCAAAAATATCCCGCGGGGCGCGCAAGAAATTGATGAAATCTGACAGGATTTTGGTCTGCCTCTCTTACATAAGAAACCAAAAGCTCTCAATGTTATTTTATTTGTAAATGTAGCCTTTTTTTAAACTTTTATTGCTCAACTTTTCCTAAAAATGTCTGTTTCTTGATGTGGTTTTAATATTTACTCAAGGCATTCGTATAGAAAGATGTTTTTTAAGCTTCCAAAAACCCCTCATAATATGAAACAGATACTTTGTTTCATCACATCACAATGAAGGATTTCCTCTGTAGCAGCGTTACCAAGTTAAAATGTGGATTCATGTGCATCCATAAATTTCAATGCTGCCCTACATACAAAACGGTTCATTTATCATGAAATCCCTTTTTAAAAAATTATTGTTATGACTCTAACATGACTGAGTAATCAAATGAGCTCCATTTTCTTTCGGACAGGATGATGAAGCCAGAGTACCTGGAGAAAACCGACGTACACAAGAGGAGACGATGCAACCTCGACACAGAAAGGCTCCTGCTGCTCAGCCGGGGGAATTGAACCAGGGATGTTCCTCTGTGAGTTATCCGCGATAAAACCGAAAACCGATTCAAAATTTACAGTTTAGAATGAAAGTTATGTTTCAGTTTGATCTAAGACAGAATAACTAAAGACACTTACATAACCAGCCAGCATCTGCTGAGACTGTGCATAAACTATTGAACAAGTTTTTTTTTTACTTGAAGGTCAAGTTTCATGATCAGTTATTAGATTTAATCCCTCCTGAGGTTTTCTGAGTGAAAACCAAAAGATGCGATTGAATGCACAAGTTATGAGAAAGTGATTTTGGACACAACCCGCGTCTTCTGAGGCACTTCTTCACCCAGATGTGTTCAGTCTTCTGTTAAATGTTTTCACTAGATGGCGCCCCTACTCGGTGTATTGTACAGTTCAGAAAAAGGTTGCACTGCATGCAGGTATTGGGTTGTGCCGCTGTGTGCGCGCCTTGTTGTATTACCGTATTTTCTGGAGTAGAAGTCGCGCAAGGAAAAAACATCATCTACAAGTCCTACTGGACTATAAGTCGCATTTATTTGAATTGATTTGGTAGGTTTACAGTGTTTCCAGAGAAAACTATTTACATAAAACTTTGAGAAGTATTTGTATATTAAGAGGTTTACATATTTCTCCTACAGCACCTCATATCTGTGACCCCCCCCCCCACACACACACACACACGACCCTCGCCGTTTCTACTGTGAGTGTTGCCAGTTAGACATCAGGGCTGCACAGATAGTTCCTCATCAATATTCCTCATGTATGAGTTTCTTTTCCCATAAAAGTATCCAATAACACAGTTCCTCCTTTATTTGATGTATAAGTCGCGCCTGACTATAAGTCGCGGGACCAGCTAAGCTATAAAAAAAAAAGTGCAATAGTCCAGAAAATATGGTATGTTAATGAAGAGCAGAGCAGGCAGACATAATATCAGAGTCCCCGGGAGGAAATCCTGCAGCATGGGGTCCCGACGTACGAGAGGGGTGGCCTCAGTCCCATGTGAGTCGTAGCAGAGCCAATGGATGCCACTGTTTAAAGGGATAAGGAAAGCCAGCACGTCACACAACCGTCAGATTTTTCCGCCATTGCTCAAAAAATTCTGTTGAAGATGGAGAATAATCTGCTTCCTGTGTGGAGATTTTCCTACGTTTATAAGTCGTAGCAAACGGACATAAACTCTTTTTTTCTTTATGGTGTCACGTCAAACAAAACATCAGTACCAAAAACTTTCTCCGTCGGGGAGAAACGTCTTAGCTAAGTTTAAACTTAACATGTTAGAGTAAAAACGTCTTCCCTGTCTTCTTTCACAACACTTCAGCCTCTTTCCCATCTCCTGGGAACATCTCCGTGACTCTCACAGATCTGTTATGTCAGAGGAAATAAACCACACAGTCCCACGGTTTAAGAACAATCCTTTACTTTGTGGAGAGCCCCACACACATACGTACACACAAACATTTCCACATTAACATGATTTACACAGATATTTACTGTCACACCCAGCAGTAAGACACACTGACCACATTGTACAGGTACAAATGAAATTACAGGACTGGTTTTATAAGGTGCTTCATGTATAATATACGACAGGAATGTTGTGAAAATGTCTACATGATCCTACGGACACCAAAACTGCTTCTACACACACACACACATATATATATATTTATATAATCATACCATAATATAAAACAATCTAAACAAAAATAGAGCAAATATTTACAGAACGGACTATTTACAACATCAAAACAGGCTAACAGATGAAGAGCAATATATATATAAATGTTCTGTAAATATATAGATTTATGCTAAAATAATGTACACGTGGAGTCTGTGGCGAAACTGGAGCAACATGGTGACAATCACAAGTTGGCTAACTGCAGCAGCTGCTCTTTGAACTGTTGTGCGTGATGCGAGAGGTCTGTGACTCTGTCCACCATGTCCTGGATGGCGGCCGTGTTCGGGTAGTTCAGCGCGGCCGTTTTTGTCGCCGCCACCACCGTTTTTAACAAGTCACACAGCACGTTACTGGAGTTCATCACCCTGTTAGCTACGTCGGGCGCCGTCGCCTGCCTGGACAGGGTGTCGCCGATGAAGACCAGCTTGTGCGCGCTGAGGATGACGAACTTGCTGTGAGCCACGAAGATGCGCGGAGGCTGCCCGCTGCTGACGCAGCTGAAGAAGGCGTCCACGGCGCTGAGGAGCGTGGCGAAGTGCTGCTCGCACTGCTCCGAGTAGAAGCCCAGCAGCTGGCGGTCGCGGGCGCAGACGTGGGTGGAGGGGGAGAAGGAGGAGGAGGAGGAGGAAGAGGAGTCGGAGGGGGAGGTCATGCCCGAGTGTTGGTGTGAGATCCACTGTGTGATGTCATTCTCCACGGGTTTGATCACTTCCTGTTCCAGCTTCTTGAACTGATTGATCTGTGAAGGAAGAAACGAATCAGATTTAGATTATTTCACAGTTCTGCTTCATCCGATCCTTTTGGTCGGTCATGTTTGGTAAAAAAATGCAACTAAAATTCAAATTAGTGAAGCTCTTTACTGAGAGATAAAACCTCCAACATATCACCTGATGAGAAAAACGTCAATGTTTTTATGCCACTATGACCAAAATGCCTGTAAACCTATGACGGCAGTTTTAATCGACTCAGATTTGGTTCTTTATTCCTAAAAAAAAGACCAAATAAATGATATATCTTTGTGTTCTAAAAGGTTTTTCCATTTTTCTCCTTTTTATGGTATTTATTTACCATAAATACAACCTACAACCTGCGGCTCTGGAGCCTCATGCAGCTCTTTGGCTCCTTTGAAGTGGCTCCCTGTAGCTTTAAAAAATATTGAAGTAATAAATAAAAAAAAAAATTCTCACAGAGGGTTTTGATGGTTAATAAAATTCACACTAAACAAAATCATGATTTAACATTTTGTTGGACTAAACATGCATCACATCTCGCCTTTTAAGTCTGCCACCTGCCTCTCTCTACTTCACCTCCTGCAACATCAACAGCCCACAAATTTTCCTTTCACCTGTGGCTAACCTGAAGTTTCACACCCCAGGTAAGATAACGAAATCAACAAAAAGACAAACGAACTGCTTTTCGTAGTCCTACAATTTCATAAATTCTAAAAACTTCTTGCTTAGATATTTATTCTATATATTTTAACTATGTATTGTCTACGTATTGTCTTTATTGTGAAGGTAAAGTAGATTTTGTGGCTCCTGAATGACTTTAATTCAGGTGAGCTGAGGGAAAACAGCTCCTTTGATAGTAAAGGTTGCAGACCCCTGGGATTGTGGATAGAGCAGGAAACAGGGTGAGAGACATTTGGGTAAGTCACCGGGCTGCCCGCTCAAGGGTTGTTTTCCGCAACCTAGACCACTAGGCCATCTGTGCTCCAACTTTATGGAATTTCAAGGACAATGTTTTTTTTTTAGCACATTAAATCAGACTGAAAGTGGCAGTCTCACCTGCTCCTGTCCCAGCTGGACTTGATTCTGCTTTATGATGTTTTCTTTGTCCAGGAGCTCCTTCTGCTGACGCTCAAAGTCGTCTTTGCCCTGCAAGGGAAGAGAAATAAATGAGAGTTACAGAGGAGGCAGATTATCTATATGAAATCCCAGAGACCCCTGAGCCGAACCATAAAACTTCCATCGGGATGATACGAAGCATTTACCTGCAGGTGAACGTAATCGTAGTCCTCCATCCAGCTCTTCACACACTTCTCGCTGTTGTTCATGTTGTCTTTGTCCTGGCTGGACGACACGGGGAACGGTTTGGTCTGTCCTCCGTAGTTGTCGTTATCGGAGGATGGGGAGGTGAGCGGGTGGATCATGTTCTCGTCAGGTGTGCTACCAATGGAGAATGAACCGTCCATGTGCGTCCGCCTGAACAGCAGCTCTGCATTGCTGCCTATCGTGGACGCCAGCTGCTTGACGTCATCAGGGACAGTCCGTGACACCATGACGAAGCGATCCAGGTCGTCACTCTTGTTGTGCTGTCTCCCAGAGGAGGCTAAGGTGTTTATGGCCCAGTTGCAGTTCTCCAGAGTTTGGTAGATCTGCAGGAGGATCTGTTGTGAGTCCTCAAGGCGTCCCAGCTGTCTTCTGAGTTTACTGTGCAGGCTGGAGTCTGACAGAGCGGTGGCGTTTGCTGCGGCCCCTCTACCAAACACAACAAAGTCCCCTAGAGCAGCCCGCACTCTGTCCAGCACTGTGCGCACGTCGTTGGCATGACGCTCCATGAAGGGGAAAGTTCTCCAGTGAGGGGAAGCTGCCATCGAGTGCACAGCTCCGACTGCAGTGTCCACGCACTGCTGCAGGCGGTGCAGCCTCTGCACGGCAGCGTCCAAATCCAGGGCGAGCCGTCCCTCAGAGGGGGAGCCTGTGGAGGACGAGGATGTGGACATACTGCTGCGTGTGCTGCCTGTGCTGGAGAAGGACAGACGGTTCACACCATCCGTCACGTCTGCGACAGCACGAGCATCCTGAGCCGGGATGTCGTAGATGCCTTTGCTGCCGTCTCTGTCGGCCGGCGAAGATCTGGGGTGAGATGTCTGCATTCCCCGAGGGATGTCGTACACGTCCCTCTGCGAACCCACCCCCGAGTGAAGAGCGGGTGGAGGAACATCGTAAATGCCTTCGTTGCTGTTGGTGTTGGGGTGTTGATGGTGGGCAGAGGGCTCTGCATTTGGGGGGAAGTCGTAGTGGGACTGGGGGCTCTGGGTGGGCTTGATGAGGGCAGGGGGCGGCACATCGTAGATGCCTTCCTGCTTGTGTTTGAGAGGCTGCGGGAAGTCGTAGTTCCCTTCCTGGAGGGCGGGGTTGGTCCTGCAGGGGGGAACCGAGTAGACCTGCAGACGAGGACAAATGAGAGGTTAAGCTCCAAGAAAATTACCTTCATGCAGAATAATTACTTTCCAATCAGCCTCATAATTACCAGTTTAAGGAAATTAACTGTCAAATAGCTTGATACTCCATGAGACGTTTCATGGACTTCGCCAGTAGCCTGTTTGTGTAGCTCGTGGCACTTCAACGTGGCAGAAAACTCTACACTGCAGCTGTTTCTTTTAACACACACTGTTCTTCATTGTCCTGAGCAGTAACAGACTATCATTCCTTCTAAATCAGGAACATGAAGTTACCACTTTAATCAAGGACAGCAAGTGATAGGGGTGAACAGAGGACACTTTTACTACTGGTGGTTTACTGTAAACACATGTATACATGCAACAGTAATCAGATTTCTGTCCCAACCTTGTTTTGGGAGAACGGCTTTCTTATTTAACAGAATCAAAGACCGAAAGCTTTGGTTCAGAAGCTTCTTTAGGTTGAGTTTTTTTTTTTTTTTTTTTTTTTATAAAAATAAGGACAAATAAAGTTATTTTCAGTGATATTTTCCCTACCTACCTTATGCTAATGGCAATAAACCTTACACTGTTGTTAAGTCTGTTTATCGTCCTTTTAAATGGTGCCACATTTGTAAGAAAAATGCATTTATAGGAGCGCAGCAGAGCTGAGTATTTGGGTCGCGCCAATGAAAAATTTGCCAAATCTTCTCTGCCGATGCCAAAAAAGCTTAATCTGCCCGCTGACTCTTGTTTGGTGAAAGATTATGAAACCAGAGGTTGGCTACATGCAGTCCGTTCCAAATTTTCGGAGCAAAGCGCCGTCGGCCATCTCATTCTGCAAACCGTCCTGCAGACTTCTCCAGGTTTTTTTCTTCTTGGGACGCCCAGGTTCATCGTTACATCTCTATCCCTGCAGGTCGTTGTCGCGGCGACTTTTCAACCACAGGTAAGAGGCGACATCCTTCCTCTTTTGTACTGTTTGTAGTTATGTCTGAAGCCTCAAACTAACTCTCTGTGCCCCACAGAAAGACCTCGATGTGGTATAAGTGTGTTCACAATTCTCCTCTGCTCTCTGTATCGCACACGGCTGAATTCCGCTGAATTTTTTTTTGTTACTTACACAATTACCACAAGAGGGCACTTTCGGTAAACCAGCAGGTAGACACAATAAAAGGGGCACAGGTGAAGTAGTGATTTAGGGAACAGGAAGAGCACACAGTTTTTACCGCTTATAGACATAAGAGTTACCTTCATCACACTTCTCACCTCTGAAGTAAGTTTTCTGAACTGTTTTTTTTTTATTTTGATCAATAAAAGCAAAGAAATAACGTGACAATAACCACGGATTGGACACTTGACTAATTCAAGCATGACAGAAACATCTCACTCCCGCACCCTGACAGTGACTAAATCAAACCAGAATAGTCAGTACACACAGAGACGAGTACACTCCGTGTAGTGGACAGAGAGTCCTGAAAAATAATGTCACAACCACCAAGAAGACCACAAGAGATGCAAAAAAACAAACAAAAAAAATGCCTTTTTTGAAACGCTCCCAGACCCCATATGCCAATAATTGGCATTGGCATATGAAAGATTTCTTTTGGTTTTTGGTTTCTGCCAAGAATTTTAATTTCCATGCATATATGTCTGACACTGTTTGCCATCTCGCTGGATGCTGAAATCCTAAATTTTGCACCACTTCTTAATTCGTCTTGCACCTGTACATACAAGCTAAAGTCTCCTGCCTACACTGCCATTATTTCTTTTTTTTGTATTTTTATAAAACGGCTTTAATTCTGTTGAATTGAAATTTGTGTTCACTTTGTTAAGAGGTTTGATTTGGGACACTTTCTGTTTTCTCTTCTTCTTCCTTGATACGTTAAGAGTTAAAGCAGCCATATTGAATGTTTATTTCTTCTGATTGTTACTGGGCTTTATAATTAGAAGCATTAAGATTGGTAAAAAGAGTGAGTTCATTATTCTTGTTTACGTGACATTAAAGAAATCAGCTAACTGGAAAAGGCTGATGGTTTCAGTGCATAAAAAAACCATCAACGCTCCTGCAGTTAGACTTTGAGGAAGTGAAAGACCCTCTGGCTTGTGTCGATACTTATTTAAAACCTCAAACCTTCTGCCTCTGATTCCTTCCTCTAATGCAAAGTCAAGAGCCACTCTCAGCTCTGACCTCCCACTAACTGAACACAGAGCAGAGAGCATGATGGGAGCGCAGCGGGCTGAATTAAACGGTGGCCTGTAAGTGATTTCCATCAGCCTTGAAATGCACTCTCTGCAGCTAGACAGGCCTACCCCAAAACTGTAATTAGGAATGACGCAAATAACAGGTCCCGGCATATTTCAGGTTATTACAAACAAACTGATGGCTCTCGGCCCGGTCGGGTCTGGCAGTCTGGTGAAATCTTAGAGGGTCTGGAAGGAGAAGAGTTATGTCCCTGACACTGAACCGTACTCTGGGAGTTTTGGTTAAACTCTCCTGGCAGGCAAAGCTTTCATTTACAGCAGCCGCAAGAATGTCATAAATACGGCATTTGACGTTTTATTCATTTATTGCAGACAATTAAGAGAAATCCTAGGAACAGTATCAATAAACATAAAAATAATACTTTCTGCTTCTCTCTTTTTTTCGTCTGCGATAAATGGAGCGCGTGTGAGCTGCAGCCTGTTGTCACGGTGTTGACGTGTTCGCTTACCCCTTGTGAAGAGGGAGGGATGTCATAAACGCCCTGTGTCCTCGGGTCCATCTGAGGAGGCGGGACATCGTAGACGCCCTGGTTTCTGGCAGCGGGAAACATCTGACCAGGGGGAATATCGTACACCTGAAGGAGGGGAACATGCGACAACGATCAACATGAGAAATGAATAAAATTTAAAGTTTTTTTTTTTACTCCATAAAGATTTTAAATAAGTTTCCTTACATTGTAAAATACTGTGGGATTATGGGAAATGTTGTTTTCCTTGCTATTACTTAATGTATCTCAGACAAGGTCATAAAATGATGTTTTATTTCTGTGTTGATTGATTTAAATAGTATTTTAAGTTGTTTTTATTTATTTGTATGAACTCATTTTGGAGGATAAATTATGGAAGCTTGAAAGAAAATCTTTTCTGACCTTCAGCTTTTAAAAGTATAATTTGGTGTTGGAGTTTAAGCCCCTTGTAAAAGTATTTGTGAGTAAAAGTAAAATTAAAACCCCAACTAGGAAAGATTTAAAACTGCATCTGCAATTTTTTTTTTCTTAGCATTTCAACTTCGAAGTATAAATTGTTACACCCGCAAATAATCCAGTATTCTAAGTAACTATCTGTGTTTTGGTGAAAATCAAGTACTGAAGGGTTTCAACAGCTCGAGGCGAGATGACAGGACAAAACTATAATTGAGCAGGATCTCTTCTGAGAAATTGAGGTCAGTGCAGCAGAG
Organism: Labroides dimidiatus; assembly: GCA_030710495.1. NCBI lineage: Eukaryota > Metazoa > Chordata > Actinopteri > Labriformes > Labridae > Labroides > Labroides dimidiatus. Next base: position 28,332,328 of record CM061155.1, read on the forward strand.
AACAGGATGTGTGGTTTTAAAAAAATACAGAAAAAGCTGAAGATCAAAGAAGTTTGTTTCTCTGTGACAAATAAAAACCTTCCCTGTTCCCTACAAACTGTCCTAATGTCCTACTATTAAATCCAGTTTTTACTTTATTTCTTTGTAAATAAGTGTTAAAAAATAAAAGTACATTGTTGCCAAATTGTTACATTGCAAATATGTGTTTATTTTTCAAACTTCAATCCTCAAATCAACCAAAAAAACACCAAACAAGAGTCAGTAACAGAATAAGGCGTTTGGCATTGGCAGATTAAGACTTCATGATGAGGTTTTTAAGTTGTCAGAATGATGTAAACTCGCTGTGGGAATGTGAGACACCTACCCCCTGTGATCTGCTGGGTGGCACATCATAGAGGTCCTGCTGGTTGTGCTGACCGGGGCTGTAGCTGTAGGTTTGTCCCACTCTTGTTGGGGTCACCACCTGTCCAATCACAGCGGGGAGGAAGAGGCAAAGAATTAGAGCTCCTGTCCAAAAAGAAAAAAAAAAAAAGCCGAAAAACACGACTCCCCTGGAGCAAAGCAGCAAATTGCAAACACACCCGTCCTGCCACCCAGCTGCAGAGAACGTACAGTTTGTCCTTCATTGTTTCAGCCTGTTTTTAATCCCAGTCCTCGGCTGACCCGGAGACAAGAAGTGATTGCAGTTGGGCACGATTTACTCGAGCACCAGAGAAAGGCCGACATCCTCCCTGATTCATACTGTTTGTAAATATGTAAACAGAGTCTGAGTGGGAACTATTTCCTGTAGACTATTCACCGTATAACATGGTAAATCACACTGAGTCAATAAAATGATCAAACAAATGGTCTAGAAGCAAAAAAAAAAATCTCGTAATTCTGTGAAAAATGGTAAATGGGTAAATCCTGGGGCCAAAACTTAGTTTTATTTTAAGTTGATGAGCTGCTTGGTCTACCCATTGTTACACATCTGTTGTTTATCAGAATAATCTTTCTGTTTATTAATTTGTCAAAATGAGAGCTACACTGGGACCACGAGCAGGAAATAAACCTATCTAGTTTTGTCTTCTTCTTCTCTTTTATGTAAAAACAACTTACATAGTGAAAACTGATAGCAGACAAACAGTGTCAATTAGTTTGTAGCTACCTCTACTCTGCGAACGTAAGCTCTTATTTTCTTTTATATGCTGTCTAGCCTCTATTGAAGTGCCAAAAATCTGAAGCTTGAAAGAAAGGGGGAAAAAGTTGGTAAAATTAAGCCAGCTAACATCAGCTCAAGATAGCTAGCAGTGTTTACTTCACTGTAAAGCTGCATACTAGAAACAAATTTATTTTTTCTCGAAATGTCGTATAGCCTGTCTTAAAAAGCCAACAACACTCTAGCTTCAAAACACTGGGAAAAAAGTCAGTAAAGCTGAGCAAGCTAATATTAGCCAACAGTAGCTAGTGGACATATCGGACAAATTAAGATAGAAACAGTCAAACTTCTGAGATACATTTTGGATTGGTGTGAGGAGAAAGAAGTTCACAACCTTAAAGCAAGCTAGCAGCTACTCAGACTAAGCTAGCTAGCCGGAAAAAGATGCTCCAAGTGCAGCAATGAAATAAGCTAGACTGTGTTAAACTGTGTTGAAATGTCATGGTTAATTTGCAGATGTACTGTTTGTCTTTTTGTGTAAAAATTAAAATATATGGAGTTAGCAAAACTAGGCTACATTTCAACAATTCAATTTCAAATTAAACATTCTGATTATACTACATATAGAAGCAAACATTCTGCTAGTTTCCCTTAACCTGCTATTTTTTATAGCTACACTTTCCGTTCTCCTTCCCCCCCATCAGTACTAATCAGTCCATCCACACCTCCTAATCCTTAAGTTTCCGTCCCTCCCCCGACATTGTCCCTAAAAGCAGAGCTGCAGACCTCCTTGCTGCGTCAGACAGACAGAGGAATGCCGGGAATGTCCTCCTGAGCCCCGTACTCCTCTCCTGCCCTCACGTACCACCATCACCACACTGGAATGAGCAGGGTTCATTAACAGGGCTCCAAAATAAGAACCATACGCATTGCTTACTGGCAGAAGGAGAAGTCTCTGGGGAAGTATAAGACTTTAGTCCCAGAATCCGTTCACGAGTGGCTCTATAGCTGACTTAATATCCTTATTACATTTCTAATACTGTGGAGACGTTTAATCGGAGCGTGAGCAGCAGGAGCTGTAACCTCAGCCAGCTAAGAGCGGGATTACTGTTTCTGGAGAAGTAGAAGAGATGGAGAAGTGAAAATGGAGGAGGAGGGGGCCTGGTTTAAAAAACAAGATTTATGAAAAAGGGTAACAGAGGTGGAAAGTGAGAGGAATGGAAAAATGAGAGTACGTCTCCTAGTATGGAAAGGAATGCCATTCATGTGAGCTGGAGTCTGACTAACAGTAGTCCATATGGTTTTCATAAGTCCGATCCGAACAAGGCCGTGGTGATTTAAGGTGTTCATTGTTGGCATTCCTGTCCAGGCATACATCATCCCAACAGGGCCTGTGGGGTCAGAGCTGAAACATACACCTTGGGCTTTAAAACGCGTCGGACTGGGACCTGAAATAAACCAGCGGAGGAATAAATAGCAGCGCTGCTACGGGGGCTTGTCACGCACTGTTGCTCAGTCACTTCATACAACTTATATTGATGCAAACATGCTCTGTTTCAAAAAGGTTTCCACTTCTTTAAAGTATAAACAGAGTAGTGATGAGTCCAAAACCTCCCCCTGAACTCTGACCTTTAAAGTTGTGAACAAAAACTAACGGTAAAACTACAGAAGATAAACATGTTTAAAGTATGCAACCTGTGTATTTATTTTCTCACATCAGTTTTTGGGGTCATCAGTGGTTTTGTTTTTGGAACTACATTTCCCAGGAGCACTTGTCAACATAACACAAAAAGTAAGGCCCTTTGTGTTTATTAAACGAATAGCCAATATGTCTTGTTTCTTCAGACTTTATCATCCAATCCAATACTTGGTATACTAAATTTATTTGTTTATATGTTTGACATTGTTTAGTTATGATTATTTCAAACAAGGGCTATAATTGGCCGATTAAATCGGGCCGATATATCGGGCGGGCATTCCTGGATATGTTCACCAAAGTGCCTATATGGAAGAAAACTTGAAAATAAGACTTTCCTAGGGCAGGTTTTGAAGTATCAAAAGGTGCGTATTTTGTATTTTGTATGATTTCTATGCAGACGATATTGGACTTATTTGCATTAAATATCACGAAATATCGATCTTCTGCAACCAAAACAAATTGTAACCCTGTTTTTATTTTTCCCAGTTCCTTAGTTGTTTTTTTTTTTTTTGCCAGGCTTGAGTACTGTTACAATCTTTTACATATTTCACCAGTATTAAAAAAAAAAGATCATGTAGCCAGGCACGTTCAGTGTGGAGCTAGCCTTCCGCTAAATGGCAACAAAGTGCCGCCTGGTAAAGGTCACTCCAGGCTGGCTGCTGTCTCTTGTGGTTTGCGCCTGTGCTGACGATAACAGGAAGTCTGGAACTCAGCTGTCACATGCAGATGGCAGCTGGGCGTCCGTCAGAGACCTGGGTGACCTTTTCCACAGGTACATGTCATCGCTTTGAACAGCAACCCTCCTCATCAGCAGCTCGTCTCAGCCGCTGCCAGATGCACACTGCTCATTTATTTCCCATCTCCACCCTCTGTTTACCCAGCAGGCTGTTGCTCCGAGGCTGCTCGGCGCTGCCGTAATTGCTGGTGGGTAAATATTTACCGCTACCAATGAGGTTGGCGTTTGCGAGACAGCGGAGGCGGAGTGGGCAGCTCTTTTAAAGAGTGATGACATCATGAGGAGCAGGGTGGACTTGAGCAAACATTTGCTCCCTCTCAGGTGATGGGAGGCGGTAAGGATTCCTTCAGTGACTAAAGAGGGATCAGGTTTAAACTGGTGCCCTGAGGAGCCAAATAGATGCCTTGTTAACACACCTACGCGTAATGCTGAGTGACTCACGGCTCTTTCAGCAGCACCGTGTTTACTTAGCGTCCTGGCAGACTCAGGTAGGACTTTACAGCTTAACTACAGTCATCTGAGAGGTGTCGTCATAACGTCAACAACTACCTCATGATCTTCTTTAAATTCTCTGGAAGATCCTATAAAACAGTGATGATTGCGTCCTTTGAAGTCATTTGGTGAGCACTCAGCAGAAATACATCACAATTACATGACTTTATTATCATTTAACAAAGGTGAATACGACATTCCAGATCTGAAATCTCTGAGCTGGATCTGAATGTCAGACTTTTAATCCTTGACGGGTTTGCATACTTTCCTGAGAGCCCAAACTAAATATGAAGAAGTAGCCTGAAGTTTTATGCACCACAAGAAACTTTGAGAACACTTGAGGTCTGCTCTCAATCTGCCACCAGATTTTGGCCCCATAACAAAACATTAAAGCAGGCCTTCTTATTTAAAATTTAAAACTGAAATTCCCTTGGATGACACTACGCCAGCCGGCAGTTACCTTCCTGTTTTGGATCCTTCAAAAAGTTGCAAAATTCCAATCGTTTGCTTCCAAAACAAACGCACCTCTAGGCAAGAGTCATGTCTTTACAACAGTAGGTGTCACCTACTGTTTATTTTCTTTGTTAAAGCTGCATGAACAATTAGATTTTTTAAATGTTAATGACTAGTCGAACATTCAAAAATCATTGCACATCACAAGTAGGTGACGGTGCTCATGGGAAATGGAGTCTTAATCCTTCAAAACACCATGAATTCCTGATTGTCCTCGCAGCGCTTTAGCCTATCATACATGGGAACTACAAATCTCCAATCAAATGTAACTTTTACGTTTTACCTTAGCTTCTTCTTCTACCTTTCAAATCCCATTAATGAGCCATTACTTCCTACAGCTCAAAGCCTTTTATGTCCTAAACTCTAAAATTTCCTTGTTGCTAAAATGTGTAAAACACATACCACTTGGGGCACCGTTAGCTTAGCAGTCAAAAGCCCCATTTTCACCAAGCAATTCATTTTGGTTTGTCTTGGTACGCATTTTGTGGCGTTTCCTTTAACTAAAACCGAGACAAGTTACCAAATTACCGACCTTTACCATTTCACTTTTTGGTACGCTTCTGCTGGAGTGCCAGACATACCGAGCTGATCCCAAAAGGTTGCGCAGTAAACACAGCAGTCCCACGTCACGCTACTGCGTAGCTGATGTGGCTATCAGTATACGGCTTACACACTGCCTACCAAGAAGGGCACGGTTGGCTGTTGAAATGAAAACAGGGTCAGGCTCTACCGACCCGAACCAAACTGTACTGATCCATACCGGAACACCTACGTAAAGAGGCCCAACTCCTCATCACAGCAGTCACTTCTTTGACTCTTGACTTTGATAATTGCTGCATGTCTTCCCCACTCTTTGTTCCCCACATTTCCTCTTTCTTCGACTACCCTATCAAAGAATAGTAAAAAATGCTGAGCCCCACCCCCCCACCCCGCTTACCTCGCCAAATAAAACTAAGCCACAAACTGTAGCTCTGAACTCCACAGATATTCAAAAATCTGACACTATCATGACACTTTCATCAAAACGACCCCGTCCAATAGACTTTGCAAACTTTTAGAATCAATGCTGATGAGCACAATAAGTTTCCATGACCCACACTGACCCTAAATCTAACATCATTATGTTTTCATCTACATTATTCAACCCTGGCATGGTTCAATTCTGCACCATTTCCTCTGTATAGACTCGTGCGTGGGAAGATTTTACAGGAAGTCATCACTTCTCACCTTTTCATCGAGACCATACATGCATGCACAACCACTTCCCCCTGCTAATGGCTCGCTGACACAAATCAACAAAGCTAATGAGATGTTTTTCACGAAAGGCTCGGGCTATAAAAGACCGTCACAATGACACTCCTGCCAGAGTGGCTCTCAGTTGAATGTCATTCACGCACGTCCTCATCCACACTTCTTCATCTCTTCTCTTGTTCTCTCTTCCACTTATCTGAACGGTCGATCTCACGCAGTTTATACCTTCACTCTGTCAGCTCGGAGCAAGGGCAAGAGGGAAATTAAATTAGCACCACCAGCTGTGCCCGTCTAACATGCTATCAGTCAAAAATTAGGTAAAAGCTGTTGTAATATGTAGGGTGTGCCCTTTCTGCTTTGCTGAATCACAGCACAAAAATGTCCCTCGCACTGTTTTGGGCCATTTCCTTCGCTGCTCAGAACTGCTCGATAATGTTCCCCTCAGCCACTCAGAGCAGCTCCAGCCTATTAAAGTGCCAAACTAATTAATGCAGGTAATTAACTCGTGATTCCTGAGAGGCTTACGGCCAGCTCCATAACACGTCCAAGTGGCTAAACCCAAACAGACAGCAGGCTTAATGAGGAGCGTTAAAAGAGAACACACTGATTTTAGCACTAATAAGGATCATCCTTCATCCGCGCTGATCAAAGCTGCCTTCGTAATCCGCTGGCGTGATTATGTGGAGAGACGTAATGTTAAAAGAAGAGTCTGACATTCAGTGTTTACTTTCTAAGAAAACAATATCATAAGACAGTTTTCGGAGGAAGGATGAGGATTATATGAAATGAGAAATGTCTCTTTGACCTCTAAATCCTCATAGGGATAAAGAGTCTGCAGTTAGGCTAATGGGCCTGTAAGGTCATACTAATGCATGGAAATACATAAAGCTAAATGCTAAACTGCTAATGTGCTAAAAAAAACTGATACAAAAATTACCTAAATTAAGATTTTTTTTTTCAAGCATCTTCTTAGTTTAGCACGTTTGCGTGCTAACAGTTGCTAGTTGGCAAGAAACAGAATTATAGACAAGGTTTGGTCAAATCATTAATTTAGTGTTCTGGCAGACAGATTAGCCGTCACTTTTAAATTTTACAGACCAAACTTGTTTGAAAACTAGCAAACACTATCTGTTAGCCTTTCTGACCAAAGTAGCTACGTCATGCGCTAGTGTTAGTAAACATAAACGGACACTTACAGCTTACATTGCACTAAAATGATACTATATGAAGATGACATCCTGCTGTTTTTATAAGGGGACAAGACAAAGACTCTGCCTCCTTGCTAGCAGCTCTTTTGGGTTATAGTGCCAGTGCTTTTGGACAAGTAATCATTCTAAACTGTTAGCATGCTAACAGTGACAATGCTAATTGTTGGAAGAAGAAGAAGCCAACACAGAGGTTCAGTTTAAATTAGCCTTCACTTAAATTTCATTGATGGATAAAATGAAACAAGACGAAGTACTTGCAGTAAAGGTGAAAGCTAATGCTAAAGTTTGCAACAAGGTTAAAAAAAAGAATAAAACTTAAAAATTTGGAACTAAAATTCAAAACATGATAAAGTTTAGCTGTTATTTGCCATCTTAAAACTCCTGAGAGGGACTTTCAGATTGTGACACACTTAGAGCCCCCTCTGGACAAACAGATTGTTGCTATTGGCAGGACCATGTGAGCTGTGTTTTACAAAATAAAACCCCTTTTCTTGCCGTCTTTAAAATGTAACTGTAATTTATTATGAGTCCTTGACGCAGTCCTTATTTCTGTTCCCTTTTAATGGCATATAGATTAATGACCTAGAAATAATCATCACTTTTCTGATCTTGATTTCTTATGTAAGTCACAGCAACCAAAAATTGCTTACTGCAGCTTTAATTTCGCATGCTAATACTTATTACAACTAATTTGTTGGATGAATAGAAACTGTGACTCCAGTACTGGATCACAAAGTTCTACTGATTGAAAAACACACGAGTCTGAACCAGATTTTAGTCACGAGACAAGTCAGCGATGCTACTTAAATTCAAGCGCGCCCACAAAAACGCTCTTTTTTTGCCCTTTGATATGTTAAATTCTTGCTTTTATTGTCATCTTTGAAATGAACTTGAATCCCTCTCAGCTGGAAAGATTAAAAAGGAGATTTGAATGTCAGCTTTGGTTTTGGTAATTGCCACCTCTGCTGCTTAAATGTTAACTTGCAGCAGAGCGTTTCCCTCCTCTGTTCCTCGGCTCATTCATCACATTCTCCGTTCTGAACTTCCAAGGGGAGAAAGTCCTCTCAGTATGCGCACCGCAGAGCAGATTACTTTTGGTGGGACTTGATTTATGACCTCGCCCCCTCGGTCAAACCTCATGGGCCGGCGATTCATCACGACTGCGACAATGGCGAGCGGACAAGCGTCTGAAGAAGTCGGCCTGCTGCAGGAAGAAATAACTCACTTATCTGCTGCTGAGATTGTCGTGTGCATGATTAGGCAGAGAAAATATGACCGAGGCAAACAAACAAGCCATTCATTTCACACAACCTGGTTTCTCCCTTAAGGGGACTTTATCAAGGTGGATGACACACCCTAAAGGCTCATAAACGGCTATCAGAGCACTTCCTTGAGTTGTCTGGAGTTTATTAAGCCTTTTGTTGCAGCTTTACCTCTTTTATGGCACCAATGAGCAGATTGTATCTATGGGTATGACACAGTGACTGCAGGAAATGCCCAAACAAGGAGCATACCTCATGAAACAGGAAGTAAGGAATGAAAGAGCCGTCTGGAAGGAGTAGATAAGAAGTAAGGGGGAGGTCTGTGAACTCTGAACCCAACCCATCTTTGAACGCTGTGACCTTAGAGGGGGGGGGGGGGAGAGAAGAAAGTGATGCAGTGAAACAGACACACCTTTCAGAGAAGGAGAAGAAGAAGAGCAGCAGACTGAGATGAAAAATGGCCCTTCGAGAGCAGAATGATAAAAGGCGGTGCGAGCCTCCTCCGTGTGAGGAGCCGCTTTGTGTGGCCGAGAGCTCAAAGCAGCACCGAGGCCTTGAACCAGGGTGTGATGGGGGGTTGGTGGCAGCTGCTCAGCTCACCCTCCCTTGAGGGTCACCCAGGGACAAGGCTTCAGCATCAAACCAAACATCCAGAGAGGCAAATAGCGCCAAACCTCACTGTGCCCTTTTTTTTTTTTTCTCCACCAGAGCACCACAACACATGAAGAGAAAATAACCAGTCACCAATGTGGATTTGTGCTGCTGGGTTGGCATGCAAACAGGAGGATACGCTCTGGAGGAAGTCTCACACTGCATGGAGGGGCTCGTGCAGAAACCTCTCTCTGCAGGAGTAATACGAGAAGGATAATCAGCCTGCGTCCGTCCCCGTAATCATTTGGGGAAGCGAGCGTGTCATGTGCGTGTGCTCATACTTAAAGACAAGAAGATACCTGTTTTCTATTCAGCTCCATCATCAGCACATGAAGCATGAGTCAACCCTCACGGTCTGTCATTAACATCTGCTCCACCGAGACGAGCTGTAGTAAACACGACTCAACTCGAGGGCAAAGGTCAGGCTTTGGATTTCAGGACTGCAAAAATATCTCTAAAAATATCTCTGCTGATAGAGTTTCAAAGTGAAACTGAATGCTAACAGTTTAAGTCAGTAATCTTAGGCTATTGTTTATTTATAAAGGCTTCTTTTCCTGATTTAAACTTTATTTACACGAGCAGATCAGATAAAGTTTATTAAGTCTAAAAAGGAACTACAGTGTTGAGAGTTTCTTCCAGTCTTCTAACATTTCCTATGCGAAAACAGCAAGGACACATTCAACCCCTTATGCCAGAAATAACTCTGTAAACTTCCACTGTATGAGATGATAAAACACTTTCCCTGAAACTGCTCTTTGCTGTTTTAACTGCAGATTTTGCCGTTTGGCTTCGACATGAATGTGGCCACAGAAACCGACGCTGCTTCTGTCCAGCAGTCAGACAGTCACTGGGAAACAACCGAGCTCTTTCTGGCCTCCCTGAAATGCGTAGAAGCACAACACACAGTCGAAAAAGCTTTTCTATTTCTCCGATCAGGAACAACCGCTGAAAATTGCACCACTTTTGAGAACCACAGACAGGAGAGGCGTCCAGAATTCAACCCAGTCTCTTCAATAACACCATAACGGTACAAAACGTTCTCCCATTAGACGCAATTTCAATTTTCCCTGTAATCTCAAAATCCTTTTTTAATGCCGCTCCTGTAAAGCCTCGAGGCCTCTCAGCAGAAAAGAAAGGTGCAGTTTGTGCAGGTTGATTGACAGGTCTCTCCGCTCGGCTCCACAGCTCCGTCTGACTTTATCACAAAACTGAATCACACAAAATCCTCTAAGCCCTCGGCGCTGGCTGCCTATTTACCTTGAAAAATGCACACCTTAGCTCATTTCCATGATTGCAGGAGCTGATTTACGAGGGAAAGAAAACACCTTAGGATATTAAAAGCTCATCCAGCATATAATTACTATCAGTCCCCTGGAGGGATGATCATGTTAGAGGTGCTGGGACTGCTTTAACGCTTGAATAGACCCGAACATTTTCCCTTCCTCTCAAGCAAACGGTTCCCAATGACACCTCGATGACACCGACTAACATTTCAGCTAAGTTGAGCTGAAATAAAGCTACAAACACAATTTACCAAAAATAATGGTAAAGAAGTAAGAAAAAAGTAAGGTAATTTACATTGGGTAGATGATTTCCTTGTTGAAAGTCAATAGTAACAGCAGAATGAGCCGTTTGGCATTGGCAGAGGAGATTTGGCTATTTTTCTAAGGGCACAACCAACAGACTCAGCTCTGCTGCTCCTCCCACAAATGCATGTTTCTTACCGAGGTCTCACCATTTAAAAGAGAAATAAACAAGCTTTCCAATTGTACAAGATTTATTGCTCAGCAGCATTGTTCCAAGAAATAATCTACCAAACACAAACTGCCCAACTTTAACTTGCCCAGATAAGCTAGCCTTGGTGAGCAGAAGGCAGTGAAGATAGCTAATATTGGCATGCATTAGCTATGGTTAGCAATAAACAGCCTGTTTATTTTTGTAGCTACTATTAGCCAAAACTCCTTAGTCACCAACATAACCAACCACAAACAGATACAAAGTGTTAGCTTGTATATGCTTGATGTAAGAAGTTCATGTTTCCGATCATGAACTACTGGTAGGTTATGTGCTATATATGCTTTGCAAAATTGGCTATTGGTTGATCTGTTTAGGTAAATATTCAAGAAAAAAGAAGTCCAAATTCTTGATTTCAGCTTCGTAAATGTAAATATTTTCTGGTTTCTTCGCTCCTGAATATCTTTGGTTTGTGGATAAAACAAGGCATTTGATGATGTCATCTTGGACTCAGAGGAACGTTGACATTTTCCACCACTTTTCTGACATTTTATGGACCAAACAACGACTTGATTAATCAAGAGAATAATCAATAGATTAATCGATCATGAAGTTAATCATTAGTTGCAGCCCTACTTCACAAATTTACTTCTTTTTTTTTTACGTCCTTTGTTTTGTTTTGTTTTTCTAATCTTTGACTTAGTGTTTTTTTTATCACTATCCATTACTCTTGTCCTCCATCTGCCTTTTTAGTCTGAGCCATTGAGCCTGAATACTATGAGTGATTTTCACTGCAACATTCATTCCTGTTATTTCTCAGAGTTTTAGACGAATATGATGAGATTAAATAGTATTTGTTCTATTGATTGCTTGTGAATCAGAACAAATATGAGTGCAGAGCAACCATTTGTTCCCATCTGCTGTTACAGGCTATATTTTCTAGGACAGTTGGACATATATATGCTCTAAATGATAGACCACAAAGCCAATAAAAACACAAATCTGCATTACATATAATGGACATTCTCCCTGAGCGATTGTATTTTTATCCACACTGTAAAGATCCATGCTAGTGTTTGCCAGCCACCCTGTTTACAGCAGTTAAATACAGAAAACCTACTTTGAGGCAGCTCGGCTCCACCAAACCCCAAAAAACAGCTCAGTGCTGTTTGCTTTTCCACAGGTTTCTCCCATGCTCGCTGCCCTTCTGTGGCTCAGACTGGCTCTGCTGCACACTGTGTGCCAATATACAAGAAAAGCCAAATGGGAGCCCTGCACAAAAACACTACCCTGCTCTGTGGTGAGCGCCAGGCCCGGCACACCCTGTCCACAATTCACATCGCAGACCCACAATCTCTGCAGCCATTCTGCCCCATGTGTGTGTGATCACAATGATTGGAGTCGTGGCAGGCATGCAGGAGAACAGGTCACGGTGTAAATGCGTTGATGGCATGTCCTATCACATCTAATACCCACACTTGTCAGTAAACCACACCCACCAGAGAGGGGTTATGTTTTAAATCCTCTCTGATCCCAAAGACCGGTCTCAAGAGGTCAGAGAAAAAAAACAATTCTCCATTATTTCTCCTTCACTAAACCCTTTCTATACTCTGTTTTACACATGCTTTCATCCCCCTCTCTACCGTTGTGTCTGGTTGATTTAACAGATGTGAAAGTAACAACAGTAAGACACAAAATGTTTGCTGCTTTTTGCTAGTTTTCCATGGTTCATGATAGGAACAGCTCATAAAAGCTGCCTTTCGTCTTGCCATACCTTGCTTGGAGTATTTTCAGCAGCTAGCGTGCTCCTTGGTGGCACTTGGTAGACGTCTTGTCCAGGAGGAACCTGGTAGATGCTCTGTTGACCCTGTTGCTGTGGACTCTGAAGAGACGGTGGCACCTGGTAGATCCCCTGACTTCCAGAGCCAGGCTGCTTCTGATAGGCCGAGCTCTGAGGGGAGGACTGGGCTGCGTTGGAGGTGGCTGCTGCAGCAGGCGACTGGGCCTCAAACATGGGTCCGATCAGCAGTTTCAGGCGGTTTCCAGGAGCGATGCCTTGGCGGCCGTGCAGCGAGCAGAGCCACCAGCCCTCCAGGCCTCCTGTGTTCTGCTCAATCACGGTCAGGATGTCCCCTTTACGGAAGGCCAGCTCCTCGGGGGACTCCGGCACGTTGTCGTACAACGCTTTAGCCATCAGGTTCTGCAGAAAGAAAGAGAAGTCACTGATTAGTTGCTCGAACTAACTCCTTTGCCAAGAGTCACACCAAATTTAATTAAAGGTGCTGCGAGGACTATCCATTTGGTGTTAAGTACGGTGACACCTGTGGCCAAAATCAGTTGTGTTCTTTCCCATGAGCACCATCACCCACTGTCGTAAGGATGAGACTCTTGCCAAGGCGTGCATTTGTTTTGGAAGCAAATGAGAGTGAGTCTTCTTTTTAACACTACTTTTTGGTTTTCAAGATAAGGTTTTTCGAGGATGCCAAGAAACAAGGTGATATATTTATTTGTAGTTACGTGAGCGTGACTGCTTGAAAGGTGAAAACAAGCAAACTTTGTAAACTCAGTTTGTACTGTAGTTAAGTTCATGCTCTATCATTCTCCCTTCTTGCTAAAATTTGCTTGTTGGTGTAGTGTCTTCAAAGGGACTTTCGGTCCACGTGATGTAAATTAATTTGTGTTCCGAACTGACCACGGATAACTGGTGGGAAATACACAATTTTGGCGCTATTAATGTCATTTTACTATGAGACTATGTCAGTCTTCACAGGGTTTTTATATATTCATCCACAGGCAGTTAGCCTAGCCTAGCACAAAAACAGAAACAGGGGAACAGCTTGTCTTTATCCTAAAACACGACTCTTCATCGGCATTTTTCAAAGTTTATTCAGAAAGACTTTCCAGTGAGCATCTCTCTGCGCTTCAAATTAGCATGCAGCATCGCATTAGCCTCCAGCCCCACACCAGATGTCTTTCAAACCAATCTGAACTTGATGGGATTTTCTCAGCTTGCGCCCTGCTCCAGGGCACAGTTATCTAAAGGGCCAGCGAGAGCAGAGGGATAATGAACCCAAAACTACAGATTCTGGAGATAGAAAAAGCCCCAGAGTGTGCCACTTGTACATCTGAGAGAGCCATTTAAGACTAATTGCCTCAGTAAATGCATCAATCTTTTCCTTTTTGCCTTTATTCACCCATTGAGGGAGTTAACTGAGCATGAATACTCCTTTTCAGCCGCTTTACACTCAGATAATAAACTTACGTCATGTGGGAGCTCCCCTGCACAGCAATAGTCCTGTACTGTAATCTATGTAAGCTCTATTAGCACAATAAGGGATTAACTGCCTTGCTCAAGGGCACCTTATTGTTCAATATAGAGGGAGGGTGGAGTATTTATTGGTCTGTTTTCCAACCTTGTCTTTTTTTTTTTTTTTTTACATGCAAACAACCACGTCTTTATTTTTGCTGCACCACTTCCTGGTCCGATGGGTTCTTGTAAACTTTAAAACTGCATTTCTTAGTGCACTGTTATTTCCTCTGCTTCAGCAGTAAAGTGGATACAAATGTCTTAGAATAAAGATGAAACAGCACAGACACAGCAGGGTAGGAACCACACTCTAAATCTTAACAGGCTGTCACTTTGACTTGATTCAATCCAGCTCACTTTCCTACAAAACTGAATAAAAAGAGCTGAGCGGACGACTAAATGTGATTGCTCAGCGGATTTCAAGCTACATGCACATTTGGACCATAAAGACATACTTTGACACAGTGAGGATCGTTCCACAGAAGAGTCTGTATTTTGGTTCCGTTATATCCGCCTCGCCCTGCAGTAGCTCAGTGTGGGAATGAGGAAGCCCACCATGTGGCTGCTGCTGGTTGGAGTCTGTCTTGAACCCTCGATGGCCTTCCCTTTTCCGACACATCCAGTTCCCATGTGAAACTCTCTCTGCGAGTCCCATCGTTATCTCTCTCTGCGGGGCCTGCTCTCCCTGGCTATTGTCTGACAGCGCTGTCTGTCAGGGCCATTAGCCAGCAACACCCAACGCACAATTACACCATCACAATCACTCCTGCCAGGGCCACCAGCTAAGCTAGCTGCGACAAGTTCGACCGTGACCCACAGAGGTGAACGCTGCCTGATGGGAGCCCATCCTGGATGTCTGCTCAGTCCAATAATTTGATCAAGGCTGGCAGAGGCATCCATGAGGAAAGTAAATGCTGATTACTCTGATTACAACTGCAGCTCCAATGTGGTCTGGGAAATTAGATGTTGATTTAAGAAATGAAACTTGTTGCAGAGATACTTTATCACATGCTTGATCATTATCAAGTATAATAATACTAAATCAGATATCTTTTTGCGCAAGATTCGCCTATTATTGGTACAATCAATACCTGATCTGGGAAATGTTGGGTTTACAGACCCGTAAGCCCCAAATATCAACTGTTTTGTCCTGTTCAGTGTGTCATTGTGAATCAGAATCAAGGCTACATCTAGGATGCCTCATGGCCTTTCAACAGAAAGTCAAGCAAGTTTGGCTTTTCTGACTTTCCGATCTGCTGTGCTGGTTGTATTGACCAATGACAGCACAGAGCTCTTTAAGCACAAAGCTTGTTGAGCTCAGGGCATGTCAAGCTAAATATTAAGCGATAGCCCCTGGCATTGATTCGGCGATTGGTTAACTACCACCCCGATGGTCAACATTTATGCCGAGGTTTCTGTGACGCAGCAGTGCAACGTGATTGTATTTTCTTGGTTTCTGGATCTCACAGCACTACGACTATGAGAAAAAAACTCAGAAGAAGAACGAGACGTGTGATTGGGGATGAAGAGAACAACTTCAGCCATGCTAAGTTTTGATTTGTTGTGTTGTTGTTCATATCTTTAAAAATGGCCTCAGCAGAAGAACCAAGAGAGGACACAGAAGAGGCGACTTTGGTGTCCAAAAGAAATAGCACATCAGTTGTCTGGACCTATTTTGGATTTAGGAAAGACCATGCCTGGTCACCGTAGCTACAACAAGAAGCAACGCTACAAACCTGTTCCAGCATTGAAGAAAGCAGCACAAGGACAACTGCATGGCTAAAACCCCGACCACCAAGGAAAGAACTGTTTATATTGTTGACAGGATCCTTTGTCGTGTTGGTCACACTATATATCTTTTTTCTTTATTCTTCTGTTATTATAATTCTGTTCAGAAAAACAGTGCTAGGATGCGCTACAGCCGCCATCTGGCAGGAATACTGTATTACACCGGTAAAAACAAAAATCTTTATTTTTTTGATAAGATGGTCATAATACACATTTGATTTTCAGAAAACTGATTAATATTTGAAACTTTGAAAGTCATGACCCATACCGAATCATCATCTTTAAGATGCGTCGTCAGTGACGGACTGAAAAAAAGCTAAATGTTTGTGAGAAACAGGAAACACACTTCGTTAACTGCAATTAGTAGAAACAAAATACATCTTTTCAGGTGTTGTTGATCCTAGCCTCTCGTCCTTCCAACATAATCATGCTGGATGTGATGATCGCTCAGGTACAAAGGATGGAAATAAATAGATGAAAACAGACGAGTCGTCAGGTCGAAGAGTTAAATCAAATGAAATCTTAGAGGCCTCATACCTGACACGTATACGTGATTTGAAAGCGGCCGGTGCTCCTGCTGCTGTCACCTGCTCAGTGTCTGATGCTCAGAGCAGAAATTGAATCACCTCAGACACAGAGCAGCACAGACTTGTTATGGAGATCTGTGCAGCTGGTAGCCTATACAAGAATCCACCAACCACACCATCACAAAACCAACATGTGTGCACTCCTACACGCATGAAACGGGTTCTGAAAACCACTTCTCATCTGCACGCTCTGCAGAGGATACACGCTGGTGAAAGGAAGACGAGAGAGATGAGAGACTAAGACCCAGCTTCCGTCCTCGAAACCACACTAACACGCTCGTTTCTCAGGAACATTTAACACTTCTGAGACTGTAACAAAACAAACTCAGCTTTTAAAGTTGCCTCACTGAACACCTCAGAATTTAAGACATACTTTTACATTTTATTCTTGCTACTCAGCTTTCTTTAACTGCACAAAATGTCATAATTATTTTATTTTCTAAACTATTTTTTATTTATTTTACTTTTTGAATTGTATAAGTTTGAAACTTTTTGACAATTTTTTTCTTTTGTTTATTAAAATAGATGACTTGAACCTCTGACAAATGAACTGTCCTGGCTGTGAAATGTGTGTTTAAACAACAGACTTTTACATTTTACATCTGTGATTGGCTCCTGACTTTTTATGCGTTACTCCTTCACAACAGCAACCGGCAGAAATAAATGTAGAAGCTCAGCACTGCAGTTAAAATTAAAATTCAATCAATTAATAAAACATTCAACAGAAGAGGATTATGGCTACTGAAAACCATTTTAAAGCTTATGCCAGATTGTTTTTTTTATCAACATTTTATTAAATTTTGTGTTTCCTCTCAGGGATTATATTCCCTTTTCTCTCAAAATTAAAAAATTTCCCTCTTAGGAATTTTTTTTTGTTTTTTTCCCCCAACCAGAGTTCTGATTTTGTTCTCAGGATTCTGACTCAATAGAAATGTTAGATTAAAGTCGGAATCTTGACTTCAAAATTCGGAGAAAAAAAAGTCTGAATTTAGAGGGGAAAAAAAATGTCAGAATTTTAAAATAAACTGGAATTTGAAGAAAAAAAAGTGAGTCAGAATTCTTATTTTGAATTCCAAAAAAATTTGTCAGAACTATTTTTAGTTGCCCTTGCCCTCCTCCGTAAACTTTGGAGAACAAATGTGCAAAATTAAGACCCAAATGTTTTTGTAAAAAAAAAAAAAATACAATATAAACCTGAAATCCAACTTTTTGTTAAAATTATTCTCATTTAATTTTAATTTTGCATTAGTTTCATGGGTTACACTGTTTTGAGCTTGCCGGGCCACCATACAAACCAGTCCATAAAGACTTCTGTCACTTGAGTCTGTAACAGTCCAGAGTAATGTCAGTCTTTAAGGTGCAGTTAACAACCCTGCTGAGTCACAAATTTTACACCTTGATGTCAAATGAAAAGTAAAAGAGGAAACAATGTTTGATTATGTAAATTTCGAGATTATTTCACACCCCAAACAACGTCAGCACAAAGTCATGCTCCTCTGCGTGTGGATGATTTTAGGCGTCTGTCAACAGTTTGAGTTTGTGGGACAAAGAAACACCAACATCATCTGCTGCTGTGAGTCTGCAGACCACAGGGACCCCAAAACGGGTCTGTTTGACACATTTTCAGTTGTGTTGTTCTCATTGTGGTTTGGTTTCATTGCTGCTAAGCTTGTGGTGAGTTGAACGTTCAGATGGTCGTAATCATTTTTACAGAATCACACCCTGAAATGAGCAAGTCACAGGTGATACTAAGCCAGTTTCAAACAGGATGAAAGATACTGTTATTCTGAGGGGCAGAGTAAATCAGATCATCTGTTAGCTGTGATGCTTCTGTTGTGCTTTCATTTGGGTCTCATCTCAGCAGGTGAACCTGAATATTAAACCAACGTCTGATCTGATGGTGTAAACAGAATATAGTCATATCAAAATGACTCCAGCGCCCACCACTGATCCTCCTTTAAACACATGTGTTTGCAGTTTGTCAGAAGGCCGACGGGCAGGCGAGGCCCCTTCTGCTGCAGCCACAGATGAGCTTCTAGGAAGTAATCTGTTATGAGCCAGGGAGGCGTTATGCTGCTTCCTGGAAGCTTTTCTGGTTCTGACCTCGAATCTAAATAAATAACGGGTTGGCAGAGCTGCACACACTGATTGAGGAAGAGTCTTTTACCACATTTTTTTCTTTAACTTGCAAATCTAACTTGACTGGATATAGTTTAACCTTTTTAATGTGAACCAGATAACTGTCTGTTTACTTTATTGTTTACTCTGACATAGAGCTGCATCAAAGTCATTGAATCAATTTCAATAAATTCCAGTCCAAAATTTACCAATATATGAGATTTTTTTTTGGTACTAAAAACAAAAAAAGTTAATATCCTAAGGAGGCACTGATCATACAGTAAAGAAAAAATGGATCAGAGTTTTTTTGGTACATTTATTTGTAAAAACAATCCCAAACATTAAAGCTTTGGCTATTTTGTCCCTTTTTGCGCATGGTGGTTAAAATATCACTGAAGTACCTTAAGTTTGGGCTACTACCCATGAGCTAAGCATACAGGTGCAGCTAATCAGACCGCTGTCAGTATGCAACTGCATCACAAATGCTGACAGAGCACTTTTTTTGAGTGTTATCATTTTAAATTAGCACAGAATGAAGGATTAAAGTAAATCATAATTAATGTTAATTCATTATTTAACTATCAAATAATCAGGAAAAGATTTAAACAGTTGCAGGTACTCAAGAGATGGTTTCACCTTCTTTGACTTTAAAGCTAATGATGTTAGCCATAATTGCTACCAGGTCCAGATGAGATTACCATGAAGATAAGATAAAAGAAAGTATTAAATTCCCAAAGACATGTGTTAATCTTATATTTCAGGGTCTCTCGGGTCCCAAACTGTCCTCTGCAATAAGAGGCCCTTTCACAGCCTTGTCTGTTTTTGTCATTAGAGAGTGAGGAATCTTGCAAAGCTGAGATGTCCACATTTGCACCTGGGACCGCAGACCCAGCTGTCTGAGCCCCTCTCTGCTCTGACTCATTCGCCTCTGCGTCAACAACACTTTTTTTTCCCCCCTTCCAGCGTCTCGCCTTAACACAAACAGTATAAACGTCCTCTCATTCATGTGGAGAGCCTGCGTTGACCGGGCCAGAAATAAAATCTTATGTAACTCCACAGGCTCTCTGTTGAAAGGTCCCACCTTTGCTTTCAGTGAGAGTGCTTTAGCTCTGCGGCTTTGGGATTTACATCCATTTACCAATAATGACGGTCGCTTTGGCAAACACATTCACACGTACACCAAATCTCTCAAAAAAGACCACCCCACACACGAATTAAAGTGCCCGCCCTGATTTTCAAAAACAAACAAAGCGGTTCTGACTGTGAGAACATAACGCAGTACCTCGTATGAAAATTAGGGCTGTACCACTGCAACACGTGTCCCGGGGTGGTTTCGCGGAAAAAGGGGCGAACCAGCACACTCATTTGGCCTCATTTCTGCCGGTTAAATATAGAAAATAATTATAGTAATGACGGTAATGAGGACCTGATGACATTTACGAGCCGTTCCTGGGAGTGCGGCCTGCTGCGGGTGAGAGCCAGTTCAAATAAATGGGCCGTGTGAAGGGCTCATGGGAAGCGATTCAGGGCTCGGGGTGCACGGTAATTTCTTCATTTGGACAGTTTTCAGGGAGGCTGACCCTCTGATTACAGCCTCTTTACGAGCCAGTGGCCATGTATTAACATAATTACACAGTAGGCTTGGTGAAACCTTGCCGCCGCCTAAATTTCTGAAGAGCCCAGTGGAAAAATGTCACAACTTTTTTATTATGAGCATATAAACATGCAACACGTGACCCGAAAATACCAGACAATGATTGAGTGATTGATTGTGCAAGCAGCCATAGATCAATGTTTATGACACAGTTGCAGTGGCATGAAAGAAATGTAATAAAGTGTCACACAAATCAATATTTTATTCCAGGCCTGTGGTTACACTGGAGAAGTGAGGAACAAAAGGCAGAAATATTCATCAAGAACGGTTTAGCTTTTAACTTTCACTAACGCGGTGAACATCAGAGGCAGAATGATCACATCATGTCAAATAAATCAACTATAAAAGAGTTAAGCTCTGTTAGCATCATAACAATAGAAACATTAGTTTCTGTTAGCATCACTTTGGTAAAACTTTAGTTTTTGTTAGCATCCCATTGGTGGAACTTTAGTTTCTGTTAGCATTACATCGGTAAAACTTTAGTTTCTGTTAGCATCATATTGGTGGAACTTTAGTATGTCTTTTTAAACTGGAACCGTTCAAGCTATCATCAATTAGCATCATATTAGTAAAAATGTTAGTTTCCTTTAGCTACATATTGGTAAAACATAAGTTTCTGTTAGCATTACATAGGTAAAACTTATGTTTCTGTTAGCATCATATTGGTAAAACTTTAGTTTCTGTTAGCATAATATTGGCGGAACTTTAGTATGTTTTTTTAAACTGGAACCTTTCAAGCTATCATCAATTAGCATCATATTAGTAAAAATGTTAGTTTCCTTTAGCTACATATTGGTAAAACATAAGTTTCTGTTAGCATCCCATTGGTGGAACTTTAGTTTCTGTTAGCATTACATAGGTAAAACTTATATTTCTGTTAGCATCATATTGGTGGAACTTTAGTTTCTGCTAGCATCATATTGGTAAAACTTTAGTTTCCATTAGCATTGCATTGCTAAAATGTTTGTTTCTGTTAGCATCAAATTAGTCCATTATTTTCTGTTAGCACCACATTCTAGTAGCATCATACTAGTAACAATGTTAGTTTCTGTTAGCATCATATTGGTAAAACTTTAGTTTCTGTTAGCATCATATTGGTAAAACTTTAGTTTCTGTTAGCATTGCATTGATAAAATGTTGGTTTCTGTTAGTACCACATTTGTACGTTATTTTCTTTTAGCACCACATTCTGTTAGCATCGTATTGGTAAACAATGTGGCTAAACTTTAGGTAGCATCCTAATTCAGCTAGACATCATGGATGTTTTTTTTAAACTGGAACCTTTTAAACTATCCCAGATTTAAAAAAAAAAGCTAAATTATGAGATTTGTAGATTGCAGTGTTAAAGCAGTATTAAGGTTTTGACATTTGGTTGATTATTTTAAGGTGTATCAACAGCAGAACTGAATGAGGAAAGTTTAATGTTAACCGAACTACAACAGGAAGATTCCACCAATGTTAAGCGCTGTCATATCTCTAGGATTACTTTTTTCTTAAATGTATGCATACACACCATTTTTAATTAACACAATAATCTCAATGTCTTCTTCTTGGTATTTTAAGTAATAGCTGTGTACTCAGCGCCTTACATATTAAGGGGGTTGGTTGCAGTTCATGGACATCATGGAGCATTGCTCAGTAAAAAAATAAAACAGTAAGATGATTTTTTTTAAAAATCAGTACCGTTTTAGTTTCCTCTCTAACATAGAGGAAGAGTGCAAACCCTCATACTTACTTAAATGATCACATCATTACGATGCATTGGTTCATCGCTGATTATTACAACATTTTCTGACTGGTTATTGCCACATTTACTTATTAAAACCCCCGTACACTAAGAACCTCCAGGCTAACAGAAAAACAGTCCCCATTCATTCGGCTAGGCGCTGAATAATAGGCTATTGTGTCCCCAGTGTAAATATGACACCCACCACCTTCCCTCTCTCACTTGTGATTCATGAGGTGCAGCCCTGCGAGTGAAATTTCCACACCCTGAAAAACAACCAAACAGCAACGGCGAGCCTGGGCGACCATATCTCTGGCAGGAAATGATGCGCCATGTTGCGTCTAACCACACTTGGTGCAAGCTGTGACAAAACCACAGATGCTCGAAAACATCTCCTCTAGCTAAGATATTTGTTAAGTTGGATGGCATGCTTGATTAGATCTGAGTCAAAATAATGGAGTTCCCCAAGGTTGGAAAACAAGAAGTGTGCAAATTTTAGTCCTCCTTGAAGGTTTTATGCTAAGTTTATGCATGTTTGATGAAGAGAGATAACTTTCTGCATAAAGAAACGAAACAAAGTCAGTTGAGCCAATAACTGCAGGGAAATAATTAACGTGAACAAGACACAACAAGAAGGAAGTGATTAGAGTCAATTCTTGGTATAAATGACTGTTCTTCTCCTCCTCCTCTTCCTTACTCACTGCTTCATCACAGCTTTTTTCCCTGTGACATAAACTAGAAGGTAACCTGACATCATGCCCTTCCCTAGCCTGCAGCACTTCCTACAGAACCAAAAGAGATCCAGGCTAACACTGACCCTGTCCCTCCTCAACGACAAGCACAACCTATAATTAAAGGCGAAAAACCACTCTGGAGATTTTCTGTCAAATGTGTATCAAGTTCTGCGAGCCAAAAGAGCTGCTGGGTAAACATATTGTGCAACATTGCCTCTCATATTCTGCTCATTCATCCTGAAGCAGCAGGAAGACAAACTGTCCTTGGGTTTGAGGACTCCTGAAGTGTCTGAGCTGAGCTATGAATCTCTGCTCGCTCTGGAGGCTTTGTTCTGTGGCTGACATTGACCTTCTCCCTAAAAGAGCAATTTACCACACCCAAGGGGTCATAAAAACATCGCCAACACACAAAAACAACAGTGTGGATGGTATTCCAGGGGCCCCAGCCAAGAAGTGTTGGCAGAGGAGAGCGATGGATTATTTCCAAGCCTGGCATTGATGCCAAATGAGGGTACAAGAGTGCACTGTGGTAACCCCCAGAGACGGGAGCTAATCCCTCCAGGGGGAATAGACGAAATGTGAAATATGTCTCATGGTATCTCTGCGAGGCCACATTGAGTGGTTTTACATATAGGAATAGCCAATGAGATGGAGATTCCCCTCAGTGTCTTCTTGATTTCACGCTACGTAAAGATGTCATTGATACAAAGAGGCTGAACGACAGAAGCTGCCATCTTCTTTTCTTTGACGCCTGAAGGGCAGCAGAGATAAAAGAGAAGTCTTTTGTTAATGGGGGGGAAGATCCACCCGTTTAATACTTAAGTGCTTTGGAAACTACTACTGATGATACTTAGTTTCTATTTTCTGTTATTTCTGTGGTCAGAGGAGATAACAGCTGAATCTTACTGGTATTGAAAATCGTTTAACGTGGGAATTCTTTATACTGTTCATTTATTTGAAAACAGAGCCACTGAAGTAGCATCAATCTGCTTTGAATATGGCAAATTTGGTTGAACTTTTACCCAAATGAGATTATCTTCTGCTGATGCTCATCTAACAAACACTGTGAAGCCTTACTTTTGAGACACTGCAGCTGATTAGCTCATCTATTAAAAACAGGTAATAATAATAATAATAAAAAACAGTCAATCTTAACTAATTTTGCTCAGCTGTTAAAATGTGTTCCCAATATTTTATTTGTTTTTTCAGAAGCTGTATCAACCCAAAGTCAAACTCAACCTTCGACCGACCTTCAAGCATTTCCTGAACGTCATCTTAGGATGTTCCAAAGTGACATATTTTGTAGTTGTTTCAATGATAATTGGAATACTGATTGACCAAAAAGTCCTAAAGAAAGCCAAAACTCTGATTACAGTAAAAATGGAGCACAATTTTTGTAAGGCTACTAATTTTTTGGGTAAACCGTGTAAATTGGTTTGCTGTGCATGGCTAGGGATAGCAGAGCTAGCACCAGCCTGCCAAACCGCACCCCAGTACAAGATGCAGACTTTCATCTGTGGTTATTTACATCTAGATGGGAAACACTGGGTAACTTACAACACCACACGATATGATATGTGATACTTAACCCATGGTAACGCTAAAACCATAATACCAGGATAATCAATAGATTATAAATAAAATCATGTAACTACACATCGCGGTATCTGATTCCCGATCCCCTCACCTAATAATAAGCCACTGTCAACTTCCTCTGTGGTCATAAAACATGAAGTAGGATAAATGGAGAGTCGAATTTGGTAGGTGAAGCTATTTTGAGAGCCTTATTTATTGAGTAAAAATATCGATATTTAGCCCCTGCAGAGTATTATATCATTATGTCAATAGCTACTACCCACAGCTACAGCACTGACTGGTGGTTGGTGGCTACAGTACAGCTTAGGCACAGCACATGACCAGCATTTGGGCCTATAATATTCAAAATATTAATAGTCAATTTTGTTCTGACTAGTGAGTTTTGATGATATTTTATCAGTTAGCCAACTAAATGCACACATTCTTAGTATTATTCCCAATCCGCTAATCTACGTTAAGTTGTAAAATATTAATTCTACTTCACCTATTCAGTATAAAATCTAAGTTATGTCTTCACTGACAAATTTAGCTATCTAGCCTAATCATAAACAAGATGTAAGAGCCTGAAAAACCCAATCCCAGGAAATCCCAAATAGGTCTCCCGAGTTGCTTTGTTGATCGTCCAACGCATATTGCGTCAAATTACACTTCCAGCTCTTGCCCTCCTTTTTGCTTGTTTCTTTGGTTGGTAGTATTTTCTGCAACCAAACGCCACTGGAGAAACAACCCCCAGTTTCCGTGAATGCTCAAATTACAAGTGTTCTTTGTTCCCTCTGGTAGATACATTTGGAAAGTCTGTTTTAAACGCTAGTCGGGATGGCCGATTCTTTTGTTTCAGAAATGCTATTGTAACAGTGCAGGAGAAGCTTTTTTCACTGTCTGCCAAACAAACAACCAACTCTGGGTTGCATCCACCGGTATGTCAACACTTTTCTCTCCCAGCGCTCCCAGCTGTCGTGCCTCCTCTTATCTGCCACGACGACACACTCTCCTCAGGGTCGTTGAAGCTGGCAGAGGCCTGCTACATCTTTAGAGATGACCCTGCAGAATAGTTGGCATTCCTCAGGGGGAAGGAACAGGGTGGCGAGAATTATTTCCGCCAAAGGTCAAACATGGAAATGATTATGTGCATTGTTGGTGATGCTGGGTAGTCTCTCACCCCCTCCCCTCTCTCTCTCTCTGCCTCTCTCTCTGCCTATTTGTCTCTTTGGCTGAAATGAACACACAATAAAGTCTGTCTCCCTGCTGACCGTTTTCAAATGTTAATGGCTGGCTCATGGTGCGAGGGCGCAGCAGGGGGATGGAGGAGGGTGGGGGAGCTATTCATTCTCTCTGGGGGTGAAGCCCTTCAAGCAGACTGAGAATCCTGCACAGGAGCAGAGATGTGGCACAGAGGCGAGTAATTCTACCCTCAGAAAAATGCTGAAATAAGTCAAAATCGCAGCATGAAAATACCACGAGATTTTAACAGGCAGTGTGCTGGTTAAATGGTCTATGGGACGGCTTGTGAAAATAGGAAAAAGCTACATGGAAAAGCTATTTTACGGTTTTAGGAGTGTGCTTAAAACTTGCAGAGGCTTCTGGAAAGGTTAAACAAGCAAGGGAAAGGGATTGTTCGCCCGAGTTTTCTTTCAGGAGAATACAAATGTCTCCCAGTACACACCCCAGAGAAGAAAAGCTGCAGTATCCCGGTGTGCCTTGCTGCCAGACTCATTACCGATGTAAAGGGGCACCTTGAAACAATCATGTGCATCTTCCGAAACAGCCTTCCCACGCACAATCGCCTGGAATGCTCCCATTCTCACGGGGCGCTCCTCGACCTCCGTGCTCCCACCCCCCCAAAAAAACCCCTCCACCCTATACATCCAACTCTGTTTGCCCTCTCGTTCCCCCCACAACTTCCTCTTTCTTTTATTTTCCGAAGGCCCCTTTCAGCATCACAGATCCTCGTCCTCCTCCCTTTCAGAACAATGTCTGCCCCGCTCTCCTCCAGCCACTCTTTACTTTTTGGACCTGCGCCTGGAACCTAAACCCATAAAAAAGAGAAACACTGAGGATAACACACACGCATAGAATGTGGGTTCACCTAATCACTCTTCCTCTATGGTTGTAAAGCTATTTCTGAAACAGTTACGTCAGCTACAGAGGAATGAGCTAAAAGGTTGTGATAGTCACTGAAGTTGTGTCAAAATGAACTAAAAGCAACAGTTTGACTGTTTTAGGAATAAGTACAGTCATTGAACTTCAGGTGGATAGTAACTGATATCAATCTCATGCTGTTACAGCAAATATAAAGCTGGTGGTGGGACAGCTAGCTTAGCATAATCACCAGAAAGATGGTAAAACAGTCTGAGAATTAACGCAACCATGTAAGGTTCAACAGTTGAATTAAACTCTTGATAATAGTCAAGTTTTTCTCTTGATTCCCAGCCATATGCTAAGCTAACAGGATGCTAGCTCTATGTTTATCTTCAATAATAGCCCAACCACATCATTCGGTTATAGAATATTTGTAAATGATGGCTTGGGGGGGTGACAGAAATATTTTATTATCTTTGAAAGCTCACATGCTAGCTCTTGAGACATTCTTCTACTGTTTACGCTAAGCTAAGCTAAGCTAATAAGGGGCCTAGTGTTGTTGAAACAGGAACAGGAAAAGAAAAAGAATATTAGATTTTTTAAAAAATGGTTTAACAACCTGCAAAAGAATCTAAAAAATGATAGCTACGCTTTGTTGATGCTAGCAGTAGCTTCCCATAGCTTCAGTTAACAAACCGAAGAAAGTTAGGTTTTTTGGGGGGCGTAAACAAAAAAAGATACGTTGGCTTCAGATGTGCAGAGGGGGATTTTGTATTCTTTAACTATTACAAGCCATGCTATGCTAAGCTAAATGTTCTTCCAGACATGGGAAATGCTAATTTCCAAAAAAATTTAACTATTCCTTCAAACTTCCTCTGGTATCTTCTTTTTCTTTTTGTCTCTTTCAGCCTCCCCGGCGCTGTCGTTTAGGTCACCTGTTAAAGGCTTCCCCTTCACACCCATCAGAGGAGTGATAGAGATGCAAAGGGGAAGGCTGAGTCTGGCCAGATTCACCCCAGCACATGTGACGGCTGGGGTGCCAAACTCTGTGGCGACCTCATTAAGCTTCGGTTGAAACATTTAGACTCTGGGAGGAGAGAATCGCTTAATATAGCTGTGAATTATTCAGAGCTGCTGAGATCAAGAGTGAATGCTGATATCTGATCGGGGACGGAGCTCTCTTTGACACAGACTGGACAGAAACTCTGTAAATGCAACCAAGACGAGGCCTCTTTGGCTGCCTGAATTCACTCTTTTCTTCTTGTTTTTCCAAGTTGTTCTTTGGATGGTGTTGCGTAATTCACCTTTGTTTATCACCTGGAAAGAGGACTCTGCATGCCCTCTCTATCTATGTGATAAAAGCAAACAAAGAGAGTGTTACGTCAGAAAGACAGGGTAGAGACAGATGAGTTGAAATCACAGTTGTTCGAACCTCCGCTGATCAATCTGATAGCAGTGATCAATACATCATGGTCAAAGCGGTTTCACCCTCTGAAATCTGGGTTATGCTCCTGAACACATCACCACCCCTCTCTCCGTCCGCTGTGCACCAAACAGGACAATGAGTCAGTTTAGGAACATGACGCAGAAACACACAGCGTGAACGCCCTCCAATCGCCACCACACCCTCCTCAACGGTGACACCAAGCCCAGTAAACGCAGAGACCCAAACACTGCCTCCAGTTCGAGTCCACATTCTGAGCCAAAAGTCTGGAAAAACAGCTACTTCACATTTCTGGAAACAGTCAGTGAGGGGATGAAGCCACAGCCCTCCAAAGCCCTGAGTCATCCAAACACTTAGCACAGTTTTGCATGAGAGAGTACAGTTTCCTTATATGGTGAGGCAGACCAAACTGAGTTTCCCAAATATTTAAAAACTCAGAAACATTCACAAAGGAGAAGGAAACATGTCAACATTTACAAAAGACAATAGAAAGCCTCCAGCACTTTAGCTGAAACAGAAAGTGTGCTGTCAATCAAATGAATAAGCCTCAGTGACTAATACTGACACGTGAAACAGAGGCTCTGATTCGCTACGTGCTGATCAGAACATGTCAGGAATTTTATGATTCACTTGGAAATGAAAGTGGAGGTCAGAAAATAAAAAAAAACAATAACATGCTAATCAAAGTATAACTTAGTTTTTTGTATCATAAAAGTGTGTCAACCTCAGATTTTACTTTGCTGTTTATTCCAGAGAAGCTTCCTCTTTATCGTGTTGTAGTTGCAGGATTGTTGCATCAGTATGATGATGTTTGAGTCATTTCTCTAATTTGATAAGCCAGAAAAAGACTTTCCCCTTGGGGGAAAATGAAGTAATTTACAGAAGTGGAACTGAAAGAGTTATCAACCTCATGCTTTTACCATCTTTTATTTTATTTTATTTTTCTATTTTAAAGCTTCCATGTGGAGTTTTGAGCTTGTTATGAAACCGACTCATTAATACTGATGCCTCTACATGACCTACAAAAGCAAATCAGGTCATCATAGAGAAAAGTGATTGTTACTTGATCGTCATTTTATCTGCATGTCGTCACTCTTATGGGTTAAATGTCAGGTGAGGTGACGACCGCTTAAAGCGCACTTATTTTTTAAACTTCCATATCAAACACGAAGTGTTCGTTGAACGCTACATATTTAAATTACAGAATGAGATTTTTTTTGTCTGCAAACAGTACTTACATGAATGAAGCAAAGATATATGTCCACAAGGGGGAGCCAAAAGCAACACAACCTGAAAGTTCCTCACAGTAGCTTTGGTATGTCAAAGTATAGTATCTGTCCATCTATTCTTAATTGTATTTTAACACTTTAAATTTGAAAGTTTTCTCATTGGATAAATTTTTTAACCATTAAAACGTCAGAGCAATACAGTGTAGCGCAAGTCAGTGCGGAATGACTGGCCTCTAACCCAAAAAATGTGTAAAAAATTCATAATCCATCTCAAAATAAAAGGATTTTATCCATCTCAGCTCAATAACAAGCAAATCATAACACAAAAACAAAAAAAAAAAGATTCAAAATAATGTTCAAAACTTTATATATCTGGCAAGTAAAAACTTTACTTTTAACAACATTATACAGAGCAGGAGTCTTAAGAGCAGATAAAAAGGATAACAACTTATTTACATAATTTTTTTTTACAAATAATTTCCTTCATTTCTAGCAAAGGGGGGTAGGGTGCCTTTGGGCATTAATGTGGTGCCCTTAAACTGTATTTACGCCCCTGTGGTGGCAGTAAACGTAGCCTGAGGATTGAAAGACATGCAGGGTACAGGGAAAGGACAAAACCAGTGACATCCTACTAAAAGACTGACTGTTTACACTCTTGAAGTTCCCCTTTTTAAAAAAACACTTCTTTTAAACAGAGCCGGATGCACTTCAGATTATCGCCAAGACTCCAAAGTTTACAAGTGTCACTCACATTCAGTCATCCCACAAACTAACCTTCTTTAAGGCCTTTTAAGTGTAATTAATTAATATTATCAAACAAACAGGAGACGTAATGAGGACAGACTCGACCTGTACCGCTTCACTTACTTTGTACTTCATCTCGCCTCTCTTCTCCGTGACTCCAGTAAAAAGTGAGAAATTAATCCGTATTATCGCACCAAAGAGCTTCACATCTGTGGACTGCCTGGCGTGAATTTTTCAGCGTGGTTAACCAGCCATCCAGAGCTTTATAGACGAACAGAAGAAACATGCACGAAGGGTTCTCACTGAGTCCGGACCGCTTCTCTCTACTCCTCTACACCAGACTGCTGCTCACCACATTGACGGACCAACGGCTCATCTGCATAACTCGCTGCTGATTGGTTGAACGAGACATTCAGTTCCCGCCCCTGGACCCCCACTTACCCACGCGCCTTGCTCCGTTGAAAAACTGACGTCATTGTAGTAGATTGAATCACCTTTTATCTGTTGACATCTGAAACTGCAAATTTCTCAGCAAGAAACTTATCACTGCTCAGTCATGTAAAAAAAAGGTTAAAATATTTGATGATTCCTTTGATTATTCGTTGAGTTCAAGTACTCTCAACTTTGGAGCTTCTTTATTATGCTGTAACAAATTGTCAGTAAAGTTTAGTTGCAGGATGGAATTGTTTTCCTTGTAGTTTAATGTAGGACATTTGTTTTCAGTAATACAGATAAAGTGAATCAGAACTATATATGTGTGACTAAACAGGCCAAATGTGTTTTTTTGTTAATGCTGAAATTAGCTTATTTCAATAAAGAAGCTCAGAAGAAATTATGACAGAAGCCACTGATATCTGCACATATCTTTTTAATGCTTTCCCCAAGTGTTTTTTGTTTTATCTTTTCAAGGACTAAAAAAACAAACTAAGTTTTGCAAGCTACAGTGTTGCTTCTTTTGCTAGCCACCCACTTGCTAACAGAAAGCCTAAGGGATGGACATGTCTAGCTAGCAAAAGGCATCATTGAAATCTAGTGATTCCGAAACTGGGGATTGATCGAGGGGCAACATCCACTAGAGAAAAAAATGAAGCACTACAAGTTGCTGCTCATTGAGAATCCACTAGAGCATGGGTGGCCAACCCGTGGCTCGCGAGCCGCATGTGGCTCTTTGCCTATCAGTGTGCGGCTCATTGATCCATTCATAACAAACAAAAAACAAAAAAACAAAAAAAGATTGATTCATTGCTGAGTGCAGTAAAGGAAGTGAGAGAAGTGTTCTCACCTGCGCATGGGCAGGTGAGAGCAGTGTTGCAAACTTATCGACTTTGTTGTTATATTTAAGGATTTTCAGACACCTCTAGCCACTCTTTCAAAAAAAGCAACAAACAGCAAATCTAGCAACTTTTCTGGAGTTTGGAGACTGACTCAAGGCATGTATTGATCTCCAGCACCCACTGCTTCTCAACGAGCATATAGTGTATAACGTGGCTCTTTGTAGTACCATGGTAACTTTTGTGGCTCTTGGTTGTTGACTGGTTGGCCACCCCTGCACTAGAGGCTGGCTGCAGAAAGACCAGAAGTCACGTATACATCAAGCCAAATAAAAAACAAACAAAAAAAAACAGACTTTTACAACATTAAAAAGCATATTTACAGCCTGGTTAAAAAACACTGTCTTGAGTGTGAAACGCTTATTTTGCTTTCTGCACACTACTGTAAGTGAATTTTTTTTTTAACTTGGCAGCTTGTTAGAAATTAGGATAACGGGCTTGTCCGATCAGAGGCTGACATCACAGAGACTACGTCCATATTTTATACAGTCAATGGGATAGATCGATTATTTATTTATTTATTTATTTGTTTATTTCAGGTAAACAGCTCTACCAATTAATTACACCAAACATCACAACTATCCAAACAAAGGTATTCTAAAATTTTGAAGTACAGTATTATTTCACACTTTTAAGTTGCAATGCTATTTCTTTCAGACTAAAGAAGTATGAATAATTTAAAGATACCCAAATTTGTTTTAAAATGTCATGTCTGATGGTGTGTCTTGGTGTGTACTCATGTGTTGATGTATATGATGTGGAGAAGTGGGCAATCATCAACTTCCTGTACCTGCATCATCTGTTTATATGAACTTTATTTTGACATCCTGAGAATAAAAACGTGACTGTGGACTTGGCTCCCTTTAAGGAGCTTTCACTCATCACATTTCAGGAAGTTCCTCGTGATTTAAAAAAGTTTCTTCTGAGAAACAGTTATAGGCTATAAAAGTGAAGGCGCAGTAATTATGCTGAACTTTCTTCTGCAAAAAGATGAGTCAGATGGTTCAGGGGAACATTACAACACCAAGTCGCAATACATTCTTTACCCATAAATCAAAACACCATGTATAAACGGACACAGAAGCTTTGACTTAGTTCACATAGATTAAAATAAAATCGACCACAAAGCACACATTTCACTGATGTCAAACTGCGCAATGCATGGATACTTTTTGACAGCAATACTTAAAGAGGGGGTGTAATGCTAATTTTTATGCTCTTTATTGTTCGTCTGATTGCTTGAGAATAGCTTCTCATGATCTAAAGCTTCCAAAAAATCATTACTTATCTGGGATTGGTGTCTTTGAGGGCATTCTAGAAGCCTCCTCCACTGTTGTCATGCTTTAAACTGACAAATTTACCATTTTAAAGAAATCCCCAGACTGGTGATGTCATGATTTGGGCAAATCTTGTGTTAATCTTGCTGAATTTTGAACAAACCTTTCAGAGCAGCCTGCATTCTCATCTAAGAAGTACTCCAATACACCATTATCTCAGCTCATCATCCAACATTTCAACATATCTTTTTTTTAAATAAACAATAGCACCATACCACTTCTTCAAAGACAATTACTCAAGGTCAACTGAGGGTTCATTTTTATGGCGTACCTTGACTTGAGTGCAGATGTTAGCAGAGATGTCGCCTCTGTACAGCCGACCTCAGATGTAATTGAGGTGACAGAAACACCCAGGCTGATCTCTGATAAGCTGACAAACTGGCAGGAAGGCTCGCCTCTCTGCATCGCTCTGCTCACACTTCCTCCGTGCGCACGGCTCGCCCCTGCAGAGGAGTTATCACCTTTGAGATGTGTTTCTCAAGAGCGCAGAAAAATAAGTCATTTCTATAAATTTGCACGCATAAACACTCGAAATGCATGTGTCTGTTTGTTGTTTAGACTGTTTAGCGTGCAGCATTAGAGGGGCAGAAGCCTCCTGTAATTAGTCGCCTCTTGTGTGCTTCTGAATGTTTTAATTTGAGTCTGCTCGTTTATCACAATCACAGGGACCCTCTTTGTCCCCCCCCCTGAACAGTCATATCCTCAGATGAATGCCTCCTGTAAGGGCACTCATAACAGTCATTTGTGTAACATACACCATGCCCAGCTGGAGCCTATTCTCTAGGCCACAAGTGAGTTAAAAAGGGGAGGGGGGGGGGTATTCTTTCCAGTGTATGGCATGTGATTATATGCATGTGAGCACCTGTTTCCTATGACAAACACGACTCATTTTCCCATCTGTTTGGAGGAAAACAGCCTGAAATAAGCCAGAAAGGTTGTTTATCCCTCGTCACAACATTTGGTCGGATTGAATGAGTCCATCAGTCTTCAGTCTCGAGTGGTGTGTCATTTCTGTCGGTTTCAGCTACACTAAGCCTTATGTGCGTTTTTTTTTTTAGCTCATAGTTAGTGGTGTATTTCAAAAAAATTGTCTCGCAAGCTTGAATTTCAACCCCCAAATCCTTCTTTTGAATCCTAGCGGAGAAGTCAAACAATCAGTGGCTTGGGGAAGATTTGTATTGGCATTTCAGCTGGAGCTGTGAGCCCCAGTCTCCATGACAACTGCCACCATACCCAGCCGTATTTGTGGGCTCACATCGAGTGTATTACATGAGCAGAGAAAGGGCCTCCAGTGGAGGTGCAGAGAGGTCTTTCAGCTGTATTATAGCACATTTCAGCACGGAAACGGACCGGTAATAGTGCAGAGTGAAAAATGAGCCAGCTGCCTTTCATCTCCGCCAGGTGTCTGTGATGTTTGGGTTACATAAGGGCCCCTGCAGATCTGACCCCAGGTTTAACAGAGGGCAGAGCAGCCATACATCTTCT
Source organism: Labroides dimidiatus (assembly GCA_030710495.1). Lineage (NCBI taxonomy): Eukaryota > Metazoa > Chordata > Actinopteri > Labriformes > Labridae > Labroides > Labroides dimidiatus. Next base: position 28,366,171 of record CM061155.1, read on the forward strand.
ATAAGTGGAGATCACAGGGCTCTGTTGCCTGAAGCGGGGACCCTTGGTGCAGGTCTCAGTGGATGGACAGAAGCAGGAGGTGTTGGTCTGACAACAGCCTCTCTGTGCAGGCCGGCTCAGCATAGTAGGCCCCTCGCTCCTGCCTGTGAAACTCTGTCCCTCAAACTCTCGCAAACCAGCTCAGGCAGATTTATGAGACCACTACTACCCCCCTACATCACCCTCCTCGGTGCCTTACTCAGACAGGCGAGGCCCCCCTGCTCGTCCTCAGTGTCTCCCCGTTTGTGGCCTTTTGTGACCCTGTGCAGCTTTGTGGCCGGGCAGCAACGGAGAGGAATGCACAAAACACACAAAACAGAAGAGTGAGAAAATATGAGTCTGACACACAGCAGGAGTCAGAGTGTTTTCTCCGCCATTTGTAACGTAATGTTTGGAAATCAGAATCCGGCTTATTGCAGAGTAAAGTTTCACACGTAAAATTAATTTGTCATGATGTTGTGATGCAAAAAAACAATCATCATGGGAGCAGAATAAAGAAAGGTTATTTAGCAACAAAGCTTTTCAGTTCTCAGGAAACTTAAATCAGATATGATAAAATAAATACATTTCACCACAAAATATGTGGTGAAATGTAATGTAACACAGTTAACTGTTTCGTGACGCCAATTTCCAAACAAAAAGAAAGTTCTCTTCAGGGAGTCGACTGGAGATTTAAACATGGCAGGGTTATGCGTTGTTCTTTATCACCGCTGTCGCACAGGAAACAACAATTCTTTCGACCAATCAATGGACTGCAGTGTTTCTAGCTCCGCCTTCTGGGGTCAGATTGGTATATCTGGCACTGCAACAGAAGGGTACCAAAAAGTGGGACGGTACGGGTCGGTAATAAAGGAAACACTACAAAATACGTGCTGAACTGATGTACTTAACTGAACCGCTTGGCCGAAACAGGCTAAATAGATTGATCTGATGGTATAAAATCTAGGGACAGATCTGTCATAAAGGGCCTTTGGCAGTGAATTCATTCAATTATTTTGTCGCTCATCTCTTTTAAGCCCCATTTACACGACAACGTTTCATCAAAAACGAAAAAAGTAGCATGTTGTTCGCATGCCGGGCCTGTAGTTGGCGATATAACTGTAGAGTCTTTTGGTAGCCCTCTGCTGAAGTAGAGGTGGGCTGATCGTGTGGTGTATATTGCCTTAGATTGCTGTTTACCCGTCAACAGTGACCGTAGCATTTCAGAAAAATTCTTCTCTCTTCAGCGTTTTTAGGTTTTGTTAAAATGCCGTTTCCGTGTAAACCAGAGGCCGAAACGCGACAAAACCATTGTGTTTCATCCTAAAACTGTTGTTGTGTAACTGGCTTCTTAGAGTCAAACCATGAAGAACATTTGGTTCATCCAACCCTGTACTTTACTACCAATCTAACACAGCTGTGGTTGGAAGAAGTAAAATAACGTCCTCCTTTGTAACTGATTCCTGGTGACATCTCGAGTGAACACTTTCTCATTCCTGAACCTTAAGACTTGAGAGAAAAGACAATATTTATTCAACGTTCAGCTCTCACAAGCCTGATCCTCCCTCATGCTGTTTACTTTTCATCTTCTGCTGAAGTCTCAGCATTTCTGACAGAATACTGTTGCTCTCTGCATGCCGCGGGTATTTATTTTCTTCTTCTCAGTTTTGAGAGTGGAGGTGTCCAAGAAGTTGAAAATAAATCCCCGACACACGAGAGCTTTATGTACACAATGAGTAACCTCGCACACATTCTGTTCAAACAGGTGAAGTGAAAGAGGTGAAGAAGAGGTTTCCACCAGGGTCTAAAATGTAAAACTTTTCTTTTAGAGCAACTTTTGTCAGTGACTTGAAGTCTTTAATATCGAACTGGATCTAATGATCTAATTTGAATGATTTGTGATTCCTCCTCTAATGTGAACTTTAGTCGAACCAACACAATTATCCTACGACTATCCTCCAGTCATCGCATTTCCAAGTCTAAAAAAAGCTCCTACAAACATTATGCAGTCTGCTTAACGTTCACCGTCACGCTGCTCAAACATTACAGCAGATTGATTTCCTTCTGCATCATTAGCTGAATCAGCCACAGATCAGAGCAAACAGACACGGCTCTATAGCTGCACAGCCTTCAGCACCAGCTCCAAGGCTCCACTTTGACCAAACCTCACTAACATGAAGAGTTCCATTTACGTCTGATTGTCACAGTTGTATTTCAGTGACCTGAATGAGCTCCTTGTATGTGGGCAAAGGCTTTGCTTTATTTGGCCTTCAACTCGGCAGTGATATAAGTGATCCACGGTCACTGGAAAACAAGGCCATAAAAGTCTGCATCAGACTTAGATTGTGCCGCGCACGTAAACGCTGTCTGTGAACGTGAATAACTCTCAACTGGTTGCCAAGGCCATCTTTTAAAATCCAGAGTTCAATGTTCACTCTGTGTGTTATCCCTCTCACTTGTTCATTCATTGTACATTGCCCGGGCACACCTTCCCCTGTGAGTAATTTGCCTCTGGATCGGTCTTGTATTCTGCTGCAGAGCCAACTGTTCATCATTCTGTCACCGGCTACTGCAGGATAATACTTCAGTGTCAGGAGCAGTTTTAAAATTCAGACAACACACAGGTCCCTGCATACAGCAGACTTTTATTAGTGAGCACAGGAGAGGTGAAAAATACCCATTTTACCCTTTAAATGTAAGGACACTCAGGTCAGACCTGAGATTTTTACACACTATATCGGCTCCAGTCTCACTCCTAATCATCCACTTCACTGACTAGTAAGTCACTCAATCCACAGCAGGGGTGAACTTCTCTCTTCTTATACGACAACGGTTTTAGAATGAAACACAAAAGTATTTTTATGTTTCAGCCTCGCATTTGTATGGAAACGCCATTTTAGCCGACTTTTTTTAAAACACCCTCCAGAGTGGAACTTTTCTGTTGCAGCAAGCTGGAGTTTTTCAGTGGAAATGCTGATGTCGCGCTCCGCTTTGTGCTTGCCCATTCCACTTTTGTTGTGAGAACTCTTAATTGCCATGTTCGCACACGGACAACAGCAACAACGGGTCAATGGCGGACTAAAGTGTCGTTCTTGCGCTGCTGAATCTGCTGATTGCCTTTCAACAAAATGTGCAACTGGTGCTCAACTTCTACACTTAGATAAGACACGTTTAATTTATACAACAGATGATCAGCCCACCTCTTCTTCGGTGGCAGACTACAAAAAGACTTTACAGTTACATCGCCACCTACAGGCCTGGTGTACGTACTACATCAATTTCAGTCCCTCAGAGTTTCTGTGTAAACCCAATTTTTTTTTCTCTGCGAAACATTGTTGTATAAACGGGACCGAAGTGAAGGAGGTGGATTTTTACATTGTTTGATGTAAAAACCCACAACTCAGACCCTGTTACAACCATAGAAATTATTACTAGATTTTTACAAAAATACCCAAGAAGGGAATTAATTCATTAAACAATTGACCATCTGGATAAACGGCTGAAACTGATCGCTTCTCTTAACAGAGAAAAGTTGAAATGTAATACAAACGGTGGACAAAGTGTTGACAGTTTGATAGGCTGGTTCGTTGCACTTTGTGAGATTGTTGGTTTATGGTGATGACAAATGGCTTTTGGGCTCATTACCGCCCCCTGGATTGGAGTGTGGGTAGTACCATGAATAACTGACTTTTTCCCCACTCAAACCTCTTCTTTGCATGACTGCATGCACCAAACCGAACCATTGGGATTCAGGATGAGCACATATTTTTACACCTCTAATTCTAATTCTAATTCAAAGCGCTAACATTTACATCTGTTCAAACCGGTTTGTTGAGGATTCAAAACAAAGATATTTGTCCAAAGTAGAAGCCACCCCTGGTAGATAATGGATCAACAGTTGAAATTGCTAATAAAAAGCAGTTAACTTCAGAATGAATTATGTGTGAACTAGGTGTGTTTAAGAATTACATGGAGGTTTTAATAGTTAGCAAACAGTGCTAAATAAACACTGAGTTTGGATCAAAGTGGTTAGCAAACATCAAATTGAAGCTAACCATAAAAAACAGTTACGTGTTAGCTGTGAGTTATACATAACCAGCTGGAAACAGCAGATTAACACTTATCTTACTCTGTTTAACTGGGAATAATGACTGCCATGAGCCTAAAGTGCAGTCTTAAACAGTTTGATAAAACATAAGCTGCTCCAAAAGGAAGTCTAAAGTTTAAGGCTTGGGGTATAAAGGTACTCCAATCTGTTAGGAAGGAAAGTGTTTGTCTAACAGAGACGGTTGGGAACCACTGGTCCAGGAATCAGAGTGCAGGCTGTGATTTGTGTGAGATGATGACTGATAAGGTGTTGACACTCACATTTCAGCAGCGAGATGCTTCACCGCCTGGTTGGATGCATGATAAGACCTACGGTTGGCAAGGTGACAGACAGCGTATTGACCCCCCTCTGCTCCCTGTCTGATTAGAGTGTGGATGTGGATGTGTGTGTGTGTGTGTGTGTGTGGCCCTGTGAGTGTATTTATTTGTTGTATGGGGGTGTGTGTTGCAGGGATGTGAGAGCACATGCAGCTTTAATCATGCCAGTAATCCCGGGGAGCTTTAAAGCTGCTGCATTGTGGGAGTGAAATGAGACACTTAAAGCCGAGAGTGAGTAGATGAGGGTGGTTTTCATGAGTGTCTACATGTGAGTTTGTAATTTTATAGATAAGATGCAACCATTGTCTGTTGGTCTGTTTAGTCTACTGTAATAATCCCAGGTCGTGAGGAGTTTTTAGCTCATTATGAAACAGTTTGAATTTAATATTGATGTCTCATTGTGACCCTGGGAAGCAGCCAGAAAGACCGTTACAAGATTGAGACTAGTTCTACGGGGTCTGATTGATAAGTTGTGATCCTTGTATGGAAGAAGTGAAGCAGGGACGTCCTTTTTCAGTTCTACTATTTAAGGCTGTGTACCTGCAGACTGGTGTCATTTGGTCAGTTTATGCTGAAGAGGTAACTCTCTAAAGTAAACAAGGCAAGAGACTTTTATAAAATGGACAAAATCTCTGAAAGAGCAGTGATTGAATATTTGCATAAGAGGTCTATCACCTGAGGATATCCATGCTGATATGGTAGCAACACTAGGGAATGATGGCCCTTCATCAATCAATCATTCAATCAATCTTTATTTATATAGCGCCAATTCATAACAAACGTTATCTAAAGATGCTTTCCAAGCGTTAACAGGTCTAGACCTGTAAATGGTAATAAAATCTTATTAACAGAAACCCAACATCAAGACAAGAGGTCTTATCTCATCTTAACCCACCATGAGTACAGCACTTTGCAATATTTAGCAAGTTACAATGGAGAGGAAAAACTATCCTTTAACGGGCAGAAACCTCGGACAGAACCCGACTCATGTTAGACAGACATCTGAGGAGACTGTGTTGGGATATGCTACAGTGAAAAGGTGGGTGGTGGAATTTAAGCCTGGCAGGCAGAGCCTTGGGGATGACGCCCGTCCTGGAAGGCCTGTCACTGCTGCAACCCCAGAAATGGTCAATAAAGTCCATGATGTTGTTCTGACTGAAGGGACAAACAACCAATGGCACAGAGAAAATATTAAACTCAAGCGCCGCAGAAAACTCAGTTAAGGTGTGTTGTTCCACCAGGACGATGCCCCTGTTCACAAGTCTGTCATCGCCATGGCTGCCATTAATGACTGTGGCTTTGAATTGATTGAGCATCCGCCTTGTTCGCCTGATCTCGCTCCACCAGACTTTCATCTATTTCCAAAACTGAAAAACTCCATTTCCAGTACCCCCTTTGGGTCAGATGATGACGTCATACATGCAGTAGAGGACTTTCTGAACAGTCAAGAAAAGAACTTCTTTAAAAGCGGCATTGAGGCCCTTAAACATCACTGGAAAAAGTCTACAGATACTGAAGGGGATTATGTTGAAAAATAATGACATATGTCCACCAAAAGTCAAACCCTTGATACTCAATGAGGGATGCATTTATATTTTAAAGGTATAGTTTGTGGGCTTTTACTCCTTTATTTGGAGAGGACAGGACGGTGAGTAGTGCTGGAAACTGGAGAGAGAGTGAGGGAATGACACGCGGGGATGAGAACGCTAATCCAGGCGACTAACTACATGAACGCGCGACTTAAGCGCTACGCCATGATTGCACCCAATAAGCGATACATTTGTCAGTTCAAAGAGAGTAGGATGATATTTGTTGCACATGTAAAAGACTAAATCAGAAAAGACTATTCTGTCCACAGGGGGCGCCAAAATCAACACTAACCAAGAGTTCCTCACAAGCTTTAAAGAAGAGGACTTAAGGTGTCAGTACACAAGTTTCCCAGACCACAAAGCTAGATTTAACCCCTTGATACCTGTTGCCATGAATTTGTGACATCAGGTCTTGATGCAGCTGAGATGACCTTTATATCCCACTAACACCTGTTGATTCATATTCCACAAAAACCAAGGATGGTATCAAATGCACTAGAGGGTGAACTTATTATATTTATATATAAATTATGACTTATTTATCTGTTATATATCTGTTATATGTGCTATATTCAAATTTACATTCCCCACTCAATTTAGCCTCTGTAAGAATGCAAAAAAGACAAAACAATTTTTTTGATATAATTGTAAATTAATTCAGGCAGTAAGGGGTTAACATGAAAAAAAGGTTTGGATGATAGTTTTAAACAGGCTCAAGCTTGGACCGCAAAGTTTTATTTGCTCTTTGGTTTCAGACGTCTCTGATTCCTTTTCAAAAAAGGACCAAACCTCCACGGAGCTCTCTGTCAACACTTCCTGACATTACTCGCCTCACTTTTTTCATGTGCGGACATGTCTGTCCTGTCTGATCACATTAAATTTAATCCACGCTGTTTGATTCTCCTCTTCCTATTAAACTCGGTCTTATTTTAAACACGAGCCACTGGTTTATCTGCCATCCTGATGGATCCAGCACATTTGGACGACCACTTTCTGCACAGAGCTGCAGTCCAGAGCTTTGAAACAAAGCATGCAGAGAAAAACATCGTGGTTTTGGCTTTGCTCTGCTGGTTATTTATGGAGAGGATCCATCCATCCTTCTTTTGTGCGCTGCGGGTAGGGGCGATGCGGGTGGGAATTCTGGGAAGTGAAGGATATAAACGAGGCACCGACCCCCTCCAACATGTTGGTAGACGGTGAGGACCAATGGTGCCTCGGGCTTTTGAAATGCAGTGCTCTAGAGTGCACTCGAACGCACACACATGGTTAAATATGCACACTCAAAGAAACAAACTCTAGTTTAGAAGGAAGTCCTGACCTTTGTCTCCCCCTCCGGTCCTCTTACTCACCTTTTTGTTGTGGATTCTCTGCCAAGTGACCTACTTCTGGCTTTTTCTTCTCTACTGTACACATTAACCTTTTCTTCTTCCTGCTTTATTCAACCAGAGCTTCTCAAATTCACGCCAGCTTCACTCCTTTGTTTTCATACCTGCCTTCAAATGTTTTCTTAACTTAATCTCACCAGAACACAACTGGGACAAAACACAGTCATACCGCAGGAGTTGAGCAAATATGTGAACATGCAGGAAGGAAAAAATCAGTGATACAATGCAAGCGATCCATACCGGGGTCTTTGTGAGTGTGTGTGTGTGTCTGGTATGGCTAGCGGTGTATTGGAAACAGGGTTCTGGTTTCCTGCATACCCCGCTGACCGAGATGAATGGGTGTAGTGTGGGTAGTTTCTTAATGAACTCATAGCAGGGTGTAGTCTGGGCTGGTGGGTTTCTCAACACCAAGTCTGGAGAGAAAAAACACTACAAATCTAATTGCGGCTCCTTGGAGCGGGCTCTGATTGCTCTCTGGTTGTCATTGTCAGGACACAGAGCTCTGCCCGGGATCTGCGGCTGAAAGGCAAAGCCAATGTGTCGGTTTGGCTTTAATGGGGATTTGGTGCTGGCTGTGGGCGGAGGGAGGAGACGTGATGGGACACGGTGAACTGAAGGACATCTCTGATATTACTGATGATGCTTTGTGTGTTCATTGTGAGAAGAAAACAAAGATTTTTCAATACGCTGCAGAAGAAGAGAACTTCAAAGTATGATGTGTGCCAAAAGGGTTTTCATAAGGAACAGCATTTCCCAATACTAGCATTCTTTAAGTTCATCTTTTTTTTTTTTTTTTTTTACTACAGTTACGGTGTTTCGCTGATGATCTGGTGCTGTTTCAGTCAAATGCATCAGAAAGTTGCTGCCTCAAAGAAAAAAAACATCTAAATGTTTTCCTTGGAGTACATCTTTGAGTTTACACACACTTGTACTGATTTTCATACTCAGTTCGGTTTCTTTGTCAGTCACCTTCTTGCATCATCTCAACACAGCTCACCACACACATAACGATTCTGTCCTACCACCGATCTCGAATCTCGTCCTCCAAGACAGAAATCTCACGTGACTGAACGTGATCTAACAAAAACGTAGAAGAAGAAACATAGCAACACATAGCAACAACAGGCTAACACCAAACACAATATAAAAGAGGACATAGAAGAGGGAATGATGGTGGTCTTGGGACTATTTTTAAAGGAAAATTCCAGAACCAAAAGAAAGAAAAGACTATGGAAAAAAAATCCTGGAGACGGCGGGAACATGGACTTTCCTCATGAACTTTTTGTGCCAGGGCAGCCATGCTTGATTTTGTGTACGTCTGCTTCCTCATTCCTCAGCCACCTCGCTTCCTGATTGGCTAAATTCCATTCAATGTCATAACTCACAGAGTCATGACTTGGGAGTCGTTGGCTTTCCCCACACACATGAAGATTTTTGGTCATATTTACGATTGTCGGCCCGACCCGTTTCACAGCTGATTATCAGGACAGATTCACTCTGAGCGGTTGGAAAGGAGGAAAGTCGGGACAAAAACAGCCCTATAATGGTTCTGTCTGTACCCTGCTTTAGCTTTGCACAGCAGTAACATCTGGTGTACCAGTCAATAACTGTGTCAGTGTGACTTGAGAATGCCAAACACACACTGAAGTAGGCTAATTTGAGCATTAAGGCTGGGTTATGCAAATGCACGTCTACCACAGTACTAGAGTAGAAGAAGTTGTTCACACAGTTCCTCTTCTCTGCTGAGTTTGACCTCAGTTTCACACCAGGAACTGTTCATCACACGGTTATCACGGTGATGTCTGTGGCGAGTTCTATAAATTGTTTTTGTACTTTGGACTCTAGGAGCCCCAGTTCATTCGTGCATCTCTGTGTGAAAGTTCGAAATTTTTGGATGTGAGCGATGCAGAAATTTTACACTCAAAAAGGACCGCTCGAGGGGCCGAAGCTGCTACCATGACGTCATTCGAGGATGCATCAAGAGAAACCAAGCTTTAATCAGCTGGCTAACTCGATAATGCTAAACTGGAACAACAGTGAGATGCATATTCTGCTTTTTAAGAAGAGTCTTATGAATGTTCCCTCTCTGACTCTCTTTTTGTTTTTGGTTGAAGACTGTTTATTTTTGTTTTTAACTGTCTGCCTCAAAAACTTTCATCTACAAGCCACCAGCACATTCACCAGTGTACAAAACAGATGTTTACAACAAGGCGGTGATTGTTAGCACACAATAACCAATCTGACGTTCCATTGAGGAAAACCTCTACACAGACACAAAACCTGCCCCCTTTTTTTCATGATGGCTGAGTTTTATATTTGGAAAACCAGTCGGCTGAAGAGCCACAGTAAGCTAACCATCACCTGTACGTCCCCTGCTCTGTGTTTTACCATTTTAGAACACATATATGCACAAAGAGAGCCAAGCTTGTGGTCAGGAGTTTGATCCAGATTCAGCTCTCAGCCATCCGGAGCGGTTTCCCCTCAGTGTCATGCAGTCAGAGTCAGTCTGTGTAAAAGCAGCCACACATACTGAAGTTATACATCGGCCCTCGGACTGCAGATATAGTTTCTGCAAAGTTTCTCTCTGCAGAACCTCTCTGTAATTTCCTGAATCTGAGTTTCTCGTATGTTTGATTTGGCGGAAGGAAAAGAAACTCTTTGAAATCAGGTTTAATGAAAATACCAGGCGTGCTGAGTGAGCAAGTTGTCGTACTGTAAAAAGAAGGCAAACATAATCCCTGATGATGCTTAAACTTGATTTAATGTCTTCTTCAATCATCAGTTGCTTTTGAACAGTGAGGAGATGTTTGAAGACGCTTAAATGATCACTTCTTTTCAAAGAGACTGAAGCCGATTGGACGGAATTTTCCAAAACAGACCACAATGGCAGGTTCTGGGATTGTTTTTTGCACTTTTTTTCCAACTTTACCAAATTTAAAAGAAATATGAATAAGTCAAAACACCAGAAGTATTTTCCTCATGACTTTCCAAACTATTTCCTTCCAAGACATTTGCACGCCATATTTCCTCACCCCCACCAGGCAGAAACATTTCCAGCTCCGTTTTACCACCTCAGATCGATGCTGCTTTCAGATTTCCCAAACAACAGATGCTGAAAAAGAAAAAAAGAGAAGAAAAAAAAAAACCTTGATGGCAGATGAAAAATCCATTCAGTGAAAGAATGCACGCAGGGCTCAGTGCCGGGCTCAACCAGCCATTTGTTTTTGCTATCGAGTTCATGTGGGCGCATGAACTGGAACTGATGTTTATATTTGTTGTTTCTCTGGCTCAGGAGAGCACCTCTGTGTTTGAATGCTGGTGAAAAACTGCGCCTCACTGTAAATCATTTCATATTCCCCGTCATGGAGCAAACAACAGAGCCGGAGCCAGAGACGTGATGTGTTGTGATCCCGGGGAAATGCTGCTTTGTTGTGTTATTCTTGCATGAAATACGACATTTGGAAACTTAAATCATGAGCCACTTGGAGAATGCTTTGCAATCCAAACCTCATTCTAGGTGAACTACAATAAATAAAACAAAATTGAGTGTTTTTGTGATGAGAAAAAGCCATAAAAAGACACAGAGGAAGAAAGCAAACAGCCAACCTTTTGTCTCGGAGGAAAACACGTCTGGTTTTACCACTAAAAAGTGCAGCACACATTTCCCTACTTAGATGAAAATATGGATTCCTCATCCACCGCTACCTGGGGCTAAACCAATTCCACCGGATTTGGTCTCCGAGCAGACGGCTGGAATGAAAACAGGGAAGGATAGCAGCTCGGCCGGCCGCTGCGGGGTATCCAGCTCTGGTCCTGACCTGATATAACCTGCCTGTATGAAGCTCCCCCAGGGCTCCACTGCTGCCGAACAGAGCCCACATCCAGATTTCACCCACTTACAGAGCCCACATTTCAGCTCGTTAGACGCACAATCTGTGAGGAGGCCACGCTCCGCTCAGGGCGAGGGGAAGGATGTTTGTTTGTGAGTGCAGAGAGACCCCGAGGGCATGCTAAGAAAATCTCCAGAGGACGGCTGTTTGGACTTCAAAGACTCTGCGGTCTATATTTACTGTATGTGGGTTTATTTGATTGGACGGAGGCTGTAGAGTTCTAATAATAAACCGTTTGTCTCTCAATGTGAGGAGACAAACATCAGGTCTGCTTCTCAAACAAGAACGTTCAGCTGTGAATATTTTACATCGTGTGTTTTAGGGTTTATTCACACCTGGCTCATTTGGTGCAGTTGTTCCAAAACGAACCTAAAGTCTGGTTTGTTTGAGCACACGTGAACACAGCAATCGCATTCGAATGCGGGACAAAACAAGCAAGTCTAGATCACCGAAATTGAGTGGTCTAGGCTGGCCTCCATTCAAGCCCTGTAGGTTCCTTTGCAGTAAGAACACGATCACCTCAGAAACAGGCTCAACTGACTCATAACTGGTTCGCATTGTGGTAGACAGGGGCAGTAATGCAATCGGCTGCCAACCGTTCAGTCAAAATAATAGAAGAAGAAGAAGGAGTAGAAGAATCAGCAACAGCAGAAGAAGAATAGAAGGTGATATAGTGATGATTACCGTACTGATCCGGCCATAAGATGATCCTGGATATAAGATAACAACTTTGTCCAAGACAGAAAAGGTTCTCCGATGACAAAATCTTGTTTTATCATGAGGAATGTTCGTGCGTTCACAACTCTCCTCTGCTCTCTGCATCGCACACGGCAGAGTTCCGCCTTTTGCCCCTGAATCGGAACAAAGCAAACGAGCCACAGGTGTGAATACACCCTTAGCATCAACATGCACATGTGTGGACAAGTGAAACAGTTTAACCATAATCTCTAATTAACTCTCACATTAAAGTTTTTGTTTTTTTCTTTCGACAGTTCTTTCGAAACTATGCAAGAACGGCAGCTCTCAATCATCGTGAAATGAGATATGAGACAGTTTTTAACATCTAATAACAGTTTTTTTTTTAAAGAAAAAAAGGATGTTTCATTTCTACAAGAGAATTAATTTTTTAAAGTTTGACCACAGACCATCTGGTATGAAGGGGTAGATGGAGTTTTTGACCTATACTTCAGCCAGACACCAGGGGGAGCAGTTTTTGTGACAACCTCATTTGATTTTTCCAGTACCTACCTGTTTGTAATACTTTATTTCCATCAGACAGTGGCTGTAGCAGGACTTAAGGCTGTTTGCCATCTGCATTATATATAAGAGAAGAGAAGAATATGCTGGTGACAGAATAAAGAAGCTATAGATGGAGAAAACGTTAGCAGCTGTCAGAAATGGAGAAACTGGAGGAGACGAGGATCAAATGTCAACAAAAGCAGCACAGTGCTGTGTCACAGATGCACTGACGTAAACTACAAGACGGATGCTACCAGTCTCTTTCTGTTGACATTTAATGTTACTGACAATTTTATAGATAGTTTGGGTGCCTTCTGCCTGTGTTGGACATCTTGAGAGAGAGAGACAGAAAACAGGGAAGAGAGAGAAGATGATGCATCAAATCATGTCGAGATCTGGAGTTGATCCTTTGACCGGTGATTTGAGGACTTGAGCTTCTGTACTTCGGGCGCCTGCTCTACCAACAGAGCATCAATAATTCAGTTGTTTTCTTCAAAGCGATCTTCAAATCTTTATTTAATCACCTTGGTTAACATTTCCTCTCCACATACTGTAAGTTCAGGCAGAGGTCTTTGAACCAGCGTGCACCGGCTTGTTTGGTGTCAGCTGCTTTATTCACCCTCCACAATCACCAGCTCATTCTTCAGCTGCTTGGTTTCCAGCTGACTGGTAACTCCTCATCATGTTCAATCACGTTCTTTAGTTGAAGTAGAGCCATTTCTGAGAAATCACACTGACACGATTTTTTTCTCAGTTTTCCTCATAAAAAAATAGATTCGACAAATCAGGGCCTTTATTTGCAACTCCTGGTGTTAACAGCACCTTTCTGCATGTCTATCATGAAACCAGTGTTGTTTGGACTAGCCAGCCCATGTTGTGTTTATGTTTTTGGTCTGCCGGGCACTTGGAACAATGGATGGTTTATCAGCTGAATTTCCTCGTCTTCAGATTATGCAATTGTGCAGCTGGATGTGTGTCGAGCGTGGCCACAGACGGCTTCGTCCTGTCGTGATAACAAGCTTGGTGAACCATTCACTCGCTCCTCACCGCCACCTCGACAGTTTCCAGCCTGCAGGGGCGTTTACTGTACATCACTGTCACACTGAGGCTGGATCAGTCCGTCACTTGGGATGCAACATTCCCATTATGAAGTGACCTGATTTTCTTCAGAGCTATGAATATGATTTAAGCTTTCAGACCACAGGCTTTTTGTCCCATCCAAACCATAATCCATTCAGAGCGAAACAACAATGCCAGTCTTTATTCTGAGCCTTTGTTTTCTGTTTTTATATCAGCCTGTATATCTCCTTTTTCCTCCTGTTTTTTTGTGCGAGTTGAAGGCCGCTGTATTTCAACCTGACAGCTCTGTGGAAGTATTTGTACTGTAATAGCACCACGCCCTGCAGTAAACTCAACCCTCACAACAAAGGAGCTCCATTTAGGGATTATACTGTACAGGATGTCGTCCACTCCAGACAACAGGTTTCGTCTTTCACTCTCCTTGTTTGTTTGCTGTACGACGTCTCCGATAAATGAGCTGGAGGGCAACCCGAGCTGCTTTATTACGACGCTACACAAACATGGATAGATCTTGTGGGTCCCATGAATCTTGAGGGGGTGAAGGACATTTGCAAGCATTGTAAAGTTAAGATGCCAACAGAAACGACACAAAATACATTATATTAACATTCTTTGGAGTGTATCAATTCATCACATAACTCGTCACAAACATGGAAGGAAAAACTGTTGTTAGCATCAGTTTGAAGTGCAGGATTTCTGTCCGTGATTGGCTGAGGAAGTCACGTGACTGGTTGTGTTTCTCATTTGCTCCACAAAGCAGGAATTCTGAGGTTAGCCGCAGCCGTAGGAGGCCTCTTTTTAAAGCAGTTACAGGAATTTTTGTTAAATGATGTAAATCAGGACGCACCAGGAGCTCGTTTTGATGAGCACAGGTGTGTGTGTGAAGTGAAGTTACTGTGAGACGAGAAACAGTTTGCAACTTTGTGACAAGTTCCTTCAACATAAGCCAAGCAGGCTTGAGTATGCTGTTTGTTTGTTTGTTTGTTTGTTTTAAAGATGCAAATATTCAAAAAGTTCTTGAAACAGTTTTTGGTGAGCTTTAAGTTCAAAGAGTTTTCTCTCGTTCCTCACACATATTATGTAGTTTTTGCCTCCTTTATACCTAAAACTTGTTAAAAAGGCTAATTGCTAAATAAATGATCATTATGTAAAAATTTAACAAAAATATAAATAAACAATGTCAAATTGATCAAACACTTGTGGCTAAAGTTAGCAGAGCTAGCACCACTAACGTGCTGTTCTCCCGCCAGGTTAACGTCCAAATACCTATGCTTGTTACACAATACACATTGAGTCACTGTATTCCAGTGTAACAATATTTCGCATGTTTTATCCCAATGTATCTGAAATGCTAAATCTGTGCCTGTTTACATCCAGGTTGTAGAGTATTATAGCATAATAGCAGTAGCGAATAACCATAAAACCCGCCAGTGACGGGAAACTGGGATATAGCTCAGACATGAGATTTAAGTGGCATTTCAGTCCTACAATAATAAACTGTCTCTAACTCTTTTAACTAACTAGTAATTCTGTTGTCGACTAGCAAAGGTGACCATGTTTAATTGTTTATTTAGCTAAACGTAAACAGTTCCTGGAACCATGTTTCATTCTTGAGTTGGTCATTTTCATCATGGGCCTCTATGGAGATTGACTCACTTTTTGAGCCAGACACTTAATTAATGGATATTTAAATAAATAAATAAACAAACCTATTTTAAATATTCACTCGGTCTGATTTTCTGCAAACCAGTGAAACCTGGTGAAACCTCTAGTGTGATACCATCTGGTCCTGAGACAAAATTTCCCTTTCCCAGTTGCTCAAAAGACATGAAACAACATATCTGTCTGATTCGACAAACCTGAAGTACGGTGGCCCTGAAAGCTCAAAGCGCTGCAACTTAAGAAAACACATGCAAACACACAAAACACAAGCAGATTGAGAAAACATCTCCATCAATTTGACAACATGGGCACAGCATTTAAAAAAACGCGCTGCAAAGACCACAACACAACACATTAGAAAAACGCGCTGCAAAGACCACAACACAACACATTAGAAAAACGCGCTGCAAAGACCACAACACAACACATTAGAAAAACGCGCTGCAAATACACTACAACACAACGGAAGTGTTTCCGGAGGACACTTAAAGGTGATGCACATGTCCAGACACGCTTGTTTTTGACGCGGATTTTCAGTCACACCTCTTTTATGGTTTTCTTTCCGTCGGTTGTCTTGGGAAACCAGATATAAAAGTAAGTGTTTTTGAGTTATTTAACATTGTGGTCGCATGATTCAGTTATTAGCATATCGTAGTGACCTGCTGTTAAACTTTCGTTAGCCTTTTGCTCGTAATAAGCCTGTCAATTCTCATAATAAACTTATCAATCAAAATCACGGTTCATTTGTGAAACCATATATTGTACATAGTGTGAAACACGCAGTTAGCCGGCTATAGTTATTTACTATATTTACTCAGAATTGTCAAGTAAACTTCGAGGAAGAAAAAAAAATCCAAAGATGCCGTTTGACAGCATGAATAATACGATGTTTTAAGAAGTATACCGACCCATCCTTTAAAGAAACAAAAACTGGACAGCAGAAGTCAATGTAACATTTTTTCATCAAAATGTATTGTCCTTTCTGCGGTGTCGGATTGGATGATTCGCCAAAATTTTGCCGTTCCTGAGGGCGAGATGTCAGCTTTTTAAACGAGGCAGCTACTACAGTATCTAGGACTGCAGGTGAAGACAATTGGTCATTTCAAATCGTGCCCAAAGCTAATATTATCTTACTGAACTGCCTGTATGGGTTATTTTTGTTTTGTACCTAATTGTAATGTGGGATGTTTTTTTTTAGCGGGGAGCTACTTTTAATCAGTCTCTCTTTCATAGGGAATGATGCATGTTCCATCTCAACAAAGTCAGCTGTGCATCAGTTTATGAAATACAGAGAGCTAAAAGAAATTGAGAGGAAGACATTTTCAAACCTCAGTCATTTGTATACATATAATGTAGTGTTTAACTTTTGTAGTGAGAATAACTGTCATTGCTTTATTTTCACACCAGATAAATAATACTTCATCACTAAAGGAACTCCAGAGACTCACAGACAAACACTCCAGAATGCTTCAGACAGCAGGCTGTTATCGCTTCATGAGGACTCTGGATGACAAGAAGAAAGTCAAAGATGACTACATCCAGTGGTATTTCATCTACCGGAATCATCTTTCCATCCAGAGGTATGATATATTCTGTCTATTTGGTGGGCTTTTAACATTTTTTTTACATAGTTAATCATTCTACAAATGCAAAACTTCAGCGAATCACAACAAAGGTGTTAGTCTGTGGAAAAACTGTAATGATGAGCTAAAGAAATGAGAGACTTTATCCTTCATTGTTCATCTGTTAAATTATTTACTTTGTTTTGTCCAAAATGTGATCTTTTTTTTAATCTGACAAAGTTAAATATCATGGACACTGATGACTGTAAACTGAATTTTGCTGTGATGATTAGCTCAAGGTGGTGTCAGATTTTAAGTATGTGGGAATTATTCTAGACTTTTTGTCCCTATAAAATAGCTATGAGTTGTTTTTAATTATTAGAATAATAAGTTGTTGTTATTATGCCAATAACTTCTACATGGAAAATTTATGTGTCCTCCAGTAATTGTTTATATATTCACAATGATTATGCTTTTTTTTTCTTTGAAGTGTCTGACTGTCAATCTTTTTGTAGGTTCAAGGAGGGACTTGCAACTCTGGATTTTCTCAATGCCATGGAACAGCATCCTGCACTGTTCATGCCATTCATGTGCCACAGTGAGAACAAACTGACAGCTGATGCTTTGGAGAGCTTGTTTCATGTGCAGCTCAGCCCACCTGGTAGTACCATGCGTCAGGAGGAGACCAGAGCACTGAACTACTGGCGAGACTATCTGCTCTATGTTAAAGGTACTGTTATTGTAATTATAAGAAATACGCAAAATCATTACTCCAACTATCAGTGGGATATAAAGTAAGTCTTTACAGCTTATGCCAATGTCTTCACTGATTCAAAAGTAGCCAAAGAGAATAAGTTTCAGAAATTGCTGTCTACCAAAATCTGTTCTTAAAACAAAATCCTTCTTTGTCTTGTGCTCCCTCTTCCACTTCCAGAAAAACAGGCAAGCCTGTCGTTGGAAGACATCCTCATGTTTGGAACTGGGCTGAGGGAAGTTCCTTCTACATCAATAAAGCCACAGCCACAAATAGCCTTCCAGAGGAGCTCACGATTTCCTGTGGCAAATGTGTGTGCAAACACAATCAAACTTCCAATTTCACACACCTATGAGGCCTTTCAAGAAACCATGGATTTTGGCATCCAAAACGCCCCTGGGTTTGGGCTTCCATGACTCTTGTGCCCTCCTTGCCCATTATTTTGGTAATTTGAGTTGTATTTTCTGCATTCATTTTGGCCATTATCATTCCCCAGACTTATATTAAGTAGAAATGGGTAGTTTTTATTGAAGTTTGGGTTGTTGAAAACTTGTGACCATAACAAATTTCTACACTGTGGTTATTAAAAAAAGATATAGATAGAGATAGATATATAGATATAGATATCAGGTCTCCTTGGACAAATTTGACACATTGACTTGACCACTTTTTTTTAATGTCCCTGGAAACAAGGTTATTAAAAGGTATTCTAAATTCTGTCCCTATGTCATTATTGTGTCCTTGGATGTACATGCTCGCAATTCCCATTGTATTTTTTCATTGCTCTGATTTGTACATGCAAGTGTTTAAGCATGCATTGCACACGTGCACATTAAATGACAAGATATGACATGCCAGCAAAAAAATGGCACCAAGTTTATTGCAGACCAAAAAGTGCTCATTTGTCCTCAAAGGTCATACATAAATGTGTTCTTAGGTCTGTGTTCCCCTTGCTCAACAATAACAATATAATCAGCTTTCCCATAACAATTTGTAATGCAGATAACCGCAAATTGCAAACAAAAAAATACTTGTTACAGTTCTTCCAGCATTAAAGTGGCAGAGGTACAAAGGCAAGTATTCTGCAGGACCATGCACAAATGGATGTTTCTAAAGTAAAGACATGTTTTTAAGTGAAATATAATTTTGAACAGCAGTTGTCCAGTTGACAGGTGGAACCAGCACACTCAGTCTCTCCAAGTCTGCAAAATGAATCTGGAGATCGTCATCGCCACACAGACTATGTTGAACTGGCAGAATACCATCAAACTGGTGAAGGGCTTCCTGGGGCACTGGGAATCCGCACTCCCTTCCACCAAACCTTAGGGCCAGTCAGAAATGAAATAATCACAAATTAAAATCATTTGAGCCTCCAAAGGTACGTCAAAAAATTCTGAATAAGAATTTGAACTATAACTTCACTGAATCGGCTGTAAAGCATTTTAAACAAAGACCTTAAATTCCTGCTAACAGAAATCAGCCACAGGTTGACAGCAGCCCTTCTAGTCAATACAGTAATCATATTTGCTGCTACCAAAAGATACCTTTCAGTGTTAAAATTGTAACAGTATTTTAGTATTGATGGTTTCATTGCATGGGTTAAATACAAACCTGTGTGCAAGGTGGTATATCGCTTCTGGTTTGCCAGATGGACATCAAGATTGTCGAACAGGTCGGATGGTGTGGTTGTTCCAAAGTTGTTTGTACTCATCAAGCTCTTTTTGCAAGATGTCCAGGAACACATACCGTAGTAAGCACTTGTGCTCATGGGTGCCGTTGAAAAGGTGCCTCTCTCTCAGGTCACTGAGTCCTAATGATGGAATGACAACAATGTTTTACCACAGTGCTGAACATTTTTCATGTGGAAATGACTTCTAAAACAAATGCTTTCTAAAAGTATAAGTTTGAACAATAAAGTATGAAGTAAATATAAACATTAAAACAGGTTTCAATTGCTGTAATTATTACAACTGTATAATACTGGCCATTAAGACATCCTTCCAAATGTGATTCTGATGTAAGTGATGGGAGACAAAATCCACATCTAACTTCTTAAAAAACAAACAAACAAACAAAAAAAACATCCCAAAGGTATCTTATGTTAATATGCAGTTTGAGCTTGACAAATCAAGTGTATAGCTTCCAAAATTACAGTCTTTAGTATGAAATTATCTGTTACTATACCTCTGCCACTACACAGGAAGGAAATGCTCTCTGGGGGGGACACAAGGAGGGAATTTTGTACTAAAAACACTAATTCTGGAACATACACACTTGATTTGATTTTGTTTTGTTCGTTTTAGGATGCTGAACCCTTAGAATAAGCAACAGCAACAAAATACTAAAGTTTATATATATATATATATATATATATATATATATATATATATATATATATATATATATATATATATATATATATATATTAAATCTATGCTATCACATCATGCACATAAAAGACACTGAAACTCAAGTGCTGGTGAAATACTTGACTTTTAGGGAAGAGCATACCTTCTTCTTGAAAAGGTGCCAAAAACTGAATGTTGCTGCCACAGTAGCCACAAAAACATCCCATCTGTCCAGCCAATTCAATTCCACAATATGGACAATACATCACCTGGGGAAGGGAAAAAGGGAACAATGTGAATGCCAATTGTGGCTTAAAACGTCAAAGGCTTAAACCTGACGTTACACACTTTTACTCTGACTAGCACAGCACCTTTAAGAGGGTCGAGGGAACAGAGATCTTCTAACTGCATGCCACTGTTAGACCAAATCTTCTTTTATCTCCATAGGCAAGTTATCCAGTGTTAACCAGTGTTAGTAGCCTTCAATTTAAGATTAATTACTGTCAAGATCACCAGTTATGTTTCAAAGACATTTTATTAGCCATGCAAGCAATACCCACCGGTAGTATAACATTTTGTCCCATATTAAGGGTTATGACAGTAACTATAGCCAGACAATAGATTGTATATAGTGTTTTACACTATGTACAATTATGGTTTCACAAATGAACCGTGAATTTGATTGATAAGTTTATTATGAGAATTGACAGGCTAATTACGAGCAAAAGGCTAACGAAAGTTTAACAGCAGGTCACTACGATATGCTAATAACTGAATCATGCGACCACAATGTTAAATAACTCAAAAACACTTACTTTTATATCTGGTTTCCCAAGACAACCGACGGAAAGAAAACCATAAAAGAGGTGTGACTGAAAATCCGCGTCAAAAACAAGCGTGTCTGGACATGTGCATCACCTTTAAGTGTCCTCCGGAAACACTTCCGTTGTGTTGTAGTGTATTTGCAGCGCGTTTTTCTAATGTGTTGTGTTGTGGTCTTTGCAGCGCGTTTTTCTAATGTGTTGTGTTGTGGTC
Organism: Labroides dimidiatus; assembly: GCA_030710495.1. Classification (NCBI taxonomy): domain Eukaryota; kingdom Metazoa; phylum Chordata; class Actinopteri; order Labriformes; family Labridae; genus Labroides; species Labroides dimidiatus. The sequence goes on from CM061155.1 coordinate 28,387,158, forward strand.
TTTGCAGCGCGTTTTTCTAATGTGTTGTGTTGTGGTCTTTGCAGCGCGTTTTTCTAATGTGTTGTGTTGTGGTCTTTGCAGCGCGTTTTTTTAAATGCTGTGCCCATGTTGTCAAATTGATGGAGATGTTTTCTCAATCTGCTTGTGTTTTGTGTTTTTGCATGTGTTTTCTTAAGTTGCAGCGCTTTGAGCTTTCAGGGCCACCGTACTGAAGCCCCCGAAGCTGTCAAACTTGTAGAAACTTTTAAAAATGACATGCCTCAAAAACTCTTATGGCTCTTGCATCAATAAAAAATTGTAATTTGCTGCAAAAATGCAATGAACTTGATGTATAAAGTAGTATAAAAATGGAAATGATAGTAAATTTAAAAGCCTTTGTACCTGTCCCTGAACTATTTCAGGCGTTGTGGACAGATTCTTCCATTTGAGGCCCAGACTTTAAGATATCAAAAGACAAAACCACCTTTTCCATGTCAAATCAAGAGACAAGCTTCACACTGAGATGAAAAGTGGGTCATGGCAGCTGTTTCCTAACCATGCGATCTCCCCTCAGCAAAACCCAGCCAGACTTCAGTCCCACCGGCACGGAAACCTCAAGCCTTTTCCACCGCTGCTACATTTGGGTTAACGCTCTGAGGATGTGATGCCTTTGAAACCGCTCCTCTGCCTTGTCACAGAAATGCGGAAAAAATCAATGAAATATCGGTCTGAGCTTTAACAGTGGAGCCCAGACTGGAGGCCTGCAGGGATCCCTACCTGGTCTCCTGCTGTTCTTACATCCGTCTCTGCAGAACACATGAACAGATGCAGCTTTGTTTTACCGAGCTGTCAGGACATCTCAGCCTCTGAGAGATTTCAAGGTTTTCTTCTTTTATCGACTGTTTGCTTCCGTCCACCTCCAGTCCACCGCTCCTCCAACCTGATAGCACTCTTTGTTGCACATAAATGAGGCGTTTTCTCGCTCTTTATATATTTCTTATCATTTTTTGGTGACAAACCAAGCTTGAAATTAACTTCTGTTTCAGCACACAATGACATTTTCTGCTGAAAGCTGGAACAGATTTCTGTGTCTTTGTGCTGGCAGCAGCTGAGTGACGGCAAACAGAGAGAAACATAATGAAGGGACTGATCGGACAATGAAAAGAGACGATAAAAGGGAAGCGTAATGAAGGCTCCTCTTTAACTGTGATGAATTCAGAAAAGATTTGTTTTTTTTTTCTTGTTTTTCAAAAATGAACCGATCTTTTATTTTGGCTATCAGTTGATCTTTTTATTATCTGGTCTGTAGTTTGTCAGAAAACACGGATCAGGTCCAACTTAATTTCTCTGAGCCAAAACTGATGCGTCCATTTGTCTCACTTTGTCAGTAGACGTATCCAAAGTCCCAGAGACTGACTCCTTCCTCTCCATCTGGTGTCAATCTGAGCCTCACTGAATATCAAAGGAGGCTTTTTGGCTCAAACCTAAAATGATATACCAGGAAATACTATTAATAATCACACACTTAAGAAAAGATGGATGCCTGGATGAAGAAACAATGCAATGACATCACCAGTTGGTTTCTGATGAGGTGTAATTCACACTCCTTGTCTCTGCAATGCACACTCTGTCCCTCTGCTTTATTAACACACCTGGACAAAATCTTTACTGTGACTGAAATTCAATAAATTACGCAGCTCTGAAACAGGTGCATAACTTTAGACCTCAATTTAATCCAAAGTAATGAGTTATATGACAATGGGAATTTCATTAACAAAACTTTAACGATCTACGTTCCATTTCTCTGTGATGAAGACGGGACAATGAAATAATGACGATACTGATGATAAAAACTCGGACAAATGTAGGTTTTGTTTTCCGTTGAGACGATGATGACACAATCTGTGATATTTCCCTTAATGGGTGTCTAATCTGTCGAAATACAAGCAGTTCATTCTTCTGACAGGCGTTTGGCGATCTGTTGACTTTCCAGCGTGTGGCGGCCACTGCAGGTGAAGGACAGTTCTTGTTTTGAGACCATAGCGCTTTAATTTGAAAGTAAAGATTAAAAATTAAGCCAGTTTGACTCATAGGCAGAATTATTCTTCTATAACGGCTGAACTCCTCCAGATGCGTCTCCGGTCCGGCTCTGCTCCGGATCAGATAGGTTTCCATTCAAGCCAATGTGTCAACTCACACTGGATCCACTCAACATTGCAGTGACACCTTTTGGCTGGAATAGCGCGCACGCTGTCTTGATGACATGACTCTTAACAAGGCGTGTGTTTGTTTTGGAAATTAATGGAGATTGGATCTTTTTAACACTACTCTTCTTTTTCAAAACAACTTTTTACCAGCTACAACGTGACGAGGTAAGGTATTTATCAACAGTTACACAGCGCTGTTTTTTGAAATGTGGCAACAAGTAAACTTTGTCACTTTGTACTGTAGTTTGGTAGCCAGCTATATTAGCATTACTCGCAGCCAGGTGGTCTGAGATGTATCCATAGGCTAACATGTAATGTTAGCTAATCTTTATGTCCTGCCCACCTGCCAATCAGAGCTAACGTAACCTCACTCTTCATTTTATTGACAGACTCTCAAGTTTGATCAGATCACTGCAGAGTAACTGCTGCATGTGGGTTTGAATGAACATTATCACAAACAATTTAGCTCATATTTTAGTCTTTAGCTCACGGTTTAGCCTTTAGCCCATGCTCTATCACTCTCCTGTTTAGTTTTCTTCTTCTCTTCTGTCCCTTTTCTGTCAGCTCCAGTGTCCACCATCACAACAACATGAATCCAAAAAATCATTTTCACCAGAGAAAAACACAGATCTCTCTTCTCACTAATAAGCTTCGTCAGCCGGCGTATTGTTGTCTTAGAAACTTCCACGTGCTGTGAATCATCGTAAATCCGGTCCTGTCCGGCCCATATCGGGAGGCTAAGAAGTAGCATTTAGAAATAACCTATATAAGTGCTGATAATCACATTTTACATGGTGGATTAGGATCAGGCAGATATCTAGAAGTCTGACTTTTTCAAGATCACTTAAAAAGTCCTCACAGGAACTTTAAGGTCTAAACAGTTGGTAGAGCCTTTAATACCAGTCTCTGAATTAGTATTGGTTTTTTTAATCCAAAAAATGTAAATAGAAGCAGTTCTTCAATCCAGGCTGTTAAAGTAAATTCTGCTGTAAAAAAAGGGCTCTGATGGTGTTTTCTTGGCTTCTGTTTGGACAAGTGGCAAGTAGACATAATGCATGTGTATGTGTTGACTCAAAGGGACCGCTCCATTGTTTATACTTTGGGAAATCCCTCCAGCCTGGGGCTGATGGCTGAGGTCACCGGCTGGGCTCATCTGGTGCTCAGTCTTCATCACAGACAACTTGAAGAGCACCCAGGGGAGACATCAGGTCAACAAACACGTTTTCAGTGTCAACAAAGTGCCTGAGAGGTGACGGCCTAATGTTGTGTCCTTCTGTCACAAATTACAGGCGATTTAAAGATCAACTTGCACAGCTACCCATCCAGCCTGGCTAAACCTCGTGATGATGCAGCGTTGCGTAATTCTCCTCCCATAAATCCTCAGAGTATCAAAATTCAAACTCTGAGCAGGAGACACTCCGTCTGCCTCCCTCTCACCTGTGCAGCTCTCCAACTTGTGCATGTTATTTAGGAAACACCCAGAGCTTGTTTCAGTGTAAACTCCAGACAGACTGTTTCTGTTCCAGCTACAGTCTGAACATTCAGACCCTCAACTGACCTCGGCCTTCAGATCTGATTAAGTCCAGAGTTTTGTCTCTGTGTTAACCATGGAAGTCCAAAATATATAAGGGTCCATATCCCCAATTAATCTGATTTTTACAGCTACCTGGCTGTAGTTATGATTAAAGAAAGGAATGTATGTTTCACCAACTCTCTCTGTCACCTGACTCTTTTTGTTAGCATATAAAAGGTCTCTGGAGGTTTTAGCCCGAAGCTTCTGGAGAATGGATACTGCAGTTTTCAAAGATAAAAAATCAACAAATCTAGTTGATAGTTGTAGCTGAAGTGTTGAAGAAATAGAAGAGTCTGTGTTTGTTTAATTCTGACTAAAAGCACATTAGCTGTAGTTGTAGCTGCAGTTTATACCGTTAGCATGTTGTTTGTTTGTTCGTTTCCTTGTTTGGTATCACTAAGAATTATTAAAGTGTCTTAAAAGAGGTAGCAGTGATACTACTCTTTCTCAGCTGGTTTGGACTGGGGCATTGGTATCTTGATTGACAGCAGCTAGCAGGCTGAGCTTCAACAGGGAACAAGACAGAAACCAACCGATTCTGTAGCTTACATGTTTAGCTCGCACATGATCTGCTCCAAAATTTGTTATTTCTAAATTAGATTTCTCCATATCAATGGTGGGGTCGAACTTTCATAAATCCATATAGACCAAAAATCCCAATGATGACTACATGCTGGTCGGCAAGGTTTGGCAGTGAGAAGCAAGATCCGCCCTATTACAAAGTTTGCTGGCTCTAATTTTCTGAAACATTCACTCAAGACATCACCTCGTCGCTTCACATCCTACAAAAAGTTGTTTTGAACATATTAAAATGGTTTGTTTACAAAACAAACTCATGCCTTGGCAAGAGTCACAATCCTTTCGACAGTGGGTGATGGTGCTCATGGGAAACAGAGTCTTTATCCTGGAAAAACATTAACTATTCTGTATGTTCCGTTCTCACAGCGCCTGTCAGTAACTTAAAATAAATAACAACAAACAAAAAGATTAAAGAAGTCTCGCTACGCTAAAGAAATGCTACTTGACCCGTACAAGAAGAGTTAATGTTGTATTTTGGAAGCTAGTTAGCCGTACATGCTATGTTTGCAGCTAACTTGAGATTAAAAACACATTATTATTGTTTTCCCATAAAAGCAGGAAACAGCACCCCCTAACTGGTTCCATGAGGGTTTCATTTGACTACAAACAGCCAGACTTTGCAGGTATTGTTAAGGCTTGATCTCATTAAACAGAGCACTTCACACTGCGAGGAATGTGCTTCATTAACTGGCTGCTTTTATACAACATGAGGAAACTAAAGACAGAGCTACTTTAGCTTTGTCTCACTCCCCTCTTGACAGAGAAGAGACGCCCATAGAAACCTCGCTGTAGGACGAGTTAACAAGCTCGTTTCCCATGTGCTCCTCTGGCCTCCCAGCAGCCCCTTAGCAGAAACAAGGAGCACTTAAAGAGAAGAATCCTCATGTTCATCCAGACTAAGTCCATGCTGGAGACTGCTTTATATGACAGTAATCCATGAGATGGCTCTTAGCCTGGTGGTGGGACTGTGTGGTGTCTTTATTTTAGAGAAGGATAAAATATTGTTCATTTCCCGCTGGGTATTTGAGGCCCAGAAATTTTGATTTGGGGTTTTAAGATTTGGGGGAAAACTTATTGATCTAATTCTTATTTCTGCTTTAACCTCATGATGATCTGGTTATAAAAGTTTCTGTGGTTTATTCAAGCAAAAGTTACGAAGTGCAGGGTATTGGTTTGGCATAAAAATGTAGAACAGATTCGATTCTGCTTTATGTAATTGATGGGAAATTATAGTTAGTACAATATGGGGGAAACTTTCAAAACTTTTTCATAATTTGGATGCTGGACTGTTTTAGCTGGTTAACAGCAACCCAAAGTGTATGTGTACAACTTAGTCCTCGAAGCAGCTCAGGACTGATTCAGTTTGCGGTTATTTACCGTATGTTGTTCCCTCCTCTCCCTACCTGGTTTTCCACTTTATCTCCCATCCTATCCCTCTTAATAAAGGCATAAGAAGTCCAAAATTAATTTTATAAACTGTCTTACAAGAGAATAAAGAATGATTAGGTTTCTGATCAGAATACAAGAAATATCTAACATCCTTTTGAACTACCTTTACCAAGAGTGTTTGTTAGTTGACTGGAGCTACAGTATTTACACTGAATCATTCAGCAGAACGTTTGCCAAACTTGTTAATCTGGACTATTACAGATAAGCTAATGAAGCTAAGCTCCAGAAGCTAACATCAGTTTAACTAGAGCCCTTTGGACAACAGCTAACAATGATGGACAAAACAGGCCAATGAACTCCAACAAACACAGAGACATGAGGAACAACACAGCTAAAAGCTAACGCTAGGCTAACATTAGCTCACGTTAAAGATGTTAAAGATTACTTTATATTTCTTTCCAGCAAAATGACAATAAGATGTTGACTTACCTTAGAACAGACGTAAACATCCTTGTTCATTTTATTCACGTTGAGTTGATGTTTTGGTCTACTGCACAACTTTATCCAAAGAAGACACTTTTCTGGGTTGAGACACGGTTTAAGGAAAGGGTTAAAAATACACCCCGTCACCCAGCCTCTCAGGGTACCATGTGTCAGAGTTATGTGTACCCATGAACACCATTTGACCATTTTTAGACTCAAGATCTCAGAAAAACCTCATAAAACCAAATGAAAACCGACTTTCTGCATCTCACTGGATGTCTGGGCAGAGAATGTCCGAGTGTATAGGAATGGCTATACATACTTTGATTGGCTCATGGCGTTTGAGGGCGGGACTTAGTCATTGATCTCTCGAAGCACAATCATGGACGAAATCCCAAACTACAAATACATGACTTGTGGTGGCAGGCAGTGATGAAATTCAGCAGGGATCATCTTCTGGGAACCATGATTGCTTGCACTGAATTTCTTGGCATCAATCCATCAAACAGCTTGCGAGATATGTCAGCGGTAGACCAACCAAAGCCACCGGCTCAAAAACCTGTGGTGTCACAGTTTCTGTCGTAAGTGAACCAGCAGACTGACTCAACAAAGACGGTGTCTGTTTGAACTTTTGTGTGAACTCTCTGATCTGTGACGGTAACTCGCTCGCTCGCTCACTCACATAAGGAGAAAAGTTAAGATGGTGTTAAATATTCACTTCCAGAAATCCACTTCCTTCACACTTTCTTGTGTCTCGTCAGGGCTCTGGTGTTAGTTTTGACCACCTGTTAATGTATGCAAAAGCACACACAGCACAGCCCTGTGTGTGTGTGTGTGTGTGTGTGTGTGTGTGTGTGTGTGTGTGTGTGTGTGTGTGTGTGTGTGTGTGTGTGTTGATCTCCACCGGATAATAAAACATCCCCATTGTGCTGAAGTATAAGATTCCTTCTTTATGTGAAGAAGCAGACTTCTGGTGCGCTGCCAGAGGAGTCTGAACAAGCAGCAGAACAGAGGCTGTAAATCCACGACATGCAGCGTCAGCATTAATGTACGGGGAATTAAAGGAAGTTAAATTATCAGCAACAGTCCTGAGACCTAAATGTCCAAATACAAACTTTAAACTCTCAGATTCTCTGTGTGGGTTCATATTTGGGCGCTCGGGTTTTTAAAATAGGTGCAGCTGTGAGAAAAACAAAGGTGTGCCGTGAGCTAAAGAACATAATGTTTAATTATCCTCTAATTCTGAACTGACGTGTCTGATAATCATTAATAATGTCTAAACTGGTGATGATGTGGTTTTGCCACAGGTTACGACTTGGCACCTCCAGGAAAACAGGCAGGAAAAATATTTCTATTGAGGTTTCCGTTAAAGTCCTGTCTAATGAAGCTTGAGCTGTCTGGGTTTTCAGGTGGAGGTTGTAGGTTTTGGAGCGAGGGGGAGTGGAGGGGCAGCCCTTTAAGGTCTGATGGTAAAAACACCTGTTGAACCTTGACAAGCTGAGCTGAACTCAGCTGAACTGAGATAAACACCAGCTGTGTGAGAGGAGAGGAGGAAGAGAGATCCATCTCTGTGGAGGGTTTTTAATGAATGTGAGTGCCATTTAATGTAAACACAGCCCCAAACGTGCGGAAATCTGCGTTTGGTAGATCATTTCTTTGTTGTAACAAAGCTTCTAGGTAATAAATCTTAAACCACCGTGAAGCCTGTTTGTAAAGCTTTCAAATGAGGCCAAATTTGTAAGCAACGTGCATTTGTGGGATGAGCAACAGAGCTCAGTTTGTGGGTTGGGCACATGGAAATTTGCCGAATCTTCTCTGCAGATGCCAAACAGCTCATTCTGCAAAGAAACGTTGTTACAACAAAGAAATAATCTATTAAACACAAATTTTCTTACTTTGTTATGCTAAGTTTAGATTGTGATTCAGGTCCTTCTTGCTTGCAGTGCAAGCTAACACGTATTCAGTGTCCCAGCTTCCTGAGTTTTAACCTTCAGTCAGAATCAGAATCCAGTTTCATTGCCAAATACATTAACTCATACAAGGAATTAGACTTGGTGTATCGCTGCTAAACAACTAACAATACTAGCAAAAACTTGAATAACACAGAATTAGAAGCTATACAAACTATAAAACAGCATAAGAAAAAGTTAACAACAAAGTTAACAAATATATAAAACTATAGAAAAATATATTCTATATTATATTTTATATTTAAACACATTTTTTAGATTCTAGTTACACTGAGTTTGAGTAATTAATTGTTTCTAATACACCATTTTCAGACTAATTGAGTATAAATTTGATGTTTTTTTTCCGTTGCTAAGTGCCACAGTGGCAGCTTGTTGCAGCAGCTCTTTTCGTTGCTCTTTCTTATCTTTCAGTTATCTTCATATTTGGAGCCTGTTGTTACTTTTTATGGCTCAGTTGTTGGCGACTGACACCAAACTGGTTGCGGTTGCAGTGGGGTTTTTACCTTTTTTGTTCCTGTTTGTCTGGGGATCCTACGTGTAACCGTGGTTACATTGTTTACACACAAGACTTCAGCTGTTAGCAGTCCGTAGCATGTCGATGCTTATTGGTCAGAAGGAGGTGAGGACCACATGCTGGTACTGCGGTGCCAACTAAGAAGAGACGACTTCAACCAGTCCTCCCATCCATCGGTCTGGAGAATCTATCTACAATGAGATGGATGAGCCAACCATGCTAACGCAGAACCAGAAGGAATACCGTCAGACTAGCATTATGCTATTCACAGAGACATGGCTAATGGAGCTAACACCGGACATGAACACCACATTGGATTTCACCTGCTGTGAGCGGACAGGATACAGGAGAACCAGACTGAACAGAATGGCGAAGAAGGCCAGATCAGTCGTGGACCCTGTGGACCCTGTGGACGCTTTGGACCCTGTGGACCCTGTGGACCCTGTGGAGGTGGTGGCTAACATAAGACTTGTGCCAATTGTCGTCTCTGATGGACATTTTTTTTCTAGTTGAAATATATTATTTATATGTCCTTGGAAGTTTTGCACCTTACACCTAAAGTACATCATATTCTATTCTATTCTATTCTATTCTATTCTATTCTAAATACAAACACCTGCCTGTTGGTTGTTTCAACTTTGTTACGATCAATTTAAGAGAAAATTTTAAGAATTCATCTTGTAAACCATAAACTACAATTTTCTGCCAACACAGCAGATATTTTACTGTGGAAATCTTGTAAAGATGGTATTTAGTTATCCTCAAACACTGAGTATCTTCTGTGACCTACTTTTTATTGGCAAATGCCAAAAAAAAAATAAACAGGAATTATCCGCCCCTGTAGTTTGGAATGAATACACCTCCACTGCTCTTTTATGTTTCAGTCTCTGCCGTAATTACCAGGATTACTCCTCTCACAATGTTTGTTTGGGGTGTAGATCGAAGGAGGTTCTGGATCTTAGCTCATAATGCCGCTCTTGCTCCAGCAGCACTTACAGTCGAAGTCCAACAAGTCTGAACCTGGTGGAGCTCTTTCAGGTAAACACTGTCGGACGTGGGAGCTGAAAGTGGATCTACCTGCGTGCTCCGATCCCCTCAGCCTGGACTGATGAGAAAGGAGGGTCATGTTTCCTGAGTTTCACGCACAGGACAGAGGGTTCGGAGGCCTCTGCGCTCCGAGGTTCTGTGGGAAAACAGGGAACAAAACGCAAACGAGCCTCACCCCCAGAGGAGAGTGAAACCTGAGAGTTAACCACTTAAAGCACAAGAGAGATCAGGTGTGCCCCGGTGTTGTTCAGAGAAGTCCTCGGGGGACAGTGACGGGAGGACACACAATGAGTTGGCGTGACATATGCTGGCGTGCAGTTTGATTAGACGTTGAGGCCCCAAGAGAAAAGGGGGGGATGATAAGGTGAGCAACATGGCGGCACTTTTTTATGACTCAGTCACACTGAGAATAGCTATGAAACATGGAGAGCATCAAAGCTGAACAGGGTACAGGATCCCGGTTTATGGACTTAAAATGACACCAAAGAGATGCTGATCATCTACTGACACATAGACAATCTCTACAAAGATAAAAGTATCACACTGAGATGAACAACATCAACAAAGAGATGAAAATTCAATAGAAAAAGATGCAAATCGAATTCAGAGAGACTCAAAATGACTACAATAAAAAACCAAATAGACACAAATAGAGGAAAATTAATCAGGATTGAAATAAACAAAACTATCAGAGAAAGATTCAGAATTAATGATGTATTTAAAATCACCCAGAGACACGCACACAAAACAAAACAAACAATTAAAAAACAGCAAGGAGCCCCAGTTAGTTAGTTAGTCCGTGTTTGCTGTGCAGTATTCCAGCTGTGGGCTGTACAAAGGCTGAAAGATGTTTCTCCAGTTTTAGTGTTTACGCTTACAAAAAAAGTGCATAAAGGTATTAGAAATAGTTAAATAAAAGGAAGCAAATGCTGCCCTGCGAAACCCCAAAAAGATTTAAAATAATGCCATTCATGACTGAGTAACATAGTTACCAAAAAAAGGCCGAAACTAAACAACAGAGATGCTAAACTTATGCTGAAAGACCCAAAAGAGAACCAAGTAGCCAATCTGATGAAATGATGCAAAAACTATGGTAAGATAAGCTGACCACAAAAAGACACGCACTGGCCAAAGTACACAAACAAAATAGAGAATGAAATGCCTCAGTGGAAAAAACCCCCAATGAAACCCAACACAACACATTTCCACAAACAGATGTTAACCAAAATCAGAATAACCAAAATAAATAAATAAAAGAAAATAATTGGGGAAAAAAAGGACAACCTATATTAAAATGAAAAAATGAGAGACACAGAGTGCAAAAGAAAGGAAAGTGAACCAAAGAGACCAGCACAAGCATGAGGACGTTTACCTGCGAGGAGGACTGAAGGCTGGTGGTGCTAGCTCTGCTAATGGTAGCTAAATCATTTTGACTTTGTTCACCTGCAGACTGTTGATGACCCTGTTCAGCAGTGTTTTTAAAAAAAGTGTTTAATTTTATTTTACGCCATTTTAACCCTTCTAGTTATTTTTGTCTTTTAATGTCTTTATTCAGAGAGGACAGGGCGGCGGATAGAGCAGGAAACATGGTGTGAGCTGGGGGTGACGTGCAGGAAAGAGAGCTAGCCTTATGAGCTCTGGCCACATCTACACCTACAATTTTAACTGTTTTGTCTGAAATTTTTCTTCAACTTTTTGAATCATTTTCTATCAAAATTGAGACTCCCTAGAAAATGAGTCGCTTTAGGTGATTACAAATACAAAGAAACTACCAAAAAGGTAAAATATTGGACAAAATCAAAAATGAGCTCAAGTCCTAACCATATATTGTTGAACATATCATATTTGACGCATGAGTTTCTGAAGCAGCTGAAGTTGGCTGCTCTCGGGACATAATCTACACTCTTTTTTTCCATGAAAATCATTGCTATTTTTCAAGAAGCTGCGGTAAAATAACACCTAAATTGTTACTCCTTTTTTTAAAATAAAAATTAAGCAATTTCTGTATTGAAAGAATTCACAATTACTAAAAACTTGGCTAAAAAGAAGTTGCTAAAACCTCCAGATTTATCAAGTGTGATACAAAAAAATATAAACAAAATGATAAAGCAATATTTTTTTGAAAATTTTGTTAAAATGTCACGACAGCCTCTTACGCTGCACTCCTGAAAATGTCAATACATGATGAGGGTGAACTGCGTGAAACACAGTGAAATTTGTTCCCGTCAGTTTTGTCCAGACTTTTTCCTGTCAATCCTCTGAGTAAAAAGTCTGAGTCAGGTTAAGCTAACGTGTGAACTCGACAGGTAACAGTTTGGAATGATAACTGTGAGCTAGCAGGCAGAGAGAGTCGACGTCCGTTACATCGAGAGGAGTTTCTTTGATTTATGCTCCTCACTGCTCGCCTCAGTTGTCGGGTTTTCAAGCCGTGTTTGTTTTATGGAAACTTCAAACACATAATGTCGTGACAACAGCCCAGACACAGTCGCTTCAATGGGGAAGTCTCCCTCCACCACTGCTGTAAACCTGAAGAATTGAAGATATGAGCGTGTCCGACACAGATAAGCTCCCACTGAGAGCTGCATGTGTGAAAGGTAAAGTCCTGGAAATGTCAGGGCCTGAATAAAAATTTGAGGAGTTCATGTGTGAAAATGGCAGAGGAGAGTCACGCTCGGCCTCCTGCTGCCGTAGAGGAGTCGTGGGGCATAATGTCTCGTGACGAACCCTCATCATGGTACACAAACAACATTTAACAAATCTGACCGTGGATGAATTAGTCTGACCTTTAAACCTGTTTACACATCGCTCTGCAGCCGCCTGCAGCTCTGCATGGCTGACTCTGTGGCGTCTGTGGGGGAGCGCAGGTACAGGGGGTATAGTTGAAGTTTTAGTTCATCCCTGCGGGGCCCCTGACCTCTGACCTTTGCACTCATCACGTATTTCACGCTGCTCTCGTCTTCCGGAGAGTTCCCTCAGGATTCGTCGGACTGACAGCAAAACGTGTTCTCAGAGCCGCCGAGGGAGTGCAGGCTGACAGCGCTGCATCAGGATAGCGTTTTCTTTTGAGAGTGAGAGTAAAGAAATCCACATTTCTTCACATTTGTTCTTCACGTACCTCAGGAGAGTCGAATCAATACCTGTGGACGAGCAGCAGACTTAAAGCCGGGTACTTCACTGCCAGCCTCTGCTCCGCCGTCACTGGGGCGTTAAATCTGGCACACTCGTGTCGATGATGATGATGATGAATAGAGTTTGTTTGCTCCTTTCTGCTTTTTTTCAGCTTTTCTCTGAAACGAGGTTTGATCTTTGTTCCTTATGTTTCCTGCTGACTTCATGGCACCAAAGTGTTTAGAGGAACTGGTGGATGGTCATGGTTAAATGATGCTTTGGGTGCGTCATTGTTAATTCCTTTAAATCCTCGAAAACTGCTGCTGCACATTTGCCAAACCAACTATTTTGCAACACTTAAATCTGAGGATTTGTGTTTGCTGGTTTAGTTTATTTATAAAAGCTTATTTAAGACTCTGATATTGATCCGAAGGAAGGGAGAGGTGATTAGCTCTCTTGCTTAAGGGCCCTGTGAGGACTTTGTAAATGATCCTGAAACAGAACATTTGCCTGTTCATAATCCATAATTTAAAATGAGATTTTTGGTGCCAAAATATGCTATTTTTCAATATCTATGGACGACCCGATCCATCCATTTATGACAAAGTCTCTTTGGTGACACTACGCTGGGAGGCAAAATTTTTCTGTGAAGCAAAACAGAAGAGCAGAAGAAAGCTAAACAGGAGAGTGATAGAGCACGGACTAAAACATGGGTTAATCTGTTTGTGATAACGTTCAATACAACCCACATGCAGCAGTTATTCTGCAGTGATCTGATCAAACTTGAAAGTCTGTCAATAAAATGTAGCGTGAGGTTACGTTAGCTCTGCTTGGTGAGGTTGGAGTTGGTAGATGAGCTCTGGTCGGCTTTACCATCTACTCTTTACTCATTTGCTTCCAAGACAAACGCACGCCTTGACAAGAGTCACATCCTTACAACAGTAGATGATAGTGGTCATGGGAAACTGAGTTTTTATCCTGGAAAACCGCTACAGATAGAGCTGGTGCTAGTGCTAGTTCCGGGCTAGTGTGTTTCCAACCACAAATAACCAGCTCCAGATGCTTTTTCATTCCAAACTTTCAGGTTTGATGTAAATGGTTTAAAAAAAACACTCAACACCAATTGGCCGTAACCATGGCAACAAAGCAACAGCTCTACTCTGTAACTCTCGTACGAATACGTCCCACAGCTCTGAGCAGAAAAACACAAACAACATACAGACATTGGCTCTCAAACTGCCCATCGCTGGTGATGCATTCACTGAGCCTTGTTATTCTTGAACACACAACAACTCATCATAACAGTAACATGTTCCCATTATCCGACACTAACAACCACCAAGTCTGTTACAGTATGCAGTGACATACTGATGTTTTACACTGACACAGTGACGTGGCTCCAACTTGGCTCCTTCCAATAGAAAACCAAACTGGTTCTCAGAAAGAACCAACTAAGCACTGGCACCAAACAAGCACTGGTGGAAAAGGGGTATAAGAGTTTCAGCTACATCTGAACTTTCCTCATGAGAATCACTGAGTGCCTGTGTCCATTATCGCCTATCTTTGTACTGTTTTCTATCAAAACCAATGTATACAGCACCATCAGTTGCACTCTCAGTTCAAAATAGTTCAACGTTTGGAGCATTACATTGTTGATGATACTTCTTCATTATCGACCAATCAAGTGCAAAGAAAGGTGAGACTTCTGATATCAACTTTTGAACAAGAAAAAAACAATGGCCAACCGACCACTGTCAGTTTCTATATCCAGGTTCAGAGCTGCTTTTGGTGGCTATTTTTGTTTGAGAAGAAACCTGAATGTGGACGATGATGTAACTCATGTCTTCAGGGATGAATACTGCCTATACTGAGACAGGAGCTTGGTTGGGATTCGTCAGCTCTGTGACACTGTTCTTTAAATAGTCGAGCAGACACCAGTTACCTCATCGTCCTTAGTCTGCATTAGCGCTCACAGACCTCCATTTACTCCAGGAGACATTACATGTGTGCAGTTTATCATGTCTGCACTCGGACGTCATGGCAGCTGAGTTTTGAGTCAATGGGGACTCCACTTGGGGGTGTTGTTAAACTGGAAACGGGCTGAGAGGCAGCAGTGAGCCCCCAGAGGGGTCGCTGAGGGGGATATTTGGAGTTGAAGGAGGAGAGAAAAATGATAATTAAGAGTCTTTAGGATTTTTTTCCGTCTTTGTTGTGGTTTGTCCAACAAAAACCTGAAGAAGTGAAATGAACAGACACACCTGGAATGGATTACACATGGTTTCTCAGGGGTATTTTGGAAAATTTGCTCGTTTTTTTTTTTTTTTCTTTTTTTAATTCTTCGACTAAAATGTTAAACTTCTTGTCTCGTAAATACCTCCAGATTCTTCAAAACAAAAACAAGCAGCTATGTGGGTCAGTTCATCAGTTTAACTCCACAAACTGACTTGAATGTGAGTTTAGTTTGAGCATCTGATGCTCATTATGAAGCAGCTGGTTTGCTGCTACCCTTCTCAACCTGGTGATGTGTTGAATCTGGACTTTTCCTGGTGAAGCGTGCAGTGCCAGAGCCGGTGATTAGCTATCGATCAGTGGTGAACGTTTTCTCGGTGGGAAGTTAAAAAAAAGGAGGAGGAAAAGGAGGAAGAAGCTTCCTGTTGATTCTCCTCAGCTGTAGTTTCTTCAGTGTGTGAGAGACAGAGACATTATTGAGCGTACAGACCTCCCACAGGCTCACGTCATCACTCTGAGAGGATTATCTCAGCTCCTGTTGTGTTCAGAGAAAGAGACTCAGACAGAGTGAGAGAAAAAAACAGAAAGAGGAGAGAAAATGGCAATGTGTGAGAACAGGGGTCTGATTTTATCCTGACCTTGATAAAGTCAGCGGCAGAAGTAGCTCATTGGTCCAACAGTTTAGCTTATTTAAACGCAATAATATCATTTTTATTTGTTAACGTCATACTGAATTTTATCGTATATTTTTAGGTCATATGGTATCAAATTGTTTTGGATTTTATTGCTACATTTTGCACCGTATGGTATCATAAAAAAATAGCATTTTATCCAAAAGCAACATTTTGCTTCAGTTCGCATCTAATTGCACCAAACCAATCACACTCCATTGTCTTGCATCAGATTGTATTGTATCACATTGTTTTGCCTCTCAGTGCATCATTTTGCAGCACTTTGCAGCACTTTGCGTCTTCTTGCGTCACATCATAATGAATTCTGTTTCATTTCATTTCATTATTGTATCCTCCCGTGTCTTCACATATCTTGTCTTGAAACACTTTAATTGGTATCCACCTGTTTCTTCAGAAGCCTATGGTTGTTGACTTCCACCTGCGGTTAAAAACTTCCTGTTGCTGTCGGCGGCAAGCTAGCTCAAAACAACTCGTGTGAAATCATAAATGCTAAACAGGGCTCAGTGAAAACTTTTCAAAACATCCACACTGTGACTCCACCTCCAATTTTTCTTCATTTTGTCGCTTAGAGCGAATATGACAGCTAGGCTAACACCGTCAGCTTTGTGGTTTCCATGGGGACGTTAACATAACGTTCAACCAGACGAGCAAAACCAGCAATCGTGATGGGTAATCAGGAAAAAGGTGGGTACTATTATATCGTGCCATTTTTACCTCCAGGAGGCATCAAATTACAGAGTTAGGTTGATGGAAAACCCAAACTGGTTCTCAGGAAGAACGTGATTAGAACCAACCAAGCACCAGCACCAAACGAGTACCTGGTTCTTTTGATGGAAAAGCAGTAGCTGTTTAGTTCCGCCCTTCTTTATACGATGACAGATGTTTTTTCCTTTTTTTCCTCTGACATTCACACACATTACATGACAGCACGTCTGCATAGCAGTGACTAAATGGCTTGACATGATGAGTGAACACAATGAAATGAATAGAGAAGATTAACACAAAGCTAACGTTAAATCTTTTAAACAAGCTGGTTCAAAATATGATGATAGATAAATACCACAGAGCTGTTTTCCGCTCGGAATGGTAAAACCTCTGCTTCAACAAAGATCTACAAACTGACGTAAACACCACAACAAAACGATAAACGACCACGAAAGATTCACGGTTACAACTAGAAGATGCAAAGCAGACTCTGAAGAATAAAAGGACCACAAAGAGACATAAAATGACGATCTTATTCCCACAAAGGACGGCAAAAAGACCGCAGTGTGATTCACAGAGGTGACAGAGAGATGCAAAGTGAAATCATCAGACACTGTTAGAAAACAGACAAACAAACCGAGAAGTAAGGAAACAAAGAAAAGACAAGAACCACGTGAGAAATGACCAAAAATCAAACAGTCACTTTGAAACTATAAAAACAACAAAACTATCAACAGAGGACAACAAAACTACCATTAAAGATGCAACACAGAGTTTTAGAACATTTCTGGAGGTGACAGACGGTCAAGAACTCAAACCATACAAGACTCAAAGTTTCATAAAACACCTGCAGGAAATATCGGAAGAACTACGGTCAGTATCTGGAGGAATTTGACGCTGAGCGTGTTCAGATCGATCGATACAGTTAAGCTCCTCTGAGACGTCTGGGGGGCGGGACAGGAAGCAGCAGTCGGTGCAGGAGGACACCGTCTCCGTCTGACCTCTGCGACTGTCTGCGTCTCCACCTGAAAAAGCAAAAAAGCAGCCGTCAGCTTCGCTGTGAGACTCTCCACAGGGCTGTGTAAACACGGACGGAGGTTCATCTCTGTCATCAGGCGAGGGGGGGTGGGGGGGTTCCACACAAACACTGACACACGTGTTGACCGTCTTTGAGTCAAAACATTTAAATGACATTTACACCAAAATCTGTTAACTTTCCTCTTATTAAAGCTTTTTTTTTTTTTTTTCTTCGAATCTTAAATCTCTGAAATGCCACCAAGATTTATTTGCAATTACAGCGACATCTGTTCTGGCTTCAGAGTTGTCAGTCTGGAGGAAAAGTCTGAGTGGAATTTGAATTAATCCTCTCACCAATCTGTTAGAAAACGCTCACAGTTAGCAGGTTTACTTTGACAAAGACCGGCTAACGACCAGTTAATGAACTGTCCTCTCTCTGTAGACGCTTCATCTTTGAAAGGAAAGAAAAAAAGGACAAAAAAAGCAAAGATGGGGAGGATCTTTTTATGATATGGAAAATATAAAATAAATAAAAAATATAGCCGGATCATATTTCCTCTGCGTGATGGAATTAATGCACACTGAGCTGGATTGTTGCCGCACAGCCAGCTCGTAATTATTTCCCCCATTTGCATTTCAAATTTAATTCTCTCTCGCCTCTGACGGAGAGATTATAACATGCAAATGAGTTCATCAGAATGAAGGAAGGGGAAAAAAAATAATAAAACATGATGAAGAGCAGATAGTTGGAAATTTCTTCACGGCATCCAAGATAATATTTGGCGACTGGGAGTTTATTTTGCTGCAGACAAAGAAGGAGATCCCAACCGAACTGTCATGAATCCAGTCTGAGAGGACGCACCAAATAAAAACAAACCACAGTTTTTTCCTCATAATTAAATGAGTTGGTCCAAATCCCAACCAGAAAATAGCATCTGCTGGTAGAGATAAGCTCCAATAATGAATTTCTTTATTTAAAGCAAATGGTGATAATCTGCTTCTCGAAGAGCAACAGTTGTGTTATATAGATATTAATCATTCATATAATGTGAAGTTTCACCTCTTTTGCAACAATATCTAAACTGAAGACCTTATTTTATGGGCTCGTTATTTTGTTTTATTGTTCTCTATAATGTATCAAGGTGTTTCTAACCTTGCTGACCTGCAGCTTGATCCCTTTTCTGTTGCCTAAAATTACAAATATTTGAGCAATAACTGTGATTTGCTATTACATACAATCAGTGTGAAGTCTCACTGACCATCGTTAATATTCTGAGTAAAAATAAAACACACAGGGGCACCAATCTGGCTGATTTAGGGGCACTTTAAACACAAAATACGCAGCGAACAAAAAAAATTTGTGTTTACATGTAAACGCAGAGGGTCTGAAAATGCTGTAGTATTCATACCAGGCCTGTAGGTGGCGATAGACACAGACATCTTTTGATAGACCTCTGCCAAATTGGAGGTGGGCTGATCACAAGCGGCGACCTACAGTCTGAAAATATGAGGCAATGCGGAAGTGCTAAAGTCTGCTGTTCCTCGAGTGTCCGCTTGAGGCTGGCTCCGGAAGTACTGGAAGTCACAAACGCACCAAGCCAAAAAAAGCACATTTACAGCCTGGTACAAAAAATGTCTCCTGTCTGAATCTGTGATTTCACTAACGGCACTCACTGTACGGGGGGTGAATTTTTTTCTAATTCGGCAGTTTCCACAATATTAAGCTCGCCAGTTCGTCCAATCAGAGGCACAGCTCAGATCACATGACTGTGGAGTGTCCTATGGTTGTTACTGTGGAGACTCACAGCCCTCCTCATTTCCAATATGGCCGCGCCTGCCGTTTTGCTTCAAAAGTCCGTTTAAGAAATAGACGGGTGACGTCGCGGAGACTACGTCCATTAATTATACAGTCTATGGCTGATCAAATGGCGTATCCACCTTTTTCCTGACTACCCATACTTTATAGCAATTGCCGGTTTTGCTTGTCTGGTTGAACATTTTGTTTACATTGCCATGGAGACCACAAAGCTGATGATGTTAGCCTAGCTGTCATACTCGCTCTAATAACCGGCTTTTAAAAGTAAGAAAGCGACAAGATGAACAAAATTCGGAGGTGGAGTCAAAGTGCGGATGTTTTGGAAAAAAGTCTTGAGCTAGCTTGCCAGCGACGTCAACCGGAAGCCGATAACCGCTGGCGGAAGTCAGCACCCATAGGCTTCTGAAGAAACACGGTCCTCCACCTTTGTTACTGTCATTGCTGACGGTGCACACATGGCAATTTAAGGCCCCAATTACACGACAATGGTTTAAGATGAAACTCAAACGTAACGTTGTGTTTCGGCCTCTTGGTTATACGGCAAAAAGGGTTTTTGTCAACCTAAAACGCAAATTTATGGCCACAGACAACAGAGTGGGGTTTTTGTAAAACGCTGTGACCAAAGTTGTTGTGTAAACAGCAAGCCAGAGTTTTCATTGGAAACACTGACATCACGCTCCACTTTGCGTGTGGGCATTCCACTTTTATTGTAGGAACTTTTAATTGCCAACATTAGAAACGTTTGGTTTTGACTCATAATCGTTACTTGTGGAAAAACTGGCCTGCAGATGTGTGTAAACAATCAAAAAGCTGCTATTTCACTTTTTGTGTGGTTAGATTTACTGAATTATTCCCAAAAACTTGGGGCTGCACGGTAGCAGCAGCTGTTAGTTAGCTTCACAGCAACAAGGTCGCTGGTTCGAATCCCAGTTCGTGTCCCTTTCTGTGTGGAGTTTGCATGTTCTCCCCGTGCATACATGGGATCCCTTCGGGTACTCCGGCTTCCTCCCACAGTCCAAAAACATGCCCAAGAGGTCAATTGGTGATTCTAAATTTGTGAGTCCAGGGTGTACCCCGCCTCTCGCCCTAAGCCAGCAGGGATAGACTCCAGCCACCTGCAACCCTGAATAGGATAAACGGGATAGAAGATAAATGTGTGAATGAATTCCCAAAAACTTGACCAACCCAAACCCTCGATAAAGAGAAATAAAACCTATTTTAATCCCACCAGGTTTGGAAACCCATCAGGAAAGTTGACAACCTGATCATTGCATATTATCCCTTACTTACATTTTGCCCAGTTTGCCTTTTACGTTGTTGTCGAAGAGTTTTGCTGTTTTTATTTTAAAATCAGGAGTAAATGTACCTTCTGTATATCCAAGAAACCTTTCGTAGCGTCTTTATGATTAACAAGGCCCACTCACACACACACACACTCACACACACACACAGAGCACAGGGCAGCACATTGATTACCTCTGCATCCCAGCTGGTTATGGATTCCTACAGGAACTAACACACTAATAATTGGCTCTAATTGATGAATGAGTCTTGTTTCTTGCTGGTGCACTCTCTCAGGTTCGACGCTGAATGACGTACAAACACTCGACCCAGTTCGTTGTAACTGGAGTCACCTGCTCTCTGCAGACAGAAATAGCTCATGCAGGCTGGAAAATGAGGCCTGTTTTTAATAAACAGCGACAGAGGATGTCACTGCTCTACATGGACAGACAGACGTCCTCCTCCCTCATGGTGAGTTAGCTCTGACCCAGCAGGAACACACTGTGCCCTGCAGATACAAACCCTCCTCTTCCTCCATCCTCCAACCTCACCGCCTGCCTCTCGTCACATCACCACCGGGCACTGGCCGAACAAGTTTGAGGCTGTTTCGTGTGTTTATCCAATCATATTCCCTCCTCCATGACCACAGAGCCAGGCTTCCTTTGGTGTCCAGTTTAATTTTTCCATGGGGCCTCGCTGGTGAAAGCTCTGCGGTTTGGGGTTCAGGAGTGTCACGGAGTTAAGATGTGCAGCCTGGCCGCTGAGCCGTGAGGGTGGATCCTGCTCAGACCAGAGATTTATGATGGGAACCCTGTTATTATGGAAATCTGGGTAGATAGTTAGTGTACTGGTGCTGTATTAAACATTTCTCTGTTCCTGAGTGAAACCATGCAAGTCCGATTTAGTTTTCTTTACCTTTTTCATTTGTTGCTTCTTTCTGATTATAATTACAATGACTACAATTTGGTTTGTGGTTTTCATACTTTTGCTCTGGCAAGTGCTTGACCTGCTCAAGAGGAGCTTAACATGCTGTTCATTCAATGGCTGATGGATTCAAAAGATTCTTGTGCTTTGGCAGCAACAGGAACAAAATGTTTTGGGCAAAACTGTTGTCAGTCTGACCAGTAAAACCAACAGATGTTGCTTTGATTCACTCTTAAACAAGCCTATATGTTCAGAGCTGCGCTTTGCAGCATTTAGCAGGTGGCAGGTGAGTGTGACATGGAAAGACTGCCTTTAATAGAACCAGAACCAGACTCCAGTGGAACATCTATCTGCTGAGACTGTGTTGGAGAGAGGATGGAGAGGATGCAGAGAGAATAAGAGTGATACCAATATCAGAATACCAGGGAATACCAGAGGGAAGAGTAGCATCATGCTATTCACAGAGACATGGCTAACGGAGCTAACAATAGACGCAAATGCCACATTGAAGGATTTCAAATGCCGTGAGTGGATACAATACGGGAGAATGAGATTGAACGCTGGACATTTTTTTCTAGTTGACATTTATTATATTATGCTATTTATATATTCTTGGAATTTTTGCACTTTACACTTTCTTGTATTGCTGCTGTGACTCTGAATTTCCCCTTAGGGATTAATAAAGTACTTCCTGTTCTGTTCCAGTTTAATAAACCACAACAAAAATCACAAAATTTGTCGAAAGTTTCCATGACATAAAATCAGAATGTCCCAGTGCTCCCTAAAACACTCCTGAAAACTGCCTTAATCATGCTAGCTTAAAACCTGTACAAAAACTTAACCATCTCGTCAACCATCATCAAAAGTAATCTTACATATTTGTAGATTTCTTTCGAGAAGTAAGGCTCAGTGGGGAGTGACACATTTTTGAAGCCAGCCTCAAGTGGCCACTTGAGGAACTGCAGTTTTTTAGCACTTCATTTTCCAAACAGATTTCTGCTGCTTTAAACAAAGGAGATATTTTTAACCGTCAAATCTGAATTGAACTATGGATCCATAAAAACCTCCTCAGAAAGCAACAAACTGGTGATGTGACAGGTGTTTTTTGACAGCATTAGATTTTTTCCAGTATTTTTTTTATAGGGACAATTAGGAAAAAACATAAACAAGCATTTGATCTGCACCATTGACTTTTTCCGAACACAGCTAAATCTAATCTTTTCTTCGCTTCCTATTAATTTGTGTCTCATATGGTAAGTCGAAAAGCTCATTTATCATGCAGGGACAGACAGGACCCGTCACAGCTTCCAGGAAAACTTGAGGATTTTGCCTCCCCAGCTGATGCCTGGTTTTGTGTGGACGCATAAAACCAAATACCTCAAACATCAAATCTGACATCTCAGTCATGCAGATCGAGGACAAACAAGACGACACACATATACGCATGCACGCGAGCTCTCTGAGTCACAGCCTCTCTCTGCGGTAGCGTCTTCACCCCAGTGGCTGCTGTCCACATCTGCTTTCAAACGTGGTGACCCTGGGACCAGACCAGCATGCTTTCCACTTTAGCTCAACCCCAGATCAAGAAAATACTCTGCATTCTGGGGGCTTTCAGATGGGGCAACTCTGTTAAACATATCAGATTTTGAAAGGGGACGGTTTTATACCAAGGAATTTCTCTTTTCTTGTACACATACACACACAATAAAACCATTTTCCAACCCGGTTTTATCCCCTTGTATGCTGCCTCTGATCAGAAACCCTGTGTATTTTTAATACTCTCTAAGGGAGGCTGTAAAAGCCTAGTGTGCCTTGTCCTTTGTGTGTGATCCCATTATTACTGGGAGCTCAGGCTGAGGTATCCACGGGAACTTTGAAGGTCTGTAAGTGTGAGAGCAGCCACCAGAGACGCAGGTAATGCAGATGAAGAAAGCAGCCATGCTTGCCCGGCCTCCCTTCCTTCTCATTTGAAGCTCCATCGCTGAACTGTGACCCATCAAGCTGCTCACTTAGGATGCATAATGACCCCCCAACCCTGACCACCACCACCTGCATACTAAAAGAGAAGAGAGCATCTGCTGTACATCCAACCTTTTGTTAAATATTTGACGAGGAGAAAAGCAGTCCAAGAAAGAGAAAACACAAATATCTTCTTTCCTCTGGAGGACGGTTTCTTACTGGTGTCAAATGTATAAACCGTGATAAAGCTTTGGATAGATGATAACAAATGTTTTGTAAACAGTGGATTAAACTTGATAATCTGCTGCAAATGATAAAAAGTTCTTATCTTCTTATCCTCTGGTATGTTTCTAAAAAGTAGCTAGTTATGAGATATGGGCACAGGTTCTTTGTTCTCGGCTGGTGGTTTGAGACCCAGAAGTGGGTTGGGAGCCGTTCTCAATGGGTTCCTGGATGTTTGCCTGGGGAAAAATATTGTGGCAAAGTTTTTGCTGCACCTTTATTCTGAAGAACATGTTTCCTAAGATACAGGGAGTTTGCAATGGTATGGGGGTTTGTTCCAAGGGTTGCCGATGTCGATGTCTGTTGTTGCCTTTGGGTTGATTCCTCTGTTTTGGTTTGATGTCTTGCCCAAGAGCTCCCCAACAAGTAGACTGTGGAAGCTGGGATTAAACGCTGAGAAGACAACCAACTCTACCACTGATCCAGTTGACCTATAGCTAAATCCGGACGTCCATTGAAATCCATTGGAGAGAGTCAGTTTTCGTTCAGTTTTATGAGGTTTTCTGAGATTTTAAGTTTAAAAATCGTCAAACGGTGTTCATGGAGTACGTGCAACTCAGACACAAGGTTTCCTGAGAGGCTGGATGATGCAGAGAAAAGTTGTGCGATAAACCACAACATAAACTCAACATGAATAAGGTGGATTCCTGAGAACTTCTTCTGTGTTTCAATCAAGGGGCGACATCGGGTGGAGAAAAATGAATGAATCTGCTAGAGGCTGGCTGCATTATGGCTTTGTCCAATCAGAGGCTCAGCTAAGATCACGTGACTGAGGGGCGCCCTATAGCTGTTAGAAAGGAGGCTCAAAGCTTGCGTCATTTCCAAGATGGCCCTGTCCAATGATTGGACAGACGGGTAACGTCGCAGACTACATTATAAACTTAACACCCAACAATAAGTTCAAGTGAAAGTCACCACTTAACAGGGTCCCTCTTTTAACTGTAACACTGGGAACTGACAGAGAAACATTCATTCTCTCAGCCAGTTGTTAATAAGTTATTAAACCAAGTCAATTACAGCTGTGTGTTATTATGGACCACATAATTGAAAACATTCATCATTGCAGAACCAGACCCCCAAAGTTCCTGAACCTTTGGAAAGTACTGCCAAACAAGCAGGAACTTTTCAGTGGGTTGATTAACTACCCAAGAACTTAATTGAAACCCTGGTTCCTGCTGTGGAAATGCACAGCAGTCTTCAAAAGGTCCCTAGTTCCTCCTGGGAAAAGTTCTTGCGGTTGAAAAGCACCTTTTATGTATTTATCATGCTGGAAAAGAACGTAAAATAAATACCAATACAGTGAGAATACGTCAGGATAAAATGTACTTTAATTGTAAGACCAGGTGAGGAAATAAAACCAAAACTGAATCAAGATGTTTGGATTGTACGAGTACCGACGGCATGTCCAGGCTGAGAGCAGCTGTTCACTAAAAGACGGAGTGTGACTCATCTCACCTTCATCCTGTTAACACGCATAATAACAACTCTACAGTTTCCATTTGTTATGAAGTACTCAGACTTCTAGATAAAGCTCATTACAACTAAGAATAATTCCAACGTGAAACAAGGAACTGTTTTTTGCGTGTGAATTTTTACACGCTTGCTATCGCACCACTGCTCTTAAAGGTGATTAGTGAGCAGTTTGTCTTCTGAGTAGTTTCAGATTGAACCTCCTGAGGTGGGTCGGAGGTCATCTTTGTTTGTTCCTCCTCATGTGTATCCATGTTATCCAGTGTTGTTGGCGTTGCCCTGTAATTTTCAGCTGAGCCGCTGCAGACTGGCACCGCTCAGCACCCGATGACATCATCTCTCTCTGGGCACAAAACCCAAAGAGGGCCGTAGTCTAACCGGCAGCCATCGCTCACTCAGCACCACAAAGACCAGCGTACGAGTACAGAATGTGATCCTCTCCTGTGTTTGTGAAGGTGTATTGAGCAAGTCTTGGGTGGACTGTGTTATGTAATGGCGTTTGTATAGCAGCCTTATATGGAGCAGAGCTGGAAGAAGTGTTTGTCCAGTTAGCACACATCTCTAGCGTTGAATCACTGCTGAATTGAGGTTTTTGTAACAAAGACGCCAACTGTAGTTGGATTTTGAGATTTTATTATCTCTAAATGTCAACTCAAGTCTCATAAAAACAGGTTAAGGTGTAATTTGACCACAGACGTGGACGCTGAAACAAGCTATTCATCAGATTCACAAAAGCATCCATTTAGGTGAAACATGGCTGAGCTCAGGTTTCTTTTTCTGTTGATCGAGACACTTTTGTGGGTTTCGTGTGGTTCTCTGATACAACTGGAGTCTTTGTTCTTGAACCTGATGTTATCACACTTTAATATATTAATTCATCATAAGTTTCCACCCTCCTCCACACCTCTCTGCCTCTCTCTCCTGTCTCAGAGTCGCTTGTAATCATTAATCGGAGAGGTTTCCTCTTTCGTGCTTGAAGAAATCCTTCTCTCACCTGCCCCGTCTCTGTCCTTTTGATTAAACTGGCCGAGCATGAAACAGAAGCTGAGCAGAGGTCTGAAAACGGAAATGCAGTCATTCAGAGGGATTTTTTTTTACCTGCCAGCACATCTGTTTTCACATGTCTGCCTCAGTAAATAGTTTCTGGGGAATATGTTTCTCCTCTGAGGCATGAACTGACTGTAAGACTTCAGCTTCTTTCTCCAGAAATTCTCTGTAGGTTTTGATTTTGGTTATGTTTTGTTAAAAGCAGGATAGAAGCCAAAATTAGCGCGAGAATCCAGTAAGTTGATTCAAACTTTCCCTCAATCTGACGTCTTGATAAATTAAACAGAATAGTTTGGTTTTAAAATTCATGAAATAATCTCTTTTGAATGAATGTTTTTGTTATTCACTCCTTCAAAGACTGAAGCTTCAAATTCCTTAAAACTGCTAAATATTTATGAGTTATAGAAATTTCTGAATCTATCCGTAAACTGCTCAAAAAAAACAGCACCAGAGCTTCACGAGACTTGCTGAAATGATGAGGTCATCACGTAAGGATCTCCTAACCATTTTGTGACAAGTTTGAGGTGTGGGCCTCAAACACCGAGGTCCAGCTCATAACTCTGCCCTCGACAGCTGGATAATCAGAGGGAGGGGAGGCTTTTTTTTAAATTTTTTTTGAGTTGTAGACCATATAAAGCTACTACTGGGTACCAAATGGACGGAATAAAGCTATAAAAAACAAAACAAAACGAACAAAAAATACCCTCTCTTTAAAGAGTCTGTGAAGTCGAACTCACAGCGACACTTTTTGGCTCAGGATGAGACAGATATCTAGAAGAGAGACTTTTAAAAAGTCCTGACAGGGACTAAACCTAACCCTCAAAATCAAAAAAAAAAAAAAAAAAAAGCCTGAAAATTCAAAACCAGTGGCGCATAAGCACGCAAATTATTGGTCGATTTAGCAAGTTGTGAATCTTATCTTATATTGAATGTTACACTTGGTAATCCTATGTGTGTTTATGAAACATGCTGTGTTCAGTTAAGTTTTCTGAGTGTTTTCTCCCCATGAGACACTTCTAAACACCCCAAATTTAAAGTATTGAACTCTACTTTCAACTATGTGTGTGTGTGTGTTTCAACATATTTCATATCATGTATCACTGCAGTGAGAGTGATGATCAGGGTCATTAAACCAACAGCATGAAATTACAGACAGCAGTTAAAGCAGTGCTCGATACATCACTGCTGCTGGCGGTGAGGGTTAGCAAACAGCCGAGGCATGTTTTCACTGTGGTTCAGCTGCGTTTAACAGGAGTACAGAAATGTTGAGGTAAATGTGTTAATTGTGTCCACATGTTCAGTGAACGGACGGAGTGGATTATTGGAATAGTGACACAGAAATAAAATCTGGAGGATTCAGGCCTCATGCAATGACGTCACAGCTTTAAATAGTAAAAAGTTTTGTTTAGTCTCCTCGCTGCGCACTTCAGTGACTCATCCGCTAATGAACTCAAAAGAAAACTCACGGTGCGGCTGAGTCTAAATATTTGCGTGGAGTCATACATTTCACTCTGGCTCGATAAGCTACAAACCCACAGCATGTTTCATACGACAGGAGGTTGTAGGATAAGAGTTTGTTGGAGAACCTTTTTTCACGACTACTTCAAAGTTCTTTCTTCGTTTGCCTTCTTTGCTGGATTATTACAAAGGTCTGACAGTTGTTCATGCACAAAGAGGAAGCCAGACAACATCAAACGGCCCACAATGCATCACAGTACCTTTGTTTATCCAGTGTCCATTCAGTCTGCTCGGCTGATAGGACTCTGACACATTCTCAGCCACTGATACGGAGGCTGCTGAGGCATTTATCGTCAAATCACCGTCATCCTCTCTCCTAGACTCCTGCCCAACATAAAAACATGAGGGCTCTTATCTAGCCAGGTCTTTTCTGGTAATTCCAGAGCTTTTTGTCACAAACCGTAGACGTCTTATCAGAGGAAACCATAAATGCCTCGTGGTCATTTGTCGGGCATTGAGTGCCGACACAGTCCAACGCTTCTCACAGCTTACCTGGGCCTTTATAAAGAGCCCAGTGTCTTTATAGCCTGAGTGTAATCTACACAGCAGCTTTCTATGGGCCACTGCGTTCCCCCTCCTACAGCAGGATCAGTAAGACCAGATCCCAGACCATGATAGGCCTGTTGGGACTGGATGGTTTTGGCTGCTCGTCTGACTCAAAACGTGCCGAGAACATTTGTGCTTCTGGAAAAGTTTGGTGTTAAGCTTGTCTGCATCACCCACATACCACTGGCATCCTTCTCCTTATTTCCCTCGGCTTTCCAGACGAGTTATAGTGACCCCGGGAGGGGGTACGGGCCTCTGGGGGAGAGTAAAGTTGGGATAAGTGAAGTTTCAGACTCTGTCTTATATGAATAAAATGGCTTCACTGCTCTACAGGGTGGGAGAAGAATGTGCTGCCTTTGTTTCAGCCTTTCAGTTGTTTGTATTTTAACATTCTGTGAACATTGTCCTTTGAGGCAATTTCTACCATACAGAAAGACATTTGTATGGAAGCCTAGTCAGGCCAGTTAAAAAAAATTAAAGAATAAAACTTGGCTTTGTTGAGATTTTTTTTTTTGCCCTTTTAAGTCATAATTATAGAGATAAAAACTCAAAATTAGTTGATAAAAAGTCATAATTATGAGATAAAAAGTCATAATAATGAGATTAAAAAGTCTAAAATTAGGAGATAAAAAATGGACTTAAAGAGAAAAAAAGTCATAATTATGAAATAAAAAGCGGAAATGATGAGACAAATACATAGTGATGAGATTAAAAGAATCAAAATTATAAGATAACAGGCAATTATGAAATAAAAAGTCATAATAATGAGATTAATGGAAAGTCAAAATTATAGGATAAAAACTGAAAATTATGAGATAAAAAGTCAAAATTATGAGACAAAAAATGGACTTGATGAGATAGAAGTCAAAATTATGAGATAAAAACTTGAAATTGAGATAAACAGTCAAAATTATGAGATAAAAAGTCAAAATTATGAGATAAAAAGTCAAAATTATGAGTTAAAAAGTTCAAATTGAGATCAAGTCAAAATTATGAGATAAAAAGTCAAAATTATGAGATAAAAAGTCAAAATTATGAGATAAAAAGTTGAAATTGAGATAAAAAGTCAAAATTATGAGATAAAAAGTCATAATTATGAAATAAAAAGTCAAAATTATGAAAGAAAAAGTCAAAATTATGAGATAGAAAGTCACAATTATGAGATAGAAAGTCAAAATTATGAGATAAAAATTCAAAATTATGAGATAAAAAGTCTAAATTATGAGATAAATAGTTGAAATTGAGATAAAAAGTCAAAATTATGAGATTAAAAGTCATAATTATGAAATAAAAAGTCACAATTATGAGATAAAAAGTTGAAATTGAGATAAAAAGTCAAAATTATGAGATAAAAAGTCATAATTATGAAATAAAAAGTCACAATTATGAAAGAAAAAGTCAAATTTTGAGATAAAAAGTCATAATTAGGAGATAATAGGAAAGAAGAAACCTTACTGGAGACAAAGCAGTGGCTTTACTTTGGACTGAGCTTTGGAGAAATGATTTGTGAGTACACTGAGACTTATTTTAAAGTGGTTGCCAAATGTGTAGTTGCCACATCAGTTTTATTCTTTCTTAGCTCGAGCTGCTTCTTCCTAAAAATCCTTTTAGGATTGTGTTTGCTCAGCACTATCCTATATGAATCTGCTAGCAAAATTTACCATTTCTGCTGCGTAAAAATATGAATAAGATATTTATTCGTGACAGAATTTTGTTTGAAACCAGGAAACGTTGGATGAGTTGGATAAAATTATACCGCAACAAACTGCCAGCAATGAGATCGGGTGTGGCGTGTAGGTACGTAAAAGAGGACGCTCGCAAAATCTGCTGCTTTTCCAACAGTAATATGCTCGTTCTGCAGACTCCCTTATCTCTGACGTTTAATCTCTGGAACGAACTTGCCAAGTCTGAACTTCCAGAGAATGCCAGTTTGAACTTGTGAACTTCGAATTGAGAGAAACAGCTTCTGTATTACAACTATTAGCATGTTAGCAATATGCGTGCTAGCACTATCCATTTATCTTGGTGAACTTGTTGACAATGTTCTCCAATATTACCATAAAGGTAGTGTCAAAAGGCGACCAAGTCCTCTTACGATTTGAAATGTTGTATATCATAATCTCTAGATCAGCATGTTAGCATGGTCATTATTAGCATAGCATGAATCTGGCATTTAGCTTAGATCTGTAGCCCGCTACTGCTCGATAAAACCTCACAGGGCTGGTTTTGTGGTCTCTTTAGCTTGTTGTGATTCATCGTAATGTCTTTTTAAATACTCTCTGCAGAGCGCTAACCCACTCACTGTGTTTCATTTCTTTTCCATGTTTATTTTAACCGACAATGGAAAACTCAGGTGTCGTTCTCCTGGAAAGTGAAACAAAAAAAGAAACGGCACCATTTATGATAAACCCTTTGTTTGACACAAACATAAAATCCATGCCCCGAGGACGAGTTTCTCTCAATGAAAGAGCAGATCCTCCCACGTGCAGGAACATGAAGCGGCTCGTCCTCCCTCTAATGACTCACCCACAGCGCTCCAGTCCCCAGCCTTAGCTAAACATTTGGAGCTCGTAGTAAAGGTTGTCTGTCATGGGAATTACATCGCCTGAAGCAACATGGATCTCATTCTGGGTTTCCCACAGTTCAACAACATCACTGTTGGTCACTCAACACTTTTTTTTTTTTGATGTAACCCTTCAAAGAGACAAGATCCCTTTAATCACATAA
The DNA here is from genome assembly GCA_030710495.1 of Labroides dimidiatus. Taxonomy (NCBI): domain Eukaryota; kingdom Metazoa; phylum Chordata; class Actinopteri; order Labriformes; family Labridae; genus Labroides; species Labroides dimidiatus. The sequence continues at coordinate 28,418,220 of CM061155.1, forward strand.
ACCCGGAGCTCCACCACTCGTAGCAATAAATTAACTCTAATGCATGGCTGTAAATCACTGGTGGCATTTTGTTGTCATTTCCCAGGACACAAAGGAAACTTAAACCCAAAGTATCTCCAAGGGGGCATTTTGTTTAGAATAAAGTGCTGAAAAGCTGCACTGAAACATATCTCTACAGAAGGTTCATTGTTTTTATAAATGCAGATAAAACTACAGATCAGGACTTGCCGGGGCCAGATTGTGTCAGATGCAGGTGCAGGCAGTGGTCGGGGTCAAACAGTGGGTCTCTCAGCTGCAGCTATTTTCATGTGAAGCCAAAGAGAGATCAAACCGTCGTTCGTTCCCAGTCGGTATAACTCGTGCCACTTCAAACGGAGCGGTTGTTTAAACTGTGATGGTGAACACCTGCCTGCGGAGAGCCATCAAAGGTGAGCTCCAGTAACCCCTCAGTGAGTCTGTGGAAGCTCCTTGTTCTCGCTACAAAAGGAGTCAGAGCGCCTGCCCCTGAACTCTGTTTGACTTCAGACGTGTGAATCAAACAGCGGAGCTCTGTGGTTCTTATTTTACATTTGTCGGGTGCACAGAAGGTGCTGATGTATTTTCAGCCAGTCGGATCCACCTGATGTTCAACGACACAAGATATTTCAGCTAAAGATAATTCTCCTACAACTCACCTGTTTGTTTTTCTGCTGTAAGTGGCAGAAGTGTTGAAATCCTTGAGCTAAATGTACTTGGATGGAGGCTTTGAGGGCACATTGAGATTAAAGTCAGGGTTGGTAATCAGATTTAGATTGACTTTCTGTTACACCGGTTAAAATTATCTTTGTATCAATGCATGATGTGTTCTTCAAATAGAGTGAGAAATATCTGCTGTCTACAGCAGGAGTAAACCTGGGAAAACACCAACCAATCCTACAATTAGGATCCAATTTGTTAAACCAATCAAATCCTGTCCTGCTGCTCTGCCCGCCTCCTGCGCGAACATTTTGCCGGTGTGCACTCGCCCTGATTCAATGCGCATAACCAAGAGGGATCCAAGTTCGCTTGAGTAGCGCAAACAAAAACGATGTGCTGAGGACCGGTTTGAGTCTGTGGGTTTGAATCAGTCACCATCGTATAATCGTGAATTAGCAGCACTCGTACACGAAGCAGGGGCGTCGTTTTGGAGGAGCTCTGAGTGTGGGAGGGTGGGGACTAAATGGAGTCCTGAGGAGATGCTACATCCAAATTCATGCTAGTTTTCCATGACTACCAACCCTGACTTTAAACCAAAGCTCAGATGTGGCTGGGAGAAAGGCCGAGCAGTAACACACAATACAGCCAAGAACAAAGACTCCTTCCTTATTTCCCCCCAAGAGTTTATCTAAAAATCAGTACGAGGATAGTTTTCGAGCCTGTAAGCAGTTAGCTTAGCATAAAGACAAAAAGCAAAGGGACACAGCTAGTGTTTTTTTTTTATAGTGTGGGAGCCTGCACTGGTCAACAGAGCTGTCACTAACTAAAAAAAAACTAAACTAAACTAAGAAATGAACCCTTGCACATATATTGGAACGATGGGAGCTAACTGCTTTGAGAAAAAAAAAATGTGTTGGAGGAAAACATATTTAATGTGTAAGGTTCATTTTTAAAGGAACAGTACATGGAAAAATGGCCACCCAAAGAGAGACCAGCGAAGGTAAACGGACGCACGTAGAGGACGACTGCACACGTCTGTGTGTCAGTGAAACAGCAGCAGCACCTTGAGTCATCACACAGCCGGTTGGTTCCAGTTAGCATCCTCACAGTGACGGGGGTGTTATCCAGGTGAGGGGGCTCCGCTGGTGACTCACCTGAGTCAAGGCCATCGATCTGCCCGAGGGGAGAGAGAGCTCTGCACGTCCAGATGAAAGAGTTGAGGAGGATCAGGTTACATCAAGGCAAAAGTGAACACAATAGGTGCAATATACCTGAGATCAAATTTAAAAAAAACCTTCACACAGTAGGTCCACAATGCTGCAGGTCCAAGCAGAACCTCAGGGTGAGTATGAGGGATCTGTCCAGGATTTGGTGACGGCTCAGGTTGCCCCCCCCCCAAAAGAAAAAAAAAAAAGAAAAATCCCCATTTCAGACAAAAACATTTGTGAAAGCTTCATAATGGGGAAGAAGATTCACACAGCAGGGACTGACAGTTCAAAAGAAGCTGAAGTCTTCACTCAGTGACACAGAGAGAGAGAGAGAGAGAGAGTCAAGGGTCTGATTCCAGAGAGAAGTGTCTTCAAGCCTAAAGAGGTCACACGCTGTCGTTTAAATAACACACCAACATCAGGTTGTTTTCTTTTGTAGAGCTCTAAAAATGGAAACCACGGTTGGAAAAAAAGAAATCACAGCCCTGTTTTGGAAAACTACAAGGAGATGTGTGAAAAACAGGGGAAGGACGCCACCTTCTGGTCAAACAGAGGGATCGTTCAAATCATCAAAGACGGCTCATTCTCAGTCCTGGTGAAACTCCAAAGATGGTTTACATGACATTTAATCCAGATATCTGACCAAGATCGTTAATTATGTTCCGACCTTATTCTACTTTGACCTTTCTAACAGCGATCAGTCAGCGCCTCATTAAATCTACACCACCCAGACTGCAGCTCATATGTTAATAACTTGTTTGTTTTCCTTTCTGCTTCTTCAACAAACAGAGCCGCAGTCTCTTGGGGGGGGGGGTGAATAAAAGGAAAAAAATTACCCTTCACTGCTTGTGTTTGTGCTTATTAGGCGAGAGTTACTCAAAAAGAAAGCAGCATGTGTTTCGCAGATCCACGGACGGAGCTGGATCAGGTCGATTCAAAGACGCAGCAGAGCAGTGAGGGAGTCAAAGGATTCTTTCATCCCGCTGCCGCCACCAGTGATGAGTCTGCTCCTTCATCTCCTCCACCCACAGAGCTTCACCTCTGACGGCGTGGTTCATGGGACCCTGGTGACCCTCCAGGAGAACATTACACACATTAACAAACAATGGAGGTGAATCAGTGACTGTGACAGAAGCATTCGAATCCTTTATGATCTGTTACTACAGGTGAAAAATACGCAGATACACATAATCCAGCATCCAAAACCACATTTAAATCAGATTATAATCACTGGAATGTTCTTTAAGTATATAAAAAGAGCAAAAATGCAATAAAATCACTGTTTTTCAATAAATGAAAATAGTAGTACAACAAGCAGATTTAACTGATTGTAGTTTCTTCTTCTTCTTCTTTTCACTTGTTTTGTACTTCAGCCTTTCACAGACTTGTCGGTCCCTGCCTGTTCCTCAGGGCAGGAAGAGCTTGCAGGAGGATGTGGTGAAAAACCAGCTGTTTACAGGGTAAGAAAATGTGTCACATATTGTGGCGGCACTCTTCAGGTTTGTGGTTTGAGTCTTAACCTGCTGACGTCAAGAGAAACGGAATCATCGTCTCCGGTGAAGGCACAACAGTCCCTTTGGATGAGTCTGCAAAAAGTTTTAACACACACCAGAAGTGAGATGTGAAAGAGTATTGTCTCTCCGAGAAGGAAACCTTTAAAAAGTGTAATATTTTTAATTCTGAGGCATAAACCTCTTGCTATGCGTTTCTCCCTGCAGCTGAACGGTACATTGTCCTGTTAATTGTTCCCGTCGATGCCTCTCTGAGAACAATGGTTCAGCCTGGAGGGAGATGTCAGCGTGCACGAATCCCCTCATGATCCATCAGCCTATTAAAGCCCCTCTGTTAACCTTTGCATTTAGAAATAATTCTGACGCAGAAAAGATGTCAAATGTCAGACGATTCCTCACCCTCGTACCTCTGAACTGGGGCACGTCTTAAAATACCACACTCCTCAGAGAAATGCACCAGAACATTTAGTGTCTACGTAACTCTCAGGTTCCCTCGCAGCCTTTCCACATCTGACTTTGTCTTTTTTTTTTTTTTAATGCTAAACCACGTGAGAATAATGTGTCAGGGAAGTGTTGAGCTTCACACAATTTAAAATAGCTTTCATGTGTTCTCAGATTCTGTCTTAATCCTACGGGGACTGACGTCAGCAGTTAAATCAGCACCAAGTGTTTTGAGGTAGATGCTCTGAGAAAGAGAAAAAAGAGCTGCTGTTTGTTTAGATCCACCTCAACATAAAAGTTTGGATTTATCATAACATTTAAAGTCATTCTACCAAAAATAAAAAAGACATTTTATTTTTAAAGATCTGAATATTCAGGCTTATGTAAGGAATCTGTGGCTTCTCAGCAGAATTTCATTCTTTAATTCTTCAAAAATGTTTATGTTTTAAATGTTATGATAATAAAGAATCTAAAAACATAACTGTTATGTCTTTTTAATGAAATAATATTTTAATATAACATGTTTAAAATGCCCATTTTTACAACTAAATGTCAAGTTAGCACAAAAAATGAACTTTAGTTCACTTTTCAAACACATTTTTAAAATATTTTTTTCTTCGAGGATACTTTAATGCAGCAGGGCCTGATGCTTAAAAAAAATATATATATTTTTTTTAATTTAAAAAGTGTCCCGTATGTATAACCAAATGATGTCACTTCCTCTAAGTAGAAGCTTTAAAGGTGCAAGCGGCACTTTTTAAAAAGTGTTTTTACGTAAACATGACAGGAGAGGAAACTTTAGAACAGTTGTGGATTACACATTGTTTTTATAATTTAAGCAAAACTTCATTTTTTTGTCAACCTATGTAAAGGATAACAACTTAAACTCGGTATATTTGGGGATATTTTTGTTTTTCTTACCCAAAAATGGACTGATGATATACACTATACATGCCTTTAAACTGTCAGTTTATCATATATTTTATTACATAACCTCCCATTAAGTATCACCTTCCCTTTTCACCGTGCATAAATGCACCTGTGTTATCATATATTAAAATATCAGGCGTTTTGTGGTAACGTAGCGGAAGCCAATCAGCACCACGGAGAGCTCCTACATCCACCGTTCGTCACGGCTAACGCCCCAGCAGGAGCTGGCACGAGCTCATCTGATTATGTGATGAAATGTTTCACCTATTGAAGCATTAATCTCTGAATAAGCATTAGAAAAACTTGTGTGGTGAAGGTTTGAAGTGATGTGAAGCTATATTGTTAGCAAATGTCGTTTTAATTCCTGTTCTAATACATTAGAAACACTGTAGCAACCTGTGTTTTTAAGCTAGCAGGTGCATATAACGGTTTTTTACTCGTTGCTTAGCAACCACGTTGTTTGGCTCCGGATCAACAGACGTTAAGAAAATAAAACCTGTAAAATTTAACGATTCCCAAACAATTCCACGGATTTAATGGCGTGTTTAATGGTGTACCTGAGCTGTTATTTCATTATTTTGCCCATTTTCAATCACATTGCCTCATAATTGCGTTGTCACGTAAAAAAAAACGCTGTATTTTACGACGCACACGTTTCTCTCCGGCCTTTGTTCCCCATTCATGAAGCGACGTCAGTATCATGGAGATGTGTCAACTTAAACTGTAACCCTCCACCCCCCTCCCCTCCTCCACTGAACAGGCGACTGGCCCTTTAAGGGTTATGTAGCCGGGCTAGCCGATGTAGGACGAGCCGACCGTGCGTCTGCCTGCCTGCCTGCGCTCCCGCTGCCATCCTCATCATGGCCTCCGCACAGCCGCCACCGACGCCACCGAGGATGAACCGACCAGCCAGCGGCCCTTCCCTTCCCGCAGCGGAGACGGACGTCAAGCCGAAACAGAGGCACCGGTAGAGGCGAGCCGCGCCGGGGAGAGCCGCCTCACATCCCATGCCACCCCGGTCTCCTCCATGCCTTCGTCTAAAGCCAAGTACAGCTATTCGATAAAGAGGGGTGCGAACCCGGGCGGCGGCGGCGGCGGCAGCAGCGGCAGAAACATGACAACGAACAGGGATTATTCTGTTAATCTGTCGGTGCAGCAAGTGCTGAGCCTTTGGGTGCAAGGCACGACGCTGCAGCACTTCACAGGTATGCGGAATGAATGCTGTTTTCATGTGCACGCACACACACACACGCACGCACGCACACACACAAGTCATCATCACCATCAGCTGTGGTGCCTGTAACGGTCGCTGCTGGCTTCTTTTTTTTTTCTCTCTCTGCGCGCGCGCGTCCATTTTAAAGCAGACTACATGTGTGATATTTCATCTCACATGCTTACTGAGCAGAAAGGGCAGAGCTGGTCCCATGGAAAGGGGGTAGCACCTCAGACCCCCACCCGCCCCACTCCTCTCCCTCTCCCTCTCCCAGCTGGTGAATTCAAGCTTCAGGAAAAAATGCCACTCCTCTCTCCACGCCTCAGGAGTCAGTGTATGGCTTAGAAACAATCACAACATGCGGCTAATTAATCTTTCTGCTGCGTGAATGCGCCTTGACTGTGTAGTAAATTAAGTATCTCTCCTCCTCCTCTTCCTCCTCCTCCTCCTCCTCCTTTTGTCTTGCAGTCCAGTTATGAAGGAGCAATTAGAGGCAGCATCCCTTAACTCTGGGCAGGATGTGTGTCTGGGACAGTCTAGACTCAGGTAATAGTGAGGATGAGTAAAAATCAATGCTGTTATTATCCTAGTATGGAATGGAAGGGGCCGGCTTTGTCAGCTTTCCTGTGTGGATCTGTAAACTTATTTTATTTTATGAGGATATGATCGACAGAGACGCTGTGCTGGGTGTTCTTTCAAGGATAGATGTGATAGTGCACCTTATTTTTATTGGGATCTGTGTAGAGCAGCTTCTTGGAAGGTTAGCACATGAAATGAAAGAAGAAGAGTTGCGTGTGCACATTTTATCTCTTCCTCCCCAGGCAGGTCAAACTTCCTCAGCAAGAAGTTGATGCTACAAGATTTCTGGCCCCGATCTGTTAAACACCACCACAGTTTATCATTTTTACCAGCGAATGTATGAAATGTATGAGAAACAGAGGGGTTCTTTTCTGGGAGGGGAGGGATGTGGCCGCTGTGTGATATAAACATAAGATTATAGACATTCTGAAACTCCTCCCTGCAGAGCGAGAGCAAAGCCCGGTCACAGCCGAGCTGGCGCAGACCCATCCTGCGAAGCACAGCTGACATCCTGAGTTGGGAAACACCATCATGCAAGAACTTAAAAAGAGGTAGTTAATGATGCTGACTCAGCAGGAAGCTGCAGCGCTTGTGGAAGTTTGCGGAAGCAGAGCTGCAGCAGCAAGCGAGCGGAGAGATGTGAGAAGCTGATGCACAGACTTCAAAAAAAAAAAAAAAAGCCACCCGACCCCACCGTCCACCAGCCGGGTGAGAAACAACCTCCTGGGACGTAAATAAAGGTCAGGGGGAGAGTGTGAGTTTTGAACAAAGAGAGCAGTGCTCCTCAGAAAGACGTAAACTTTAAGAGACCTCAGCCCCTCTGCCCTCTCTCTCTCACATGCTCTGGGGAGCAGCCTTAACAAATGGATTTCCTGTTTATGGTTTTTGTGCTCACAGCAGTTTCACTTCAGCAAACCATATAAAGAACATACGCCTCGTTATGGAAATGAGTGTGCAAGATAGAATAGAGGAACTATAGCCTAAAAAATGATGATTATATGCAAGATTTGATACGGCTAGATGCGCTTTTGCACAGTTGGTGCACTCAAACTATGAAAGGAACATTGAACTTATTTGGCTCTTACTGTACTTTGGGATAAAAGCCGTGCTGTTGTCCCAAATTGGATACTTCTGTGAAGTACGATGAATTCCATACTAGAGCAGTGCAAGAATGTTTACTGGTTTGATTTTCTCAAATCAAATACTGTCGCTTGGCACTTACCGGAAGGACGATCACATTTCAGGGCCGTTCACAGGTGTTCTTCTGTCATTCAATAATTGCAGCCATCATCTATTGTTTTATGCGTTGCACTACATAGCCAAGATTGCGACCATTGGGGCCGGAAAGTGTCCTGGGTTATCCCCTCAACTTTTTGACCCATTTGACCGCAAAAGCAACTCAAAGTGAACTACGTATGTCCGTCAAACGTAGTTCAGTCAGTGTAAGCGCAGTTATGCACTCAAAATAGTAAGTGTAAGTACGGAAGCACATGATTTGAGACAACTATATTGTCAATGGCTACATTTCTTCCCATACCCCTTTATTGACAGAGCTGGTGCTAGTGCTAGTTCCAGGCTAGTGCCTGACTTAGCGACGGTTCTTGGCAACAAAACAACAACTCTACTCTGTGTAACTCTCGTACTCTCGTAGTAGCAAAACACAAACAACACACAGACATTGGCTGCTGAACCACCCATCACTGGTGATGCATTCACTGAGCCTTGTAATTCTCAAGCACACAATAACTCATCTTTACAGTAACACGTCCCCACTATCTAACACTGACAACCCACCAAGTCCTTTACAGTACGCAATGACGTTGCTCCAACTTGGCTCCTTGAGGATGGAAAACCAAACTGGTTCTCAACAAGCCTCTGATCAGAACCAACTAAGCACTAGCACTGGTGGAAAAGGGGTACTAGTGGTCTAGCTTGCTGTGCTGCGGTACGGTACGGTACAGTACGGAACGCTTATAGTTTGAGACACATAGTTGCAGTTCTGTAGGGACAAGGCACAATAAACAACATGCCAGATTTCGTGGAACATCCTTGTTTGGGTGACCTGGTTTGATATATCAGTTTTATCATCATTTTATTAAATTTCAGATCAAAATATCAGCTGAAAGCTTCACTAAACAATATTTTTGTTTGACCCAAATGACACCATAGAGATCTAGAAAAGGTATTTCTTGTCGTGAATAAACTTTACGAAGCACTTAATACAGTTCTTTAAATGGGCTCTGGTTTGCAGTACCACCACGTCTGAACCCAACCCCTTGGGGCACAGGGACTTTTATGACGTAATAGGACTTCCTACCAGCTGAAGGGATCTTGTCCTGTTCCCTCCAAAGTACAGTTTTTTTTAGTGATTCATAACAGTCACCTGAAATGCTTGACCCTTAGAAGGTCATGTGACGTGTCTTGTCAGATCAAGGCTTCTGTATCCAAAAGTAACCAAAGCTGCTGTAAATTCTGTAAAAAACAGCAGAGCATTCTGGGAAAAAAGAGGAAGATTTGTCCCAGAAAGTGGTGGAGACCAAAACTAGAGTGAATTTTATTCCCCATTGACACAAACTCATCTGCAGAAAGCTTATGTTTCTCTGCCTGCTGGATGTGTCAACAGGAAGATGATTGCCTTCAGGGACCAGTGAATTAGCATAGCTTAGCTTAAACCTAATCATCTGTGCTTACACACGAGTCTTTAAGAGGATATGCATTTCGATAAGATTTTTTTTATTGATACTTCAAACCTCAAATACTCCAGCTCTGTCTGTGCACAGTGTAAGTCACGTCAGCTCCAGCTGTATGGCTACCAGCCGGCTGTATCCTTCCTCCCTGTGTCATCCTATACTGGGACGAATCCATCATTCTTCCTGCTGATGGATGAACTCGACGCCCCTGCAGAGCTCCCGCTGTGTCCGCCTGCAGTCATGCCACTTCCTCTTGTTCATGTTGCGCAGCGGCCTGTGTGCTCATGCAGAAAGAAAAAAAAACCTCTGACCTCTTATCAAGCAACTAAAAATTACGATCCCCTGACTTTTTTTTTTTTTTTAACGCCTCAAGCATTGACGGGTGAGCTCTAAATCTGCCATACTGACAAAGACCCTGATCGGTAGTTGGGGATTAGTTGAAGTTAATGCTGTGCTCTGAGTGTGTTGTGGCTGCTTGTATCTCTGAACATGACACAGCACTTGAGGCGTGCACGTCTCTCAGCTCAGAGGTGTGTTTCTGAGCTGTGACCACCTGCGCTGCCGTCCCTTAAAATTACCTACATCTGAAAAACAACCTGCCAAGAGTCATTTCCATCCTGAGTAAATAACCAGCTGTGAATTTTTCATTTCAGTTCTGAAAACATTTCAGCCTTAACAGTTTTTACCTCAAATCTTTGAAAAGGGACATAAATAAAGCCGTTTAAACAGAGTTATTGAACGTCAGCAGCAAGCCTCTGGCAGATGACTGTGACCATTTATCCACACGGACAGATTTTACTGACATTTGGCTCTCAGCGGGCGTCAGCGTCTGACCCCGCCCATCAGGGTATGCTCAGCCGTGTCTGAGGCAGATCCTTTACCTTAGTGTAAAAACCATACCTCAGTGTTTTCAAACCGCTGTGGAGGATTAAGTGATACAAAATAAACATCATAAATCACAGATTTAAGTGCTCGGTCTGCAGATTGATGTTATCTGGGCCTGATATGTTGCTGTAGATGAATAGGCCTAGTTGAAGCCAGTGAAGTTGTCGGTAGTTGGAATCTTAAAACAATGTTTTGGAGTTTAATCCATTGGGTCCCTGCCTTGTTGTCCTAACCCTGGAATAGTCACAAGTTAAATATATAAAAAAAAGTCATGATGAGATTATTCCAGCAGCCATTAATCCACACCGTTTGTTCCAGTTTGAGTCTGCAGAGCTAAAGCCAATCCCAGCTGTCTCTTAGCGAGTGACAAGGTCCACCTTAGACCAGTCACATGACTCTTCTACTCTTCTGACCTCATTTTTCATACGTTTTATTGGCTCTTTTTATAATGTAAGATTATTTACATAAACATCATCTACGTGTGTTGAATTCATTGTTGTTTGACCCCTTACGGTGTTTTTTTACCTCTACATTTTTCGTAAACCTCTACCTTGTAACAATCCCTCTGGTATAAACCTCAAACATTTGTTTCCAAACTAAAGTGCTTTAGAAGTATATAAGCTATGAGTCTGCTTACAGATCTGTCTCTGTGACTCGTTGCCAGGCGCTCTGACAGAGGTGTGGTCTGTGAAACCCGTCCTCCGGTGACCTGACATGCTCCTATGTTGAGTGTTGCGTTAATCCGTCCAGGCTTAAGTTGAGCGACAGATGCCCGGTCTGTGTGACTGAGACCTGATGAGGGGTCCTACTAGAGCCAGGAGGGAGGTCTGGGTGGTTTTAATTTAACAAACCTGACTCTACCTTTGTAAGAAGAGGCAAAGGGAAGAATTTCATTGCTGCATATCATTGCTCACACCTGCACTAAGTGTGTAGATGTTAACCAGTTGTTCAAGTTGCACTTATGAACAATTAAGTAAGAATATTGATAGAAAGTATAAATAAAATGTCAAATTAAATCTAAGGTGTCAACCCCGGACCTTCTGTAAGCCATCAATGGTGACAGTCCGGTATTGTCTTGATGTTGCCCACGTCTCCGTGAAGGACACCATACTGGATTCCCAAACCTCTGTCTGGCTTCTAGCTTGCCCTGTTGTCTCATCCATCTCATGTACCAGAGATCTCGAGTTGCCCATAATGACACAATGAAGACCAAAGCCCCGTTTCCACCAAGCAGTTCAGTTTGGTCTCAGTCTCAGTACAGCACGCATTTTGTGGCGTTTCCTTTGACTGAAACCAGGACAGGTCACCAAATTACCGACTCTTATCATCTCACTTTTTGGTACCCCCAGAAGGTAGACTTATAAACACTTCAGTCTGTTGATTTATGGAAAGAATCATCACTACCTGTGCAACAGTGGTAATAAAGAACAACGCAAAACCCTGCCATGTTTAAATCTCCAGTTGACTTACTGAAGAGAACTTTCATTTGTTTGGAAAATGGCGTCACGAAACAGTTAACTGTGTCACGTTTTTCTTCTTTATTGGATTTATAAGTGGGGTACACTGCATCGCGCTGCTATGCCATCATGATATTATGTAGCTGATGCGGCTATCGGCATCCGGCTTGCATAATGCCTACCAAGAAGAACACAGTTGGCTGTGGAAACACAAACAGGATCAGGCTTTACCGATCCAACCCATACCAAACTGTACTGATCCGTACCGGAGGGCTTGATGGAAAAGGGGCTATGAAGCCTCCATGGACTTGCACTAGCATTTTTCCCTCATAGGTTTTTTTTTTTTTTTTTTGCCTTCTCTGCATCTGATGCACCTGAAATGCAAAGAGTTCTGATCCCACTGTAAAAAAAAAACAACAATAACAAAAAAAAAAACAGGCCACATCTCTCTAAACGTACGTCAAGAGAGGAAAAGCCATCAGAAGTAAATACCAGAGAAAAAAAATCTGTATAAAAATGGACAAGAGCAATGGCTGCTTGCATGTTTCCATGGATACTTACTATATGCACTACTATGTGATGTACTCCTCAGCAGATTTCAGTATTATGATTACTACTTATAAAAAGTTGAGGTAAACATTTTTTTTAACCAATGACAAAAGAGGTGTAGTATTAGAGATGCTGCTGGTGCTTCAATGGTGCTTCTGTCCAACGTTAAACTTCAGTATTGGATCTACTACGCTACTCCAACATGCAAACGTTCATGTTTTTGTGTTTTGTACTTCTCTACCATCTCTGCCAAGGTCTGTTTGTCTGTTAGCTGTATTTCAGAGGTACTGTTGGCTCCATTTCCATTAACGATGGTGGACAGATAAACAAAGCTACAATGAGGAACCCATTCAGTTGAAGCTTTGGTAGAGGATTGCTTTATTTGAATCCCCATACTCTACCCTGTTTTTATTCCTATAACCTGTGAAGACATCAGTAAAGATGGTGGACTCCCTGTCTTCCTGTGAGACGGATGCTGATGGTTGTACAGAGACAGCAGCAGGTGATCTAAGCGTGACATGCCTTATCTCACAGGACAAAGAGCTGTTGTGTTGCTGCGCTGTCACGTCTCTCTCCACCCGGCCTGACAGCTGATTACCCGATCAATAAGTAGATGTTGGTGCTCAGCCAGCTGAGGAGCAACCAGAGTAGATGGATATGTTTAAGAGCTCCCTCTGGGCGGAGAATGCTCTGTTTCCAGATGTTTACACCACACAACAGTGTCACACTTCCTGTTTACCTTTTATCATACAAACAAAACAGGCTTCGGCTCTTCCACGCCGCATTCCTGTGCTTTTGGATCGGTGGTTCCCATCCGTGCTGGACGCCCCCCTTTTCTTTAGTCCATCTCTTTTCTTCCAGAATAATCCCAAGGCCAGCTGGCTCCTCTTCGCTCCCACGGTGCCAGTTGTTCAAGGCTCAGCCCCTCACTGGTGAAGTGTGATGAGGCCAGAGTTTGTTTTTTAATGTGAAGCTGGTTTGTTTTAAGGACAGAGAGAGAAGTGGAAAAAGCTGATTGAATAACGTTTCATTATTGTTGATGTCTGTATCAATACCACAGTTTACCAGTGTGGCTATCAGCCCAATAGGAGAGACGTCAGCATGTGGCATTTACAAGCGATACTTGATACAGGCCAATACGGTGTCCCTAAAGTGCAAAACAACATTTTTTTCTTTTGTGTTTGTGTTTTCTCTTCTGTCTGCGTTTTCCTTTTCGTTTTCTCTTTTATTGTTGCATTTTTTTTTTGCTTGTGTTTTCTTTTTTGAAGTCATGTTTTCAGGGTTTTTTTATGTCCTCATTGTTTTTTTTGTGTTCTCTGTTTTGCATTCTCTTTTTTTGTTGTTGAATCTTCTTTTTGTTTTGCGTTCTCTTTTTTTTGTTTTTGCACTTTCCTTTTTGTTACATTTTTTATTTTGTTTTTGCAATTTCTTTTTTTTAATGTTGGGTTTTCTTTTATTTTTTTTCTTGTTTTTGTTTTAATTTTTTCATATTTGTTTTTTACTTTTTTCTTCTTTGTTTTTTTGTTTTTATTGTTGTTGTTATTTTCCAATTTTTTTTGTTCTTTTTTTAAAAAAAAATGTATGCAGTGTTACACTGCAGAAAACTGACCACTTGTCATCTGATACCAGGAGAGAATAGAGGGACAGGTGAGCTTTGATTTCGTATGTCTGTAATGATGACTGTATTATGTTTGAGCACACTTAGTGACTGTATTTTTTTTTTTTCTGGAAATCACTAAAAAAAATAGTTGAAGAGCATTCATATGTTACTTTCACGGTTCATGAAGCGGTGCATTAAGGTCTCTCCACTGGGGTCAGGGGATCAAATCCTCTATTTACTGCTTAATGTCTCACCCTCTGCAGCTTGTCTGGAATCTCACTCAGACCAGTTTTTATACTCCTCAACCTCGGGTCCATTACTGCGCTCGGCTGCGTCCTTCATGAGCCTTGACTGAGAAAGTGAAATCCTCCCTCACTGAGGATCTGTGGCTGCAGCGTGCTCTCTTACCAGCTCTGGTATGTGCTAATCTGTAAAATGCATCAGGGAATCAGCCGGAGGTCTGCGAGCAGGATAACGTTTCTAGGAACAACTGAAGCGACGTGATAAAACGACGTATCTGAACCGTCACAGGGAGGAGGAAGATTCAGGAACACAGATTATTTTTCCTCCTGTTAACATTTTGTCTGTCAGCGTCTGATCGAGCCGCCCGTCTCTGCTGTGTTTCCCTCTCAGAGATGTGGTACTGGGTGTTCCTGTGGTGTCTCTTCTCCTCGCTCTTCGTCCACGGGGCGGTGGGGCTGCTCATGTTGGTCATGCTGCAGCGCCACAAGTGGGGCCGCCTCATCACCTTGGTGCTGGTCAGCGTGGGTTTCCTGGCCTCGCTGTCCGGAGGCGTCATCACCAGTAAGTCTGCTCACCTCTCTTTGTTTGTTTATCTTTACCTCACCGTTTTTATCTTGTTTATGCAGCACCGGGAAAGTTCAACTATGACTGGTTAAACATTTGAAAATCATCTTAATGCAGAACTCAAACACAGGATGAACCGAAACTGAAGGAAGCAGAGATGAGCTGTTGAGTGGAGGCGTTAAAATAGATTACTAACTCAAACTAGGAGATTTAATCCAGGAGGAAAATCACATTTTCAACAAACAACCTTTGTAAATTGCAAAAATCAAACAAGCACCACTTTAAAATAAAGGAACAAGCAATTTTGTAGAGCTTTGGAGGAAAAAACAAAATCATAGTCCTACTGATATGATAAACCAGTCAACAAAACTTCTGCAGTTTTTTTTTCCTTCAGTTTTTTGCAAATAAATTATTCAATTAAATTATTATTCAAAAACAGAATATTTGTCACTGAGCTCAGCATTCTTTTCTGACAATTACTAAACCTACAGAAACCCACCATGCTGAGGAATGTCACTCCTCCCTCACCAACCAATCACAATTGAGAAGGGGCGGGACTTCTGATTTCACAAAGATGAAACTTGCACCACTTTAAAGTGTGTAATAGTCTGATTAAATAATGTTGAACATGGGAATGCACAGCTGCAGAAAACTTTATTTCAGGTGATCAAAAAAAACGTTATTTTGAAACCAGTGGAGACAGAGCGACAGAATGTCCAGTAAAAAATCTGTTTCACATTGACCGGTGATTTTAATCAGTGATTCGCTTTAATCAGGCTAAACAAGCGCTGAGGTTCAGCAGATTTCTTTTGGTAGTTTTAAAATTTCCTGGTGCTGAAGACAATGAATGCACATGTGACTTCTGTCAGATCAGCCTTAAACACACAAAGATCCGATGTTTTAATTCACTTCCTCATTCTAATCTCAGTCTGTGTGAGTGTTTTTCTCTTGGTCTCAGATTATTTTTAAACATTTTCTGTTTTGTGTTTGTGTTTTTTCTTCTGTCTGCATTCACTTTTTGAATTTTCGTTTTCTCTTTTGTTGTTGCATTTTTATTTTTTCTCGTGTTTTCTTTTTTGAAGTCAAGTTTTCTTATTTGTGTTTGTTTTTTTTGTTCATGTCCTCTTTTTTTGTGTTTGTGTTTTCTGTTTTGTTTTCTCTTTTATTGTTGCATTTTTTTTTTTATTTTTTGCATGTTTTCTTTTTTGAGGACATTTTTTCTTATTTGTTTGTTTTTTGTTAATGTCCTCATTTTTTGTGCTCTCTGTTTTGCATTCTCTTTTTTTGTTGTTGAATTTTCTTTTTTGTTTTTTCACTTTCATTTTTTTTTTTTGCATTTTTATTCAGTTTTTGCAATTTCTTTTTCATTGTTGTGTTTTCTTTTGTTGTGTTTTCTTGTTTTTTGTTGTTGAATTTTCTTTTTTACTTTTTCACTTTCATTTGTAGCATTTTTTATTCCGTTTTTGCAATTTCTTTTTCATTATTGGGTTTTCTTTTGTTTTTTTTCTTGTTTTTTTATTTGTCTTTGTTGCGTTTTCTTGTTTTTTGTTGTTGTTTTCTTTGTTTTTTGTTTTTATTGTTGTTGTTTTCCATTTTTTTTCAGTCCATCTTCACCCTCTGTTTTTTGTGTCTGTGTGAATGTTTTTCTCTCGGTCTGAACGCTCTGTGTTCCTCTTCACCTTCATTATTTTTTTATTTCTTTACTTGAACAGATCCCACAGTTTATGTTTTTCTTTACCTCACAGAGTAAACCGCAGACTAAACAGACCTTAATCAGTCTGAGTGTGAGGCAGGGACGCTTCATGGCTCACTGAGTGAATCACTCCGCAGCTGAGACGCAGGCTGGCCTCAAACAGAAGACGCTTTATGATTAATACGAGACAATCGGACTGTAGGATGTGACATTTGGTTTCTTATTGGCTCTGGATTTCATCCTCCTTTTGTTTCTGTATCAAAGTGTTTTAGTGTCGTTTGCTGTATTTTTAAGATTCACTCCATAAAAATAAATAAAAAAATAATTCACTGATGGTTGGAGAGCGAGGAGGAGGGCGAGTTTGTCCTCCGTGTGAGGGGACAGTCTGCAGTAACAGGCTGTGACAGACAGCTGTGTTTGTGCGCCCGCCCATCTGTTTACTCTCTTTGTGTATTAACGCTGCTGCTCTGTGTGCTCCCCCCCCCTCCTCAGGCGCGGCGGTGGCGGGGGTGTACCGCGTGGCAGGGAAGGACATGGCACCGCTGGAGGCTCTGGTGTTCGGCGTGGGACAGACCACCCTCTCCGTCATCATCTCCTTCTCCAGAATCCTCGCCACACTGTGAAGGAGAAACCAGACGCTGAGATGAGAGCGCGGAGGATTCGAGCCAATCAGAGACTTTCTGGAGCTCGAAAGCGGCCGAGTTTGAGGGAGAGAGAGGAGGGAGAAATGGCTCTCTGGACCTTTTAGATGCAGGAGAGAAAAAGAGAGAGCGCCACCCAGTGTTTCTGCCCCAATCACACTGCAGTTCAGAGGAAACTCTGCGTTGTCAGAGAGGGCGCCGTGAACTTGAAAGCCATGTTTCGTGCCAACAGCCTTCTCTGGACACCCAGACGCCTTTGTGGCCACTGACTCTCGAAGGCTTTCTGTTGCACTTGTTGGGGGGACAAAAAAGAAAACAAACTCGCAAAGTGACGATCTGTTTCGGAGATCAGCATGAGAACGAAGTACAGCGGCGAGGAGCGTTCAAGAAGTGGCGATCAAACAGTGTTCATCAGCAAAAGCACCGTTTCCTTCAGTGTTAAACATCAGCCTCACCAGTGTTCGAGTACAGATCATGACCATCATTCCTAAACCTGTTTCGAAGCTGCACCACTCGAGCCACGAGCGAGACGCAGCTTTGGATTTTGCACTTTGTAAACGACGGAGAAGCTCTTTGCCTAAGAGGCGTAAAAATCACGGAGGAGAAAAACCAGCATCAGCGCTACGTTTGGTTTGTGGTGATGAAGTATTGATTCTTTGAGTGCCAACGAGAGCGGAGAGAATATTTAGGAAATCTGCTGATTCATTTTCTCCTTTAGAGGAGCTGAAGAGGAAGCCACTATTATGTCTGCTCTGTAAATCTAAAGCGAGAACGGGGAGATGGTTAGCTTAGCATCACCACTGGATACTTCCTATTGGGCTGGTACCTGATTGTTTCTTGGTTTTGAGCAAAATGTTTGTTCGGAATCAAGAAAAAGTCTGTGACAATATCCTGAATTCATCTATAAAGTTAGAATAACAGATAATGAGGTTATGCGGATTAGAACGCCGACAAGGTGAGCTAAGCTAGCTAAAATGGAGGGTTTTCCTCCAGATCTCCAGTTGACCCTGAACGGGATAAGACGTAAAGATAAGAAACGAATGGATGGATGGATCTGAGTCCGTTCCGTCTCCAATCCGCTACATTTTGACTACGTGCTCTCTGATTGGTCAACTCAACTTCGAGTCCCAAGACTGAGGAGTTCTTGGGCTTCCCCCCCAGTGATGATCCTCTCCTGGTTCGTGTTCGGCTGTAAAACCTCAAACCTGTTGACTCCAGGTCTGACTCCGCCCCTTACCTCCGTTTCTTGTTGCGTTAAAGTTAAATACGATCTGATGTCAACGCAGCTTATCTTATTTTGAAAGTCACCAGATGTTTTAATGTGATTTCAGTGCACGACTTCCTTTCTGGCTCAAGTGATGCATTGATGTTCCAGTATCCGGTAAAGTTGGGGGAGTCTTGTGTATCTGGTCTGGAGGGCTCTGATTCGCCTGAGCTGAAGCGTAGCCGAAACACAACAGAGTAGAGTCGGTGCGAGTTTACGCTTTAAAACCTTTCAGATCTTGCTAGCTCAGAGTATCAGCAGGGTTTAAAATACAGAAATTTGAATTTAAGGCCTTAAAATGTGTAAAATAAGATGTTTTAAAAAGGTCTTAAAAAGGTATTAAAGTTACGCTTATTTTGAAAAAAATACGCAAACTTCAGTTTCGCTTTTAGATGTTTTGATTTGAGCGGAGCTGTGAATAAATTCTAATCCTTTGCGAGTTATTTCGTTCCTCGCATCCTATTCGTGTTTTTTTTTTTTTTTTTTTTTTTTTTGCCAGTATGGATGCAAAATGGGTCTTAAATTGTGCTCATCATGGTCTTAAAAAAAGTCTTTAAAAAGTCTTAAATGTGACTTGTTAAAACCTGCAGAGACCCTGTAGCTGCCAAATCCCAGTTTTTGTGCCAAACCAAGCTCGGCTCTTCGACTCCTGATACCATTTTTGCTCTTTTTGTTTTGGGCATTCGCCTCAACTTCCTGGAAGAGTGACGAGAGATGGGAAACAAAGGGGTGAGAGAGTGGACCTGCAGATCAGACATAAAGGTGGTGCCAATCATCTCCTCTAACTCTGAGAAATCCATCTGTTTCCTAAAACGGTGAACTATTCCTTTAAAGAATAATAAAGAAAGTCCCAGGACGAGCAGACTTGAGTCAGGATCAGGGTCAAAGGAAGAAATAAGGGTATGAAGAAGTTTTCCTGCTGGAGTCCGAGAGTCTGTGGGGTCCTGGTTCAGGTTGTTGGTCCTGATGGGTCCCAGCCTAACATCATCTGCACCGAGACGACGGAACCCCCCAGACGGACGGATGAACTTTGCTGCTCAGACGGCCATGTTTCTATGGCTCCCTCTTTTATTTCTGATTTATTTATTTATTTACCAACCCATGTTCCTTAAGTTGCTTCTTGCACTGAGATTAATCTGCCTTGTTTTAGCGCCACTTGCGATCAAAGTGTTCTGGTGTGACCGAGCCCTGGGCCTGAAACCCTGAGGAGAGAAAGTGTTCAGAAGGTGCTTGAATCTACTGGAAACGGCGAAGAAGAGTTCGACACACTGGTTTTATTTCAGTTTGACGCTCGTTTACTCGGCTCAGTGCGCAGCTCCAACGCAGGGTACGAAGGGTTAGGTCGTGAAGCCAAAGCGATGCTCCGTTTCTAGCTTTATTTAATCATCTTCGTCTCATTTCATCGCCACGGTTGATTCGTTTCATTCGGAGACATTTGCACATTAAGCATCAAACGCCCCGAATCTTCCTTGAAGACGTGAATCGGATGGAAATGAAATTTGAGATACTGAGAGTGTGTGTGGTTTTGTAGCTCTAAAGGTAACTGCTGTGTGTTTGTGAGAGTTATGTAATTGACGCAACTCACCTTCAGTACCAGCGCCTGGACACAAGAGGGCGGTGTTGCACAGGGATTGAACGGAGGGCTGATTGTTTGGGAGCCAGAGTGTGTACAGAGTGTTTTGATACAGACGTTTAAGAATTAATGTTTTTAGGCTAAATTAACCCCTTAAATGAATA
Source organism: Labroides dimidiatus (assembly GCA_030710495.1). Lineage (NCBI taxonomy): Eukaryota > Metazoa > Chordata > Actinopteri > Labriformes > Labridae > Labroides > Labroides dimidiatus. Next base: position 28,438,100 of record CM061155.1, read on the forward strand.
ATGCGATGGAAATGCTCTGTGTGTGTGTTTGTTTTTTAATCGCTCTGCTCGTCGTCCTGTCGTTCTACCTGTTTGAATGTTTCAGCTCAATTTCAGGGACCAAATGTGAGCTGCTGCTGATGACTCACCTGCTGTCATAGCAATGAAATCTCTGCATGTTCTTACGTGTGTGTGTGTGTGTGTGTGTGTGCTTGGTAGGAGGCGCTTTGAGTGAATGTTGCTGTATTATAGTAGGATATTAATTTATTTTTTCTTTAAAGGGGGTCGTTCTTGTTTTTGTTTTTGACCCCTGAGGCGTCAGAACGGTGGAGGGTGAAACTGAGCGACGTCTTACACGATGTGACGTAAAACCTTTTTGATTTGAGGTGTTTAGAGCGACTTATCCTGGACTGAAGATGTTAGATTAGTGCACTTACTGTACATGCTGAGCTGTATATAAAGAAGAGCGTGCATCATGAGGAACGTGGTGCGAACACCACGAGACGAACAAACCGCCGGAGAGCGTTTTTTTTGTTTTCACACCCAGTGCCACGATCGCTTCGAGTGAATATTGTTTTACGCTCCAGGCTCCGTGATTCAGTGTCTGATGACTCTGTGTGTGTGTGTGTGTGTGTGTGTGTGTGTGTGTGTGTGTGTGTGTGTGTGTACTGCAATATTAAAGGAGACACCCAGCAACTAATAATCCTCTGTAGACTCTAAGAAAACACACACACACACCGTCACACTGCAGCTCAATAATCTTTCTCTTTCAGAGCCTCATAACTGAAGCTGCCCCCTCAGTCCGCCATCGTCCAACCACCCCCACACCCCCACCCAACCCCCACCCTCCGGACACATACTGTGTACCTGCTGTGTGAGCGGTGCAGCTCAGAAAACGTGTGAATGGACGATAACGGACAATCCAACAAGAGACAATGTTGTACAAAAACCCAAAGTGGCACTTGTAGATAATGTACATGAAGTTCTTTTTTTAATTTTGTACCAGCCGAACCGCTGATATTTATAACTATTGCCTATTTATGTACAAACTCTTCTCCTGTACATACTCAACAGTTGGTTGAAATAAAAATCTTTTGCAGTATAAACGCTCAGGAGTGCTGAATCCTTTCTTTGTGGCCTTCATAGATTTGTGTTATCGCCCTCTCTTCTTCGTCTTTAGGGTTTAACGTTGTCTTTTTTTCCGTCTCTGCTCTCCCTTGCCTCCCTCCTCTTTACTGTCATTTTATCAAGGTGAAAGAGCGAGGAAGTGCTTAATCCGAGGACTGGAAATGTTTCCGAATCAGTTGAACCTTTGTACAAAAGGTCAAGGCCACAGAAGACGACTTTCAGCAGTGATCAGACGCGTCTCTGCAGTTCTGATGGACTGAAAGTGTCTGAAAGCAAAAGTTCCTGAAGTGTGACCACATGAGAATTCAGACCGCTTTCCAAGAATTATTCACTGGAGCTGCTCATGTAGGTGGTTACGGTCTTTTATTGACTGCCAGCCTGCATGTGAAACAAAACAAGCAGAGTAGGATGGGGACTCTTTAGGTAACCGCACACACCCCTAATGGTTACAACCATTTCTGGTTCCCAGAACTTTCTGACTACGTTAGCCTTTCGTTACAGTTACGTTCCTTTGGGTAGGTTTATGTTGCCCCTTGGTTGCTGGGGGAAACTTTGTTTCGTTCCTTAAACGTTACTTTTTGGTTCCACGTTTGGTTCCCCGAACCTTAAAATCTTTTGGGAATGTTAGTTTTTGGTTATTGCAAATTATCTCAAGAAAAAAAAAATTCTCCAAATTTCCATCCATCCATTTTTCCACTGCTTATCTGGGCCCAGGTCTTGGGGGCAGCAGTGTCATCAGTAAAGACCAGTGGCCCCTGTCCCTAGCCACTTCCTCCAGCTCCACTGAGGGGATACAGAGGCGTTCCCAGGCCAGCTGGTAGATATAATCTCTCCATCATGTTCTGGGTCTACCCTGTGGTCTCCTCCCAGCTGGGAATGCCCAAAACACCTCCACAGGGAAGCGTCTGGGAGGCATCCTCACCAGTTGTCCGTACCACCTCATCTGGCTCCTCTGGATGTGGAGGAGCAGCGGCTCTACTCTGAGCCTCTCCTGAATGTTCGAGCTCTGAACCCCGTCTCTAAGGCTGAGCCGATTTCAGCCGCTTGTGTTCGCGATCTTGTCCTTTTGGTCTCTACCCACAACTCGTGGCCATAGGTCAATCAATCAATCAATCAATCAGTCTTTATTTATATAGCGCCAATTCATAACAAACGTTATCTCAGGACGCTTTCCAAGCGTTAACAGGTCTAGACCTGTAAATGGTAATAAAATTTTATTAATAGAAACCCAACATCAAGACAAGATAAGAAGTCTGATCTCATCTTAACCCACCATGAGCACAGACCTTTGCAATATTTAGCAAGTTACAATGGAGAGGAAAAACTTCCCTTTAACGGGCAGAAACCTCGGACAGAACCAGACTCATGTTAGACAGACATCTGAGGAGACTGTGTTGGGATTAGATAGGTGAGGGTTGGAACGTAGATTGACCGGTAACTTCAGAGCCTTGCCTTCTGACTCAACTACCTCTTCATCGTAACGGACCGGTGTACTGCTGACGCTGCCCTGATCCATCTGTGAATCTCTCTCCATTTTCCCCTCACTCGTGAACAAGACCCCGAGATACTTAAACTCTTCCACCTGGGGGCCAAGAATCTCTTCTGACCCAATGTGGGCCCCATATTGGGATTTCATTATTCTTTTGGGATAATTTATGCCTGTAAAGTTTGATGATCTGGATCAGAAGAGCGTAACATCGAGTGTTACTCTTGAAATAACTCTTAAGTGTTCTACGCTCCAGCTGAAGTCCTGGTCCCCTTCAGAGACCAGCCCTGCAGGTCAATTACTTTGTCATGAATCCAAGTTGTCTGCTCGTTTATGATGGTACGTAAAAACTCATTCTGACTTTGAGTTTCCGCTCCGTGAATGCTATCAGAGGCAGCACCCAGCTGGCACCACAGAGCTCACTTCGTCAATGAATTATTACTGTTCACCGTCTCAGCCTCCATTGTCCTCAGGGTGGGAGGCGTCATCCGGAGTCACGGCTCGTCTCCTGGTGGCACTGGGTCGGATCATCGGAGAGGTTGGCCTCCACGCCGCAGCAGCCCTGTGCCCTCCTGGCACAAATATGAGACAATCAGGCTCTTTGCTTTCGCTGTACGTGCGCTCTGCAGAAACCTTTGTTTTTCGGGAGAAGCAAAAGTTTTGTTTTGTCTGCCTGAGGGAGGGAGGAAGTTGGTGTTTTCGTTTGGTGGTATGATACCCAAAAAAAGCCTGCAGTACGTGATGCTTTAAGGTTAGAACGACGGGGGCAGAACCCCCTGAAACATTCTGATTGTGCTGAAAGACTCCGTGACTGAAATTAACACAATCCAGACTCAGACACAATTGTTCGTTCTCGTATCTGATTTGACATTTTGTTGCTATTCTAGCCGCGTGATGTGCATTCCTCGGCTGCCTCTTTTTTCAAGGTTTTCTTTGCGTAACATCCAAAGCTCAGCAGCGACCTGTCTTTGCTGTCTAACGTGCTGAAAAAAGCAGGAGGGAAGGCTATGAATAACTGTGCTGGAATGTAATCATGCTTATAAATTTAAAAGGACAAAGGTCCTGAGCTGTTATCACCTTGTTTTTGTTATTTTATGCATTAATGGGCCGGTTTCTGTGCCTCTGGTTTCCACTCATCAGCAGCAGCTCTGGATGCTGGTTTTATAACCTAAAGGAGGCTGAACAGAGCTGATAAGGGGTCAGGGGCTGCTGTGAGGGCAGGAAGTGTTTCATAATAGTCCAGGGAATGTGGCTTTTGGTATTTATGAGTGTTTGGTAAACTTTGAAAAATGTATAACTGTACTGACAGCTCAAACAATAATGTTTATGCTCTAATGTGGCCTGAAATCACTCTGAGTCATTCCCTTGGGTCTACAGTACACTAGCTGTTTGGCTAGCAAACCATCAGTGTATCTGTAGTAGCAATGTTTATTTTATTCAAAGCTAACCCAGTGACATCTAACAGCTTTGATAACCATGCTACAAATTCTTTATCAACGATGACAGTTTAGCTGTTATATCTTTTATACCTCCGTTGAAGTTGGTGCGTGCTTTAACAAATAACAGTAGCCGTTGTATTTAGCTAGCAGGCTAGCCAAATAGCTAACTTGTCTTATTAAAAGCTTACTTTCAGTCATATTAATTGTAGTAGCTAAACTGCTAAGGAGCTTAATTTACCAGCTGCAATTTACCTACATAGCAAAATAAGCTAACGCAAGGAGCTAACTTTAACTGTTGCTTTAGTTCAGTAGAGCCAAAGTGTGACCCAGAGGCAAAGAAGCGTTTACTAGAAAACAACTTATAGCTGTTCCTTGTCGCTGTAGATGGCAAAACTTTTGAAGCAAAACGGCCGGCACGGCCATATTGGAAATGAGGGCGGGCTGTGAGTCTCCACAGCAACAGCCATAGGGCGCCCGGCAGTCACGTTAGCTGAGCTGTGCCTCTGATTGGACAAACTGGCGAGCTTAATATTGTGGAAACTGCCGAGTTAGAAAAAAAATCACCCCCGTACAGTGCAAATTAGTGATTCAGATGGGAGACATTCTTTGTACCAGGCTGTAAATGTGCTTATTTTGGCCGTGAAAACTTCTTTTTTTTTTTGGCTTGGTGTGTTTGTGACTTCCGGTACTTCCGGAGCCAGCCTCAAGCGGACACTCGAGGAACAGCAGACTGTAGCACTTCAGCATTGTCTTATATTTTCAGACTGGGGGTTGCCGCTTGGTAGATGGTTAGCTAGGTTGCTCAGAGGCTAACTAAGAAGCTAGCTGTCCCTGAAGTAAATAGCTGAATAATCTGTAAATATGTGGATTCTTACATTGTACTACAGTAAGTTTGTACTTTAGTAAACAGAGAGAATCAGTTTAAGGCACAAGGAACATAGCATTAGTTGCTAGCTACTTTTTTTTCTTTCTTTTTTTTTCTTTTCAACCACTCCCAAACTAACACAACTGTAAGGTAGCTAAATGCTGAATGTTTTTGTTACAATTTGATAAAAGTTACAAGAGTAAGCTTAGCTAGCATCTGAGAACAGCTAATGTCAGGATTAGGCCTGGTATGCTAACATTTCTTTTAGCTTCATGGTAGCTTAATGCTAATATTGCAGTTTCGGATTTAACAGTTGACAGTTTTGTCCTTTTTTGCAGCTGATTGAGCCAGATTCATTACCTGGGGCAGTAAATGAAGCTTCCGTCGCCATGTCTGGGATGACACATGGTCCGTACAGGTGCTCTTAAGTCACTGTGTCCGAACTGTAAAGAGAGGATAGGAGAGGCCGGTCATATTGCCTGCAGTGTTTTTTTTTTGTTGTTTGTTTGTTTGTTTTCATATCCAAACATTGATGGAGCTCAGCAAAGCGTCCTGACCTCTTGGACCTGTCCTTTGACTCGACCACTGAGCCACTCGCAGCTATTGTCTCATTGATTCCTCTTCAGGAAATAGTCCAGAGTTGAGCATAAGTGCAGACAACAGCATAGCATGACCACCTCAACAATGGCTGGACCCAGGCCAAGTCTTTTGACCCAGCGGATCGCTCCACTTTATTGACCTCGCCTTTGTGCGCGCTGACTGGACTCCAGTTGCTCATAATGTACAGTATATAAAGCACAGACAACACAAACACTTCATGAGGCCCGGCTCCATCAGAGCAGCGTCTGCCGTCTGGCTGTGATGTCTGTGTGCGCTTCCTCCTGGACTGTAACATCCTAAACATGGACGTTTTCTCCTACAGTGACCACACAAAGAGTGTTTACGGGTAAAGAATGAGAAAAATCTGCTTCATGTCTTTGTAGTTTTCCAGTCACTCCACTTATGAAGAAGGTTTGCTGAACAAAATATACTGGATAGACAAACTGTATAAAAGTTATTAATCCAAAAAAATAAGAGTTTTCTGAGATTTGAAAAGCAGAAGAAAAATACAGTCAACTTTGTTTTACTGACTGAAAAATTTGAAGGGTTGAAGGTTTCAAAGGTTCAGCAGGAGCTGAAATACAAAGTCAGAAGACGTTTCAGTGTCAGTTTGAATTCAAGCTTTCAGCTTCGTTTTAGAGAAATGTGGAGGATGAGGTTTAAAAACTGAAATCTAAGGAAATGTTTTTGTCTTAATTAAAAAAAAAAAAAAAAAGTGCTTTTACATTTAACATTCATCAGACCAGTCCAAAAAATGAGGCTTGTGACAAGTAAAAAGAAATCTTCCAATAGGGTAAGAAAAGTTTGTTGAATTAAGACGTTTTTCTAATTTCTAAAAACTTATCCTATCAGAAGTTTTTTTTTTCACCTGTTTTGTTCACCAAGTTTTTCATAATAAGAAACATGTCTCAACAAACACTGGCAGCTCTGTTTACTTTTTAGAAGGAATTCAGGCGTCATACTTAGATTCTAATATCTCGAAATAAGACTTTTTCTGGACTTGTCAGATCAATGTGGCTCATATCGAGTCTAATAAGACATTTTTTCTCAAAACAGGACAGACAATTGTTTAGATTTCAGTTTTTGCAGCGCACTTCTCTTCCAGCGATACCTCTTTATGACCTGCACTGTAAAAAAAAAAAAAAAAGATTAAAACATGTCCACATTCAGGTCGGATTCCTCAGAAAACAAAGTCGAATTAAGGGTCTGCACTCACACTTTTCATTTATTAATTCAATTTAAAGGGGCAGTGCATATTATATTAACTTTTGTGGAAAATATGGCAGTTAGCCAAAAAGCTACTTTGAGTCTGTAGTCTCGGCTCATACATTAAAACAGGCTACATGAAAAAAAAAAGAAATAAAATAAAATAAGCAACAACAATAGAGTAAATAAAAAATAAAAATGTTGAGGGGAGGGAGGAGAAATTTTAGAATATAAATAACACCATCAATTACACATAACCAGAATCTACATAAAAACAAATATATAAATAAAAATCTTTAAAGAGGGTTCATTTAGTTTTAAAGGTTCAATCAGTTATTTTTTGTGACATTTTGACTTTAAAGTCAAAATTTTGAGATATAAATAAGAAGACAAAAAAATGTCTGAACTCTGACTTTGATGTCAGAATTCTGGGGATGAAGTCGTCCTCTCCTCCTCTCTCTGTTCCTCGCTTCCTTTCGTTTATTCGTCCTTTGATATTCAAATCATCAGGATAAAAAATAGCCTCCATTGTTCTGCAGCATATCTTGCACACACACTCCCCTGCTCCTACTCTCTGCTGAGAACAATATGAAACTCATGCTGGGTGTGTTGACGATAACTTTCTGATGAGGGACTATTGTCTCGGCTGACGGCGGTCGCGTGTGACAGACGGTGTGACAAAAGCAGGCGCACACGCCTGACTCTGAGGCTCTGTGACTCTGTCTCCAGCAGCAGACGACAGGGACTTTGAACTCTGATCAGGAAACCTTGGAAATCCTAAATATGGGGCTTTAAAAACGCAGAGAATTCAGGGTGGGACCTTTGCACTTCCAGATTCCTCTGAGCGTATCTCATTGTTCGGGCTTACAACTTCTCATCTACAGCAGAAACTAAAAATCCCACCTCTTATCCACCTGAAAGCTGCTGTTAAATTATAAATTATCTGTATTTTGATCAAAAGTAACAAATATAAATGAGAAGTAACACTGAGCAACCATACTCCAAGAAGAATCATCAGATTTAAGATCTGCATCTTCCAAAACCTGCACACAGGTTGTTATTATCCATGAATGCCACCAGAGGGCAGCATCACACCCCTCACTGTGTGCTCAAGGCTCCATCTCCATCCCTCTCCAGGGTCCCCGCAGTGATTCATCCTCCGAGCCGCTGGGACTGACGGCAGAGTCAGAGAGCCCATCACTCATTTATGCGGTCAATATCCCATCCTGGCGGTGATGATCCCTTTAAATCGAGGCATTAGCCTTTTATTCACCTGAGGCACGGAGGGAGTGCAGCTCACGGGGCCTCGGCTCAAGAAGGAGGAATGATTTGAAAAACAAACGGGGGGAGTTAGTCTGCAGAGGATTTATTGGTTTGTTCGGTGTTATTTGTCCGGAGTGACAGATTCACAAATTACATGTTGGAGCCGGCATCGGCTCCGACGTAGCTCAAAGTAACGTGAAGTTCAAGTATCAGCGGCTGGAAGAGATGACTGACAGCTAATTATCTATCCACCTGTCCATCTGGTATCTACAGGTGCTGCTTTTTTCTGTGCCAGGGTCCCTGTGGGGCTGTGGTCTTTCAAAGCTCAGGTCCATCTGGACGTGTCCCCAGTCCATCACAGACACACGGCAGTTACGAAACACCCAATCTTCACGTCTAAGGAAGCATTAAAGGAGTTTTTGAATATTCATCTGAAGATGACCTGCTGACCCCAAGCCCGTCTCATTAGACTTTAAAAGATCCAAACAATGTCAGCTATCCACTGTTTATTAATATGGACGACATGCCTTCATCTCCTCCTACTGTGAGAAGTGAAGCCAATATATTGCCTCCATCTTTACTCCTCTAATTATGTTGATTTGTTGTTATAGTCAAGCTAAATACAATATTGTTTTCACACTTTTTATTTTGAAAGTCACTGTTTTAATAAGTGGTTTCCATGCATGACTTCCTGTCCAATCTATTTTTGTGTAAATTGATGTGTCACAGCTCTGGCATCCAGCGTAATAAGGAGGCTTGTGTATCTGCTGCGACCTGCCGGAGCAGGGATGCAGCCGGTCCACAACAGATTTGCTCCAGCATGAGTTGACACAGTCGGTACGTTTACATGCAGCTTCAGAAACCGGACTATGAGCTTTGTCAACGCAAGACCGGACTATTAAAATGTATGTAAACATTGTAGTCTGACCAAGAAAGGGACTGAGCACAGCTCCATCGACGCACCTAGACAATGCAGTTGCTACCGGACTGTGGCAGGATTCGGCAGGACGCGGTACACCTCGGCGTTCAGCCAGAAGACAAAGCAGATGACCATGGCACACATATAAACAAAAACTATCTAACTATGACCGTAGTTGGGCCCCTGCTTGACTGACGCGAACAGAAACCTATCTGATCCAGTGCGGTGTCAGAACGAAGCCAGACCAGAGACGTATCTGGTGTATTTTAGCAGTTACGCAAACCACAACAAACAGTTAACGTACCAATAAATAAAACATCCTGTTCTCCAGCTTCTTTACTGATATTTCAGGTGAACAAGATGTATGACTCTGATTGTTCAAAACAGCTTAACAAACTGTTTCCAGATGTCACTAACACTAGCAAACAACTGCTTTATCGAGCAGTCGTGTAATGAGCGAATTAATGTATGCTTTTTGACACTTCATCTCTGGCATCAGGAGATGCAGCTTGTGGAAACCCTCTGATCCAAAAGTAGAAATAAAATTGAATGCACAAGCGGTGATATGTCGGGACATGTTGCGTCCGCTACATGTGCAGCAAGATCTGCACATGCACATGTGTATATGAGTCCAGAGAGGGACTGTGATTGTTTGTTATATCTGAAACAGATTGGACAATAAACATGAAAGATAACGCCATGAATTTCCAGAGGGTTTTCATTTACTGAAAAAATCGTCAACTTTGGCGACCTCCCCTGGCCACACCAATTGAGTTACGAAAAATCCTTTAAAAAATTTTAATCGTCAATGTGTCCAGTATACACCGTATGTTTTTGAAGATAATTGGCAAAAAACTGTGGAACAAGTTCAATCAAAAACGCACCCTATTAATCGCTAAAATTGGACGTTTAACTCCGATTTCCAAACTTCCTGTTCGGAATTCACTGTGGTTGTAAAATACTTTTCTGAAGGTCTTGGCATGATAGTTACGCACACCAAAAGTCAGGCCCGTAACTGAAAGTAGCCTAAGGGGCTGCAGTTTGAATTCACTAGGGGGCGCTGTGGAGCATTTATTGGCATGAAAACAGTATAGATCAGGCTGTGACACTGAGCATGTGTGCATTTTGGTATAGATACTATTGTACATGGGTGGTTTTAAGACTTTCATTTTTCCCAAAAAATCGTCAACTTTGGCGACCTCCCCTGGCCACGCCCGTTGAGATATAAAAATTCCTTTGAAAAGTTTTAATCGTCAATGTGTCTAGTACGCACACACATACAAAAAATGGAGATTTGAGAAAAAACTGGCACAAGTTCAATCAAATACGTAAAAATCGCAAAAATCACAAAAATCTTAAAAATCGGACATTCAACTCCAGTTTCTGAAATTCCTGTTTGGAATTCATTATGGACGTAAGAGACTTTGTTGTAGGTCTTGGCATGACAGTTATGTACACCAGAAATCAGGCTCATAGCTTAAAGTAGCTCAAGGGGCTGCAGTTTAAACTCACTAGGGGGCGCTGTGGAAGACGTATCATCACGAAAGCACTGCAGTCATAAAATTTCACGCAGGACTGAATTTTGTGGCACCTTATGTTTTGACTTTGAGCATTTTTAAGGCACGCAACTTGGGTTTGAAGTGGCAGAAACAAAGAATAATCCTTAGGGTTCCAAGAGGGCCTTTGCCCTGATTCTCAGGCCTAAATAAAACTGCAGTTCCTCAACTGTCCACTTGAGGCTGGTTCAAAAACTTGAGGAGAGCCCATTAAGGCCTATGTTAAAATGCAGCTTAATACAAAACCTGTTTTGATTGTTATGCCTAACTTTGATACTTCTGAAAACTGCACTTGAAGCCATGATTGATGGTACATTTGAATCTTTAGGGGCGTGGTATGTTGACTGACAGGTGGAAGCGTGGTAGCTGTTCACCAGGAGACTTAACAAGCCTGTCTGAGGATAGAGTCAACAACTGACAGAAAGACTTTTTCATCTGTCCTTTTTCACATCTAATGATATGATTCTGAGTCCAAAACTGGTTCCTTCAAGCCTCTCTGTCCAGATAATCTCTGACCTAAGTGGGTTGCCCACACACTTATGGACAGCACAACTGTGACACACTTTCCACAGAATCGAGGTAGCTCTGAGAACCGTTGTGATAACTCATCAGTCCGCCTGACTTTGAGCCTTTTCTCAGGAAAACTAGAAATGTTCTGGAAAACGCATCACAAGACTTTCTCTTTCTTCCTTCTCTGGTAGTTTTTTTCTCTCTCCTTCTTTTCAAAAGGACAAAGCGATGTGCTGCCGTGATAAGAATCTCCATCAGACGTGAAGTGTGTGTGTGTGTGTGTGTGTGAGAGAGAGAGAGAGTGAGTGACACGTTTCACACAGTGTGATGATGAGAGCGGTGCATGTCTCACAGCTCTGATAGCATCGCGCCGCACACACGGAGCATGTCGGATGCTTTTCAAACACAACGCTAAAGGATTTCCACCTTCTTCCACTCCGGCGCTCTGTTACGTAACGCGCTGTTAGAGCTGCACAGTGTTGGCTGCCTTCTTGATCCAAATGAGTTGTGCTATAAACAAGCCTGGTCCTCATCAATAATGGATCCCCACCGTAAAAAAAAAAAAAAAAACGTTTGTCGCCCCTGCTCTTCAGGAGAGCGCCGTCTGAGCTGACATTCTTCCGGAACAGTTATGTAACTGCAGGTTCAGAAACTTTTGAAGGGGAAGAGGAGGTCAGGACTTTTACAGGAGGGTGGCACAAATGTAAGATGGTCGTCTCACATTTGAAGTTGTATCAGGCCTTTTTGTGACCACTTTGCAAGTTTTTGATCCCAAAAAAAACCAAAATACTCATCTCTTCACCTTGTACACATACTCAACATCACTGGAACTGAACTTTTCCTGGTTAAAATCCTTCCTCACCAACTGAAAACAGCTCATTCATAATAACTGCACATCATCCATAGCTCTTCTGGATCAAGGCGTCCCCCAGGGTTCTGTGTTTGGTCCCCTCCATAGACTGTATATAGAACGGACAGTGTGGCTCTGGACGGTTTTGAAGCCAAAAAACCTCCATCACGGGAGCCGCCATTGTGCAGCCAGAGTCTGCGCAGTAGAGACTTACGAGGAACTCTGGGAAAATCTGAGTGGAAGCGGGAAATAAATTTTTTTTTTTTTTTCTTTCGACAATGAACAGAGGCAGAGTTTTTGTCTTGTACTGCAGCCAGCCACCAGGGGGAGCAGCTTTTGTGGTGACCTCAGTTTGAGCCGAGTGAGATGACGTCCATTTTTTTACAGTCTATGGTCCCGTCCTGTTCAGCATATAACTGCTCCCCCATGGCAACACCATTTGTCAACATAGTCTCCATGTTAGCCATTGAAAGTGAATGCCTCCCGCTGACTTTACCATTTTGAAGCCTCTGGTTTGACATTTTGACTTTCACTGTTTTATCTTTTTGAAATTTTTAGAGTGATGGTATTTGAAAGATTTTTGGCTACTCCATCCTTAAAAGCTGCAGTTCAGAATACAGGATAAGAAATATTTGGGTCTGGAAATTTTCAGGTCAAAAATAGGTCAAAATAGTCTGAATATGAAAAAACTGTAAAAAAAAAAAAAATCTTGTTCAAATCCTGATCCTGAGACACCTGAGGGACAGGTGAGCTTTGAGTTCACCACTCTGTGATGATGGAACGAGGAGGTTTGAGAGCGCACTTAGTGACTGATGTTAACAGAAATCGCTTAAAGAAGTAGTTAACAGTTATAGCAGTTTTGTTGGGGCGAAACAAGCATCTTCTTTTTGTCATGATGTGTCTCTTGAGCTCAGAACTTGCTGCCCTGTTCAGTGGTTTTATAATCTAATTCCTCTAACTATCCTTTGCTTGTATGAGGGGCCTGAGGCCCCCCTGGCCCCCTCTCTGCTCTGCCTCTGTTTAACACATACTTGTCATGTTAAGTGCTCCTGACAGGAAGGATGCCATTCTTCAGATGGGAGTGACAGTGGTGGACCCCTATCAGCTGTTCTGCAGACCTGCCTGTCTGGACCTCAGCCGTCCTGCAGGTCTGTGACATTTTGATGGAGCACACGGGGTCTGTGGCGGTAACGAGCCCCCATAGAGACGTCACTGCTGATTACGACTCGGTCTGCCGTCCTGTGACTTTCATTAAACGAGGGCAAGGGCACAGGAGGGCTTTCATCCCACCATTAGGCTGACCTTTCCACCAGCGTTGGTTTGTGGGTGAATGCTGATGAGTGCGGTGGCACTGAGAGGGATGTGACAGTGATGAGCTGGCAGGTGTGAATGGAGCCTGCAGGTGTGTGATCACAGGATGAGAGAGTTTCAGCAGGTGTAGAATTATGTAATAACACATAATGCTGGATGTGCTGACTGCAGCCTCTTAAAATAGTCACTATGCACCAAATCTGATCAGGTCTCAGAGTGGGGAGGGGGGTGGAGTATACTTCACTGTAAAAATAACACTGTAAAAATATGTGTTTACAGTATTTAAAGAGGGGGTATGCTGCTCTCACATGTTTCAAATATGGATATAAAGTCACAACGCCGGATGTTGAATCATCATCATGAGTCATAGCTCATTGCTCTGCCCCTGACAGGCCTCCAAAGGGCTGGCCAATCAGATAGAAAGGGGTTTTGTGGAGCAGGAGCCTTAAAGAGACAGCAGCTAAAATGAAGTGTTCCAGCTGTAACTCATGTAAAGCTACTTTAGGGGTAACAGATGGACAGTGTAGGGGAGAACGGGGTTAGTTGTCACAGTTTTCACTCTAGTGTGAATTGCTCATCATCAAGACGCTCTAGCACATTGTGACACCGAAACCCCATCACAGGGATGATGTCACAGACTATTGGGTTGTTTGTCACAATGTTACATTTATAGGATAAAAAAAATAAAGTAAAAAAAAAGGTAAGAAGGCAGAAAAATAATTAAAAGCATCTTAACGCAAAATGAGCAAAGAACATGAACAGGAAACACCTTTAGACCACCCTACTGTTCATAACTTATACTTATGTATGACAACCAACCCCAACTGGAATTTCTTGCTAGCATCAAGGCTAACGGCTGTGTAACAACTGGTTAGCTAGCTAATAACAATCTAAATTATAGCTTTACCTTCACGCATTTTAAGGCTAACAATTGTTTTGTTGTAAACTCAATGTGTAACACAGAAAGTCCTCTGAGAGACAGCGCCCTCTGGTGGCTTGTTATAATAAATGTGACAACTTACCCCATTCTCCCCTACCGCCTAGAAAATTGGGACGATATCTCTTCTTTAAAGAAACAAAAATTCTCACATATGAAATTCAGTACATCCTTCATTAAAGGTACAGTGTGTAAAATTTAGACATGGAAAACATGTTCTCTCTTCTTTATCTCATTGGCTACTTTAAAAATGGCGTATATTTTGTCTGTTCTGTGCTACTGAAAAAAGATGTCAGGAAACTTCCTTATGAATATATAAAAGGCTCTTTATGGTTTTATAAAAAAAAATTAAATAAAAGTATTTTCTACCAAATCTGTTCTGCTAAATGTTGCTAAATACTACGGATTACACCTTTAAACCTTTGGTTCCATGATGGTTCCTTGCATGATTTTAGATTTTTTTAATTCACAAAGGATTTGAAATAAGCTTCATAGAAAGGAGTCAAACTCAGCTCCAGTCAGCAGAAAGACGACATATTGGAACAACAGCAGGTAAAATTAAAAAAATAAAATGAAAATTTAAAAACAAAGCATTAAAAAAGGCTCAAAAAGTCACAGTAGGCGGTCTAAAATCTGCATATTTGAGTTTTACCTCTGATGTGAGATCATTTGGTGGCGACAGCCTGCTTTTGATGTTCGAATTATCCCAGAGCACAAAGAAAAAACATTTGGCGGAGGATTTGTGTCATTTTTTTGGATTTGACACCAACAGGCTGAAAAAAAGGCCGCAGGGCTTAAAAGTTTGGTGTGGAAAACTGAATTTACTTTCATCATCATTCTTAGAAAAGCAGCTTAGTTTGAGGGCGGGGGACGGAGTGATGTTCTAACAGCCCTCTACAGTTTGAAAAGTCCAAACTAATATCATTTCTCTTCTTCTTCTTCTTCTTCTTCTTCTTGGAAACAGGCGATGGGTGGGTGGGCAGATTGTGGGGTAAAAATAAAGAGCAAAGAGAGTGAGTCACCGTTCCCTCCATCCCAGTCTGGATATAAATACATCCACATACACACTCGCTCCATTCTCCACGCGTGGCTGACATTACATAAGCAGAGAGCGTGGGAGGTGTGATGCGATCCATGTATAATTCATCAATGTGGGACTCAACTGAGGGGTAGCTCTTAGACCCGAGCAGGACCCCGAACGCATCACGACGTGTGTTTGGGGTTGAGTTTGATGCAGGATTCTGCGTGGACAAACCTGAGAGTGAGACGTTGGAGGACGATGAGGAACGTCACGGTGGAAACATGAAGAGCAGAGGAAGAAAAACACGAGTGACAGATTTATATTTATTTTCAATAAACTTAAATCAAAACCACTAAAATTTAATTCATTAAAGAAAAATGTACAAAATCCTCCTTTAAATTAAACTCAAGTTGTTTTACTTGCTGTTATCACATCAGGTTGAAAACACCAGAGATGTTTGTAGAGGAAGCTGCCTAATGTTTCAGTTTTGTCCACAGGGGGCGCCAGAGAGCTGAAAACACAGCAGCATGTTGGGTCTCCCCTGCAGTTATCTATCTCTCTCTCTCTCTTTTTTAACTTGTCTATCACAGTGAGAAAGAAAACACATGGACGGTTGAGCGGCTGCCAACATCCGTGTCAGGGGAGCGGTAAAGATTTGGGAAAGCCCTGACAGGGATTCTGGTTTCAGTGTAGACTCCTAATCGACCTAAAACAAGCAGGTTTCTGGTCCACAGCGCTCAGATTGAAGAATTATCTCACTAAACATGAAGAAAAACCTGTTTGTTGTTTTTAGCAATCAAAAAGTGTTTCAGTAAAATTTGATATGTGAAGTATTTCAAGCATCCTGAGCGACCCTGCAGCAGGAGCAGCACCACGGGGTTCTGGGCCCCAGGAAGTGAGATCAGACGATTTTGATAACTTGAATTTATAAGAAATTAACCATCAATTTTTATATACGCCTGGTTAGATCATTTTTCACACTTTTAATACTTTTATCAATATGAACAGAGGAAAATATGTTCAGTTTATTTAAAAAATAATAAAATGTCTTTTGTTACTTGAAACAATGAATAAAACGATAGATATCCCCAAAATTTTCCAAAGTAACCTCCAAAGTACAGAGGACGAGAACAGACATGGATTTTTGTTTTTCTTTATTGTTATCTCGTGATAACGACTTGTTATTTCATTATCTCGACATAACTAAGATCGTTTTCTCATTATAACTAATTATTTTTTTCTTTATCTCGACATAACAAGGATTGCTTTCTTGTTAAAACAAAGTTAATTTTTTCTTTATAAGAAATATTTTTTTTTCTTTATCTCTACGAAACAAAGATTTTTTTCTCATTATAAATTTTTTTTTCTTTATCGCAATAAAACTAAGATCGCTTTCTCGTTATTACAAGATAATTTTTTTCATCTCGACATGACAAAGTTCGTTTGCTCATAATAACAAATTATTTTTTCCTTATCTGGACGTAACAAAGACCATTTTCTTGATATAATGAATTGTTTGTCTTTATTTCGACGTAACAAAAAAAATTTCTCGATATAGAGAATTAATTTTTTTCTTAGCCTCAACGTAACAAAGTTAGTTTTCTTGTAATACAATTTTTTTTTCTTTATCTCGACATAAAAAGGATTGCTTTCTTGTTAACACAAAGTTTGTTTTCTCGTTATATGGAATATTTTTTTCTGTATCTCTACGAAACAAAGATTTTTTTCTCATTATAAAAAAATATTTTTTTTCTTTATCGCAATAAAACTAAGATCGCTGTCTCGTTATTACAAGATCATTTTTTTCATCTCGACATGACAAAGTTCGTTTGCTCATAATAACAAATTATTTTTTCCTTATCTGGACGTAACAAAGACCATTATCTCGTTATAATGAATTTTTATCTTTATCTCGACGTAACAAAAAAAAATTTCTCTATATAGCTAATTAACTTTTTTCTTAACCTCAATGTAACAAAGTTAGTTTTCTTGTTATAACAAATTATTTTATTTCTTTATCTCAACGTAACAAAACTTGTTTTCTCGTTATAACAATTTTTTTTTTTCTTTATCTCGTGATTTTAACCAACAAAAGCTGCCATGAACGGCTTCCAGCCACTGGGTGTCGCTGTAGTCTACCGTTAAGTTACACTTAAGTTTGTTTACTTTAGGGACCACAGGTTGAAATCAAACAAACACGCTCATGATTAATTTGTTATCACGAAAAAACGATGTTTGCTATATCGAGATAACGAAACAATAAGTCGTTATCACGAGATAACAGCGCATTAAAAAGAGAAATATCCACGGCCGTTCTCGTCTTCTGTACAAAGGTACTGCATGCTCCAAAAATATGAGATCAAGCCAAATGAAATCAGTTTACAACAACAGATGAGCAAACCGGACTCAGTGCTGGAGATCAGCGACCCAGGCCGATCCAAAAACAAAAAGAAAACAACAAAAAACAAACCAAGATGTTCAAATTGGAAGTTGTGGATTCAGTTGTAAATGACTTTGATTGTGAAGCTTTCAGTTTTCATCTTTGGGAACCGCTGGCCTGGATTAGGGGAGGACGGGGTTAGCTGTCACATGTGCTGGTTGTCACATTCATTATATTGTTCTGATTTTTTTCCAAATCTCCCCCCAAATGAACCCAGATATTCTCGGGACGCTCTTACTGACCTCTGGGTGTTTTGTATTTTCTTCCTTTGAAGCCTTCAGAGGATTATTAACTGCTTTATGTTTCACCCGTAAGTCAGCGAACGTACGAAGCACCAGAGGAGTTTCATGCAGCTGCTCCTCTCCGACTAAAAGCAGCATTTTTCCAAACTAACCCTCCGAGTTTCTCGGTTTCCTCTCTCCTCTTTTTTTTTTTTTTTTTTTTCCAGTGAAGGGCCTAAAAGTAGCAACAGTTCAGCTGACACCGCTTTTTCCCAATGTGTGTGTGTTTTTTTTTTTCCCTTCACTTCTTCCTGCGAGTGTTTTCCAGCCACTCGGAGTGCAAACAAGTGGAAAGTGCAAATCTACCATGAAGCTCTTCATCGGAAGGAGGAAACGGGCAGCGTGTGAAAATATCTCACTGAGCGCTCGGGTTTAAAGGTCCTGCTTCGTGCTTGTTCTTAATCCAGGATTTAAAATGAGCGTCAGTCCTAAATGTTGTGCCTGTGACCCTTTTACGGGTTACTTCCTGTAATATTTCTGTTAAACTCCACCCGGGGACAGAAGTGTTGAATTTCTGTCCCACTTCTCTCTCTGGGGATGTTAAATTCACTCTTATATAAGTGGACTCTGAGTGTTTCCCTCTCACTGGCGCAGCCTGGCCTTCCCCACAGGAGGGATTTTTCCCTCTGTGGCAGCATCGCTGGAAATGTTGACACAACAACCGGCTTTTCCCAAAAAACACTCTTCAGGGTCCGGGATTTCAGTCTGGCCCCCATCCCGAGATGTCGTCACAGCCCCAGCGTGGTGCCACAACTGGAAACTCTGCAGGACTGGACTTTATTAAACAGACTGGCACAAAGTCTCTGGCAGGGACTCAAAGGAGGGCGAGTAAATCCCAGAAAAGAAGGAGGATGCTGGCGATGCTTTAAAGAGTGGCTCAGAAAACTTTTTTTTTTTTTTTCCTCTGGACGTTATGCAGGTCACAGGGGAACAGTGAAAGAAGTGGAATTTATTTTTCCTAAAAGCTCGTTTTGCAGGGCACGGAGGGCTGGATGGAGCCGCAGGGACAGAAGGAGGGCACAGAAACGGGGGGTTACCTCAACTCCACTTTTTCCAAGAAGAGCGGAGTTCCGAGCTGAAGGGGTTTTTCCACCAGGGATTACAGCGGGGGCGTAAAATCTTCTCACTTAACAACATCTTTCCACGTTTGCTCCGCTGATTAAACATCAAATCCACAAACAGTCCCGAGATTCAAGTCAGCCTTGAGGTTTCTCATCTCTCCTGGAAGATTCAAACGTCATTTCCCTTCACACTCAGTGTGTGTGTGATGTCGCTCCGATTATCTGGAGGTGAATCAAAGTCAGTTCACCATCATGTATTCACTGCACACCTCTGCACGGACATGATGGATGACATGGGAACACTGTCAAATGTTCTTCCTCTAAGGACAAACAGTTATGTCTGCACACACACACACACACACACACACACACACACACACACACACACACACACACACACACACACACTTGAAACTTCTGTTTCTTTGAGGCAGAGTCGTGGTTGAGCTGAGATGTGGCCTTGAGATCCTCTCAGTGACGATCGTGTTTCTAACTCAAACTGACGAACATTTTTGGGTTCACGATGTTTCTTGGTGTAAATTTAAAGGGGTAGTCCTGTTTTTTTTTTAAGGGTGGTTCTATGAGACATGTGTCTGTAGTCATAGCCATGACAGTTTTTTAATGCCTATGGGTAAAACACGTCATCAGTATGTGAGGCGAAAGTCACGTCTCAGCTTCAAAGTCTGAAGATTCCTGGTTTGTCTCATACTGGTCTGTTTGAAACCCATTATTTACTTTAAAGTCAGGGTTGGTAGTCACGGAAAACTAGCATAAATTTCAATGTAGCATCTCCTCAGGACTCCGTTTAGCCTCCGCCCACCGCTCACATGCATAAGCGCCACTGATTCACGATCAAATGATGGTGACTGATTCTAAACTACATGACTCAAACTGGTCCTCAGCACATCATTTCTGTTTGCACTACGTTAGCAGTAATCAGGGTTTAGGTAGTTTTTCTGCCATTCTCCTGCGTACTTGGTTATACGCATTGAATCAGGGCTAAAGCACGCCGGAGAAATGTACGCGCAGGAAGCTGGCAGGACAGGATTTGATTGGTTTAACAAATTGGATCCCAACACTCGGATTGGTTGGTGTTTTCCCAGGTTTACTCCTGCTGTAGACAGCAGATATTTCTCACTCTATTTTAAGAACACATCATGTATTGATTGACATCAGGACATAAAGATCCAGAACCAGATTAACAAAAAGTCTAAATCTGGTTACCAACCCTGACTTTAAAATAAGATAAGATAAAACTTTATCGTCCAATTGCTCAGAAATATGTCTTACATGGATCAACACAGTTTCACTCACATTTATAATGTAAATACATAAATAAGAGCATATTATTAACACATCATACAAAGGTTAAAAAGTCCGGACATCCAACTACCCGACAACAGTCTAAAGGCGTGTGTGTGTGTGTGTGTGTGTGTGTGTGTGTGTGTGTGTGTGTTTGTTTGTTTACTAAAGACATACAGTTAGGCATAAACCAGAGCTACTGTACTTATTTTTCTTACAGTTTGGCACCTGAAAACTTCTCCCTGATGGCGAAAGCTGGTTCTCCTCATGGACGACACGATAAGGGTCCTTTGGGATCCTGTCAGTGAGTCTGAAGCCTGGTTTATGCTTGATGTGTCTGCGAGGTCAGTGCGGCTTCGTGCGGACGAATGACGTCATTTTAACAGCCTCACGCGGTCCTTTTCACGCAGGGGCTCCTCGTGTCTGAGATACAATAAATACTGGCATTGACATGATTCACCACACAGAGATTTCCTTAATAACCGCGTGATTAACAATTCCTGGTGTGAAATTACTACCAAACTTGGCAGAGAAGAGGAATTTGTGAAAAATTGCAGTAAACTGTGTGAACAACCTCTTCAGCTTTTATCCCATCAGCTAAGGTGTGATCAAAGCATGGGTTACTGTATCAAAGTGACGTAGAGCAAGGAAAGGCTTCACCTTTGATTTGAAAAAATCTGGACTTAAACTAAAGAGCTAGTTTTTTCAATCCAATTTAAAATCTCCATCCATCTTAAACCCAGGTTTGAAACTGTTGGCTTTAAAAAATCTGCCACTGGGACCAAACACCATCACTTCTGTTTTGTTTTCTCATTAAAATGTAAAAAGTTCAAAGCCATCCAAGGCTTCGATGTCTTCAAGACATGCCAGAAGCGATGTGAGGGAGAAAGAGCTCTTTCCAACAGTCGTCAGCGTAACAGTGGAAGGAGATGCCATGCTCTCTCAGGATGGAGCCCAGGGGCGGAAAATACAAAGAGAAAAGCAGGGGCCCTAGGGTCGACCCCTGTGGAACCCCAACTGGCAGTGGAGCAGAGCTGGACTTTGGAACCATCAAACAAAACCACACCGCTTTCATGTGTTTCGCTGGAGTGTTGCAGTTTTGACGCAGAGTCGATGGAGAAGTGTAAACCAGGCTGAAAGACATTCACCAACTTGTGATGTCACAAGTTGAGCAAATCACACGTTGATCTCACTGAATTCTCATGTGACTTTTTGAACAAGCTGTCCAGAGAATCCTGAGATCCAACAATTTGTTTATGAAATGTTTGTATGTAAGTTTTGGTCAGACATCTGTATCTCCTTCAGCTGCCGTAAAACAAATATGGCAGTTTTAAAACTGAAGGATGAAAATGATTGGAGACTTTCTTCTGGGTGATTTTCTTTGAAACTGAACAGGGAAAAATAACCCTCCAGGAAGGAAAAATGGCTGTTTTAATTGATCACTTTGCTGACAGATAAAGCAGCAGGGAAGGCCCGCAGCTTCTATTTCTGCCTCCCGGACCAGCGGCTGGTTCGATGGACTGTCAGATGGCGTGTGAATGGTGCTTTGAGACGGCGTGGAGAGCTGAGAGAGCACTCATCGCAGCACCCTTCAGCACAAAGAGACAGCTCTCATGCGGGGATGCCGAGTGTTGTTATTGTACGGAGAGCCTCCCTGACCTTGAAATCGACGCGCGGCGCTGATTGCTCACACAGAGCGATGGAGAGTGACTCATGCTGTTGTCATTTTACCTGAGTAACATCACATCTCTGCTGATGGACGGCTGTAAATCACTGGATAGAAAGTGGAGGCAGTAAAATCTGAATGTTTACTTTGCCGACCATCAAACCGGAGTTGTTTCCCTCTTGGTGACTGTAAAATATATATATAAAAAAAAACATCTTAGGAAGCACAAAGCAGCCGCCGGAGAGAGGCCATCTTGTTAATAAAGAGAATCCACCGGAGCTAAATCATCCAAGCGAGTCATGTGGCTGCTGAGCTGAAAAGGGTGTGTGTGTGTGTGTTAATGTGTTTATATGAGTGTTTCTAAGGGGTGTGAGGTGGTGCTGAGGTGGGTGGAGTCTTGTTGTTGCCGGGGTAACAGCCTCAGTTATGTAACGTGATATGGTGCGTTGTAAACAAAGCAAAACAAACCTGTTTCTGTTCACATTCTTTAAAATTGGTTTTATTCAAAATGTATTATTAATGTATAAATTATTCCTGGATCAAATCACAGCCTCACAGCTCGTCTTTAATACCTCCCATCATCGAAGCTCCTGGGTCACAGTTTGTTCGGGAGCAGAGCAGCTGGTTTGCACCCCACTTCCTGATCCTGTTATAGTGTCTAAATGGAAACCTGCTGCCTGTGATGTGTGTACAAGGTGCAGCTTATCTCCACAGGACACCTTGGGTGCCACAGCCATTGTGGTGTATTTATATAGGGTGTTTATGGTCAGTTCCTTGCATATCTGCAGAAATAGGAAGTGTACAGATTGGGGGGGGGGGCAAAGGGGTGAAAGGACACCTCCCTATAAACACTTCAGCAGCATCAGTCTTTATCCCAACACTCCTCTGTGTGCCAACAGAAATAGGACACTCAAGCGTTCCCTCATGAATACTGTCTTTCTCTGCAAGGTCGTGTTGAGTAAATATCTATTTTTGATTCAAAGGGGAACAAAGATAGAAAAAACAGCAGCAGAACCCCCCCCCCCCCCCCCCCCCCCCGTGAACGTCGGTTAGTGAAGGACACACAGAGCAGAGCCGCCCCGCCGCATAAGAGGCCATTGTTCAGGAGGACAGAGCTGCAGGCAGCTGTGCTTATTTTCTGTAACCACTCCAGGATATTAATACCCCCCCATAACCGTTTACTAACACTGCTGAAGGGGGCAGCGAGGAAGTCCCCTTTCTTTAATGCGAGTGTGATGATACAGCCGAGCTAAGATCCAACAGTCACGGAAAAGTCTGGGAATGTGAGGAAAGCAGACGGAGTGGCCTCGAAAAACCATCCGGCCGAGCCTTCAGGAGGACAGTCAGAGGAGTCGCTGCTGAACGATCAGATTTTCAGAACGATTCACAAAAAATAAAACATCGCAGATGTTACACACACTGAATTATGACGATGTGAGTTCCATATGAAAGGTGTCTATGGCAAGCCGTTTTAACATTTAAAAGCTGAGTTCAACTATCCAAAATTCGAATTACAGATATCTTGAGTTCAATTTCGCATAGGCGAAATTACGTCACATTTGCCATTCATGTGTATTGGATGACTCATTGCGGATATCCAAAACGTCATTTCGGATATCCAAAATGTGAATTACAGATATCTACAAATGAATTTTGGATATCCGTTATTCAAATTCAAGATATCTGTAATTCAGTTTCGCCTAGGCAGAATTCAAATTACAGATATCTTTAATTCGCCTCAAATTAAGATATCTAAAAATGTATTTACGGATATCTTAAATTAAATTTTGCCTAGGTGAAATTCATTTGTAGATATCTGTAATTCACATTTTGGATATATGAATTGACGTTTTGGATATCTGCAATGAGTCATCCAATACACATGAATGGCAAATGTGACGTGATTTCGCCCTAGGCAAAATTGAATTCAAGATATCTGTAATTGGAATTTCGCCTAGTCAAAATTGAGTTATGGATATCTGTAATTCACATTTCGCCTAGTAAAATTCGCATTTCGGATAGTCAACTCAGCTTTTAAATGTTAAAACGGCTTGCCATAGGTGTCTTTATTCACAGAAATTTTGGAACTGCAAACACTGCAAACACAACAGAAAGACAGTCTTGTATGAGAATCAGCATCTAATGTTGCTTTGTAGACTGTCTGATGTGATACAACGGCGCTTACTTCCTGCAATACACAGAGAACAGCGCCAAATGACTAAACAGTGTTACTTTGCTATCAGTTTCGAAACGTACCAAACACTTGACAGCAATATTCATAGATCTCTTCGTGTTCACCAGTAGCTATTTCTATGAATCAGGAAAACACATGTTGTCTTTGAGCAGCTAAACATTGCTAGCGCGCTCCACGTGCTGAAAAAGGCCACCGATGCTAGCGCTAGTTAGCTTTCGTGCTATCTGACATAAAACGGCATTTATACGACACACATTAAGATCAACTTAAACTAAATGTTCCCGCTGCTTGTGCACTTATTTCTCACCTGCAAACACAACAGAAAGACAGTCTTGTGTGAGAATCGGCATCTAATGTTGCTTTGTAGACTGATGTGATACAACGGTGCTTACTGACACCTACTGGTCATCAGGAATATTGGCCTGTAGGTACTTCTATCCTTAGCAGGTGAATCTTTCAGTCATACAAACAAGAAAAAATAATAGTGGGAGGCACCAGTGTAATAATAATACTGATAACCAATATGTTAGCTGCTAAAATACTCAGAACATATTTGTTTGCATCAGTAGCACAGCTTTTATTCATTTACAAACAAACTTTTGCACATTTTCAGGCAGCTTCACGCCTGAAAATGTAATTCTGATGCAAATTCTGATGTTTTGATTTTTTTTTCCTGACTGTGGTCTCATTTTTCTCTGCAGTATGAAGTCCTGCTCCTCTCTGGGTTCAGGATAACTCAACGGTCTCCTGAGCAGGTCAACATGATCAGAATGCAATAATTATTACAACATTATAAGAAGCTGTTTACTCTTTATAAACTATTTACAGTCAATTCTGTCACTGCTGTTTACACAGTTTACAGTCTACACTGCAGAGGCCTGTAAGACGACACCATGGGAAGCAAAAGTCAAAGATTTTTTGAAGTGTGACTTCAGGGATGTCTGTACATCATTCAGGGCTTCCTGACAGCATTAAAGCCAGGGTTGGTAGTCACGAGAAACTAGCATGAATTTGAATGTAGCATCTCCTCAGGACCCCACACTCCAAAACAACGCCCCTGCTCACATGCACAGACGCCACACCGGTGAAATGTGCGTGCAGAACAGCAGGACGGAATTTGATTGGTTTAACAAATTGGACCCCAAACGCTAGGATTGGTTGGTGTTTTCCAGGATTACTCATGCTGTAGACAGCAGATATTTTTCACTCTATTTGAAGAACACATCATGCATTGATTGACATCAGGACATAAAGATCATTTTAACCACTAAACAAAAAGTCTAAATCTGATTACCAACCCTGACTTTAAAGAGCGCTATATTGTTTGTTTTTTACAGAAGATTTCTGTAAATTTTCAAAGAAGACATGACAATCAAAGCGATGTTGGTGAAAATTCTCTCATCTTCTCGGCTCAGTTCAGACATGTTGCTGACATCACTTGTGATACATTCAGGTACCTTCAGAAACTTGAGAATCTGATGATTTTCTCAGTTTTTTTTCAGTTTTTGGATTGGACAACGTGCATCCTTTGTTTTGTCAGAAGCGGTAAAAGTTAAGATATGTTGGGAAATATCCTGTTTTTCACACACTTGTGTTTCAGAAAACCCTTTTTTTAGCCTTTGTCTAAAATCATTTATTTTGGCTACTGTCTCTTTAAGGCTCCCTGCTCCACAAACCCCCTATCTCTCTGATTGGCCAGCTAGAACGGACTGTTTTGATCAGGTTACGGGCAGATTCAGGGATTTATAACACAAATAAATATGTAGCAGTTTGAAAATCTGCACACGTTTTGTCTGAACATCCTGCGCTGTTACTTTAAATCCATATGAGAATGCATCATACCCCCTCTTTAAGTTCGATGTGTGTTTTGGTTCCATAGTCCTCCAAAAATCTCATGGTGACTCGTCCACTGTTGTCATTCTTCATTTCTCCAAACCGTCTCATGCTAAAAGCGCCATGCTGCATTCTGCTGGACCACGAAAACACACGTGGATCTGATCCAGCCCCATCCGAGATAAATTCAGATTTCTCTGGCTCACATTTACTTTGGCTGCAAATAACAGCAGAGGGTTTATTAATTACTTAACAATTGTTTTAGCCTTGGCAACGCACTCGCTCAAGGCAAACAAGCTGTCTTCTCAGGAAAAATGTGGTTATGTAAAAAAAAAAAAAAGGTGTTCACAACACAAACACGCACACTTCCTCCCTCCTGTTCGGCTTTTTTTTTTTTTTTTTAATCGTTCGCTGAGAAGCAGAAAAGCAGCTCGTTTTGATGTGGGAGTACAGACAGAAAGCCAGGAGTCACACTCCAAAAGATGAGGAGCTTCCATCACGACGTACGAACATTTTAGTTGACGTTTAGTCTCTCTTTCACACGGGACGGAAACGCTGCATCAACCTTTTCGCTCATTTTTCTTTGCAGAAAACAAAAGTTCCACGATTCAAATGTGCCATTTGAAGTTGTTGCAGTTGAAACAGGTGAGTCATAAAGCTGGGCCGAGCCAGGAGTCCCACTCTGCAGTCTGCAGGGAGCCTGTGATACGAGGGTGGGCGGCTGTCACACAATCACTTATTAATGGCTGGATTTGTCTCGCTGCAGTGAAAAAGTTTCACCGCGTTTCTGACAAGCTTCTGCAGCAACTTCATGTGACGAAGGGGAACTGAAGCTACACTTGAGTTCAGCTCTGAGGCTCCACGATAAAACTATTAATCAAAAATAATAAAAAAAAACAAGTCAAGAGTGAGCAAAGTGCACCGCCTTGCGTCATACATTTACATGCTTTCATCATGTCTTTAATCTTTCATGAGGAGCTGAAGCGGCTCCGTGGAAACATTCGGTTAATTTCCACATTTATCTGAGAGCTATTTCTGTTCGCGAGGTAAAAAATAACCTGACCTTTCTCCTGCAGTGAGTGATGTGTCATAGCCGAACCTCCTAACACTTAGGTGGCCAGAGAGCCGAAAACTACAGACGCAGGTTAAAAATAACAGCAGTGCTTATTGACAGAAGTGCATCCAGGCAACCTGAGGATGTTAAAAGAGGAAAGTATCAAACTGTGGTCGACCTATTTGAGAGAGAGAGAGAAAAAAAAAAGACTTTTTTTTTTTTTTTTTTCACAGACCAGGGTGTAAAAAACTGTTTGGGGAAAATTTGTTCATGTCACTGTCACATGTTTATAGGAAGAAATGCAACAAGAAATCAATTTTCCCTCCGTGCTGCGGTGTTTTCTAAGTCACTAATGTCAGTGTTTTGTTGGCGCTGTGGAAAATATGAGCGAACGCAGGGGAAACGTGTGCAAAAGTGAGAGTGAAATCCAAAAAGGTCAACTTCATCTCACCACTCTGAAGATCTGCACCAACAAGGCTGACAGATTTGAGTTCAGTCAAATTCTTAATTTAGGCCAGTTTTATCAAACCAGTGCCGACAAATCGATAGCCGCCTCCTCTGACCTCCTTTAGCCTCTGAGAGTCGAGTCTGTGACCTGTTCGACTGACAGGGAGACCGAATGTCAACAAACCGGCTTTGCAAACTGGGTCAGGGACAGATCATGCAACAGCGAGCAGGTGTTCAGCATTTAGCATCTGGAATGAAGTGTTGGCACCTGTGTTTTGTTTTTCTTAGCTGTTTGAAGCGAAAGCATGTTGTTAGCTTGTTGTTAGCTAGTCTGCGAAATCAGCATTGGCCTGTAGACGTTTCTCAACTGATGTTTGTTTGTCGGCTTGTTTAAAACACAGAGTTGGATCCTTAGAAATGGAGTTCTACATTCAAGTGACATAAGCAAAGAGAGGCTGCTACCTTCTCAGGTAGATCGATTACTGCTACATCAGCTAGTTTATGTTTTTCCACCATCTTTTTGCTGTTTTTTGCTTGTTTGTTTGTATTGCTCTAATTTTTTTTTGTCTCATTGTGGTTTATTTATTGCCAGTGTAGGTTGTGTGTAGTCAACATATTTATGTTAATATATTTTCATATAAATAAATAAATAAATGACATTAAATACACAATTTTCAGATCATGTGTGAGACATTTCTTTATCCTTCATATTTTGGTCCTGGGAAAAAAATGAAAAAAATGAAAAAAAAAAAAAAAAATAAAATAAAAAAAAAAAAATATATATATATATATATATATATATATATATATATATATATATATATATATATAAAAATATAAATATATATATATATATATATATATATATGTGTGTGTGTGTGTATATATATATATATATATATATATATATATATATATATATATATATATATATATATATATATATATATATATATATATATTTAACATTTTTAAATTAGCTTAAATACAAAATTGATGTTTTTTTATCGTCAATTAATCAACTCTAAATATTTTTCAGTATTGACTTTAACATTTTTTCAACTGTATTTTTTCTTAAAATCATATCTCAACTGAAAAATAAGGAGACATTATTATGGACAAAGATGTACAAAATTTTATCAGCTCCATTTGTATTTCGTAATGTATATATTATGTATATGTGTATATATATATATATATATATATATATATATATATATATATATATATATATACATATATATATATATATATATATATATATATATATATATATATATACAATCAATAAATAAATAAATATAGCCTGTACTCATCGTACGATGAGTATTTCTATCTTTTGTACTTGTGGCACATTCTGATCTGAATACTTAAAGCTCCTGTGACAAACTTTCTGTTTGGGTTGATTTTGGCGCCCCCTGTGGACAAAGTGGTACCACAAATTTCTGCTTATCTTTTTCCTGATCATTTGTTTGTCAAGTTTAGTCCCAATGTAGAAATGTTCCTGACCATGCTGTAGATTAAGCCATCTGGCACCTACCCCTTGACAGCAACTACAGGTACGGGAAGAAATATGGTAAAAAAAAAAAAAAATGTAGGTTTTTTGTTTTTAGCTTCTGCAGGTCAAACAGAGACATCACACGTAATTTGAACCTGTTTCATACCCTGCTAAAAACTCCACACAGGAGCTTTAAGATCATTTAATAAAGTCTCATTTGCTCAGTCCATCTCTCCTCCTCGTGTCTTCTACCATTGGTTAATTGAATATGAGGGGTTGTTTGGCGCCATACTAGGCCAGAGTTCGTCCTTTGTTTTTTGCTGCTTTCTCCCCAAAGGCTCCGGTCCTGGTGCAGAGGGACCCACTATTGTGTCCCTGCTGCGGCTTTGTGAAGGGAAAGCCCGGTCGGTAGTGGCGGAGGGGCACAACGTGACCTGACAACAAGGAACCTCCGGGAAAACCGTCAGTCCTAAACTATGTACACTAGAGAGGGAGGGCGGGGGTGCGCTGAGGGGGGCGCGACAAACGACACGCTTTTATTTCACTCATTTAACGCAAAGAAAACCGCTTGAATAAAAACTTACCGATATAAAATGAGAGAGGACATGCGGCTTATTGATAATTTTGAGGTTTGAGGCTTGAATTTACCTTATCAGGGTCAGGAGAGAGGGAGTTGGAGTCGCTGTGGCTCGTCGTGAGCCTCCTACCTCCCGAAGAAGACACCCTATGGCTGGGAGGCGGAGACGGGACCCCCGTTGACGTCAGTGGGCCTGTCTGTTTCCTGCAATAGAAAGTGAGAGAGAAGGTGAAGGGAGAAAACACAGAGCTGTATCCCCCCTCCTCCTCTTTACACTAAAAGGTGCGTTATAACCCCGCACCTGTGAGTATTAATACATTCAGGTTGGGTGCGTTTGGTTTGTTTTCCTGCGTATCTTTCAAGGCTGAAAGCGGAGCCGGAGCGGGGCTCTGTCACTGTGATATAGGTCGGTGTCGGTAGCTGCTGCCTGGAGAGGATCGGACATGCTTTCAACACTGCCCGCCTTGTGTTTGTCCCTGCTTTAGCCTGCTGTGAACTTTTACGGCGTTGTTTTCGTTTTTACGGCGGAACGTCGTATTTTTTTATTTTATATTTTTGGCGCAGTTTTCACGCGTGGACTCCTGCAGCAGACCCCCTCTTCTTCTTCTCCTTCTCGGGGGGAGGCAACTTGAGCTCCTCTGCCCTTCTGCTCTTTGTTGCTTCTCTGTGCACCTCAGGTAAGCTTCTACCTTTATCAGTCACGCGCAGTGTGTTGATGTGTTCTTATGGTGGGATTGATTTGCATGCGTGTGTGTGACGGTGCTGCTGTTGGATGAAGGGGGAAGTGTCTCGGTGTAGCGCTGTTGCAGAGACAGTGAGGGGGTTTTCCCTGGCTCCTCCCTCTCTCACAGGGCGTTCACGTGTTGCAACAGGCTCGAAAAATGCGCTATTCCCACATATTGTTGTGTTTTTTTGCTGACTTCACTGCATGCAGCTGGATCTTGAGCAGTCCTTCTCAAGGTTGCACCGCTTGAATTTGGCGCTCATGCTGTCATGCAGAGAAGAATCCCTGCAGCGTGAATCTTTCCGATATTTCACGTAGTAATCGGCGGAATCACACACTCTCAGACGTCGCCGGCGCGTAATTTTGCGTGAAACGCGCCGCTGCTGCTTTCATTTTACATAATGCCATCCTCAGGTGTGACTGGGATCATCACTCATTAGTCACCTGCGAGTGCATGCCCTGTCAGGGTTAGCGCAGAGCGTTACGGCGCACGCTTGTCTCGTATCTTCGGTGTGTGCGCGCGCGCGCGTGTGTGTGTGTGTGTGTGTGGGTCAGTATCGGGGTGTTTCCTCACACACAGACATGCAGACAGGCTGGCAGACGGACTGACAAACACGCCAGAGGAGAGGAGATGCACACATCTCTCTCCTCCTCCTCCTCCTCCTCCGCCTGCTCTGCGCCGTCGAACCTGCACCGAAATCAGATTGTGCACCACTGAGGGAGCCAGGTGAGGCGTGCATCTTCTCCTCTTTCCTATCCTCTAATCCCGTCCTGATGCGTGTGTGTGTATGTGTGTGTTTTATCAATGCGAGTCTACACCAAAAACTGCACCGTGAGATGATGTCATTGCTCTAGCGCCACATGTACCAACTGTATGGAGGGAAAAAAACACATCATCCAGTTGTAGTAAGTGTTATGTAATATTGGAGAGGGGGGGGGGAGACAAAGGCTGGTTCCTGAAGGACTGTTGCTGCTCTCTGCACCGTGCATTGCTCTGGCAGGGGGAGAGGAGTTGAAGGGGGGGATGCAAAAGCAAAGAAAAGCTCCAAATTGTGACTAATGGAGATGTTAATTCATGGTTTTGTCACCGTTTCCTCCTCGCAGAGGTGAGCGTCTCCTGTGCACTTGCAGCTCTCAGTAACATTTAACTCCACCACCCACCTTTTTGCTCCACGAAGCAACATTTGCATGAGACACATGTTAAGCTTGTGATTTTTTTGTTTCTTCTAAAAGGGCACCAAAAGCGATCAGGGCGCAGACATCCCACCCCCCCCTCATGGAGGTGGCTGCACCGCTTTGACTTTCTGCAAGCGATCTGAGTTCAACAGGGAGATTTCTCTGATAGTAACCTCTGTGTGCCCCCCCCCCCCAGCTGCCCCTGAGCGTTCATCGTGAGAGCACACACAGGACCTGATTGTTTGCATCGTTCGTCATCTGCGCTGACATTCGTCAAAGTGAAGAGCAGGCTCCCTGTATCAGCCGCTGACATGTCAGTCAGACGCTTCCCGTAATGAGAAGTGGATCCTCTACCTCTGTGTCCTTTGTTCCAGATCAGAGTGGCAGATAGCAGCTGCTGCAGAGGTTATATTGATACAGGGAGGGGGGGCATATTCACACCTCCTCTCCTCCCTCTGACAGCAGGCAGCAGCCCGAGCTACACCGCACATTATTACAGAGTAGGGGGGGTCCAGCTGAGGCACCAATCAGAGGCTCGGCCCTGGACTCCCAAAAATCCGACCGCACGTCCAGACTGTAAACACAAGTTTCTGTGTGACTGTTTTCTCTAGATGCACCAAGACCGGCTCAGGAGTCAACTCTAGATCTCGATTTCCCCAGGATGCACCTGTGAACTGAGGGCGGGAAGGATGCCGCGCACCAAGCAGAACAACCCCAAGAACCTAAAAGGTAAACTCCAGTTGGTCTTCTTCGTTTCTCAGCGTGTGGATTTCTTGATCAAAGTGTCACTTCATGCTGTTGGTGTAAGATGTGTTGGTTTGGTTTAGATCGTCGTACTGGTCCCGTCTTTCTTTGGTTTGCTTTTGGTGAGATATGGTGATAAGGTAACCGTGGATTCCTCCTTGAAATGTTGCCTTGATAAGAAACTTCAAGCCACTTCGTCGGATTCTGTTGAAACAAAAAGTGAACGGTGCAGCTGTGTTTGGCTTACACACATCCCCCTGTTTCCCAGAGTAAACCGCTCTAAATCAGCGACGGGCGTTTCAAGCAGTAAACTCATCTTCTGTCGGTTCGGCCTCGCAAAGTTTGCGCTTTTGTTTATTACGTCACAGATGTTGTCCGCAAAGACAACCAACAACCCACAGTCGCTGCAGTTTGCTTTGGTTCCAAATCTCACCAAAGCGTACCACTTTTACTCGGACTTTCTTCTTCTTCTGTTTTTAAACCTGCAGTTAGCAGAAGCTTTCAGAAGGGCTACAGTCACCGTGTGCAAGGGAAGCAGTCACATGACCAGTTTGATTTTTTATAAGTCGACGACTATATGAATATTAGAAAATCCTGCCACCTGTACCAGTGACTAGGGATAGATCGATTGTCGCCCAGGCCGATTATTGGTGCTGATATTCGGCATTTTGACCCATATCGGCATCTGCCTTTTTTTAAGCTGAAGGCCGATAAGACATCAATTTAAAACCTGATTATTTAGGCTCTGATGCAGCCATGAGAGAGAGAGAGAGTAGAAACCTTACATTTTCACTTTTACTGCAAATAAATATCGGCTCCAAATATCAGCAATCGGCCTCCTTGACTACTAACACACGGTATGGGTATCTTTTTAGACGAGGGGTCACTCGCTTTTATCAAGGAAACAATCACTTGTAGCAGTTGTAAGATACGATTTGGCTCACAGTGTTTCCCCCACCGTTAAACAGCGGCACTCTCCTCCCCTTGAAAGTCAAATTATTACCACATGGTTCCACATTCACAGTTCTCCTCTCCAGACACAAACACATGCACACACACATTCAGAGGAGCACTGTATAGTGGACAGAGAGTCGGGAAAAATAATGTCAAAACCACCACCAGGAAAAAAAAAGTCTCTGCCTTTTTTAAGCACTCCCAAGGACCACCACTGCGGTTGCTTGCTTCTGGTCGCCATTGTGACCATTGTGGTCAAGTGCGTCCTCTGTCTGTAAAACAGCGCCCCCCACTGTCCAGGAGGTGAATTGATTCAGAGGATTTGCTGAATCGATATTAAATTGAGGGGGAAAATATTATATACAATATAGAAATAATTGAAATAAATGTAAACACTTGAGTCATCAGCAAATAATGAGAAGTTTGCACGTACGAGGAGCCTGTTTTGGTGTTGTGGTGCAAGAATATGGGTGAGAAAGTAGACTTCAAAATAGAATGAGTACTGCAACTGCAGTACTTGATCTGTCAGGACACTTTGATCAAATAAAATCAACCATAAACATTAGAGAACATGTTCCATCATGATATAAACATGTTAAGATTTCACACTGCAGCTTCCGGCTCATCCTACGGAGTGTTTTCATATGTTTCAAAAGTATTGAGTGTGAGTGCATTCGTCACCACGATGGAGAGAAATCCTGACATCTGAAGGAAACTGAGGTTAAAGTCAGAGTCTGAGGCAGCATATTGACGCTGCAGCATCCTCTCATGTTAACACAGAACACCAACTGGCTCTCCAGGATTTCTTGTTATGTTGAGAATTGACAGATTCACGTGTCAACAGACGTTTGCAGTTCACAGATCTGTGATTCTGCAGCGTTACATGCCGGGTGTGAAAATGTGCATCAGTGCAGTCCATCCGCAGCACATTTCTTCATGTCTGTGAGCGGTGGGCCTCGGTTCCTCTGTTTATGTAGCGTATAAACACTTCCTGTGCTCTTTTTTTCATTCAGCTTACTTGGCCAAACAACATAAATAATTAAGTTTGAGAACAGTACATTTCATCGCCCAACAGAGGACGATAGAAACGACGGCCAAATGATACTTGGTTCTATTTTTAATGGTGACTGCTCCCTTGTTCCCCGCTGTGCAGACGACAGGCTGCAGCTGCTGCAGTGACGGGTTTTTGTTTGCTTGTGGGTGAAAATCCTGGACTGGAAAAAGTTTAATAAACGGATATTTGACTTGAGGAGCAGATTTACACATAAGATACCGATATAAAGAACATTGCTGTGGTCTGATAATGCTACTATTGTTTACTTTATGAACAAGTTGAAAATTGCACATAAGAAACACGATAAAAAGCTGTTTTATTTATGACTCCAAAAAGTCACAACGCAGGGTTAAATTTCGTTTCAAACAAAAGTTATTATAAAGTTTGTTTGTGTATAAAAAAATGAGCCTTTTGTAAATATTTTTCCATCCCATATTTAATTCTCTTAGTCACTTTGTGGTTTTGCAGTTTGTATTTTTATTATTATTTTTATTCTTTGTGGTTGTTTTGTTTATCTTTTGGTTGTTTACTTTATCTTAGTGGTTGTTTTGTTTAACATTGTGCTTGTTTTTTTGTGTCTCTCTCAGGTCTTTTCTTTGTGATTGTTTTGCTTGTCATGTGTATCTTTGTAGTTGTTTCATGTTTTTTCACCATCATTTGTGTCTCTTGGGCTGTTTTTGTCTTTTAATATTTGATTTGATATGATTTTATAATCTTTAACGTCCCCTGAGGGCACTTTGGTTTGCAACAGACGTTTTTTTCTTTTAAAGAAAACACACCTTCTTACACTACATGACAAACAGTAGAAGCACACGGACATACAGCACACACAATACAGATAAATATAAATATAAATACGTAGGGTCAGTAAAAATTCCACTGGTGCATCATTTTGATCAGGCCCGCCTACGAACTGTTTAAAAAGCCAACAGCCGTTGGGACGAATGATTTCAGATACCTGTTTGATTTAACTTTGCAAATAAAAGTTTTGCTTCTTTTCGACGGAAGAAGCTGAAACTCTGAATAAAGAGGATGGAGAGGGTTTGCCAGAATGGCCCTTACCCTCTGAGCGGCTAGTCCAGATCATTTAGACCCACTGGTCTGGTCCCATGGTTTTTGCCTTGTTGTTGTTGGTTTTTTTTTGTTGTTGCTCTTTTTATGTTGCTGAGACATGAAACGTTGTGTCTCTGTTGACGGTTGTTTCGTATCTCGTTGGGGTTGTTGTGTGTGTCGGTGGTGTTAGCTGATTTTCAGTCATTTTGAGTTTGCTTGAGATATTTTTGCAACATTTTCTGACCTAATTTTTACTTTCAGTATCTCTTGGTTGTTTTATTATCATTATTATTATCCTGTTGCTTTGTTTTCATTTTGTGTCTCTTGGTAGTTTTTTTTGGCAGACATATCCAGTTTTTTCTGGATCTTTACCAAAAGATTTTTTTGTTAGGTTATTTGATTTTATTAGAGTTTTGTTTTTCTTTAAATGCAGTGCACCTTTTTTTTTTTTTTTTTATGACTGTACTGGAAGATATTACTCACAGTTGTGGAGAAATCCTCAGCGTCTTTTCGGGAGTACCCGCTTCACTTCCCTATCATCTGACGACTTGTTGAGACATTTCTTTAGCTTCTTGTTTTTTTCTCCTCATGACCCAGTTCATCACCTCTGCACTCGAGGCTTCCCCTCCATCAGACAGGAAACCATAATTGAGCTGCACGCTGTCACATGTTTGGACTCTTCTGTGGAGAATCTGTTTAATGCGGGGGAGCTTGAAGAAATCAAAAACAGCCTCAAACTGCCCTGAAGACATCACATTCTGACGCTCGGATCGGCTCTCAGCTGGGAGCTAAATGAGCCATGAACACAGAGCTGTCTTTGCTTAGTAACAGAGCAGAGCTGCTGTTTAATTCAGTATTTATAGATCTGGGAATCCTCCGATCTATAAGGGTCTTCCTGCCTCGGAGACTTCGACTTTCCTCATCGGTCAGGGGAATTTAAGGTGGAATAGCTAGCTCATGTGAGATCATGTGGGAGAGTTGACGCTCAAGCCTTCAGTCTGAGCTGAAGACCAAACTTTATAT
Organism: Labroides dimidiatus; assembly: GCA_030710495.1. Classification (NCBI taxonomy): domain Eukaryota; kingdom Metazoa; phylum Chordata; class Actinopteri; order Labriformes; family Labridae; genus Labroides; species Labroides dimidiatus. Next base: position 28,474,251 of record CM061155.1, read on the forward strand.
GACAACCAAACATGAATCATCCTTTGTTTTTAAAGTGAAATGTCACGACTGATGGAGTACAGTTAAATCCTGAACTCCCACAAACAGCGAGGCCTTTATTTAATTCAGCAATTAACCATCCTTGGTCAGTAGTTATAGTCTAATAATGTCCAATAAAACAGGTCGGCAGTAAATCCTGACTTTATGAAGCTCGTAATGATCGCTTTCTGTTGGCATCCTGACCCAAAGCTGTTAAATCTTCAGAGAAAATAAAAGTAAAACAAACTTTAATAAGTTTTTAGTACTTTGCCAAGTTCAGAGTTATAATTCAAACCTCTGTTTGGGTGTTAAATATTATCTGACAGCACGATTAAATTAAAAACATCTTTATTTTTATGTTTGTGATCCTTTTTGCTCCCTTTTTGTTTCTTTGAGATAAAGTCGACCAGTTTCCTTCCCCCTCCTGTCATTCAATTTTAGCTTCTGTTTTGGTTTTATGTGATTTTAATTGAAGAACTACAATTCCCATAAAGCTTCACTCTGTATCCTCACTACATTCATACTTACATCACAGATATCTAACATGATTTTTCAAGAATTTCAAGTTAAGTTCACTGATTCTCTCTCCTGGTCTCCTGTTCTGCCCCACTCTGCTGAACTCTATAAATAATGATATTAAGGCCAAAAATATAAATAAAAAGTTTTTTTTTTTTTTTTTTTAAAAAGGGTAAAAAACACAAATTAAATGCATAAAACCAAAAAATATAAATAAAAAGTAAAAAATAAAAAATAAATGCAAAAAACAAAAAAATAAAAATATTAAAATATTAAAAGAAAAAAAAAATAAATGCAAAAATTTAAATAAAAAGATATTTTAAAAAAGGGGGAAAACACATTTTAATGTGTATGACCAAAAAATATAAATAAAAAGATTTTTAAAAAATTGAAAAAAGAAAAAAAATAAATAAATGCATAAACCCCCCAAAAATACATAAAAAGATTAAAAAAATAAAAAATGAAAAAAACCCAAAATTAAATGTATATGACCAAAAAAATTTAAATAAAAAGATTTTTAAAAAAAGGAAAAAAATATACGATAAGCTACGATATGTATTAAATGCAAACAACCCAAAATAAGCTCAAACAGCCACATTCAATCTACTCACACATGCGGAACGTCTCTCCATCATGCAGGCAGTTTAACACCAAAGGTTCCCCTGCCGTGGCTCACATCAGCCTGTGTTCAGCAGGTGGCAGGTGCTCAATTCGTTCCCCAACTGGAAACATTAATTTTTCTGACAGAAACTTTAATAAGAAGAAGCAAAGCTCATTCAAACACCTGAGACCAGGAGCTGGAGGAAGGGTTTCATGTGGTCTTATGACGTCCTGTTTCGAGTGTGCTCTGATTAAACATCCACAAACCGTTCACAGCTCTGAATCTGAAAAACAGGCAAGAAAAAATGGGCCTATAGTTAGCCAATCAGCACGTCTCTGGTCCCCGTTAGAAAAACCTTTAAACTGAGCGAAAAGCATCGACTGTATAAAACATACAAAGTCTCTGTGATGTTACCCTTTTGTCTCTGAAGCTGCGTTTTGAAGCCAATCATCAGGAATCGCCAATTTAAAAAATGCTGACTCATCAGAGCTTTTGGTTGACCTAGCATGAGGCCTTTAGCCTTCCCGCCCTCAATCAGACAAAACTTCTATCCTTGAAAACTTAAAAAAACATTCAGAACTGGATCAGTGTGTGCCGCGCAAAAAAGCCTGTTTGAATGAATTTTTATGTTTTTTGCAGTCTGCCTCTAGAGGACACTTGATGAACTACAATTTTTCTTTTTTGGCCAAAACATTTGTGTTTAGAACCGGATTTCAACTGCTTCTTTAAGTCACGTGTCTTTTTTTTCTTGGAGCTCATCGAAGCTGCAGGACACCAAACAATAGAACGAGGACGTCTTGATTGGCCCTCGGGCAGCAGACAGCCTGCGTCTTGTTGTGTTGATTGTTGTTTGAGTGGTTTACCTGGCAATGAATGGCATACACGTTGGGGGCGGGGCCACCAGTGCAGGTTAACCTCTTTATTATTACAGCAGGTGTTTTGTTGACTTGTTGCTCCTGCAGGTTTGTGTCACTGCATCGTTCTGTGATGAGTTCGTCTCAGAAGTTTCTCGCCTGTTTTGTGTCTCTGCAGTCGTTTTCGTCTTCACTTTGTGTCTCTTTTCTTCAGAATCTCAAACAAAAGACAGAGTAGATGGAGCTTCAACTCCATTCCCATTTCTGATTAAATCTTCTGAGCTCTTTTTTTTTGTAGCCGTTTTTGTGTCTGAATCATAAAAACGCCTCGTACACGGTGAACTCAGTAACTGAGTCGAGCTGCACACTGCGTGCATCGTTTTCAGATCCTTTTTTTTTTTCCCTCTGAGACATACGCAGAGAGAGAGAGAGAGAAAAACCTGCACACAGGTGCTCAATGAATCATTAACCCTCCAGGGACAGCCGAGAGATTCATTCATGAAACTCGACAGATTAACAAAATAAAGGTTACCTGGGAGCAGCTTAAGAGCGATCAAAGGTTTGACTCACTTAACCCTTTATTCCTCCTCTCTCTCTCTTTAGATGCAGAAAGTTCTCTGATTTGTTACTCCGCCTCAGGCCTCAGAGTGTGTACTTCATGTGTGTGTGTGTATGTGTGTGTCAGGAACGATCCTATGACGCAGTTTGTGGGCACAATGCAGGAAGTCAGGAGTCTTTGTTTACTTTTCTCAAACAGCTGGTCTCCAAGCAGCTCAGGGGAGACTCAGTGGTTTCCCCTTCAGACGGACGCGCTCGCTCTCTGAGGACGTCTTCAGAAGTCCACATCACACTCACCGCTGCCAGGACTGCTGACGAACATCAAGTGTTTGTGTTCCTTCAGGTGTTTTTAAAATCGAGCAGCTCTCCCGCCTCTGACTCCTCTTTAAATCAGATAAATCACCCGTCTTGTCTTCAGGTATTCAGACTTAACTCTGAATCAACCAGTTTTACAGTAAAAGCAGCTGATGGTGTAACGTCATGGATTCAGAGTCTGTGAATCCTAAAGTGGACGTTTTATCACGTCTGCTTCAAAGCTCGACAAGTCGAGGCTGAATGAAAAATAAAAACATCTTCAGTCGGTCAAACTGCTCAGACAAATTTTATTTCACATCCACGCTGCAGTGACCACAAAAAATATACTGAAATCTGTCTTTTTAAAACTTATTTTTGGTTTAAATTTATTATTATATTAAAAATATTTCACTCAGGACCAGACGTTGTGTTAGATGTTTTATTTTTGTCCTTCATTTTAAAATTCTGTCATAATGAAAAATGATCCCTCGATTAAAAAAATCAGTGATGAGACCAATTGATTATTAATTAATTATTATTAACATTATTTCTGCATGGCAATTTTATTGCTTAGTGGGCAGAAAGAGAAAATAATGGAATAATAATACTACTACTAATAATAATAATAATAATACCGACCCTGCTGTCGGTAGCTTTGTAAGGGAAAAAAAACGCCCCTAACTTTTTTAATTGAAGTTAAAAAACAAACAAGCAAAAAAAAAAACTTTTTTCAAGTTAAAACTGAACAAGTTTTTTTTTTTTTTTTTTCCGTATTACGGTTTGCCAGAGCTTAAACTTTTCTCCTGGGCAGCATGGACTTAAAGTCGATCCTCGTTTTAATCGAAGCCATTAAGCGAGAGATCGGCATCAGGTTTTGGGTCTTTGCCGTTCTGCTACAATAGACACTGGAATGACCTACTCCAGCAAGCGTCTGTGAACAGTCGTCAGCTGAGTCGTAGCAGTGTCGGTCGATGGTCACAAGTCAGGGGGTCGGCTGCAGGTGTGATTTGTGATTAATGAAAGTCAACTGGATCGCTGTCGGGGTTTCCAATCGGTCAAAATGACGAGCAACCCTCAGATTTTTCCGTCATTGCTGAAAAAATTCTGTCAAAAAAGCAGAATCATCGGTGAACGTGACTTCTGCTCCCTCTGGTGAAAAACAGTTAAATATTTGCATGAAGTTGGATTAGAAAGCTAAAGCCTGAAGCCGCTCTGTTATGCACATACATGAAAAGCCATGGCAGGCAGAGCAGCAGCAAAGACCCCCAGAGGTACAAAACAGAACGTGCACTGGTGACGATACATACAACCCTGATGAAATCAGACGTAGCAGAATAGAGGAGCTGGGTAGTAAAGCAGTTTGCAGATGAAGCAGGAAGAAAAGGTGGGCTGTGCTCAACATTTGGGGCATAAAGGTACTTCTTAGCTCTTTGTCCTGCGCATGTGCTTGTTTAGTTTTCTGGAATTTAAAAAAAAAAAGAAAAAAAACATCAAACTTTTACAAAGTCCTGCCATATTTTCTCCATCTTTTTTCTCATGAAAGCTTTCAAAGGAGGTGATGCAGATTTTTTTTTCCCTGAAAGTGTCTGATGCTTAAAAAGTAAAGCAAATCCTCACAGGTGTCGAGAATTCATTTGAGAGATTTGAGGTTCCAGGTGATAAGAGGAAAAAGATTACCTCCAGTCCAAACCCGCTCATGAAGAAAGTATTTTATTAACCTGTTCAGTTTCGTGCACTCATCATGTATTCAGTGTCGTGTTATCTTGATGTTCGTCATGCGTCTCTGTGACGTTCGCTCTCCCTCATGTCCCTGAAAATGCCCAGACTTGTTAGCAGTACCTGAGTTTATACAACTGGCTCTGCATTCCTCGCCTCTTATAAAAAAAAAAAAAAGAAATCTCCTCTCACCAGAGCCCGACAGGTCTGGTCGCCTGCTTTAGCGAGATCCCGCTGCGTGATAAATATTGGACGACTGCAGTGAAAAAGGGGGCTGCATTTAACAAGGTGGAAAATGTTTACCCCGTAAAGCCAGAGCAGGGAGACGGAGACGGAGTTTCCCATCCCTGCAGCCTGCCTCACTGTGCTGACAGTGATGTTTAAACAGGGACAGAGTTGGTGTGCTTTATTACACTGACCCTGGTGCCTTAGTCATGTTTATACGTGTAATCTGTGGGTTTTATTGTGGTTATTAAAGCAGGTGCTGAATTGTCCACATGAGCCAGAAAGGAGCGGTTCACTTTCTCTCTTTAAGCTCATGTTGTTGTTTTTTTTTCTCCGCCTCGGTAATTGGCAGCAAACTGACAGAAACCGTTGTCTGTTAATGATAAACTGTCCTCTGCGCTCGCTGTGGTTAAATATCCAGGGTCAGACTGAGCTGCGGTGCTCTCACTGAGCTGATGTTTGTTGATTTAAAGCTTTCAGAAATCTTTTTCTGGCGGAGACGTGAACTTCTCTCGGCCGTCGGAGCGAAGGTCAGAGAGGTTTGTGATGCCTCGTCTGTCTCTGGCCTCATTTTTAACCTGAAGTTGCTTCTTAAATCTCTTTTAATCCCACCGTCAGGCCGGGGTCGGAGTCCTCTGTTTACTGACGCTGCTTCTGCTTTGTGGAAAACAAAATGTAGATTATAAGCACCTGTTTATCTCAGTTTTCTCAGCCCTCTAACAAACTCTAACCCTGAAGTGTTTTCTTTAAGGATACACAGTTAAACATTTCGTTAGACTCAGTCACGTTAGCTTGAAACTAGTCAGTAATGGTGGTTGAAAACAGTAAAAACAGACTTTAAATCAATCTTTTTCTAATTGTTTAGTTTTTGTTTGTTTTTTTTATTAAGGAAACCCTCCAGAGTTTCATCAGCAGCGATACTGTGACTGATACATGGCCGTTCAGCGTTGGAATGGCACGATGGTTATGCACCGAAAATCAGACCTGTAGCTCAAACCAGTTGGTCTGGCTGATTTTTCAGTGGCCAGGGGGCGCTGTGGAGCATGAATCAGCACGGAAACACTGCAGTCATAAAATTTCTGAATTTTGTGGCTGGGTGCGTTTCGATTTTTAAGGGCATGCAAAGGGTTAAAGGCACGGAAGAATAATCACTAAGGTTTCGCCCCGATTCTCGGGCCCTGATTAGAAAAACGCACTGCGAATAGACCGCAACACAACAGAAGTGTTTCCAGAGGACACGAAATAGGGATGCATGTGTTTTCTTAGGCTGCAGTGCTATGAGCTCTCAGGGCCACCGTAGATACCATTATTTTGAAAGGAATGGGGGTTGTATGTATAACAACAAACATTCGTCATGTTACAACCTCAACAAATTACGACTTTTGTGATGTTTTGATTTAGTCTCCAGCACAGTGGTTTTCAAAGTGGGGGCCTCAGAAAATTGGAGGAAAGGGGAAAAAACAGCATCAAATTATTTTTATTTTTCTATTTTATTGTTTTTTTTTATATAACCATTCGTCCTGAACGTACAGCACGTCAACTGCCGCCAGATTCTCAAGTTTCTGATTGTACCAAACCGCACCTGTGTGACAGCTCCAACTTGGGTATGATGATCATCATCTTTGTTGACCTGGGGGTTTTGCGCTGTTATCAGGTTTGCTTGTAGCTAGCTAGCAAAAAATGGAAAGGTTTTTGACAGGAAAAAAGACCGAGGGAGCAGTCCAACAGCCCTGCCATGGAGGAAAACCTAAGAACTCATGGCCAACGGAAATTCGGAAATATGAGGCAACCAAGCCCGTCCCTACCACTGGTGTAATTTGTCACTCTCAGATGCACAGACACACACACACACACACACACACACACACATGAGAGAGAAGTTTGATTTGTTTTGTTCTGGTCTTATCCGTCAACAGTTTGTTTAAAAGTTTATCATCGGGAATATAAAGCGCTAAAAACACGTTTTTTTATTTCTATGTTAAACAAATCTAATAGTTATTGAAAAATGTCTAAAAGTAAGAAAAAAAGCAGTTCAAAAGTTGATGTTTCTTTCATATTTTGAATAACTAACACTGTTTGGGGGGGGTTTGGCGTGGTGAAGTTTGGGAACCCCTGGTCGAGCAGATTCCCCAACCATTGGTTCTTCTGTCCACGACTGACAAACTAGCTTCCACTTTCCAGCTGAAGGAAGGTTGCACATGTTTGTTTATATAAAGATATCCAAAACAAATTTTAAAGCATTTAAGAATCTAAATATTTATATATAACAGCTGCAGAGTTTTTATGGTTTAAATATGTGGATGTGTGAAGTCAGGAGAGTTTATTGAGGTCTCAAGCTTGGTTGGGTTTTTTTTTGTTTTTGTTTTTGCTTATATAAAATCCAGGGAGGTGCAGGGAAAGAGTTAACGTCCTGGCCCGGCTGAATAGATTTTTACATGTTGTGTCATGCTCAGGCAGCCAAACCAGTGTTTCCGTACAGTCCCTTCAAATTACAGTGTGTGAAGGCTGCGAGATTCACACAAAGGGAACCTCTCTCCCGAAGGCGGGAATAAAGCAAGGTTTTAGCAACAGTAACTACAACAAGGCAGGGAAGTCTGGTGGTTACCTCGGAGCTGCTTTCGCTTTGACACAGAGGCAGAGCTGGGACAGGGAGGGAGGAATTTTAATGGCCCTGCAGTGTTTTGTGTGAATGAAATTGAATATGTGCTCATTTTGCCATCCTGCTATGTGGGTTAATGTCTATTCCTTGTCTCAAGCGAAGGAAAAAGAGCCTCTGCTGAAGTCGTTTTCACAGAGCGCTGACTTTAAAGGCAGAAGCATTAACCCGGTGTGCAAAATACATTTTCTAAGATGGCCTGTGCCCTTCCCCGTTTAGTTTGAACTCCTAATTGTGTGGTGCATTTCACAAAATTGAATGTTTTTCATCACCTCCGGTCGTCTGCTAAGTGCAGGGCGGTCGCTTCATGACAGATCTGCCCTCAGGGGCGACCGCACCGTGGAGGCGAAGAGAGGAAGCCGCCCCGACAACCTGCTCACATCTGCTTCTGAGGAAACACGTTTACGAGTCGGCTAATTTGTGAGGATCTCAGCTGGCAGTTTGTTGGCGAAATCATTACTTCGGGATTACTTTCTTTTTCTTTTTGTTTGTTTGTTTTTCCTACGAATTTCAGTTGAAGTTGAGTCACAGATTGTTCGGGAATCAAACACCTCAAACATTAAGTCTTTTCATTCCCACAAATCTGGGACGTATTTTTTCAGGTGGAAAAAATTTTTGGTATCAAAAATCAAAATCATTTTGGTAACAAGGAAACTACTTACAGTTAACTGCTTTTCCTGTGCATCAACACTTAAAGGATACTGTATAGTGATCAGGTGGTGATGTAAATTGTTGTTATGGGTTTTGAGTCATCATTGTCCAGCCTGGTGATATTAGGAGTGAAGTCATTTAAATCTGAGTTTAATTGAATTATTTGACTCAGTTTTAATGAGTGTAACTCCATATGTTGTTGAAGCCTCAGTGGGAAGTCTTTTAAACCTGAAATGGTGTTATCAGATGTTTGATTTTAATCTGCTTTTAGAGAAGTTTTGCTCGTCGCCCTCAAAGAAGCGGTTTTAATGAGAAAGATGTCGTTTCTCTGATGTGCCAAAAATCAGATCTGATATTTTCTGACTTCAAGACCTCAGATTGAAGAATCTGTTGACCCTAAAGTGGACGTTTTGTTACGTCTGCTTTAAATTTCAACAAAATTGAGACGGAATGAAAATAAAAACTGTTTTGCCTCATGAATTTACGTGGTAGATTTTAGCTTGTCTGCCGTCCAGTGACCACCAAAAAACACCAAAAAATCTCATCTAAAAACTTTATTTAGCTTAAAGATATTATTAGAATAAACATATTCCAGCCAGGACATCTCTCTGCAAGATGAAGTTATATTTGAGAGCTTCCTGCCCTTCCATGTGCCTATGTGGAACACCAAAGCCCCATGTGGCGAGAGGCCCCCTTCCTCCCTCTCTGCTCATGTCTTTGAGATATAATCTCCTCACTCCTTCATTTTCTGCATGTAAAAATAAATCCTCCAGGATTATTGAGGTAAGAGCTGGGACGCCAAAAAACAAACTACGTTTTAACAAATACAAAGTGGAACAACCAACAATATATGATATAAAATACTAAAAACAAATCGTTTTAAAATTGTTTTTATTTTCCTTTTGAATTTTCTTTCTTCCGTTTTTTTTTTATTATTATCATTACTAACTTATTTGGATATATATTAAGAGAACAAAAAACTGTAGGGATAAAAAGTTTTGTCTTTGGACATTTTTTCAACTAAATAATTGAGTTGACTGTCGTAAAACTGTCGTAGCACAGTGACATGAATCATTCTTCCTCTGCTGTAGCTTCTCTCCTGCTGCTCTCTCGCTTTGATTGTCTGTCAAACTCGGCCTGTTTGTGAGGCGCTGGTGACTAATGCAGGAGTCAAGAAGACCGCCCGCGTGTGCAGAAAAGGTGGTGCGTGTGTGTTTTTGTGTGTATGCACTGTATATGTTTGTGTGTTGACAACAAGTCATGCACTTTTTCATTGAGCTTGAGCGACGCTGTGTTGGGAGCTCACTGCAGAATTTCCAGGTAAAACGTTCTGGATAAGTCGGGCGAACAGACGCAGGGAAAAGTCCGGAAAAAATCAGTTACGAGAAATGTTCCTGATAATTTCAGGGCTACAGCTTCCCGTAAACTTTCCAGGGAACCTGTGAGAGAGGCTTTCCGAGGCAGTCAGCCCTTTTTGTTTTCACCATCACAGCTCCACTGAAAGCTCCACCAGAATCTCGCCACCCACTCGACCATTTACGTCCGACCCCCTGCGGACACATGACCCGTCTGTTTACAGCCTCCTGGGCTTCACCTTGTGCCCGCTGCCCAACCAGTCAAATTATTTGGCTTAAACTTTTCAAACTAAAGCGTTCATGAAAGCCTCAAACTGTCTGAGCTAAATTGGAGCTAACGAACGCTGACCTCCTCGTCGACACACAGCACTTTTCCCCCCTCCACAGGTGCGCTTTCGCGGCCTGACGAGCCACTTCCTGGAAACTTTGTGGGCAGCACTGATGTTGGCAACTGGGAAAGGTGAGCAGGACTTGATGAGGGGAAAAAAGCAGGGCGACAGGGCGGGGGCTGGAAGGATTTGCCTCTGCTGGCGTCAGCACAAGGACCCAGAATAGTGGAAGATATTCTCTCTGCGTTGGCGAAACGGGACCGACGCAGGGACTGGATGTCACATTATTCTGAGATGTGACACATAAAGCGGGGGGGGGGGGGGGTTTAGAGCTGGGAGCTGCTCCTGTTCGCACTGAGTGTGTCTGTCATCTGCAGGGAAAAGCCCCAACAGAAGCTGCCTCTGTTAGAGAGGAGCTGCTCATTCACAGGGGGTCGTTTTTAGGATTGAGGGGAAAATGTGAGTCGAGTTTAGAAAATAAAAAAAGCTTCAGAAAGTCCGACTAAATAATAATAATAAAGTGCCATCCGGTAACCCTTACAAGAGGTGTTGTGTGGGTGCTTTCTGTGTCCGTCTATGTGTGCAGCTGCATGTGTGTGCATGTATGCAGAGCTGGCATCGCTTAATGGTTTGCACACGCAAAGCCCAGTGTAGGGGTTGCCAGGGAAACAGAGCAGCATGAGTCTCGGGCTGCAGGTGCTGTTCCTCGTGTCCGACTGCTGGAAGTGAGAAGAGGGGGAGAGAGGGGTAAGAGAGGGGAGGAGGAGGGGGAGGAGGGGGAAAGCCTCCTAAGAAAGAGAAGCAAACAGGAAGGAGAAGAAGAAGAGTTGGTACGGAAAAAGACACCGGAGAAAGTTTATCTGACCTTATTATGTTCATCGGATTGCTAGTCACAGTACAAAACAACACAATTCACTATGATAGGATAGGATACAACACTGTGATACGATACCAAAGTATACAATAAGATGCGATAAGATACGATTAGATACCATATGATAAGACGCATTATTTGTACGTACCAACAGTCCAGACACACAGGAATTCTTGTGCATGGATCTCTCAGAGTCGACGATTTAGGAAAATTTAAATAAAGAATATAAAAACAATTTGAATAAAGACTATGAAAACATTAAAACACTATACAAGGTAATATGTACAGCAACAGTAGCGATGTGTACACAAGAAGTGTGACGTGCACAAAGAGGTGGTGATACACTAATTTAAATACAAGACAGGTGGTAATTCATGTACACATGAATTGAAAATACAACGCCTTAGCACTAGGTTGTGGGGGGGGGTAAAATATGATGTGTTGCAATACAATGTGATACAATAAGGTAAGAAGTGACACACAAAGTGATAAGCTAGGATAGGATGCAGTGTGATATGGCGCAAACTAAAACAACGCAATACAACAAGATGCAGTGTGATATGTTATGATACAACGCAATGTGATAGTTCATCGGGATGCACCAAAATGAAAATTCTTGGCCGAAAATGAAGAAACCAAGGCCGAAAAAACCGAAAGAACATGTTATGCCAGTCATTAGTACCTTTGCATAAATAAATATAAATGCTTCAAAGAATAGTAAAATAGGTAGAGTTTCTTTTTTTGTGTGTCTCTTGTGGTCTTCTTGGTGGTTGTGACGTTATTTTTCTGGACTACACTGAGTGTGCTCATCTCTGTGTGCCTGTTCACTTGTATGACAGCAGTATGCCCCTCATCTGGTTCAGAGCGACAAGTCCTTTTTTCTGGGCTCTGCTCTCTTTCTGTTGCGCTGTGTGCTCCTCTGCATCCAAGCGGGTTCTCTGCATCCATCACGGCCTGGATCATTTCTCATGGGCACATCACACGCTTTACGAATCACTATCTGTGGGTCTTTCTCAGATATTTTGAAATATGTCAGCCCTTATCCAGATTAGGGCGTGCCGGAGTGCTGTTTGTTGTTTGATGTAAATGCACTTTTGGTGACTGAAATTCCGTGGCTGAAATTTCAGTGCAGCCCTAATAAATACGGTGCAATAGGATACAATGTGGTGCATTGCGATACCATACCATGTGATATGATACAGACGATAAGATAGGATACGCTGCAATAAAACACAATATGATATGATATATAATAGGATACGATAGGGCAAGATGCAAGCCCACTATAACTGGACTATTAGGATACAGTTGGGTTGATCATCTACTTTTTCTGCTGCCAACTTAAAGATTGAATCTGCAGATATAGAAAGAAAGTAGAAGAGATACTTCAGTGTGTGTGTTAACTCATTGTGCAACCCTAGCAGGAGAGAGTAGGGTTTCAGATTCGACAGAACACACTGATGCAAAACATCTGCTGAATTTGCAGATGTCACAATATTTCAAGTAAGGTACACCGTTGGATCTCTGCCCTAAAAGTGACGAGAGTCGACAAACAGCTTGTTCCACCATGACTCTCCCCCTCTCCCCTCATGCTGTCATACTTTTTCTATCTGCTCGCATCACGCGTAGATTCACAGGCTGCTCTTACATATTAATGCATACGGCATCATAATGAACTTTAATTAATTCAATATAAGCTGTTTAATTCCGTTCAGTGCATATGGGACTTGATAAAATGTGTATAAATTATCATTGAGCTGCGGTTTTCCAGTCATCAGGAGACCTTGACCTGAAGCTGTTCTCTGCTGCAGTAGAGACCAGATGTGGATGATGGGGGGGTGGGGTGGGGGAGCAGGTGGGCAGACGGGTGAGGAAGGAGGTGAGCTGCAGTTTTCTTAAGGTCAGGCAGTACGTGGGCTGTGTTTATCAACACTGACGCTCTGCTGCTGCTGCGTAGGACGTCTGCAGCACATCAGCCAATCAGAGTGTAGCACCCTTGGGATGAGTAACTAACTAACTAACTAACACACTAACAATGAGGCCACATGGGAATCGGAAGCAGTTTGACTTGAATGAAGCCCACGACAGCACATTAAACTCCTGTCATTTTGCTCTCTTAAAAACAGTCCTCCGCTCCGTTACAGATTATCCTGTCCTCTCAAGAAATTACTTTTTGTTGTTCTTCCCCCGAAACACTTGGAAAGCTTTGAGTGCAATTTACTCTAATCACTTCAAATTGCTGTTAGTCTTTTGTAGCGTGAAGTGAAGCGTTATCTGCTTTGTGTTTGTTGATGCAGCGCTCTCTGAGACAATCGTTTCTAACCGTGCTGCGGCTAAAACGTCTCGTTTGCTTTTCTGAAATCAAATTATTTATTTGTTAAGGAGCTTTAGAGGCAATTTGTGCAGAACGAGGACGGCTGCTTCTGTCTGCAAACCATCTTTGTGCTAAGCTAAACTAACCTCATTGAGACTCAACAGCCACGCTCAACACTTTCTGAGGTTTTAGTGCCAATCCTGTGTGACGTTTTAGCTCTGATTTAAAGGGGACTATCAGATCGGTGTTTTTCTGATAGAGACTCTGTTTCCCATGAGCACCATCACCCATTGTGGTACAGACGTGACTCTTTCTACTTTTCCCAGAATGCAAAGCGATTAGGTAATGCTTTTAGTTAATGTTTAAAATGTGACTACATTCAGACTTTGTAAACTCAGTTTGTAGTTTAGTGTCCAGAAGGTGAGCGGACTACACTCTAAAAATGAAACATTGACCTGAGTTAAATTTATTATGTCAACCAGTTCCATGTAAACATATTAGGTTAGTTGAAAAAATTTTTATGGTCAACGAAAAAAAAAAATTTAAAAAGTTAAACTTCTACCGCAGAGATTTCTCCAGATTCTCTGAATCTTTTGATGATATTATGGACTGTAGATGATCAAATCCATCAATTCTTTGACATTGTACGTTGAGAAACATTGTTCTTAAACTGTTGGAGTATTTGCTCACGCAGTTGTTCACAAAGTGGTGAACCTCGCCCCATCCTTTCAGGGATGCTCCTTTTATACCCAATCATGACACTCGCTTGTTTCCAATGAACCTGCTCACCTGTGGAATGTTCCAAACAGGTGTTTCTGGAACATTCCTCAACTTTCCCAGTCTGTTGTTGACCCTGTCCCAGCTTTTTAGGAACGTGTTTAATATCTTGTCTTTGTAGTGTATTCAGTTGAATATAGGTTAAACAGGATTTGAAAATCATTGTTTTCTGTTTTTATTTACATTTTACACAACGTCCCAACTCCACTGGAATTGGGGTTCTAGACAGAAAAGCAGCAATTGCTAGTGAAGCTGTGACTTTAAGAGAAGGAGGCTCACCTCCTCCATTAAAGTAGATGGAACATGGGTCAAACACCTTCCTCAAACGTTACTTGAGTCTGTATAGTTAGTTCTTATCAAGCTGATTTATGTGCAGTTTTTTTTCTGGATTTTTAAATGAAGGCTCCTGTGGCGTTCTGCGCTGTATTAGCAACATTAAGCAGGAACAGGGAGAGAAAACATAGCAAACACAGGAGTCGTTGAACTTTCTACAGCTGTAACTGTCTGTGACGGTTCAGTTTGGCAAAGTGGGAATACTTTATGGAGCTTCTTGTTAAAAAAATAGACAAAGGAGACAAAAACCTGACCGCATAGTTTTCATCATCTCATGCTAATGTCCCCTCAGCACCCAGTGAGCAGAGCTCCGGACGCTGAACAAAGCAGCTGAATGCGTCGTTCCTCTGACTGTGGGCGTTTAACAGGAATCAGAGGAGCTTTTACATGCATGCAAACCTGTTCCCTCAGCAGGGCCTCTTAACAAGGCACAAGCCCCGCCTCCTATCCCTTCATTCATAAACTCGCCGTTTGTTTCCGCTGCGACCCGTTGCCGTCAGCAGGAAACGCACAGTTCTGCTGCCTGTGTGTTCATGTTCGCTGTCGCAGCTATCGACTGTAGGATGCAGAGGAGGCGTAGGAGGAAGAGTTTGCCCTGAAGTGTCTGTCAGTGTCAGGAGGGAGAGGGAGGGAGGGAGGGAGGAGGGAGGGAGGGTGGATGTTTGCCCTTTTTCTACCCTGATCCAGAGAGCTCCAGTGGGTCGATGGTGATGATTGAAAGCCTCCAAACGGTGTGAGTCATCGGTGGGGTCAGCGAGGTCAGCGAGGTCAGGTCAATACTTAAAGGCGTACTCACAGATGTATGGATGACGCTGTACACACACACTCACACACTTATGTGTGAGTGTATGTAAGGCGAGGTCAGGGAGTTGTCGTCCAAAGTGGGCTGCGGTGACAGCTGGCAGAGACAGGTGTGAAAAATGACAGTACAGTAACTGACAGTTTCATCAGATTCATTGATGAATATAAAAGAGGGACAAACTCACATCTGTCTGTACGAGATTTGGTGAATTAGGAATCCCTCAGATTTATACATAAAAAAAAAAGGCTTTACAAAAGAAAAGGCGTGCTCCGTCCCCTCCAGTGAGGTCAGGCGCTCGTCTAAAGCTTCCTTACGGGTCAGCTGACTGCAGAAAAGCCTCCTTTTCTTTTTCTTTTTTTTTTGAGATAGAAAGAAGTTCAGACATCCAGCAGCAGCTCGGAGAGATAAATGTCTCTGAAAAACGCCTGGAGCGGAGGGTGAAAAAGAAAACGGGGGTGAAGCTGGATGAGGAAGAGGAGGATGGCAGAGTGCCAGAGTTAAAGGTGTGAAAGAGAGCGTGAAGGAGAGCGTGAACGAGACAGAGGATGATACTGGGTTAAGAGAGCGAAGGGGAAAATGCAAAGAAGGTTGATAAAGAAGCTGTGAAAATATGTGAGAGGAGGCAGAAGAGGAGGAGGAGGAAGAAGGGGTGCTTGCCTGCTGGCAAAGCTTCATCCTCTTGCGTAACACGGGCCGTCTCTTCCTTCAGCTGCTGTTGCCATGGGGAGAGATGTTGGGAGGGGGTTTCTGAGCCCCTGATGGGAGAGACTCGGGGGAATTCTGAGCTGCGACTTCCCTCCTCTAACGAGGCAGAGCTGCAGGAGGAAGGTGGATTTAAAAATCCTCTGGTTGTATTTTTAGGTCTGCACTCTGGATGGTTTCTGTTAGAGCACGATACACAAGAATGCCAGCCGCCCCCGGACCAAAAACAAGCACACCACTGCCATGAGAGGCTGTGTGTGTGTGTGTGAGAACCCGCGGGGTGTTGATCTGTGACTCAGTCTTGGGTTCAGGTGTGCCTTGTAAAAAGAAAATCAGGCTTTTTTTTTTTATAAACAGGATTGTATTTTCCATGTGAACAGCGTGACTAACAGTGAATCTCTGCAGGGTGTGCAGGTGTCTGTGCTGTGGAAAGTTATCAGGAATGTGCTGCTTGTTAAGTAGAAGATCCCCATTAATTTACACATCTGTTTGTTAATCTTAAAGTTCCTGTGAGGACTTACTAGTCGATCTCGAAAAAGTCTCTTCTAGATTATCTGCACCAATACAGGTTATTTCCAAATACTGTGTCTTAGCTTCCTGATCGGGTCGGACAGGACCAGATTGACTTACAGCACATTGAAGTCTCTATGACGACACACACACCAGCTGTGATAGTTTAGTAGTGAGAAAAAGATCTGCGTTTTCTCTGCTGAAAATGATTTCTGTGATTAATTTAGTAGAGATGGTGGAGACTGGAGCTGAACTGTGACAGAAAAAGGACAAAAGAGAAGAAGAAAGAGAGAGTGACAGAGCATGGGCTAAAGGCTAAAACCATGAGCTAAAGGCTAGACCATGAGCTAAAGGCTAAACCACGAGCTTAAGGCTAAACCATGAGCTAAAGGCTAAACCATGAGCTGAAGGGTAAAACAGGCTAAAGGCTAAAACACAGGCCAAAGGCTAAACCAGGGGCTGAAGGCTAAACCATGAGCTAAACGCTAAAACAGGAACTAAAGAGTAAAACATGGGCTAAAAGCTAAAACATGAGGTAAAGGCTAAAATATAAGCTAAAAACTAAAACACGAGGTAAAGGCAAAAAACAGGCTAAAGGCTAAAACACAAGCTTAAAGCTAAAACACAATGTTAAAGGCAAAAAACACAGGCTAAAGGCTAAAACACGGGCCAAAGGCTAAACCATGAGCTAAATGCTAAAACACAGGCTAAAGGTTAAAACACAAGCAAAACATGCAAAATTTGCATGTAGATTGCAACATGCAAAATAAAACACAACCCAAATATACTCTTGGCGTATTTTCAAAAACCTTTTTAAAAACAAACAAACAAAAAAAATATTTTTTTTATCGTTTTTCTTTGATCTGAATGTTTTAATGATCATGAGAAGCCAAAATCGAAATCATGATTAAAATTCAATCACTTGTACAGCTCTAGTATCCTCTGGCATATTGTGTTTAATTTGGCTACAACAGAGAGAACTGAGAACTGGACTGAGAACTGGACTGAGAACTGGACTGAGAACTGGACTGAGAACTGGACTGTATTCAAGTCCGTCCCTCTTTCCCTTCAGCCACCGAGCTCTCTTTTCAACACCGTTTCCGTTAAATATCAGTCGTCTACGTCAGCATCCAGGGGTCGATCTGCCCTCAGAGCTGCACAGCTTCAACACCAGCACATGTGCAGTTTATTTTTACCCCCTTTCTTCCTCTTCTGTTGTGGTGAATTCTTAAAATAGATCCATTTCAAACTGGATCCCAACCAGAGAAAAACCTAACAGTGATGGGTTCAGTGATTTTTGTCAAACAAGGATTGAATACATCAAAGATGTCTCTTTTTAAAGGCTGCATTTTGACTATGGCTGCGAATGGTTTTGGAGAAATGGAGAAATTTTTTTCACAATTTAAATTCAAATGAAAACTTTTTTTTTTTTCAGAATTTTATGTTGAGGATATTACAGAGTTTTGAAAGAACCACAATTTATCCAAATTCCCTCTGCAAAATGTCGTGGGTGGCATCTAGATTTTTTTTCTTTCTCCTTTTTTTTTGGCTCTGGAAAAAACGAGATATTCAAGACAAGATGTCAGAAAATTGAGGTATTCTAAAATGATTCATTGAGAGAATAATCTGGTGTTTACAGTCAGAGTAGAGGAGGCTAAAAATAAACTGAGTCTCTCGCCTGTGTTGGTGTCATGGAGGCGTTGCAGTGTTTGATCCAGTTACACACGGTGCTCTTTTACGCTCCATCCAGTAGCCTCTTTAGATATTAGCATCTTTATTAGCTGCGGCGTGTGTGTGTGTCGGATGTCCCTGCCGCTGCTCGCCTGTACACACACACACACACACAGATCAATGCACAGCGTGGATAGAGGAGTATTTATAGCCCATGTGGAGGCGTGGGAGGTTGTGCACCACAAGTGGGTTAGCTGCTAATCTGATGTTGACAGTGTGTATGTGAGCAGAGGAATTAGCGCCCAGTGCTGTTTTTAGATCCATCCTTCTTTGTTTTGCCTTTTTTTTTTTCATTATAAGAGAGCGCTCTGCTTCTCAGCTCAGGGAAGTCATCGCTCAGGCAGCGAGCAGCCGTGGAGGGAGGGCTTTCCCTGATTTAGAGTTGGGATTTTAAAAAAAACAAGACAAGGAGGGAGGAGAGGAGGAGGGAGGGAGGGAGGGAGGGAGGAACACAAAGGCGGGCAGGCAGGGAGGAGGAAGAAGCGTGGTTGCTACACTGACAGAGTGGAGGAAGCAGGCAGAAGTGAGAAGTGAAAGCTCTCGGCACAGAAACGCAGCTGAGTGTGTGAGTGTGAGGAGAGACAGACAGACAGACAGACAGATAGACATACAGACAGACACACGGCTCTCTGCTCTGCGTTGGCATTGTTTTTTCCGTTCTGTTTCAGAGTCTTTGTGGGAGACAGAGAGAGTCTGAGGAATGTCAGCGGTTATTGGCTGGGGAAGTGTGTGTCTGTCTGGGTCGGGAATGTCAGGTGTTCCCCCGTGAGGGAGTCTGACTGCAGGAGGGGGAAAATCAGCCGGCAGCCACTCTCTGAGAGAAGTGTCGACTTTTCTTTGGTGCACTTCTTCCTGCTAACAGGTACAGTGTAACACTGCGAGAGCTCCTCTTTGTGCTCATCAGTTTGTGTTTTATTCCTCGCTGCAGGCTTTTGTTTCTCTGTCGGCTCAGACTTCTGGCTCTGTCTTTCTCCTCGTTTCTCTCTCATGGCATTACATCATTTTCTTTCTCTGTAATGTTGCCTAAGTTTCAAATTCCCTGATTTCATTTCTGTTAAACGACTCTCAGATTCCTCTGTGATATTACAAGAATGAGCTCATTTTGCACCTATCGTAAGATCGGGAACTTCACTACTTCTGGTTTTTAAAGTCAGGAAATAGTTTTCAACAATCAAATAAGGGTTAGGGGCGTACATACTCCCATCGTGTTATATATTTACATTGATGAAGAAGCAGAAAATCTTTAAATCGACCAGAAATGAACCAAAATATTTGGCACAGTCATTTTAACTGTGTGAACCGACTAAAACAGCAGTAAACATTTCCAAATGAACTTATTCTTGAGTTTGAATCTTGACTTTTTCGCCACTGATGTCTGAACTCTGGCGACTGCCCGTCCCTTATCTTTCAACAAAGCAGAAATCTTTCCCAGCGATGTGCTTGACTTCTCCTGCAGTTTGTAAACCTCCCTCATTAGCTCTAGCCAGCGCTCCTCTCGGCTCTTCGTCGTCATAGCGGCGGCGGCTGCAGCAGCTGACGTCCAACATGAGCAGTAGGACAGGATAAGCCTGTGGACTGCAGCCGGGGATGAGCTGTGCTGCTGTTATGCAACAAGCTCGCTCCAGAGATAGAGCAGAGCAGAGCTGAACTTACTCACTTCTCCTTCATCCACACACCGTGAGATCATCAGACTCCCCTCCCTCCCTCCTCTTCCTCCTCTTCCTCCCTTCTCCCTCCTGCTGGGTTAGCCTCGCCTAAAGAACAGAAGAATAAATGAAAAAAAAAAAGCAGTGAGGGGTCAGTGCTGCGGCCCGTCTGTACCTCTTCGGTTAATTGCTCTTCTTTTCTGCTTTAACTTCATTACGTTCCTCTAAAAGCATCATCTGATTAAGTCAGGAACATCCACCTCAGCAGCGTCACCCCTTTAATCCACAGGTGTGTTTCCGGATTTCCCTTTTAATGTCGGGCCTGACTGATGGATGGATTTTTGAGGCTGATGCTGATTCTGATATTTGGAAGAGAAAAAAAACGATTACCTATTAATCGGCCGATTAATTTTTAAAAAGTAGTTTTCTGGATATCTCTGGACGTGAATAAATAGAAATCGCACGTCATATTATGTCAATGTATTGCTTTATGTTATTGACTAAAGTAGGCCATCTAGTGTCTTTATTTCTACTTTCTTTTTTTTTTTTTTCTCTTTTCCTGTCAGGGGCATAAATTGGGGTTTAATCAACAGAACTCCGGCTGATGACGATTATCTTGAAAAAGGCTAAAATCAACCGATTAAATCGGCCTGGCCCTAATATTTACTCACCAAAAGCTATTTGATTCACCTGTTTTTATGGGCGAATCAAATGTCAGATTAAAGTCCAAGTGAGCTGAAAAAATTAGTGGAAAGTTGCAGGTAGAAATGTTGATGTTTTGTCGCAATATTGACAGAAAAAGTTGACGTGAACAAAACAAAAGTGGGGTCTAAAAAATCGGCTCTGTCAGAGGTGACAACAAGACACTGATGGGCCTTGAATTTGCGGTCATATTTATATAATCACATCGTGGCTTCTTCTTCTTCTGCAAGGGTTAAATCGCACATGATGGGAGAGATATCGCCACCAACTGTTGGACTTGATGAACTTCCTGTAGTGACGTAACAGTCATGCACAGAGATGGAGCTTCAGTCTCATTCAGTTTTTACATTTTCCGGAAGGTTTGTTAAAATTGGATGAAAATTGATTGTTTTCTTCATGAAAAGGGTATTTTTATCTTTAGAGCTGGTATAACTGGTTAAACAATTGCCATTGAAATGGTTGTGAATCAGTTTTTCTTCCAGAGAAGATGGACTTCCAGCGTCTTAGATGGAAAAATTCGCTGTTTCGTTTCCTGATGTGCGTTTTGGACCGATGGTGAAACAAATCAAGCGAGTTGAGTGTGTTAGTCTGTCTTTTTTTTTCACCGTTTTCTAGTTTTACAGTAATTAGCTCCATTCTTAATTACAAGCTGCAGCCTTGATTGAGTTTCCAACACGTCATGGTGGGTGAACATGTGGGCAGAGCTGTGTTGGTTTTTTTTCGAAAAACAGAAATGTTGTGTTCCAAGCGGAGGAGAGGGGAGAAAATGAAAAGGATGACGATGATGGAAGGAGGCAGAAAGAAGGGAGTAGGAAGACACGGTGAAATCGAGGAATGAGGAGGATCATAAAAAGACAGCGAGGGAACGCCGTGTTGCTTGTACTCGGCGCGGTTATGTAACATTACCTCCTGCCTACTGCTGATGGCAGAGGAAAGCACAGAGAAACAGCAGTGAATTGCATGCAGGTGGGTGGCAACAACAACATCAGAGGAAGAAGCAGCAGCAGTATTCATCCAAACCAGTGCTGCGCTTTAAAACAGCATTTTTCAACTTATTCCCAGAATTCGACCTGCAACCAATGATCAATTCAACATGTGAATATTTAGATTTCTAAAGAAAATGTGACGGTTTAAGCTTCCTAAATATGGCTGCTCGTCCTCTTATTAAACTGTGTTTAAAAGAACATTTACTCCTGACTCTGTGAGCTAACGCTTCACTGGTTGATGTAGCCATGGTTGACTGCTGCAGCGACACGTCCCTCTGTGTTTACATGTTGTACCAGTCATGTATACACCCGTGTGAATGTGCTAAATGAGCTATAAAGGCAGATGGATGTCTGCAGGATCCAGAGAGAGAGAGAGAGAGAGAGAGAGAGAGACTCAGAGCAGCTGTAGGAGAGCTCTGTGGGAGTCTGTGGAGCCGGACATGATCCCTCAGGGGCCGCTGCACGCTGTTACAACACTGTAACGACACACAACTATAACAACACACAATTAATACTTTATAACAACACAACATTAACAATGTACAGTCTTCACACTGTAACAACGCACCATCCATGCACTGTAACAACGCACCAACGACACACTGTAACAACGCACCAACCATGCACTGTAACAACGCACCAACCATGCACTGTAACAACGCACCAACCATGCACTGTAACAACGCACCAACGACACACTGTAACAACGCACCAACGACACACTGTAACAACGCACCAACCACACACTGTAACAACGCACCATCCATGCACTGTAACAACGCACCAACCACACACTCTAACAACGCACCAACGACACACTGTAACAACGCACCAACCACACACTGTAACAACGCACCAACCACACACTGTAACAACGCACCAACCATGCACTGTAACAACGCACCAACGACACACTGTAACAACGCACCAACCACACACTGTAACAACGCACCATCCATGCACTGTAACAACGCACCAACCACACACTCTAACAACGCACCAACGACACACTGTAACAACGCACCAACCACACACTGTAACAACGCACCAACCACACACTGTAACAACGCACCAACCATGCACTGTAACAACGCACCAACGACACACTGTAACAACGCACCAACCACACACTGTAACAACGCACCATCCATGCACTGTAACAACGCACCAACCACACACTGTAACAACGCACCATCCATGCACTGTAACAACGCACCAACCATGCACTGTAACAACGCACCATCCATGCACTGTAACAACGCACCAACCACACACTGTAACAACGCACCAACGACACACTGTAACAACGCACCATCCATGCACTGTAACAACGCACCAACCATGCACTGTAACAACGCACCAACGACACACTGTAACAACGCACCATCCATGCACTGTAACAACGCACCAACCATGCACTGTAACAATGCACCAACGACACACTGTAACAACGCACCATCCATGCACTGTAACAACGCACCAACCATGCACTGTAACAACGCACCAACCACACACTGTAACAACGCACCATCCATGCACTGTAACAACGCACCATCCATGCACTGTAACAACGCACCAACCATGCACTGTAACAACGCACCAACCATGCACTGTAACAACGCACCAACCATGCACTGTAACAACGCACCAACCATGCACTGTAACAACGCACCATCCATGCACTGTAACAACGCACCAACCATGCACTGTAACAACGCACCAACCATGCACTGTAACAAGGCACCAACCATGCACTGTAACAACACACAATCTTCACACCTTAACAACGCACTGTCCACACAATTTAACAATGCACCAACCACACAACGTCAAGACGCACCATCTATGCACAGTAACAACACATCGTAACAACGCACCATCCATGCACCGCAGCTAAACACCTTCTCCACACCGTAACAACGCACCAGCCATGCACCTTTACAACGCACCATCTTCACACCATAACAATGTAACGTCCACACTATTTAACAACGCACCTTCTACACAATGCAACAACACACCATCTTCACACTGTAACAACACATCGTAACAACACACCATCAATGCACTGTAACATTGCTCCAATTGCGCATTGTAACAATGCACCATCTATGCACTGTTACAATTCAACATCTACACATTGTAACAGAAAACTTTTACGCACTATAACAACAAACCATTTATGTGGTGTAACACTGCACCACCCTCATAGTGTAATAACACGCCATCCATGCACTATAACAACCACACCATCTACACAATTTAATGTCACACTGTCCAACACAGCTTGACCACACACTGTGGTCATACACTGTAACATCACACAAACACTATGTATGGAACAAACACTCATTTGGAAGTAATGCACTGTCAAATCAGAGGGAGGCAGCAGATTGAGGAAAGCCCGATGTTTGAGAGACAGGCCTTGTTTATAAAGTAAAGAGCAGGAAGGAGGGAGGGGGAGGAGGAGAATAGATGAGAGGCAGCCAGCACACACAAGCTGAGCCTCAGCAGGATCCCAATGCTGTTTGGTAACGTGATCAATGACCCCGCGTACTGCTTAGATCCTTATTTCCTGTACAGGCTCACGGCCTTTTGTTACACCCACTGCCGCCTACCGCACTCATTCTCATAAGCTACAGATCTAATTAAGAGTTGTCCCTTTTCCTAGAAGAGCTTGTGGGACTTAATACTCTCTGCTCTGTGATGAGGATGTCCCTGGGATTACAGACGGAGACACAAGAGCAACATCTGTGAACCAGAAGACTTGTTCCAGTTCACTAGAACTGCGTTCAGTTCCTCTGGTGTCACCAAACAGTCGGAGTTATGAAACCATATGGGATAAGGATTTGTGCTTTTGAGTTTTCAACTGGATCCAACTTGGTCTAGTAAAAAAGTACTGATATTTTGACACATTTTTCTGATATTTTGTGTTAATCCAGATAAATATTGGCACTTGCACATTTGCACATCATAGACACCTAGACTATCAGCCTTGATGACAGAGAATAAGGGGGAAGAAAGGTCTTTTTAGGAATAATCCAGTGTCTTGTAGAGGGTGAAAACAGAGACTGAGCTCAATAAAAAACGAGATTCAAACAAGTAAAGGAGCATACACCGTAACATCTGGAATACAGATTGAAATCTGGAAGTCAACAAGCCGTCAAAACTCAAGCAGGCTCCCCAAAAAAGATATGTGCACTTGAACGAAAGCAGTGCCCAGAGGTGATCAGTTTTCTACGCTAACCATTCTCGTCCACATAAATAAATAAATAAAATACCGGATAAACACCAGCTGCTCTTTCAAGTTGCAACAAACTTTTGTTTGTTAACTTTGCTTTGTCTACAAGCCAGTCCCTCCAGGAAGTTGCCATGTTGTGATAGCAACAATTAACGCAAAATTCAATCAATCCCCTTGAATTCTGGGCGAACTTGCAATTTTATTTTTTTTATTTGCAGGTTTGACCAATTATAATATTTTCATCCGCCCTCTCCAGTTTCTCCAATCATAGCAGCCAGTCCCCCCTGAAACTCGCTTCTTTGTTTATGAAGTTACAGACAGATCCAACAAAAGGTCTCCTGATTTACCAGCAAATATTGCAGTTAAGTCTATGGAAGGAAATAATGTTCCCAGTAATGTTTTTTTACCGCATTGAAAAAAAAAACATCTTAAAACATCCCAACATGCATTGCAATTTTTTCAAGAATCAGAGATTTCAGCCTGCAACAATCCCATAAAAAGTCCGCAAAATTCTGGAGAACTGACAAGCAAAAAGACAGAATTGGTCATTTTGCCCCTTGCTGTGTGAACCAGGAGGTGACCTGTTGATGGCATTTTGTTGTTCATTACAAGGCAAGTAATGTTACAGTCTCTTAAATGATATTCATCCACTAGCTAACAACTTAGTGAAGGAGGTACATAAAAATGTGCCACATTTGTAAGGAACATGCATTTGTAGGATGAGCAGAAGAGCTAGCCATGAAAAATTTGCCAAATCTTCTCTGCCAATACCAAATGGTTTATTCTGCTGTTGGCTAATGTTTTGAGCTTCTGTGGGGGTACCACTTGTGGACAATCAGGTACCTGATTTGCTTTAGTAATTTGTTAGATTGCTAATATGTCTTCTTTCCTCAGACTTCAATCATCCAAACAAGAGTAAACAGCAGAACAAGCTGTTTGGCATTGGCAGAGAAGATTCAGCAAATATGCAACTGTTAATAGACCTTTTTTTAAAACTGTCTTCTTGCATGTTGTTGTTAACATTCTGTTTTTGCCATCCTGCTAGCTGCTAGTAGCTAAGCTTAATCTATGCTAACTCTGATAGTTGTGAGGAACAGATCCACTCAGTTCCATCCAATCAGACTAGCACTCCACAAGCTTATTAACGTATTAGTAAACCACTGTTTCCTTTAATTGCATGATCGTGACCTAATGAGGAAGAAAAGCTGTGATAAGTGGAGCTGTGGGAGTAAAATACATAACAGTAAAATACCTCGCTGTATCGGATAGAGGCCTCTTATCACATGGAAAAAAAGCTGTCAGGTAAACGAACTGGAGTAGACGCTTGAAGTTTCCGAAAGAGGACGATTTTCTGTAGTTAGACTCTTTGTTTTTGTCAGAAGATGAAGTCATTTTTCTGAAAAATGAGCTCATTTCCGAAGGGGAGCCATCTGGATGTGGCACGTTCATGTACATGGCGTGAATTAAAAGTTTGAAAAATGTAGCTAAGAAAAAGTTCTGTGTGAAACTTCTTGATGAAAAAACAACATCCATCTTAAAACATTGTTGCTCACAGGATTTTGGATTGGTTTCAGTTTGGTAATTTGAGACCGAAGGCGCCTGGTTGCATGCAGGAAACATTTTTGGCAACAAACTCAGTTCATCTGATGCCTCTTCTCTGTCAGCACAATTGAGGTTTCAGTTTGTGTGCATTCCCCTTATTATGTGTGTGTTTACAGACATCCTTAACCTAATGGACACCCGGAACAACACACATACACACACACACACACAGCTGAGAATTACAGGTTACTAGCTGGATTACTCCATTCAGGCTGTGTTGCATTATCACCAGCTCAGCTGTCATTAGCTCAGATGTTCCCACAGGGATGAGACGGTTTGTCCTGCATTGCTCTCACACACGCACACACACACGATTCAGTGTTTGCATCAACCATCCTTCTTTGTGTCATTTTAGACGAACAGTAGAGATTCAACACTAAGCCCTTAGAGTGAGTCAGAGCTTATTTTGGTTCCAACCGGCCAACACTGACTTAATGCTGTTGCTTTGGTCGGCCTAATTACAGGGCGCTGTGTCGATGCAGGAGTTTATAGTATTTATCTAATATACTTTTTGCAATGACGTTGCAGAAAGTGCACGGTCACACTGTTTGCAGTCCAAAGCCTGAAAAAATATTTGTGTGATTTTTTGAACCTCTGCTACGGCCTAACTGTAAAACCCAAAGAATTCCCCGTACTGAGTAATCCAAAAATAAACGAAAGGAGCATCCTCCGTAAGATGAATCTTTAAACAAGTGAGAGCCGCTCAGGGAGATGTTTCTGTCATTTAACGCCCTGCTGGTCATGTTTATGTAACAAGCAGGCCGAGCGCTTGTCTGTCTGCCCTGAGCCCGGTGAATCCCCTCCTTTAAATATCGACCCTGGTTCTTTTAAAAGCACACACATATGGTGTCCTGCAGATTGACTCTGACTGAGACCCTGCAGTTTTATCTCAGCTCATCACTGTCAGCTGGCAGAGCTTCCACCGTTCCACCATTGGCTTCCCAGATCCCCACATGTTCAGTTTATACGACCACTTATAGATCATTTTCTTTGTTGTGACAAAGTCTGTTTATTTCCCTTTTAAATGGAACCACATTTGTAAGGAGCATGCATTTGTGAAATGAGCAGCAGAGCTGAGTGTGTTGGTTGCGCCCATGAAAAATTTGCCAAATCTTCTCTGCCAATGCCAAACAGCTTATTCTATTGTTGACTCTTGTTTTTAGCTTCTGCTAGCAATCAGGTGGCTGCATTGCACTTGAATAACTTGTTACATTGCCAATAAGTCTTCTTTCTTCAGACTTCAATCATCCAAACAAATTCCAGCATAAGCTGTTTGGCATTGGCAGAAATTATTCTGCAAATTTTACTTGAGCACAACTCACACACTGAGCTCTGCTGCTCATCTCACAAGTACGTGTTCCTTACAAATGTGGCTTCATTTAAAAGAGAAATAAACAGACTTTACAACAGTGTAAGATTTATTGCCAATAAGCATTGCGACAACAAACATGCTGACAGGATCATTTAAGCCTCGATTTTCACCAAGTTGTCCGGTATGGATCAGTACAGTTTGGTACAGGTCAGATCAGTAAAGCCTGATCCTGTTTGCATTTCCACAACAAACCGTGCCCTTCTTGGTAAGCGGCATGTAAGCCGGATGCTGATAGCCACATTAGCTATGTAATAGCGTGACGGTATTGCAGCACAACACAGTGTACCCCGTTAATAAAATCCAACGAAGAATAAAAACGTGACAATGGAACGCTGTTTCGTGACGCCAATTTCCAAACAAAAAGAAAGTCGACTCACAAAGTCGACTGGCGATATAAACATGGCAGGGGTTATGTGTTGTTCTTTGTTACTGTTGTTGCACAGGAAGTGTCTTGGGATGGTGCGGATCGGTTATTTGGGGACCTGTCCTGGTTTTGGTCAATGGAAACGCTACTGAGACGCACTGAACTTGGTGGAAACTGGGCTTTAGATAGTAGTTTGAAGAGGATCCCACTTATAATAAATGATAATGACATTGATAACGAGGACTCCACTCTGAGTCTTCTTTGTTTACTTGGATTTCACTCTGATTTAAACATTGAGGCCTTTAGACTTGACGAGGACTCAAATCCACAGCTTCATACTAATGTAAAACCCTCCAAAACTACTCAACAAAAGAGCTTTAAAAGCTACTTTTAGCTTAAAGTGAATGAGTCTCAAGAGTTTCAAGAATCCAACCAAAGAAGGAGTTAAAAAGAACATAACTTCAAATGCTTCAAACACCTAGTACTCAAGGAAGTCTGAAGGGATTCTTAAGGGAGCCTTGGTTTTATAAAAGTGCATTCAAAGCAAACTGAAACCAAAAAGCTGTTATGGTGCAATCAGTGTTGAACAGGAACAGAAAGAGGAGCTGTGTGTTAGAAGATTAGATCTCTTAGGTAAACATCTCCTGACCGGGTGAGCGAACTGTTGGGCAATCACTAGTTGGCAGGGCACATTAAATTCCTCCACCCCCACCCCAACACAAACAGAGAGGGAGAGAGAGAAGGAGAAGGATCCCCTGGAGGGTGCCAAAGCCGGTTTACGTGACGTCACTTGGCCCGGCTGTGTTAGGGCAGGCCCTCCCCCTTCCTCCCCCCTCTCTGTCTCACTTCCTGGGCCTTACAGGAATTCCCCTCCTCGTCACATTATTCTGAGGAAACCGCTGGCTACGCCCCGCGCTGCTGCACAGCCACAGCTGATAGGGCGGATACACACACTTGTGACTGCTGGTGTTGACACAGGAGTATGTGTGCTCTTGTTGTTCTTTCTCCTGCTGCCTTTTGTTCCCCGACAAAGGATTTTCTGAGTGTTTTCTGCATGAAACATCAGCCTAGTCCTGGGTAAGAAGTGAACATTTTGTCCTTTAGACTGTTGTGAAACACTTGGAACAAGTTCTTACAGGGATACCGAGGGTTAGTCAGAGTTATAAAGTATGTGTTTGAACTGTGCTCAGTGAGACTGTGTCAGTGTGAGATTGAGGTCAGACTGCGAGTGCAGCCGCAGGTCTGTGTTTTTATACATTTTTCTCTTCTTACTTAAAGAACTCCAGCAACATCTCTGTCCTCATCAAAGCGAACACGACAGCTCTCGTCAAAGTGAACAGCTCTGACAGGAAGCAGTCAGTGTGCTGTCACTCAACCAGCAACAAGTTGGCAGAGGGACAGTCGAGCCCGAGGGATTCGGTGTGTTTTGAAAGTGCTTCGTGTCTGTTCTACTTCTCTATTGTTTCGCATGGACCTTTGAAACTGAGGGTAGTTCTGCTTTCACTTCGGATCTGTCAGTTTCCTAAGGGGACTCCTTGCTGCTCTGATACCACACTAATGTGTAAGTCCAGCTCATTGAACGTATTGCTCTAAAAATGAAGCCAAAATTCCACTATGATGCTCTGGTGATATTTTTGGAGCCAGAATCCGCGCAAAGCAGATCAGTATCGGTGTCCGATCTTTTCCACTAACCTAATAAGTCATGGGTTGTGAATGCTGTGGGAATCAGGTTAATCAGCAGCTGTCAATCATTACATCATCAACTCTGTTTTTGCATTGAATTTGAAATGCACTTCCTCATCTGTAAATCTGCATGAAAGGGGGCAAAAAATTGACGTCCAATTTGCTTATTGAGTTTGATCCATGTCTCATCCACTCACACGGAGGAGGTGGGTTTTAGGACTTGTACCACAGCCAATCAGTAGGTGCAGCTTTAGTGTTTTGGCTTTGTTTTAGGGGAATTGTTGTGTTGTCTTGTTTAAATTGTGATAAGTTAAATAACTGCTTTAAATTTGATCATTGTTTATCTATTTCCATTCTCAAACTGTCTTGTTTCTACTGTTTGGCTTGTCAAAAAAAGGAAAATGTTTAATTTTTAAGGTTTTATTGGACAGTTGTGGAAATTAGTTGCATACTTGCTAGTTGGTGACAAGATGCTGATCAAATTGATATATACCACTTTTTAGCTAGCTAATAAGCTAGTATTACTTTTTAATTTGTACTACAAAAAGTGTAGTAGAATAAATGTTGACAGTTTTTCGTCCAAGTTCATTGGCTGGTGGGCTCTGTTAGCTGTGTGTCACAGTCTCTGAATCTGTTGGGAGCTCGACACGCTGGCTGACTGGAGCTCGATGTGCAGCTTGTGTTGGTTCCACTTTCACGTCCACAAAGGAAGATGTGGGCGTTTGAAATTAATCAGCAAGCCCTTAACTGTACACAATGACTGCTTCATCTGAAACGGACTTAAATGCTGAGCTAGATTATGAACATCCTGCTCTCTCGTTTCATTTCTACTCTGAGGTTTAGTATATGAAACGATGATTTAGATTGTTTATTCTTCAGTGAGTTTCTTTTCGCTCTTTTAAATGTGTGCAGCTTGAGTTCAAGACTCATTTATGAAACACACATTCAAGTGTATCATGTTGTCGTATCATAGCGATTGTATTGATCGTACCTTAGCTACTGTATCGTATCCAATCGTAGCTATTGTATCACATCACAACTTTATTTAAGGCTGCCATTTCAAAGCAGCACTTAATGTGAATGATTTCACAATGTTCTCCACTTCTGAGGTGGATTCACTGCTCTTCTCTGTTTTATATCACTGTGACCTGAGTTTCTTTGGGTTTCAAACTCTTAGTCAGACAAAACAAGCACTAAAACGTCACCTTGGACTCGGGGAGGGGGAAACTCTTTAACTTTTTCCTCTTGATGTTTCACTAAATCTGCGTAGCGCAACCTGTTCAGACCTGTGAGTGTTTGTGACCTTTCACAATCAGTCATCGTCGCTTTGAATATCAAGAGTGAGCAGGTGGGAAGACATGCACCAATTGCTGTAGTTACTCTCAGCCCTCTCTGTGTTCTTGTTTTTTTAATAATGTAAATATCAGCAACACAAATCTAAAAGCTCTAAATTGTAAAAACGAATCAGCTCAAGAACACTTTGTACTTCAACCAAGGCCAAAGCACTAAACTGAAAGTACCTGCTTTGTACAGCAGCAGAGATCTGATTAAACACGATCAGAGCAGCGCTGACCTGAAGGCAAAAAGCACCTTTTAAGATAAAAGGGATGATCTACAAATATTAGATGTCATCTGCAAATATTTATCCTGGTGTAATTGGTAACACAAATGTGAGCATTTCCTCTCAGTTTCATCTCTACCCTGGAGTGATTTTTGTCCTAATTTGGGTTTGAATCACTTCTAAAAGGCTGGAGATGCTAAAACCATCCTGAGTACGGCAGAACCCTGGGCTTCTTTTTTTTCTGCTTTAATATCTCTGCAAAGAAACTCAGAAACTCAGTCTGTGGCCTCAAAGGTTGTTACTACCGGGGTTAAAGATTAGCTGATTCAGTGAGAAAAAGGGTAATTCTACTACATCTGATAGAAACAGGCTTTCCAGGCTTAATTGTTGTTTCTTGGCGCAGCGTTTCTGTATTGTGTTTGCAGTCTGGCTCTGTTTCGTCTATTTTGGTAAAGGCAGATTTTTTTTCTTCTGTTAGCTAGGTGGGAAGGTGGGGGGTTGGGGGGGGGGGGGGGCTAACTGTGCGTGGTGTGAAAAAGATACAAGAGGTAATATTCATATTCATCTCCCCGCCTGCACCATTAAACCCCCTACACACACACACTAACACACACTCTTCTACCCACCCAGTGGATTTCTCTCGTTATATCAATTTTTCACAAGGGTGCCCACGCAGTCCCAATAATCAGTGGCCTCCAGTCTGCTGCTTCTTCCACCTACAGTTTCCTGCGGGGGCAGCAGCAGTACTGTACAGAAACTGCACCGAACCACTGTCTTTGTCTCTGTACGTGTGTGTGTGTGTGTGTGTGTGTGTGTGTGTGTGTGTATGAGGGAGTGTGTGATCAATATTTCATTGGTTGACTCTGTGTTTGCAGCCTCGTCACGAATTGTTATGAGAATGGAGGGATAACTTTGCCTCAAAACACGTCCTGTAATTACTGTGATTAATACGAGAGAAAGTGTCTTGAATAACTCACATCGTTTCATCCTCCTACAGTCATATTTAATATAAAGATGCCTGGCCTAAAGCTGTAGTTAATTCTTTATTTTTGAACTCATACCTGCCTGTTATCGTATCTCTCCTGATGGAGGGTAAACAGTCCAGACTGCTGCCTGCGTCCCTCCCTCCACCTCGATGTTTGGCAGTCAGCGGCTGATCTTCGGTCTGCAGAGAGAAACTCTGTTTTGTTTTTAATGCTTCAAGATTTTGAGATACACCAAACCCAGCTGCCTGCTCTGCTTGCTGCAGACTGAATATTATTTGTAAATTGTTACGAGATGTCTGATCAAAAGCTGACAAAAAGTCTTTTTTTTTTTTTTTTTAGTCATTCAGAACATGCGCATCAACAGCTTGACAGCATTTCAACTCTTAATTTAAAAAAAACAGTTACCAAAAATGTTAGAGTAGTTACTTGAATTTTTATGTTTTGTTGAAAACAATAACCAGTCGATCAACTAATTAGAGACTTGCAATAAAAAAAATGGTAATGGAAACAGAAATTTCAAAAAACCTCTTAAATTTCAATAAAAGTTTTTACACTCTCATGAGGTCGTTTTTCAGAAGTTTTGATATTGAATTTTATCGCAAAAAGTGCAATGGAAACACCTTCTACGCAAAAACATTTCACCAGACAGAAAGGAGGCACTTTCACTCTTACCTGTTTTGAGTTGATTTGGTCTCGGCGGACAGTGACCAGTGAATAAATACACGAAGTGTTCACGAATCGGTGTCGTCATCATTGCAGTATCCAGACAGACATAACAATATTTTAACGTCCTCAGCTCTTAAAATGTTTGGGATATCCACGGTTACCAACAGTTATAGTCCTCCGTCCTTCTTCCGCATTTAATTCTCGTTAGATTTTACTTGTTATGCACAATTCTAGTTGTTACAGAAACACCAGCAAGGCGCGATTGTACTTTTTCAAAACTTTGGGAATTGTTGTTTTTATTTTGCGATAAAGTGCCATGGAAATGCAGCCACTTAGAGTCTGAAGTGATGTTCACTTTAAACAGCAGTTTTCACTGGTAGCACTTCGTTTCTAAAAAAAACTGTGTAAGATCTGCTTTTGAGTTAAAGGCCGTGTGAGGACTTTATAAGTCATCTTCTAACAGTCATACTTCGATGTACTTGCCTGTTCATAATCCACAATTTGATATGAGGTTATTAGTGTCAAAATCGGATATTTCAAAATGCCATTTTCAGTATCCATGGTTGCTCTAAAATTGAGATTGTAGGAAAGCAAAAAAAACAAAAAAAATGTCTAACTCTACAGCATCCCCACCCCCATCTCCATCTTCTAGCTTTCCGTCATTTTGTCTACGTCCTTCTGTGATGATTAGGTTTGATGGCGCGACTCACTTCAGCTCTCAGTCAGACTTACACGAGAAAGAGCAGGAGAGGAGAGTCGCTCTGCACTCCCTCCTTCAGGCCAGCTGATGATTATGATGGACTGCAGGGTAATGGGACACTCTCGGTATGTCAGGGGGGGATTCCTCTGCTCTGCATCATCGCCTGTCTGCCATTACTACACTGCTCTTCCCGTAATACTCACCCTCTTTGTGAGCTTCGGCTCTGCTTCCAGACCGGCTCATCTCCCTCGAGGCCGTCGGGAGACTCTTTGTCCGGGTGTGTCCGAGAAGATAAAGAATGTGTCAGATGCTGACAGAAGCCTTTATGGTCACTTATTGCTCGGGTCAGCTGCTGAGGGCTGCAGAAATGCTGCGTCTTCTTTGAAAGACATGAGAAAAGAGCTGAGATCAGATCAGCGGACTTCCCTTTAAAAATGACGGGTTGGGAGTTCTGCAGGGTTCATGCATTGGCCAGCTGTTGTTGTGGTAGAGTGTTTATTAATAGTTACGGTCATGTGGATTTTTTTTTAAATTGATGCATTTTTAAATTGAAGAACAAGGTTAAAGGAAACATTGTTTTAATTACTGTTATAGTACAAAAAAATCAAACAAAATGAGTTTAGTAGATTATTTCTTTGCTGTAAGAAAGCCTCTTAGTGATAAATCTTATACTTTTGTAAAACATGTTTATTTCCTTTTTAAATTGTGCTTCATGTGTAAGGAACATGCATGTGTGGGATGAGCAGCAGAGCTGAATATGTTGGTTGCTCCCATGAAAAAAAAATTGCCAAATCTTCTCTGCCAATGCCAAACAGCTTATTCTGCCATTGGCTCTTGTTTGGTGAATTGGATGAGTCTGATGAAACAAGCATTGTTAAAACAAGGAAATAATGTACAAAACATAAATCTCCTTACTTTTTGTGCTATGTTTGATTAATTAATCTCTAAGTGTTTGGGCCATAAAATGTCAGAAGAATTCAAAAAGGCAAAATATTCACAAGTTCCCATCAGTCTATTATTTGTACATTTGAAAAAAACTTTCATAACAGTTAAACTTTAAAGAAGCTTCTGATAACTTTCCATCAATTATTTAACTTATTAGTAAACCAATTTTAGCTCTAGAGTTTTTTTTTCAGTTCTGTTTTTGAATGCTGGTAACTGTCTTGTTTGTGACCTTGTTTCGAGGTTATTTTTAACACTAATCGATATGCTGAATAATTTGTCATTAAACGCTTGACTGGGGTAGAAAACATCCTGTCACAAGTTTTCAAGTCCTCATATGACGCTCAGTCTTCTTTTATTAATAGTTCAAAAAACAAATAAGATTCTACTCACTGTAAGAAGACAAGTGTTTTATTTTTATTTCTGCCTGGAAACTTGCTCATTCACTAAATCCACCTATCACAAATGTCCAGGAGGAATTGATTTTTTTTTTTTTGTCTGTATGAAATTATAAAATTCCCAGGAGTCACCAGCCTTAGGAATGTGACCGTCTGAAGCTCAAAGATTTTCCACCCTTTTCCACAAAAGACAAAGAAAAGCAACTCTTAGATTCGGAGCTGGAACAAAGGGATTAGCTCTGATGTAGCTCGCAAAATTACTTTCAATAATTGATTTATCCACTTTAGTTTTCCGTCTGCCGTTGTGTCTGTTTTGTTTACTGAAAAATGCCCTTGTTAGTCATTGTTCGAAGAATGCATCAGCCAGTGCGAGGGTGTGTTTGATGTGAGTGTGTGTTAGCATGCAGTGGGGTGTGTACAGCAGGCTGGTGGAGGTGCTCGAGTTACATAATCTCCATCCCTCGCCCCCCCGCAGTGACAGGGAGGAAGGGGGCAGCTGCCGACTCCCATCTCGTCATCTTCTTCAGCCTGCTGAGGCATCTCTCCTCCTCGTCTCTTGTTTCTCTTAAAAACGCAGTGTTGTCTTCGCTTTGCTTCTCCGTGCACCTCCAAACCAACCTGCTATCGTCCAAACATCAAACCCACTCCTCCTGACTGCTCCTCGCTTCACATTTCCCAATGTTACATCAACCATCACAGCTCCAATCTAACAAGCAAATGAGTTCAACCTCGACTACTCTCAAAGCGATCTGTCCAAACACATTAAATACAGCAAGATAAACCCACTCCCTGATTTGTATCATAATCACTATTAGACGCCCATCTGCCCACACGCTGTCCTCTGCTGGCATTGTTCAGTCTTGTTGCCGGTTCACTGATGGACTGTCACGCAAACCGATGACACCTCAACCCCCACAGATGCTGCTTTATCAAAACAACCTGTCAGTCCCCCCATTGGACATGTATGTTCTATGCTAGCAGGGGAAAGCAAGTGCCAAGTGGTCGAGGCCATCTGAGAGCCGTGCATATGGACTCCATGAAAAGCTGCTACTATGTTATTTGACGGCCGCTGTTCGGCATGTTGAAGCCCAGCAGGGCAGGCTGTTGAGCAAAATACGAATCTGTCTCAGGCTGGCAGTGATGGGAGGAGGGGGTGTTGAGCTTGGTGGGTGTTTGTTGG
Organism: Labroides dimidiatus; assembly: GCA_030710495.1. Classification (NCBI taxonomy): domain Eukaryota; kingdom Metazoa; phylum Chordata; class Actinopteri; order Labriformes; family Labridae; genus Labroides; species Labroides dimidiatus. The sequence continues at coordinate 28,510,096 of CM061155.1, forward strand.
TACACAGGAAGAGGATGCTCTTAGGGTGAGTCCAGGAACTGGGAGCTGGGGGATATTGTTCAGGCTTCCCTTTTAAAACCAAATGGAAGACTTTTTTAAAACCCCAACATTGAGAACTTCTTGCTCTTTATAGAACAAATCTTTAGATGCCCTTAAAGCTCAACTGATGTGTTTTTGAACAAAAACATTGTTGTGGTGTATTTCTGATTTCCCATTGCTCCAAGTATTCAAAACTTTTGGGAAATCCTCAAAATTGCACCAAAACCATTGACTGAGTTGTATGTACTTCGTTTTATTTGTTTATTCAGCTTAGTCCCACCTGGTTGAAAGATAATGGATCTGGCTGTGATTTAAACTGAATGGCTTCTCCTTGGTCTGTGAGGCTAACATGAGATGCACCTGGATCACTGGTGTTCTCAAGCAGTTAGCCCTGCAGAAGTTTGTTGTTTGGTGCTTTGTGAGAATCAAATTACTCATCTCAAAAGTGGACAAAGTTTAATTCCTGCAACTGTTTACTGCATGTCATATTTGACCACACACTGTCTCACGATACCTTGCTTGTCAAGTCAGATGATGCATATCTAAACTGGTGATTTTTAATTTTCTGTAGTTTTAACAGCGTTGTAAGATTTGAAAAGTAATACGTTACACTGCTAGTTTCATCAAATAGATGTGGAGTTACAGTATTGTCTGATTTGTAGGTTTGAGACACATATAAGCATGTTCGTCTCTGCAGCCACGTCTTCACCAATAATTGTCCGTCAGACACCTTGATAGAGTTAAGATGGGCTTCCCCTCCTGCTGAGTTCCCTTCTGGATATCACTGATAGGTTATAAATCTTTGTCAGCACGCACGTTTCCTGCACTGACGTCACTTTGGTCCCTGTGGGCGCAAATAATCACATTCCCAACTGATCCTTGACAGAGCAGAGAGAGGAGCTGAAAGATGCGCCGATGAGAGGAGGGTAGCATCAGAGATTTGTGGTTGTCATGACAGCAAAGAGAGAGATTCATTCCCTCCCCCACAAACTTCTGGCTAATTGTCATGCACCGCCCACTCCGGCCCCTCCCAGCCCGATGTGCACCTATCCTCGGATATCACGTTGTACGGATCAAAGATCACGAGTCGGACACCTTGAGACTTAAGGGGAACCTGGATCTGAGTCTTACTTTCATCCTTTTTGTCAGATCCAGGAGCGGCATTTGTACAAGTGCAGTTAAGATAAGAGTTATCAGGGAGGTCTGCGTGATAACGGAGGAGAGGATGATGCATAGTACATCTTATTTTTACTGCCTGTCATACTTAACAGCTGCTGATCAATGTCTGTAAGAGGCAATATCTCGACCGCATGTTTAAGTTACATCAGCGGCGTGTACTGACTCATATTCTTGTAAATTATTGAAGACAGTGCAATACTTCACATGCTTTTCGCTTACAATCAAGCCCGCTTAAGCATACAAATTTCCTCGGGCGAGTGTTTCAGCAAGCTCTGTAATTTTTTCTGTCATTTATTGGTCAGAAGGAGCTTCAAGTCTGGCAAAATGAATCACAGTGTGACTTGTTTTACAGTAAAGCATTATTCAGTAGGAGTTCAGCAGATTATGTAATTTTTCCCTGTGTTAAGACCACACTTGTAAATACTTAAGTTGTGTTTACAGCCCTCAAACTGTGTTTTCTCTTCCTCCCTGCCCTCTAATTTTTGTGGTCATGTTCCATTATGTGCTCTGGTTTTCATCACATTTGTGTACATTCCTGTTATTGTTCTCTCGTGGTTACGGGACCATTACCCAGATTTCAGATGATGGGACCACCTCAGAAACCCCAGCAGCTGTAATGAGGGAAATATGAAGCAGCTTATAATCATTTCCTGCTGTCTTAATGACTCGGGCACTGAGGCTGGAATTCTTTCTTCTTATTTTGGAGTAATGCAGCCTTGTCCTTTTCCACTCATTTGTTCTGGTGTTTCCTCTTTTTTTCCGTGCTTCAGAGCTTTACTTCATCATGGGTGTCGCTCAGCATGAGGGGTCTTGTTTGTGGCTTGTTATGTAAGAAGTGCAATCTGATCTATAGCAGCTTACACGACCGTACAGAACCACTAATAAGATTTTTGTTGGGCAGTAATCACTTATGCTTCGGTTTTCCAGTGCGGTCTAATATGAGACATATGTAGCATGCTGTGAAAACGCTGAAGCATATGCTCGCAAAATATCTACTTCTGACCACAAAAAAAAGCACTTAATATCTCAAATTGGTGCACAAGAGCAGCGCTGTGCTGGAGGAAACTGTGAGGGTGAGCAGTGGTTGCCATGAGGGAAGCTTCGGCATCCTCTCTGTTTGGAGAATATCGCAGCGATGCCAGGAAAACACAGCCTACCTGATTCTTTTGTAGGAGGACGAGGGTGTTCACATGCTCATATTTATGTTAATAGACCAGACACACACACACACACACACACACCTCTCCGTCTACCTTTCTGTCAGAAACGCACACACAAACTAACACCATGCCCGCTCCTCATGAGCCTCGGTTGCTGTGTTTCTGCTGGCAGGGTGCCTTTGTTTTGCTTCACGGCAGCACAGGGGTGGGGACACATTATGTAATCTGTGGCGTGTGCCGGGGATATACACAGAAACAGAGAGAGAGATGGAGAAGGGTGTGCCTGCAGTAACACACACACACACACACACACTATGACATAATCTACTGACCTCTTCAGTGGCCCGCCCCCCTCCTCTGGTTATTCCCGGCATCGCTCTGTGATTTTGGGAACCACAGAGGAACATCTCTTTTCACTCTCCATTAACGTTTGTGCAATCTGGGACAGAATCGTAACCGCGGGTCCTCAAGGACTCTTATTACACTTTAATGTCATGTGCAGGGCACAGTTCCTCAGAGGGGTTATTTTTCAATCTACTTGGTCATGAGGGGAAGAATCATGCGTGCTGCAAAGAGACTCATTGTTTCGGCTGTCTTTGCACATCCTGCATTTATTTACTGCTAGAGTACTTAAAGCTCCTCTGAGGAACTTCTGGTTTGTGATGACTTTGGCGCCCCCTACTGATCTTGTCTGTCTTTGCTGGTTTTGTTCTGCACATGTGTAAGCTGTGTATGACATAAGAACCCTTAATGAACATCTTATTGGCTTTTTCCAAAGCTAGTAGTCAGTATTTTGTCTGACACCTACCCTTTCAACATCTTAAACAGCTTTAAAGAAACAAACAGTCCCATCACAGATGATCCGGTTTAATTTTGCAGGTCATATCAAAGCTTGAGTGTCATTGCTGCAGTGTTTCACAAAGGGCTAAAAACTCCTCACAGTAGCTTTAAGTTTATAGTAAACAAAGCTGAATTGGAGCAAGTTGGCAGAATATGTTTCACGTAATGGAAAAGTGAGGAGAAAAAAGTTTCAGCGTCAAATTTTTAGCTGCTAACCAAGCATTAGCGCTCTCTCATTTTTTCTACTTGGTTAAATTTTAAAATAATACTTCTCTACCACTACTTGTATAACTTCCTTGTATAACACAGCCATGCCACATTAGCTAGCGTATGTGATTAGTAATGATCACAGTAACTTCCTCACCTCCCACACACCCATATGGTTTCATACAGGAATGGGTTCTTCACCTGTGGGACTGTGGGTAATGATGGACGTATAGAAGACTGGAGTGGAATTAATTTCCCCTCCCTGAGGGGTGTAAACACTATTTAAATATGCAAATTCTTCCGTGGGTTGGTGCCCACTCTGTGATAATTAGAATGAACCCACCATATTGACTTGTTTGCAAACTTTAACCCACACACACACACACACACACACACACACACACGCACACACACAAAATCACATGCTGTTACGTCTTTAAGTGTGTGTGCTTGTGTTCCTGTGTGTGCACTCAGGCTTGCCCCCTCCGTGATTAAAGGAGTTTCCATAATTAGGGGCTCGGGCTTCGCATGAGCCACTCTCCCCCATAGCAAAGCTATGGGGGAGAGTGGCTCGTGGCGAAGCCACGAGCCACTATTGTTCTTCCGTTCGCATCTTTTTTCTTTTTCTTTTTCATCTTCCGGACAAAATTTTGGACCGCTTCTCCTCCCAGAGCTTTGAGAAAACCCCAACAAATTATATATCAAAACGTGCGGCTCGGTCCAGAATGGTGTGCTATGACTTTTCTAAGAATTTCGGCAATTTTTGGCCGAAAAAAACCCGAAAAACCGACTAAACAGTCCCATTAAGAATGAATGGGAAGGCTCCCCGAGAACACCAAAAAAACACACTTTTTCACACGGCTCCTGCCTCGCCATACTTTCAGCTAGAGACGTCATTCTTGCTTCAAAACGTTGAAACATCTTTCCACGGCTTAAGTTTCAAGGGGCATTCTGCTGTCTTTAATAGTTTTTGAGAAAACAAAGGTAAAGCAACACAAAGTTTTGAGTTTTTTCACTAAAACTCAGCTCTCACAGTGCGTGACATCATCAGTTAGAGTGGGAGCTGCAGCTCATGACACACAAGGAATTTCCCAAACAAATGTCTCGTGGGACCACAAATTTCACTCCACGGTCATAAAAATTACATCAAAACGTAGGTATTTCCGTTGCGCTTCTGTCAAAGCAGCCTTTGAAGTCAAAGGATGGAGCTCTTAGTCAGGAAAGGGCCAACTGTCAGCCAAACCTGACCACCTCTCTGTATTTACTTTCATTATGAATCTCTCAGGTTTTTCAGAAAAGGGTCACTCATTTTCAACTCGGCCGTGAGGGCAAATTCTTGACCCTACAAATATAAACTGCACATTGACGGATTCCTCCGCCCGTCTGGATTTTCACGGTGCGCTCGTTTTTCTGATAGCTATAACGGTTTGGCCACAGCGAGCATTTGTTCGGACACATGCCTCATCCCAAAAAACAGCAGAGAACAGCTGTCACAAAGAGGTGTCCCTTGATCTCCACAGCTGCTCTCAGTTAAATCGTCATGGAAACCATGCAGCTCTACATGAAAGATGACTCATAAGGACAAAACTTTGGACCGCTTCTCCTCCCAGAGCTTTAAGAAAACCCCAACAAATTATATATCAAAACGTGCGGCTCGGTCCAGAATGGTGTGCTATGACTTTTCTAAGAATTTCGGTGTTTTTTGGCCGAAAAAAACCCAGAAAAACCGACGAAAAAGTCCTATAGACAATGAATAGGGAGGCTTCCCGAGAACACCAAAAAAACACACTATTTCCCACTGCTCCTGCCTCGCCATACTTTCAGCTAGAGACATCATTCTTGCTTCAAAATCTTGACACATCTGTCCCATAGACTGTATAATTAATGGACGTAGTCTCCGCGACGTCACCCATCTGTTCCTGAAACGGACTTTTGAAGCCAAACGGTCGGCGCGGCCATATTGGAAATGAGGCGTGCCGTGAGTCTCCACAGTAACAACCATAGGACTCTCCACAGTCACGTGATCTGAGCTGTGCCTCTGATTGGACGAACTGGCGAGCTTGATATTGTGGACACTGCCGAATTAGAAAAAAATTCACCCCCCGTACAGTGCGTGCCGTTAGTGAAATTAGCGATTCAGAGGGGAGACATTCTTTGTACCAGGCTGTAAATAGGCTTATTTTGGTCGTGAAAACGGCTTTTTTTGGCTTGGTGTGTACGTGACTTCCGGTACTTCCGGAGCCAGCCTCAAGCGGACACTCGAGGAACAGCAGACTTTAGCACTTCCGCATTGCCTCATATTTTCAGACCGGAGGTTGCCGCTTGATCTGTCCACAGCTTAAGTTGCTAGGGGCATTCTGCTATCTTCAACAGTTTTTGAGAAAACAAAGGCAAAGCAACACAAAGTTTTAAGTTTTTTCACTAAAACTCAGCTCTCAGAGTGCGTGACATCATCAGTCAGTCACAGCAGGACTGACGGAAGAGGGAAACCATGCAGCTCTTCATGAATGATGACTCATGAGGACATTCTGGGGCATTCTGGGAGATCCTGGCTATATTATCAAAACAAGTTCACACACACACACGGAGAGAGTCAGGATTCCTTTTGAATGAAATAACTCATATCAAACAATATATTATCAATGAAAGCTTAAACACAGAGGTTTTCTTGTCCTTGAAGGGGCATGTAAAGCGCGCAAACGTGTATGTGTGTGTGACTGTATTGATGATGTTTAAAGTACCTCAGTTCAAACTAAACACCCTCACATTCTAGCGCGTAATGCTCATGTCTTTGTGTGTGTGTTAGAGTGTGTGTGTGTGTGTATGTATGTGTGAGTGTGTGTGTGTGTGTGTGTGTGTGTGTATGTAGGTGTGTGTGTGTGTGTATGTAGGTGTGTGTCTGTTTTTCTTTAAACAAAGTTTTATCATTGAAGGCCATTCACAGGGGGATTCTTGTCTCTGAAAAGGAAAGCGAAGAGCGCCTATCCACACATCAATCTCACCAAACACACCTATAACCCATGAGTAGCTTTAATTGTCCCACAACAGTTAGGGAGAGGACACATTAGAAAGTATATCAAGAAGAGTATGTATGCCAGCCGGCATGCGGCCCGAGCCCCTCTCACGATTTCCGTGGAAATTGTCTAGTGGAATAGTGTGCTCTCTCTCAGCTATGGAAGGATATCTGTTTTTCATTTGAAAGACCTTCATCCTGCTGCAGCCGTGTGGGAAGCATCCCCAGTATCATTATTCCGCACTGACTTCAGTATGGAGCAACAGTCTGTGTGCCTCTGTGCAACGCCGCTCTGCATGCTGACAATACTTTGTGTTCTTGTCTTGCAGATAAAATCGAAGAAGCACAGAAGGAACTTAAAGACCCTAAAGGCTCACAGAAAGGTAAGAGAGACTTTATCAGGGGTTTGATGAAAGAAATACTTTGATGAATTTTTTAAAGGAAGCCTTTTTCTTATTCACTATCTGACAGTTTAAAAAGAATAAAACAGGCGCAAAGAAAAAATGTTATTCACTTGTGATAATATGAAATGAAATCTTTTGCTCAGTGATGTGAAAAAATATTCAACATTACCTCAGAATTTAGTTGTTTTTTATTGAACTTAGTTATAAAAGTCAAATTCCTGACATTCCTGAGTAATTTTAGGTTAGTAAAGACAACCTTAATTTTTATCTCTCTACTGATTTTTTTATAATTCTGATTTGATGAAAATTTTCAAGATTATGTTTGGATTATACCACAGCTAAAAAAATGGTTTCTTGAAAATAAGCAATATTTATGAGAAAGGTTTGTGTGTTTTATATAACAACATATGTTAAAGGAAAGCTACAGTAATGACATGGTACACTCGTGTAGGACATTTCTTTTTCTGAAAAGGCTTCTTATGCAACTACTCTCAAACAGAGGCCAGTATGCTCACCTAGCTGCAGCATCTTCACGCTCTTTGTTTAAACTGAGCTTACTCATCACTGCAACATTGTCGTTCTAAAAACACCCAGCTTACTTGTTGGACGCGCAGGCTTTAGCTGAATCATCTACTTTACTCTAGAATGGGTGTAGACGCTAAATAGAATGAGCACACTTAAGAATATCTCAATCTCCCTCTCACAGTACAGCAGGTTCTGACGTCTTGTTGTGCTGGTCAGTCAAAGGTTAATCTCCTCAGAACGGTCTCTTAAAGACACCGAGTCTTCCTCCAGTCCTGTCACACTCTTTCATTCAGCCTTCTTTCCACTTCAAAAATGAATGAAATATAGTTGCTTTTTTTTTAACCCAGAGATGACTTTTATAGCATTTTATAGCCTCAAGACAGATAGGGACAAATGTTCTACAGAAGGTTTTTCTTTACAACAGAAAAGCTTGAGTGAAGTCATGGAATCTCTTTGGCACACTTGTTAAAGTACCGTGGGTTGGAAGAACTAATCCTTTTCCATGTCTTTCCACTGCAGTTTATACAATTATGTTTTTTTCCCCAAAAGTTTATTTCAGGGTTTTAATGCCTTATTTAGAGGAAAGGACAGTGGACAGAGTAGGAAACAGAGAGAGGGAGTGGAGGTTAGAATCAAACATGGGCATCGGTACATGAGGTGTGAGGTTTAACAGTGAGGCCAAACCGGCATCCCATGTTTGTTTTTGTTTAATCAAGAAGTTATTTAAAAAAAAACTTTTTAAAAAATCCCAGAGTTTGCATGTTGCTTTAAATATTCTTGCATGTTTGTGCAGTGAATGGATTAACTTTTAAAAAGATGATGCACTTCTCAATCTAATTACCCCTGAGTCCTTGAAGGAACCCTGACCTCATCTTGGGAAACACCTACATAAGCCAGGAAACTGTGACAGGGCACTGGTAACCTTATGAAACATGCCCTTAAAAACACTTAGCTGAATCACTATAGCAGGGACAACTCAACAAATATAGGACACGGTGGTATGGGTGTGTCTTTTAGAAACGGCTTTGATCCAGAACTGCATCGCAGTTTATTTTCATTGACCTGTGTCTTATATTTTCTGATGGGTCCATCCTTCATGGGCCGATGCTGAAAACAAGAAAGAGAAAGATGATCTTTATTTTATGTAATGAAGCGTGGGCCTCACTGGTGTTAGTCACACAGATGATAATAGAAGTAAGGGAGATGTGACTAAATTATAGGATGAATCTCCATTCAGTTTAAGTGAAAGAGATTGTCAGTAAAACATTAAATACACTACAACAAAGCTTCCACAATACTCAAACTGTCACTGAGTGTTAAACTATGTTTTACTTTGAATAATAAACTGTTTATCAGTTATGAAAATTTATTGCACTATAAATTATCATTTAAGATTATGTAAGTGTTCATCTGCAGCTATCAACACTGTCTTTAGAAATGAGTGTGTGGTTCTGTTTTTAAAACAAATTCAAACAAAATATTTTTGAATATAATGTTAAATAATAATGTGGCTTTCACATTTATTTATAAAGTTAATTTAAAACTGGTTAAAGAAATAAGACCTTTCAGCGTCAGTTGAAAGAAATATTGCTTTTATTTTGCCCTCTGTGGTTTTTAAGTAAAAGATGATTCAGCTCTGACATGTGGAGTAACTGCACACTTGAAATAAACTTTGCGTCTGGCTTGTTATGATTCTTCCACAGGCTACCGAGGCTCCTCTTTGTTAAAAAATAGATTGTTAAATTACCAAAATGTTTTTTTCTGCAGTCTTTAATCATCCAGTCCACAAAATAAGTATAAATGGCTTATTTTTTCATTGACTCTTTTTTCCCACTCCTTTTCAAGCATGTAAAATTGGAACACATGCAATATATTGTAAACAGTTAAGCCTTTTTTTCCTGTATACGCACAGGTGTATTTGTTTATGCTGACAATCTGTGTTTTTTCTTTTTTCTTTTAAATTCAAAATTCAATTAAAAAATGAGCTGTTTGGCATTGGCAGAGAGGGTTTGGCAATGTTTTTTAATAGGGGATACCCACATACTCGGCTCTTTTTTTTATTAAAACAATAAAAAGTATCATTACACCAACTTGTCAGAATTATCTGAGCCTAAGTTTTAACTGAAGGTTTTTGGTTTCCTTTGCCCTTCAGCAAGAATCAATACCGCAAGGTTACAATTGTATCGCTGGATTTGACGTTTCAACTTACAGTACTCTAATGATAGTATTGCATAGGGTTTGAAAAAATAATACTGAATCACCACAATATTGACTATACCAACATTTGTGGTTGTGTGTGTGTGTCTCCTCAGGTACATCTGACGGTGAAAGAAGAAATGCAGAGAATATAAAAGGCCTGAAGAGGAAAAAGATTGTTGCAGAAAATCGTCTGGAGAAAATTCCCAAATCCCCTGTAAAAAAGCCTCTACAGTCCAAAGCATCTGAAGCTGTACCCCACATAGCACCATCCGGGGAAACTACACCCAACCACTGCTCTTCTTCCAACAGTCCTGCTCACAATCCTTCTACATTATCCAGTGGGAAAGGAGACCCACAATATGCCCAGCCAGATGCAGCATCCCCTTGCAAGGGGTCCCCTTCCACAAACACTGAAAGGCTGAAGCAGGAGGAGACATTTCCTGGATCACCATCACTTGAGCCCACTGTTGGTGGAGAGGGCTCATCCATAACTGCTGCAGAGTCTCATCTTAAAGACAGCAAGATCTCTAGCTTGGAGGGAAACCCTTACCACAGCAGTGCTCCACTTGATGTTCTACTTAAAGCCATGGAGCCTGACTTTAGTACGCTGGCTGAGAGGAAAAACTCATTGCATATCATTGGAAAACCAGCTTCATCCCTAGAAGCTCAATCTAGTGCTGAATTAACAACAATGCCAGCTGTTAATGTTGGTCTCCGGTCCCAAGCTCCCCACATGCAGACGTATTATATCGACAAACAAGGCAATTTTATTGGCATTGCAGCACCACTACAAGGAAATGTGCAGACATCAACACAGGGTACCCCCATGCAGTCCTCTCAGCTTGCTCCACCTCATTTTATGTCTGTTGCATCAAATACTGAAAAAGCTAGCTTGCACATGAGCTTTGCAACTGGACCATCCACCATAACTCATGCACCTGTTCCTTCAGGCTCCAATGCTTTGCCACAAAGCCAACCACCAGTTGTGCAAACATGCCAGTCCCTGTCAGCAAGTGTTCCCAGCACCATCCAGGTCCCAGTGACACCTGGAAGCAACCAAGTACAGATGACCTCTGTAGTGAACTTTGGTGCAGAGCAGGTTTACAAAGACCAAAAGCCTAAAAAGCCAGGAAAGTATGTTTGTGAATACTGCAGTCGAGCTTGTGCAAAACCCAGTGTGCTGCTTAAACACATAAGGTCTCACACAGGAGAGAGACCATACCCTTGTGTGACCTGCGGCTTTTCTTTCAAAACAAAGAGCAATTTGTACAAGCACAAGAAGTCACATGCTCACGCTATAAAACTGGGTCTAATTGCTCGATCTGAATCTGGAAGTGGGTCACTATCTCAAGAATCTGACAAAGCCCTTGGCACACATTCAGAGGCAGAGGAGAGTGGGGAAAGCGATGAGGAGGGCAGCGCTGCAGATTTGGACCCTGACTCATCGCAGAGCAGCATGGCAGCTTTGTCTGAAAATAGTTTACAGAGTGCAGGTACAGCCCATACAAGCCATGGGGAGACTGACCCATCAGCTGTGTTTGATTCAAACAAACTCACCCCTGGTCAGAGGGCTCATGAACCCAAAGTGACAGCTGCACTACCAAAAGTTGTCGTATACCCAGTTAATGTCTCTCCTATGAGGGCTGACAGCCCAAGAGTTACAGGTACAGCACCTGAGCAAGCTGCTGCTCAACGTCAAAGGGAGTTCCAGACGGCCAATCTGAGATCGGGCATCACAGTCCTGACATCTCTTAAAGAGGTGGATGGTACAAATGCCTCACTAGATACTGTGAGTGAAGACGAAGACCCACAGTGCAGGTCTCCAATATTAGGTGGACACGCTCAGCTTCAGAGGCAACAAGCAACAGACTTCTCTCAGCAGCAACAAATGAAGTGTCTACTTAGTCCCCGCAGCTTGGGCAGCACAGATTCTGGGTACTTCTCACGATCTGAAAGCGCTGACCAAGCAATGAGTCCGCCCAGTCCATTTGTCAAGATAACTCCACCAGTAGATATTGATGTTATCAAGAACAATCCTCCCATTGTCCCCCCTGTGGTTGGAACAGTAATGCATGTAGTAGCTGAACATAAGCCAAAGGCCACAGAGGGACAGATGCGTCCACCTTTAGAAGCCAAAGCACTCTCTCTGGAAGAACGAATTTCAAAGTTAATATCTGACAATGAGGCAGTGGTTGATAATAAACAGCTAGACAGTGTAAAGCCCAGAAGGACTTCTTTGTCAAGGAGAGGTAGCATAGACTCCCCTAAATCGTACATATTTAAAGACTCTTTTCAGTTTGACCTAAAACCAATTGGAAGAAGGTCAAGTTCTAGCTCAGACATCCCCAAGTCCCCATTCACTCCCACAGATAAATCAAAGCCAGTATTTCTTCTTTCTGTTCCTTCCCAATACCCACCAATGGATTGTTTGCCAATAACAAGGAGTAACTCAATGCCTACAACACCAGGACACTCTGCTCTCCCTGTTAATGTTCCTCCCCTTCCCCATCCTTTGCGAATTTGTCAGTCCTTTGATGAGAAAATTAGTCCATTGACTGATGATGTGTTTTCATCAGCCCCATCAACCCCGAATCCAGCAATACATTCTCGTACCTTAGTCAGACAGGTAGCAGTGGAGGACTCTTCCACAAATGAGGGGCATGGTCTTCATACTGTTCGCTCCATGGATGAGGGCTATCATGGTCCCCCAAGCAGCACCACAGAGCTGATGCAAAGAAGTAGATCCTTTGAACACAGTCAGGACCGAAACAGAAAGCCTCAACAGAATAAAGGTACGATGTATGAGTGCGAAACTTGTCGTAACCGGTACAGAAAGTTGGAGAATTTTGAAACTCACAAAAAATTTTATTGCTCTGAGCTTCATGGTCCAAAAAACAAACCAATTAATGTAAAAGACACTGATCAAGATGTTTTTCACATCAACATACTACAGCCCACAGTCCCTAGATCAGCTGTTGGCTCGGGGATACTTGATCAGCAGACATCAATAAGGAAGAGAAGGAAAATGAAAAGTGTTGGGGATGAGGATGACCAATCTCCTACTGACACCATTCCACCATGTTCTGTTAGCTTTGAACTACCATCTGTTCTTGCAAATCAGACTTTTTCTCAGCATAACGTGATAGTGGACATACAACCTAAAAACAACCAGTCAAAGCTACCTCAGATTCAGCTCGTAGCAAGAGGTCTCAATTCTTCAGATTCAAGATTGTCTCCTATACGAGAGACCCAAATCAGCACCACTACTAAGGGAGAACTGCAAAGGCAAGGTAGTGGTACTTCAGTTATTAGACACACCAACTCTCTCAGCAGACCCAATTCATTTGAGACAGAATCTATTGACAGGGCCTCTCCTGTTGACGGCATGGACAAGGATCTTGTAAACAAGCTCAAAACCGATGCAAAATCAAATGTCACAGCTGACGGCTATCATGAAAATATAACAAAACTGAAGAGTACTGACTATGAAAAACAACAGAAGGAGCATAGCTGTGATGGCACAGTGGCAGGTGTTGGTGAAAACTCTACTCCTATCCATCATTCTCGTCTGGTTCGTCAAAATAACATCCAAGTCCCTGAGATCCTGGTCACAGAGGAACCTGACAGAGAACATGAAACACAGACAGTTGATTCAGCAGATAAGCCTACAGATCAGTTCAGCTGGCCTCAGAGAAGTGAGAGCTTGTCAAAGTTACCTGCAGAGAAACTGCCACCAAAAAAGAAAAGAATTCGTCTGGCTCAAATGGAACACTCCTCAGGTGAATCTAGTTTTGAGTCCACCCTTTCAAGAAGCCTGAGCAGGGATAGTAGTCTTTCTCGTTGTTCGAGTGTCTCAGCCTCTTTTGATAGAGAGGAACCGTCTAGGTCAGAGAGTCCTTCCAGAGGGGAGTGTGTCAGCAAAGTCCAAGAGCCTCAGTGTTTGCCAACAGCCTTCAACACACTTGGTGTTCCTGGAATTATGAGACGGGCTGCATCAGAGCAAATCACTTGTACTCAGCCGTCTGTTGAGATTTCATGTGACTATCGTAGCAAGTCCTTTGACTGTGGCAATGTATCTCCCAGCAGATCTTTGTCCCCTGTTGCTCAGCCAAAAAGTGGACAAATTTCCCAAGCACCCCAGGTACCACTTATTGAAAGGAGGCGAGGGCCACTAGTCCGCCAAATGTCATTAAAGATTGGCCCAGAAAGTCAGCAACCTGTTCGGAAAACTGTCCTACCTATGGATAAACCTGCTATTGCAAATGTTAGCTCTTTAACTCAGAATAGGTGCCAGCAGATTCACATCGCAAATAGGCAGACCATGTCTCAGCCTTTTATTCTCCAGACTGGGGAGCCACCTTTGCAAAAGAATGAGCAAGTTGTGCAAAGCATTAATTTAGGGAGCCCAACACTGCAGCCTCAAGTCCATGGCCTTCCACACCCTTGGCATCAAACATCAAGGGTTCAAATTTGCCAAAATGTACAAAAACCACTGAACCAGATTTTAGTTTGCCGCCAGACTATCCAAAACAAACCAACTGACTCTGAGGAAAAGCAAAGTTTTGTGCCCAAATACCAACTAATGTCTCCTGCTCTCAAAGCAAGCCAAACATTTTCATTTGCCAACACACAGGCAACTCAGATTGCCTTGCCAGTTTTGACTATACCAATTGCCAATCCAGGTTTGAGCATTTCAAAGTCCTCAGATGTACTGAAAAATGTATATGTTGCTCAACCAAATCAACAAGCCTCAGAGATTAGGGCGCATGCCACAGTTTTGCCAGGTGAGCAGCAAAGGGACCTGTTTGATCAGACCCAAGCCGGTACTGTACCATTGCCACAGATACTCATAACTCATGAACAGATACACCCTACTCCTTCTGCTTCCAAAAAAGACAGCCTTCCATCCACTCACAATATAGATAGTCATGTTCAAGCTGTACCCACCCAAAAGATGAACAAGACTCAAACAGTTAGCTCTCATGTCCATTCAGGAGAACGGGCACCTGCTCTTGGGTCTCTAAATTGCACACAAAAACTAGCATCAGTGACTCTGTGCCCACAGCAGGAACCCACTGCCTCAAGCAAACGAATGCTGTCACCTGCCAACAGCCTCGACATCTACATGGAGAAACACCAGAAACGGGCCAAGGATGAGCATGGTGTGGCCTGTTTAACTGATGGGAGGTCAATAAATTATCTCAACAACAAGATGTCAGAGGTCACCAGGCAGAGGAAGCTGACACTTGTTCGGCAGGTTTGCACAACTGAGCCGGTGGACAGCCCCATTGAGACTGAGGCCCCACCTCTGCCACAGGTGAAAACAGATGGAGAGAAGGAGTCAGAGGATACTGATGATGTTAAGCCAATGTCACCTGACAGTACTGGACTCAATAAAGACACAAGCACTGTCATTCTTGAGGAAGCAGGATCTGGCCCCAAAACTACATCTTGTGGCCAGGTTACCTCTATACCAGCTGGTAATTCCCTGAAACCCCAGGAAAAGGTTGAGGAACAGAGATGGTCTCCCGCAAAATCACCTATTAGGCCCTCCAGTTTTCATGGTGGCCAAGTGAAACTGACCACATCAGTGTCTGTGGTCAACACAAAGGACAGTCATCGCCTTTCTTTCCCAAGCCTGAAAACTGCCACCACTTTTACGTGGTGCTTCTTGATGAAGAGGAAACCTATTCATGTTCCTCAGACGGACTTAAAGACTTCAGCATATGCTGCCTGGAAAGTCAGCCCCAACAACCCCAACCCACTTGGATTGCCCACCAAGGTGGTCATGTCCCTTTTTGACTCCAAACAGAGCTCCAAGAAAATACACTACACCTCCGCCATAAGAACAAGTGACAAGTCAGATATCTTGTCTTACTCAAGCAAGCTGAAAGATGTGATACCAAGGGTAAGCACTAATGTTCAGTTCTGAATTCTTCTCATATTGCTGCAGTGTGTCTTTAATCAAATCAGTAGGGGTCCATGTCTACTAATAGCCTTTGTGTGCCTGCAGATCAAAGAGCACAGTTTTAGAGTTCTTACAAATGCTTGCTGTTGCTAGGTTATGAAAGTTATCTTGTAGCACTTCTTCTTTCCATGGGAGTGTCTGTTTTAGGTTGCAGTACTTTCACAATGTTTGATTTTGTTAAAGGAAGTTTTCTAAAAGAAAAACTAAAAAAATGGAACTGAATCTGGACATTGTACCCTTAAAAAGGAATCTGGGTGGGTGTAATAAACTCCAAAATTTAATTACCCTTGTAGTTGAAAGTAGAAGTTCTGCCCCTAAATGGTTTTGATTGATAAGTGGAAGAATGTGATGGATAGATGCAGTGCATTTCAAAGGTTCAACTATTTCAAAATGAGAGCCTTGAGAAGACATCAACAAAAGCAGCTAATGTTAAGGGTGTTAACTGGCGTTGTTGACAGCACCAAAAAGCTGCCAGAAAACGGCCCTAAGTAATCACTCCTAATCTGTTCATTTTTTTTCTTTCAACAGGTGCCAATAGCTCAGAAGTCAATTTCAGTTGAAACCAGAAATAAAGTGCCACCAGAAACTCAGGCCAGCAATGAGTCAGACAAGGACTTGGCATCTAAAACAGAACCGAGACGGGTTAAAATATTTGATGGCGGGTAAGTTTAAGAATTCATTTTTTACCAGCTTAAAACATTTAAAAATGTTTGACTGTTTTTATATGTTTGCCTTAATTTGTTTGCAATCCTGCAGATACAAATCCAATGAGGAGTATATTTACGTTCGTGGACGTGGACGTGGTAAATACATCTGTGAGGAGTGTGGGATCCGCTGCAAGAAACCCAGCATGCTGCGCAAACACATCCGCACTCACTCAGATGTCCGGCCGTACCACTGTGTCCACTGTAACTTCTCTTTTAAGACCAAAGGTTAGAGCTAAAGGAAGTTAGGGCTGTTCAAATCTATAGCCAGAACTCCAATTTTTTTCCTTCAGTGCATCATACAAAATTACATACATAAGAATTGTTAAATATTTAGGTACATATCCTCAAATCCAGATGTTAATTATCGATGGGATTTCTCTGAACGTCATTCTTGGACAAGTCCTCACACATATGTTACTGTCTGGCTTCAATTGACTGGGTAGATTCACCATATTCTTGTAAATTTTAAGATTTTAAGAATTAAAGTACCACAATAAAAGAAATGCACATTAAAAAAAAATGTGTGGTTGAACATGAAGTGTACATTTCAGTCTGCAAATACCAAGTGACCAGAACTGTTCCAGCTTCTTCCTTCTAGAGCTGCATTGAAAATTAAAGATGTTTCTTCTTCTTTTTTTTATGTCTTTAACCAAGACAG
The DNA here is from genome assembly GCA_030710495.1 of Labroides dimidiatus. Taxonomy (NCBI): domain Eukaryota; kingdom Metazoa; phylum Chordata; class Actinopteri; order Labriformes; family Labridae; genus Labroides; species Labroides dimidiatus. Next base: position 28,526,995 of record CM061155.1, read on the forward strand.
CATGATTCACCGTTCTTTATCGAACTCGCCTACCCACACCACACAGCAGAACAGTACTTGGTGTCAGAGCAACCCACGTTCATTTAAAAATGTCTTTGTCAGTTACTCACCCTTTACGTACAGCTTGCCCAAAGACCGCATTGTCTTACATAAACTCCTTCTGTGCTATTGTTCAACCTCAACCCACCCAAAAAACACCCTTTCTGTCTCTCTCCTAACAGGGAATCTGACCAAGCACATGAAATCCAAGGCTCACAGTAAGAAATGCATGGAGATGGGAGTTCCTGCAGGACTGATTGAGGATCAGGATGCAGACGACTCAGGTGAGAATAGAAAATCTTTGTGTGCCTCAAAGCTTCTCAAACTAACATTTTCTTTGGAAATTCAGTTTTTTTAACATATTGCTGTCAAAAAACAAGACTTAACAAATATAGGTCTTGTTTAACCCATTTGCTTTGGTTTCAAGATTGCAAATCTTTAAATAGTTCTGTTAACGACCTGAGACATAAAACCCCCTTTGTTCTTGCTTGGGATCTGTTGCTATGTGGATCAATAGCTTTGCCACGGTCTAATTAGAAATTCTAAATGCAGCTTCTTCCTCTGTTAACTCGAAGCTAAGTGGGCGGCATGCACAGCATTTAGAAAGAGGAAATTGCTGCATCTAATTTTAGAAAAAAAAAGGGTGAGAGAGAGTAAGAAACTGCCTGAAAGCATTCTATGGTCCCAGTCTCTGACAACATATTTGTTTTTAACTCCTCTGCCTGTGCTAGAGCTCAGGGGTGCACGGTGGTGTACGGTGTGAAATGATGCTGAACGTCACTGAAATTCATTCTTGGCTGTGGACTCTCTCAGTGTGGGAAACAGAGGGTTTATAATGAATGAATGTTCAGTACTTCCAAGGGGACAATCTATATTTATTTCAGCTCTGATGACTCATATATTCTACCAGAAATAGACTTCCCTCTTCTGTTCTCTCTCACCAACAGGAGACCGGAGTCAGGTGAGCAGTGCTGACCGTCCAGACTCCGATGGTGATGATTCCGATGGGCCTGATGATGAGGAGAATGACGACAACGAGGAGGAGGAGGAGGACAGCCAGGCGGAGTCTGGCCTATCTACAAACCCTTCTGTCTCTGCCAGCCCACAGCACATCCCCTGCAAAGAGGCTGAAGTCCCTCCTAGTGCCCTCCTAGCCCAGATGTCGATCAGCTCAGTGTCCCTATCTCAGGCTCCTGAATCCCAAACATCAGACTCAGAATCTGTCCCCATGATGAGCCCCGTGTCCCTGAGCAAGCAGATATCCATCTCTGCATCCTGCTACAGCCAAACGCCCCTCCCTTACTCTCCTCCACCTGTTGCTGCCACATCAGAGTCCTACACCTCAGACACAGAGTCAGTGCACATGATGAGCCCAGTTTCACCATGCAGGCAGATGTCCATCGACTACCCTGACTTTGAGGTCCCCCCTAGTCCCCCAGTGCCAGGCAAGAGCTCCAAGCTAGGCCAGGTGAGACCCATCTATACTAATTGTGTCACTATTCATCCCTCCCTGCCTGCCTCCATTCTTTCCTATCCATACCCTCACTTAGACTCCTGCATGTGAGGCACATCCACAAAGCTCCTGTGAATGCGTTTTAAAAAGGTGAATGCTTCTTGTTAATCCTGAATGGGCTTGGTGGATTGTTAAAGTCTTCAAATCGTTCTACAAATTGCACCAAATTTATGTTAAAAAATAAAATTGAAGTTTTTTTCTTCTTCCTTTTCATAGGACCTTTCCTCCCTTCCTGCTGTGACGACCGGTGAATCAGGGGTACCAGTGGACCGGGGCACTCAGACCTCCTGTTTTGCACCTCAAGGTCCCATGCACTTTCCCCCACAGGGTCTATCCCAAACACTAGGTGCCCAGGCACAGACCCATCTCTTCAGCCACTTGCCCTTGCACTCCCAGCAGCCTGCTCGCTCCTCTTACAGCATGGTCCCAGTTGGGGGGATCCAGTTGGTGCCTGCTGGCCTGGCAGCTTACTCCACCTTTGTACCAATACAGGCAGGTCCCGTCCAACTCACCATCCCAGCAGTGAGTGTCATCCACAGAAACACGAGCCCCTTACCAGCTTCCAGCACCCCCCCTCAACCAGAGGGTTTGCAAACCCAGCCACTTGTGGTCCAAGAACCTCTCAGTAATGTGTTACCCTGCTTTCCTTTAGGGCAGGTTACCGGCCTGCAGGCTCAGACAATTCAGCCAGTAGGTTTGGAGACTCTTAACCTCATGGGGCTTACCAACACAGGCCTGGCATCCACCCAGCTGCTGCCACAGCAAGGGCTAACCCTCAACGCCACTCTTGGGCTTCAGGTTTTGGCTGCTAATCCAACTTCCCAAAGCAGCACTGGCCCTGGTCTGCAGATACTCAACATCGCCCTTCCTGCCATCATTCCTTCTCTCAGTCCTCTCTCCACCTTGAGTCCTCTCCCTGGGTCCTCAGAGCAGCAGGGCAGCCCTGAAGCTCCCGGAGCACAGCCATCTCAAAGCGAACAAGGGCTCGGTTCTTTACAGAGCTGCACGCCAGCCTCACCACCCACTCCTTCAAAGGTTAGCAGCTCACCAGAACCAACCTCAGGCGGAAAGGCTAGCGCAACGGGGAGCAGTGGAGTGGAGCTCACGCAAACTGCTGAGAGAGAAGAAAGGGATAAATCCCCTCAGAAACATCCATCACCAGCTGCTAAGGAGTCACCAGAGGGAGCAGCTCAGGATCCTCCACATCAGACACCACGGCCAACAACAAGCTGGCAGAAGGTGAATGATGACTATAATGAGGTATCCAGTGATGACGAAGACAGACTGGTCATTGCCACCTGAAAACCCTGTGTGGAAAGTTTTTCTCGTTCTCTTTTTGTAATCCTCGTCACTTTGTAAGACTGAAAAACTTTCAGGGGTTTGTGTCTGCAAATCACCTCTTAAAGCACAGATGTTGACATATTGTATGTGCAATCATATAACAATTATAATGATGACCAATTATTTTATTTTTACTTTGATTGTCAGCTCCAGACATTTTCTTCTTTTTTTTGTACATGTTGTATAGACAATTGTGCCTTTATGAAGTTTCTTGTTTAGGAATCTGTACATAATTACTTAAAAAATCAGTAGTTGCTTGTGTTTATTTCAAAAATAAAGTAAAAAGAGGCCTGAAAACCGAAGATATCAATTTTATTTTGGATTTGTCATTCGTAAATTTATGGAATTATAAATGTTGTACTGGTAAATGTACATTTCTATGGATTATAGGGCAATGTTTCTGTGTACAGATGTTGTGTTCAACTATTTATTATAATCCATCTAGTGCCCATTCTGATTCATAAGTCCATAGGTATGTGCATTATGGTAGCTTTACATTGCTGTATCAATATTCTTAACTGTATCAGTAAAAATTTGTTTACAAACATAAAGCGGTTTCTCCTTGTTCTGAATTTTTTGTGGTCAGTTCTTCACAAAAACCATACTTTGAGCTGCTACAGCTTTTGTACATTAGTTTCCATTCCGTTTTTTTTTTTTTTTTTTTTTTTTTTTTAAACAAAAGAAGCAAATTTTTTGCAACGTCAAAAATGAACAAATCTGCATTAGCAACAACATACTGGTTGGCTGAAAAGTACTGACAATAATTTTGATATTTGATTTTTTTTCATCAAAAATGTAAAACTTCACTCTTAATAAGTCCTGTTGGTTTTCTTTATCTTCTATGATAAATGCAAAATGAAATATTTTTTGTGCTGGACAGACAAATTGTTTTTTGAAAGCCTCGCCATTGGCTGAAATATAACTGTATGAAGTTTTAAAGACTTTGAAGTAATGGAGAAAAAAACTGATCAGTTGAAAATAGAAAAAGCTGTTGCTCTAATTTGAAGGAATAAATAGAAACGACAAAAAAATAGACACAAAGGGTGCTGGTAAAGTCAGTCTAGGCTGAACACCCAGTGAAGCTAACTATGAAGCCAGTGGCCCAGGTTTGGGTCCAACCTGTGGCACCTTTCCTGCATGTCCCTCTCTCACTCTCACCTCTGCCCTGCTCTTTTCACTGTCCTGTTTACACTAATAAAGGCGTAAAGACCTGAAAAAAATACTTTAAAAGGAGAAACACAAACACTTAGGTGCCAAAAGAAATACTACAAAGCTTCCATCATTTTAGTAACTAATAGTCAAGTGTGTTAATAACTGCAACCAGAGAAACTTTGAGTCAACATCCGGTCTTGAAGAGTGCCTGTGTGGAAAATCAACACTCCCTCTGTGATGATCTGCAAAGACCAAAATGAACCGTCAAGGATCTGCTTCAGATCAAATCTTCTGCAATGTGATTGTTTAGAGTCTACAGAAGGAGAAACTGGTGAATTCATCCATCTGTCCTCAGTGTCCTGCATACAATAAACAGTGGGACAGTAAGCATCATTTAATTAATAAAATTAATAACAATTATAACCCAAAGGTTCTTTTAAAATCACCAGAGTAGCACACTATAAATAAATGACTATACTTGTCTTACTTTACGCCTTCTGCACAAAAGTCACAGTAGAAAGTTCTCAAAAGACTAAATATAGCAATGTAGCCTCACAGAGGGAAACTTCTCTCTTATCTCAAGAGGCTTTACCGTGATAACCTCATTCAGAGGGTGACTCATCCATCTACAGTACAGACCTAATCATCCATCCCCTCCCTCCTGCAGAGGTGGAGAAAACCTGAGGGAGGAACATTGCAAAGCAAACAGAGACCCCTAGAGGTCATTATAGCGCTGAGACACCAAAACACATGCTGATGAACTGAGAAGCATCACATCACAACCAACACATGATAAGAACAAATCTTCTACAGTGGAGTGATGAAACTCAACCACAGGCGTTTTAAACTTCAGCTAATTCGACTCTCCTGAGATGTTTCTTCAGCACTGCAAAGAGAAATGATAAATCAGCTCCTCCTGCCATTAGCACAAGCTGTTCCCTATCAAGTGGAAACTCGACACTCCAGCCTCTGATTAGGGGCCTCACAGCCTCAGCAAGGCTGGGTGCTTTACCTCAAACTTTTCCACTAACAGCACATGTGCGCACACAACACACTCACACAACAACAGGGTTCATTTTCCACTGCTGCCAACAGCTAAGAGTCATTAAATGTGGGGTTTAGGGAAATGAAGTAGCCTTCAGCTTACATTGGTCATTACAACTGATGGAAGAGGGAAAGGCACAAGATAAACTCAAACTCATATTTGGCACTTTGGTAATTATGATTTTGAAAGACAAAAAAAAAAAAGGATTCTGACAAATATTGCTATTTCACAAAATTATAAAAAATAAAAATAAAAAAAAGAAACAAACTTTAAAAACTGCATGTATTTATTTAACAGGTCATTGCAACTGATACAAAGGGATGAAAGTTTAACAAATACTATTATTACACTTAAGCGAGGTACACACATAAGCATTTTCTAGATGTGCAGAGATTTTTTTTATCTGTTAGAGAGCCCACACATTAAGATCAAAAATCAGGCATTGAACAGTTTTGATCGTACTGCGTGTGGTGTGCTCCGATAATCTCAACACAGCTCACCACACACAGAACCATTCTGTCCCACCACTGATCTAGAATTAAGTCCTCCAAGACAGAAATCTGACCTGACCAAACGTGATCAAACATATCATAGAAGAAGACACATAGCAACAGAAAGCAGCAACCGGCTAACATCAAACACAACATGGAAGAGGACATAGAAGAGGGAATGATGGTGGTCTTGGGACTATTTTTAACGTAAAATTCCTGAACCAAAAAGAAGAAAATACTGTGGAAAAAAATCCTGGAGACAGCGGGAACAAAAACTTTTCTCAAAAACTTTCTGTGTCAGATCAGCCATGCTTGATTTGTTTACGTCTGCTTCCTTGTTCCGCAGTCAACTCGCTTCCTGATTGGCTAAATTCAACTCACAGAGTCATGACTCGGGAGTCATCAGCTTTCCCATCACACATGAAGATTTTTGGTCGTAAATATTGAACAAACTTGATATTTATGATTATCGACCCTGACCCGTTTCCCCGGCCCCAAAGCCGATTATCGGGCCAAATTCACTCTTAACACACCTCAGACCACAGGATAATCTGATAGGATAATCTTATAAAACATAAGACAATCAGGTGTTTGTTGTCCTTAGTCGGGAAGGAGGAAAGTCAGAACAAAAGCAGCCCAACAATTGTTATGTGTGTACCCCGCTTTACACAACATGCGTCAGCCACTTTTCCCCGTATTTAACACTTTTTTTTACTTTTCAAAATAAAACGACATTTTTTTATTTAAAAAAAGGGTGTCAGTATCCAATCGAATTCAACAAAACTGCTGAAATACAACCAAAAAAAATCAAAGATGAAGATTTTCACTTTTTTTTAATGTTGCATGCAGTGTTCAAAGTTAGCATCACAGCTAACACAAAAGATACTCATGGGGAAAAGGATTTGGGCTATTTTTTTCTCAGATTTTCCAGATCTAGATAATAAAATGGAAATAGGGATACCAGATTAATGCGATCGTATTTTTTTTTTTTTTTTTTTTTTTTTTTTTGCGCTGTATTTAGTTCTTGTATATTTAGAATCTTCCAGACTTCTCTCTCTCTCTCTCTCTCTCTCTGTTTATATTTATTTATGGAGTCCAACCCTCAATATACACCAAGATAAAAAAACAAAACAAAACAGAACTCTATTTTTTGTAATTGAATGGATAGAAAGTTTAACTCACTTCTTATTCTGTAGAATTTGATTTTATCAACACATTAAACCTTTCTGTTTTTCAATAAAAAAAAAACATACTATCTCTACTCACCCTGAAAACGAGAGCTTAACCACGTAGCTTGACTGCCATCTGCTGTCTTATTACACCAACTGCAGCTCACCCAAGGACTCCACTAAGACTATGGCACAAATCGCATCCATTCACCCAGCCCCCTCCTCCAAATCCTCAAACTCAATCCCAGTGCATCTCAAAGTCCTCAACTTGGCCTGCACGGCGCCTTATCAGAGACTGAATACCAACAAACATCATCGTCTGGGTTGGAGCCAAAGGACAAAACTGTGCTGCACAGCAGGAGGAGAAGGGGAGGAGGGAAGATGGAAGCTCCTGTATAAAGTCAAAGGGCTGCACATGTGGGGCCACATTGACAGAGAGACTACAGAGTGACGCTTTTACGCTGCTGCTTGAATCTCAGAGGACGAGCGAAACACTTTGAGAAGGAGTGATACCCTGGATGTTTAACTTTACTCTTTCGGAGGATTATTCATTTTCTTCAAGCTGTTTTGATTGAGAAGAGTTTTGCAATGGATTTACACGTTTTGATTTCCGTGTTATCAGTAATCTATTCCTGGATTTTGTGCACAGGTACATGTGTTTTCCTACCCATTTTAGCCATATACGCAGTGTAATCATACACTAGAATAACTTATTCACTCAATAACTTTACGTCTCAATTAAAACCCAAACAAGCCGATCAATACATGGCTGCAGTCATGCTGAGAACACGATATTTGCTTCGTGCATATCACTGTATTATCAGGTTTTATGCACAGTTCTGATCGTTCAATGATGATTCAATTACAGTTCTGTCAGCGCCTGCTGGAGAGACATCCACTGCTTCCACGACCACCCAGGGGCGCCATGTACGGACCAAACGCTGCTCCTGCGCGACTTTTCTGGACAAGGAGTGCGTTTACTTCTGCCACCTGGACATAATATGGGTCAACACACCTGAGTACGTCACCATTAGCTTGATACGTATCTTTAACAGTGACGAATGTATTTTCATCTGCAGACGTAATTCAGTTTGTAACGTTTTGTCATTTGATAAGAAATATGTTAGGTTAACCGATTGGAAATGTTAATTAGACTGACTTTTATTAACCGTGATACGGAGAAAAAAAAAAGTACGAAGCGGGAAAATTAAGCTAGCAAGTCAAAGAGGTCACTAAACGTTAACTTTACAAGTTTTGTTTAAAATTAGGTTCAGTTTCTTACCAGTCCCGGATAAGTTTAACAAATATCAAGCGATATAAGCTTATTTAACTACATTTAAACGCTTTAATAACGTTTTAAAACCGTAACTCTTCATTTTTAGCCGTTAATTTCAGTTGTTTGATTCGAACCGTCTCTCTTTTCCCTCCAGGCGCGTGGTCTCCTACGGACTGGGCAACGCTCCCAGGAAGAGGCGCGCGGCCGCGGACACCATGGCAACCAGCAGCGAGCCTCGCTGCCAGTGTGTGCAGGAAAGCGACACGACATGCAGAAACTTCTGCCGGCTGGAAAAACACCCCAGGTGTGTACTGTGGACTCAAAATCTTCTTCGAAAACACCTTCGGGTACAAGCAATAACAACAATATGGATCATATTTGCTGTCAGTGATACAAGAAACCGCCCGAGTACATCTTTTTCTGTGATTGTTGTCTTCATTAGGTTACATGTGAGGACAAGTCAAGTCATTTTTTAAATGGCCCTGAATGTGTTGAAAGTGTGGTATAAATAAATGAAACTTGAGCCCGTTCTCAGTGGTGTTTTCTCTCCTCGCTCTCAGGTATGGGACACCGCCAGAAACGGTGATCCTCTCCGCCGAGGGCGATGGTTGCGCTGAGACGCAGTGCAAACACAAGCTGGCAGCCGACACGGGCAGGATTAGGAGGTAAGACAACCCGTAAAGGGCTGAATAACCGAACGTCTATTTGCAAAATAAATGTACATGCCAATTATATCCTCACGCAACACCGAGCTCTTTTGTGAGGCATATTATCTCACGGGACATGATGTTGTTATGAGTGAAAATGGGTGAGCCTGAGAGATAAAAAAACAGTCAGCACGTGTTTGAGAGGAAAGAATGTGGAGATTAAGCCTCAAGCAAGGAATTCCCTTTAAATTACGATGACTGAGCACCATTATAAACCCATGTAAGTGCTGGATAAGGCTGAGTGTGGAATTTACCTACACTTACCTGCATCACTTTCCACCATTTGTCTGAGAGTGTTGTGAGGAAATAAAGATCTATTTGCACACGCCCCATCATGTTTCAAACTCAAAAAAACCTCCTCAAGCATGTGGTGCCAAATGTGTGAAGTATTAATAGTTGGAACTAAGTGCCTCTTTACATAACCTGGGAGATTGAATGTCTGGATGTCTGATTGCTTTCTGTTTTCGTCAACAGGACAAAGAGCAGCAACAAGAAGAAACGGGTGTCGCCTCTCGCGATCCGGGCCGCCCTGAGAACCCGCCTGCTGCTGGAGAAGTGGAGGGTGAGGCAGCGCCACAGGGCGAGAGCATGGGAGGGCGAAAGCTCGGCTTCCTAAAGAAGACAGAAAGCCTCCGCAGGTTGTGCATACGTAGCAAGAGAGAGATTTCTCTGAAGCATCTGTGGAAGACAGTGGAGAGCGGACGTTCTTCGTGTTGACTGCGATGGCTGCTGTGTCAGTCAGGGGGACGTCTGCAGCAGAGCGAGAGTGTTTACACCTGGACTTGGTTGCACTTCAGCAGAAGGTCAAAGACAACGCAGGGAGTCCAGGTGAAGGGAGATAAGGTGAACGGTGCATTTGGCCTTGTCGTCTGCAAAAAAATCAAGGACGGTGGTTGATCCTGAGTGTCAGGGTCGGACTCTGTGTCTCCTTTGGACTTCATCGGACAGCATTTCAAAAACTTTAAAGGAAGGATTCTCTGTTACAGCTCATAAAAACACTGCCATGTGAGGGTGAAAGCAGCACTGCTTATTTTACTGAATAAATCTGCTTTTTTTACACACGGTTAAGCCCACATAGAAAGGAATAAGTGCCTTGTGAAAGTTCTTACTGACTGAAACCGTTAATCTGGATTTTACAGGTTGTCTCCTGTGCATCAGGACGCAGGTCAATGTAGCTTTGCAGTACACTCACTGCTGGGAGTCTTACACGTGGTTGTTATCACAGATTTATTTGCATTTATAATAACTGAAGTTCTCACTTAATGCGTAATCTATATTGTTACTGTCAGATCTATTTATTTATTCTGTTTGTAATATGATGGCCATATTGGTCCTTCTCATGATGTCATTTCTATGAAATGTTTCTTTGCCTGCAAGGCGCCAAAATTTGGCGGCATTTAAATAAATTTATTCACTTATTTAAAACAAATCTTCAGCTTCTTCATCCTTGATGTCTGAATATCTGTTTCATATGTAATCATTTTAACTCATTTAAACATATTTTACAGAATAGAAACTGAAAACAGGAAAAACAGATAGGTGACCGGCTACCATTAATAAACCAATCCAAAAACAGACAAAAACTTGCTAAAAAAGTCTAAGATGCTTAATTTAGTCGATGTGTTTCCTGTATGAATCCGGACTTTCTCACCTCAGGGGTCACGTGACAACAAAACGTGAAAAACTATAGAAGCATTTCTGTGCCATCAGAGTTTGAATGTGAACTTTTATCAAAGTTTTTTTTTCTGTCTTTTGGTTTTCTTTTGAGTTTATAAAAATTCTACGCAAAAAATTCAACATCTCAAAAAAACTCAGTGTACGAAAATTCAATCTAAGAAAATTAAGTGTAAAAAATATATATATTTCAACGTTTAAAAAAAAGACAAAAAAATATCAGTGCTAGAATTTCATATTCAAACTCTGAAGGCACAGAAATACTTCCATAAAAAAACAAATCAAACATGTTCTGTTTGCATGGTTTTATATCAAACGTAACCCCAATAATTGTTTGTATAAGGCCTGTTGCGACCCTCTCTATCAGTGTTTCTCAACCCCTAACTTCAAGAACCTTCAGCAAAAGTGAAAGAGGAACTTGTTAAACAGCAAGAGACACAGGATAAAGAGACAAACACCTTAAGAAGTGGGAACAACAAAGTGTTGTTGGGGAGGACAAAGAGGCAAAGAGCAATAAACACCCAACCGGTACGGCTCCTTTCATCTGGAGCCAAACTGAAGCCAACCTCTGCTAGTCTTGATAGATTTAAAGTTTCTCTCAGCAGCTCGGATTTCAAACATCATTCATGTTGTTTTTTTTACAGGTCTGTCGTGATAAGTAGTTAAAAAATAGTTCTGGGTGTTGGGATTTATGGAGTGGTTAATGAGCTCAGAGTGCATGTAAAAGAGTTAATGTGGGAAGTACTGAGTTAAATGAAGAGCGTTTCATTTGAAGGTTTGATTAATGGAGCCACATGAACATAAGATGATTTGAAGGTCAGTTGTTTTATGTTGTACTGAGTGGATTTTATTATTCATGATAGTGTAAAGCGCATCATTGGGGAGCCCCCAGTGATGTGCTTCTATTCTTGCATTTCAGTGGAGCACATTTGAAGGATATCACCCACTGTTAGCTGAGATGAAGGAGTGTTTCCAGGGATGCTGTGCTCAGAGCCGGAGTGGGACTCGTTTTCAGCGTGTAGTTTCATGACTCAGACCGGCCCACTTTAGATCATGACCTAAGAGCTGCCAGTGTATATTTCAGCATTATGACTGGACACCAAATCAACCCTAAATCCAACCGGCACACTTAGAATTGTCCAGATCCTCCTGATTTACCACTCCAGGCCTGGCTGTGCTTGTGCAAAGTGATGCCTACAGAGCTGCTGCCCTGCCACCACTGGACGGGTCAGATTGCGGCTTGTATTGTCCTGCAGACCTGTTGTGGACCCTGTGTACTGAGGCAACCTTCAACTACCCTCACAGTCAGGAGATGGACACCTGAGGCTGGTGAGGCTCTGAAGGACTGCTTTGAGAGCAGAATGGACATCAACAGACTTTATCTACTGTTTTTGGTTTGTTTTATGAGACACCTGAATTTACCTTCAGGGATTGATAAAGTACATTTTATTTTATTTTATTTTATTTCATTTTATTTTATTTTATTTTGTTCTTTTTTGTTTTATTTCATTTTATCTTATTTTACTTTATATTTTCTTTATTTTATTTTGTTCTTTTTTATATTTTATTTATTTTACTTTATTTTATTTTATTCTTTATGTATTTTTTATTCTATTTAATTTTATTTATTTTATTTTATTTTATTTTAGTCTATTTTATTTTAAAAAGAAGTTACAGTCTGAGAAAAAAAGTCCTGGTAGTTTCTGGTTCTGTTGGCGGACAGGTTGTATTGTTGTGCTAAAATCTTCATATATGTATTATATTCATTTTAAAGTCTAGAGTAGCATCTCATCATTTTGAAAGTGTCTTCTCAGGGCTTTATTCTTTAACTTTTACCGACAGGTGATTAAACTCTTGGTCCTGGTAAACCTGAGTCAACATTAATTAATGACAGTTACTACCAATAGGATGTGTTATTCGTGGCTCTTGTTCCTTCATTTGCTCTACTTTCGCCTCCTCCAGCGTTTTGCATTTGTTTTTTTCTCCTCAAATGACTCCACAACTCCCGACACCTTCGCAGACATCTTAAGTTTCATCTTGGCTCGATGTAAATCAGTTACTGTTCATTTCAGTGACTCACTCATCGTGCTCATTAAGCAGCTGCCAGAAGAAAAACCCCTTGTATCACCTCGAGGCCAGACCGGCAGGAGTTAAGTGAAGGGTGTTTTCAGGAGTGTGTAGAAAGAAACAGAAACATACAGACGATGGAGCCTTCGAGGACAAGATGCTGCTGTGATGCACAAGTACGATCCTTCATGAACACAAATTCTTCTTCTTACTACTTTGTCCCTTCGGAGCTCTCTTAGAAACACGTAGGAGCAAGATGGCGGCCTCCGTATGCAGACATCAAAGGCTCATTCTTACTTTACACGAATTTCAACATATTTGTAAATATTTCCAACAAATCTGCTGCGCTAAATGTAGCTAAATTCTACAGATTGCTCCTTTAAAACAGATTTCAGCCTCAGATAATGAATTCTGTCAGCTGATGTAAACATTCAATCTTTGTGATCATGTATTGATCCAAACTTGGGTTTAACTGGACAACGAAACAATTCCTCCCTCATAATAAGCCATGTGTTGAATTTTGATCAGAGCAGACGCTTCCTCACTTCCTGCATCAGTCTGTCAGATCTGCCCCAGTATTATCTCTGCTGTACTTAGGATGGATGTCAAACAAATTGTTCTTGGGCTCAGTTCAAACATTGGTGCGCCCAAATCGCTCCCATCACTCATCAAACTGGCAGCAGAGAACAATCCGACACAGACTGTTTAAAAAGTCTTATCTACGCTGCCCGTTTAGCAAACAAATCCACGCTGGATTCCGAACCCTTCAGCTTATTCAGAGAATCAGGCGCGTCCTCCTTCGTGCCAAGTCCAATCATAATAATACTGATGTCACATTCCCCAGATGGAGCGACTTTTTGTTTGTAAAACAATTCAGAGACGTGTCCTCTGCAGGGGACGTTCAGGACTGCAGACACAGAGTGAGGACAATGGAGGGGGGGGGGTTAGATTTAATGCATTCAGCTGGATTTAATCAAACGATGCAGGTACAGTGTTCACTGCTATGAATGCCAAACAAACCTCCGGTTTTAGAGGTAGATCTGCTGATATGGAGCTCTCGGGGGGTTTTCAGAGGAAATGTTATTAAGACCGCAAGAAAGCATGATTATTTTTCGATACAGTGAGTTATTTGTCGACAACATGTTACATAAGCGGCTGAAGTGAACAATCATGGTGACATTTTCGGGTCAGAATTGTTTTTATTGCATCATTTCTTCATGCTAATGTCTCTTTTAGGGTTCATGAGTGTGCTGCACGATGTAAAGCGATGCATGAAATGAAGTTTGGGGTGGTGATTGAAAAGTGTCTTTAGGGGACATGAAATTACTTGTCCATTCAACAATTTACTCAAGCAACTCTCAGTAAAACTACAGTGAAACTATCCAAAGTGAAAGTACTCAAACGTAAGGAAACGTAGGGAAACGTAGGGTCCCAGGTCAGCATTTTTGGCCCCTGATCCTGATTAAATTTTTTAATATTAAACATCTCTTGATACCGAGTTCCCCACAAGAGGTAGAAGAGTGGGGCTGCTTTTGTTTTGTGATTCAACATTAATGGATCGTACAACCCACTTAAATTCATGGCTGTTCTGAACGCAGCTCTCATGATACAGTGTGTGATTCATGATGGCAAACGCTCCCCCGAAGATATTTATCTTTTTTTTTTTTAAAGGCCAGAGACAGTGAAGCAGCCTTTTCTCTCTCAAGCGAGGTACATACATAAAAATCATTGAGCTGTTTTTGTCCCAATTTTCCTCCTTCCCGACCAAAGACGGACAACACCCGATTATCTTCTGTTTTATCAGATTATCCTGTGGTATGAGGGGTGTTCAGAGTGAAATCGTCTCGATAATCGGCTGCGAAACAGGTCGGGGCTGACAATCATAAACATTAAACTTGTTCAATATTTACGACCAAAAATCTTCATGCATGTGTGGAAAGCTGACGACTCCCAAGTCATGACTCCATGAGTTGTGACGTGGAATGGAATGTAGCCAATCAGGAGGTGAGCTGACTGAGGAACGAGGAAGCAGATGTAAACAAATCAAGCAAAGTCAAAAATGTATGACAACAACAAACTCAAAAACAAACATGGCGACTTTGGAGGTGGTATTGCTAATGTACCTTTTGCAGAGAATGGAGCTGCAAGTTCCTCACCAACTCGCAAAGTTTTTATTCAAAAAGTTCCTCCATTGTTATTTCTTCTTTGTGTCTCACTAGAGCTACTTATCAGGTAATAACAGCAACACTGCCCCCACAGTTTCCGGTGGTACTGCTCCATTTGGTCCGTATCTATAAGCTTTATGGAAACGTGCAAAAATATGGACGTAGTGAATGCAGAGCACGGACAGAAGGCTACGTTCATATCAGGATCCATATTCAACGTTGAGCATAAATGCACTCTGCACTTTCTATGTGTTAATATAGTATGATTCAGAGTGTAACTTTTTTTTCCCCAAGGAGATAAAGTATATCTTCTTCTTCTTAAGCTACAAAGTTGCTAATGCTAACATAACAGACTGTCCCTTGCCTGTATTTTTTTTTCCTTTTCGACCTTAAGATGCTGTAAAGCAGATGTTATTGCTGTAATGTGTCTTTTACATTTCTGCAGCATTTTTACGTTGAGGTTTATTCACAAAATGCTTCAAGAAACAGAAAGAAAATAACGTCAGAAAAGACGAGATTGCACGCTGTTTGTCGCAGGTACAGTGAAATTGCTTCGATAGACTTGAACATTTAGGAAGACATGAGTGAAAAGATCCACCCACCTTTAAGTGCATTAAATCTTACATCTTTTTAAATACAAGTCAACATGGCTTAAAGTGGAGACACTTTTCCTGCTCCACTAAAAATCCATTTCACCCTTTTAACACACTGACTGCGCGGCTTCTTATCAGATCACCTTTATCAAAAAGCCTGCCACATGTTGGTTTCTGTGACTCGGCTATTTCTGTCTTATCTCCCACACAATCACATGCCCTCTGCGTCATTAGGCAGCAGCAGCTTTATTGACCTGTCAGTCCTGCAGGAGCATTTCAGAGATGTACCTGCACTGAGAAGAGGTTAACAGCACGCAGACGGGCCCGGGAACCAACACAATGGCACTTACCCTCTAAAGTATGCAGCTCTACGAACAGAACACCCCTGAGACATTAGCTTCTGGCATAACTCATTAGTCTATTGAATAGAGGCAGCGCTAACATAATACCCCATTACACAGTGAGGAATCTCTTCGACTCCGCAGGAATTCTCCAGCTCAGGGGTGAAACAATAGGACTGAGCGCGAGGAACGTCTGGGCGGGACCGACTGGCCTCAACTGCTGACGTTCCGACCCACACCCAACGCTACCACACGCCCTGTTTTCCAACTTACACTCCCAGCTGTGCCAAAACGTCTCACGAAACCATGCAGCTATGCAACCAGAGGGGAGATGTGGCCTCCAAGATGTGACTAAGCACCACCAGAAACCTGTCAGGGGTGCTGTGGGTGGTTCTGCTACAGCTTTAGTGTCAGCTTTGCAAAAGAAAGCCAGACTGTAAAACCTCTCATCTGAGCTTAAATTTGATTTGTCATCACATCTGGGCGTGCAGAGATGACACACTTTCCAGAGAGCTGATTATGGGATTGTGTGCAGGTACCTTTCAGCACTCTGTCTGCCTGTAAATCCCGCTCTCAGCCTCCGACAAGTGCTGAGCCCATTACAGGAATATCCCTGAGATATTTGAAAAATGCGCCACTGACAGATGAATGTGAGGATGAGTCCTTTCTGCAATTACGCTTCAGCTTTTCCCGTTACTGAAGTTTGAAATCAGAAAGCGAGGGGAGCCTGTCATCCATCACTTGTGCACATTTGGAGGGAATGTTCAGAATGCAGAGAACTACACAAAGTTTCAGCAATCAGGTACAGTTTGAACCCTGTTGTCCAAAATTAGCTCATGGATGATGAAACACACTTATCCCATGTTACATAACCAACATACTCACAGGATGCTCTGATAGCTCTTTATTTATGTGCAACTATTTGGCACACAAAGTAACTATTAGCATTTTTCTTGATATGGCGAACAGGTGTTAGTTTTAACGTCTTACAAATGGAGAAATTCACACACTCAAACATTCATCAGCGTCTGCGCTGAGAAAGCCCCGGGCTGTACTTTCCAGAAGTACAGTTTAACCTCAGTGAAAGCCTTAAAACAGCATCATTTACTTCAAAGACACATAGTTTCTGTCAGTACGGGTCACTGTGGCAGCACAGCTCGAGGGATCATGCTGTCAGTCAGTCTGTAGCTTTAGCTCTGAGACATCTCAACAGTCACAGGTTGACGTTTGGAATTCAGCAGACAAATATCCAGACTATTGAAATGAAAGATCACCCTCTGAGTCTGACTCCTGGAAAACATTGTTCTAGTGAGGTAAATCTTCTCAGGAGGAGTAGAAGAATCTGGTGCAGATTTCAGGATCAAATCAAGGTGCATCGGGTTAGGGCAAATGTGATTTCCTGACCCTACATTTTGTACTGTTGGAAAAATGCAGTTTCGTTTATGAGAGAAGATCAGCTAGAAGTACTTTTCTGTGGTCAAGGCAACTTTTCCCAGGATGCAAAGCGGTGAGGTAATGTAGTTATTTGTAGCTATGTAGCATTGTTGTTTGAAAAGTGCCCATAGAGCCTAAGCCAATGCTTTAAGCCACTGAAGAGCTGCACTGAGATACTAACTGACATGTTTGATGAATGAAAGTCCACGATAGGTTTGCTAGGTGAAATATTGGTCCGTTCATTTTTCTTGACAAGCATCCAAAAGTGTCCAGTACAATTCCACCTTTACAATGTCTCATCCAATACCTTCAGCATCCAGCGGTCAAAACACCGTTTGACCTCCTGGGTGAAACACTTCCCACACAAACAAAGTTCTTCCCTTATAAAGAGTTGAACCGTCATTTACCTTAGAGTCAGGGTTGGTAATCAAATTTACATGGACTTTTTGTTATTCTGGTAAAAATGATCTTCATGTCCTGATGTCAGTCAATACATGATGTGTTCTTACAATAGAGAACACATCATGTAGGTTTAAACACAGGTTTACTCCTGTCTATAGCAGGAGTAAACCTGGGAAAGTCAAGTCAAGTCAAGTCATGTCATGTTTATTTATAGAGCACCTTCAAGAGGACAGCAGTTGGTCAAAGTGCTGTACACAAATACATAGAGGTAAATAAATATAACAATAAAAACAATTTTAAAAAAATAGAAAAACATCATAAAAACAGTAAAAAAATTTAAAATCTAAAAACGAAGGTGCCTGTGATTTATAAGAGCTCATTGATGAAACGCCAGGGAGAAGAAGTAGGTCTTTAAAGAAGATTTAAAAATCTCTATGGTCTGGGAGGCTCTTATATGGATGGGGAGACTGTTCCATAGTCAAGGGGCAGCTACTGCAAAGGCCCTGTCACCTCTTGACTTGAGTCTGGTTTTTGGAACCTCCAACAGCAGTTGGTCAGAAGACCTTTGGGCTCTGGTTGGGGAGTAGCGATGAAGCACTTCAGACAAGTACAGAGGGGCAAGACCACTGAGGGCATTAAAAGCGATTAAAAGAATTTTAAAATGGATGTGAAAGCGGACTGGGAGCCAGTGGAGGGACGCCAGGACTGGTGTAATGTGGTCACGCTTTTTCTTGCCAGAGAAAAAAACAATCAATTCCAGCGTTTGGCAGCCAATTTGTTAAACCAATCAAATCCTGTCCTACCCTTCTGCCCGCCTCCTGCGGGTACATTTCGCCGGCGTGCATAACCCCTGATTCAATGAGCATAACCAAGAGGGATCCAAGTATCCATACCCTGATTGCTGCTAACAAAGAGGAGCTCCAAGTGTGGGAGGGTGGGGGCTAAATGGAGTCCTGAGGTGATGCTACATTCAAATTCGTGCTAGTTTTCCATGACTACCAACCCTGTCTTTAATAAGAAACAAACACTAATGTAAACAATATTATTCATAATCTGCTTCTACAGTGACAACAGTCAAACTTTGTAAAGTCAGTTTGTAGTTTAGTGTTCCTCACAGCCTGAAGCTCTGAGATGTGTCTGCAACTTTTAACGTTAATGTATCCTGGTTATGTTCTACCAGAGCTCATCTACCAACTCCAACCTCACCAAGCAGAGCTAACGTAGTTGCACTTCTCTCACTTGATCAGCTCACTTCTCGTTGCTAAAGTCTGCCGACCAGCGAAGTGTCATTAAGGTGACTTTCAGCCTTTGTGTCATAAATTGATTTGTGTTCTCCCAGGACATCCAACCCCGACCACAACGCCTCAAGAAGTACACAGAACAGTGGGAAAAAAAATCTGCATTTACAAGGAAACACTGAGGGACTGAAAATGCTGTAGTATGCATGCCAGGCCTGTAGTTGGCAATATAACTGTAGTCTTTTGGTAGTCTGCCGCCGAAGAAGAGGTGGGCTGATCGTCTGGTGTTTTTATTAAATGTGACTTATCTGAGTGCGAAGTGGAGCAACAGATGCACATTTTGTTGAAAGGCCGTCAGCAGATTCAGCAGCATAAGAACATTGTAATTTAAGTTCCCACAATGAAATACGCGGCAACGTTGGCTGCAGCGTTTCAGAAAAATTCCACTCTTGAGGCCGTTTGCATAAAGTTTTTGTTGTTTCCGTGTAAACGAGAGGCAGACAATACCCCTGCGTTTCATCCTAAAACTGTTGTGTAAACGGGGCCTGAGAAATAGCATTTTGAAAATTTTGGCGTAGATAATCTCATTTTAAATTGTAAACAGGAAAACAAAAGTCCTCACAGGGCTTTCGCTGTTAGTATGCTAGCTCTGCCACTGTCCGTATGGTGATGTTATTTCTTACTTTAAGGCACCTGTTTGTCCTGATACAGCCTCACAGAGCTGTTGGCTGACAAATAGAATTTTACATAGAATAAACACCATCCGGGTTCTGATGTGTTCCTGTGTTCCTCTCTGCTTTAAGGATCTTGACTCTTTTTTTGTCGTAGCTACGCTTGTCAACAGTCAGGGCTTATATATGGGATCCAGTGAAAACATCACTCTTTCAGGAATAACACTCCGCCGAGCCAGAACTACAAACAGACAGATATCATCTCAGATTCAAGTTTCCAAAGATAATTTCAAAGAAAAATACATAAAGACGCACTCAGAGCAGCTTGCATGATAACTCTTGTCATTAATAGTACTGAGCTCCTTGTCGGCTGTGTTTGTTGACACTGCTAAGCAGGTGGGGATGAAGCTTTTATTCCGTCTCTCTTTTTCTTGCTCTGTCTCTCAACACATGATGAAAATCCCCTCTGAGGGAGCAATAAGGTAAACGTTGAGAGACACAGATGGCTCAAGAGAAGCTGTGAAGCCTTTTCCTTTCACCTTCTTTTGTGTGTTTACCACTTTAAAAAAAAAAAATACATGTCATCAGCAGTCAGTGTTGAGAAATTAAGTTGTTTTCAGTCTTAAGGTAAGTGACTTTTCCAGCAACTTTTAAAGTTGTCTATTATTACTCAGACTGTTTCATAACAGCTTTTGTTTAACAGTGTAAGCCAGTGTTACTTTAAAACTCTTTAGCTCATATTTAACTGTTTATTTTGGGCTGCTTTAGAACATTAATGTTGACGCCTCCTCCACTGTTGCCAAGTCGTTACTGTGTTAACCAACATTTTAGAAAGACTAACTAAGAAATATGGCCGTATGTTTGGAGTTTAATCATGAACAAAGAAAGACATCTGTGTTTGATAAGTATGACCCCTGTTCTGTTTTTTAAAGAGATTCATCAATCTGTGATGTCACAAATTGAGCAAATCTTGTGCCCCTCTCGCTTGATTCTCGTATAAGTTTTTTTACAAGCCATTCAGAGCAGAAGGGTAAAAATTAACTTAAGCTTGATTTTTATTGTGAATACAAACTGTGAAAGTGAGGCCTCTCAGTCCTTCTGACTTTATGGGTTTAAAGAAGAAGGTGTCAGAAAAGGCACTTGTTAAAGCCTCCTCCACTGTTGCCATGCCATAAAAGTGTTATTGTGTAAACCAACATTTTAGAACAACTGATTTGCACCCTGAATGTCTGGGAAGGAAAAATAAATCAACAATGGACAGAGAAAGACTTTTATGCTCAATAAGTTTAAGAGATAATCAATCTGTGATGTCACAAAGAGGAGGATGTCACTTGATTCTCGTGTAACTCAGTCTCATCCTGGGATTAGTCTAACACACATTTAGTTGATCGTACTGCGTGTGGTGTGCTCCAATAATCTCAACACAGCTCACCACACACAGAACCATTCTGTCCCACCACCCATCTAGAATCAAGTACTCCAAGACAGAAACCTCACGTGACCAAACGTGATCATAGAAGAAGAAGAAACATAGCAACAGATAGCAACAACTAGCTAACACCAAACGCAACATGGAAGAGGACATAGAAGAGGGAATGATGGTGGTCTCTCCGTGTCAGGTCAGCCATGCTTGTTTTTGTTTACATCTGGTTCCTCGTTCCTCAGTCAGCTCACCTCTTGATTGGCTACATTCCATTCTACGTCACCATTCACAGAGTCATGACTTGGGAGTCGTTGGCCTTCCCCACACGCATGAAGATTTTTGCTCGAAAATATAAAACAAGTTTAATATTTATGATTGTCAGCCCCGACCCATTTCACAGCTGATTATCAGGACAAAATTCACTTTTAACACACCTCAGACCACAGGATAATCTGATAGGATAATCTGATAAGACTTAGGATAATCAGGTGTTGTTCGTCCTTAGTACAATCATTACGTTTGTACCCTGCTTTAGTTGTTGTTTTCAAAAGATGAAAAAAAAAAAAACCAGCAGTAAAAGTGACCACACTGAACATTTTTGTATTTTCTGTTTTACTTCTAAGTTGCTGACCTGCTCCCCCTCTCTGTTCCTGGCTTGCAAAACTAAACTAAACATATACAGACCTGAGCTACACTTCAAGCACACCCCATCATAATGGTGTTTTCTAAATTATTTCATAACGTAAGTCTGACACTGCCAACAGGCTGTTGTTTTGCCAGGAGTTGTGCCAAGTGATAAACTGTTGGTTTGGGCTCACGGTGTCAAGCATTTTTTTGAACTCCATCATCATCCTCTTTGGCTCCGTCTATCGTTGTGTAACGATGAGCCAAGATAATCAATCATGTAAGGACCTCTGTCATCCATTCCAAATGAAAATCGGTCTCAGACAAAATAATAATAGACAGTTCTGCCCATTAAATTTCAACACTGCTCGACTATCCTTCATTTCTCAGCAGATTTGTTGTAGCCTCATAAATTTAGCCTCCTGACTAACCCTCCTCCTGGCGTCATTTCAAGGAGTGACTGATAATCTTTGGCTGATCAGATTATATAACATGCTGACATTTTTGCTTGTAATTATTGTTGCATGACAGAGTCTGAACTTTCTCCGAGACCTTGTTGCAACAGGTTGCACCAAACCATCACGCCGGCCTTTGACGTGCTTTCAATTTTTGAGGAGGTGTTAATTTGGGTTAAAGCAGTTCACTGAGAGTTCAGAGATTTAATCCGATCCGGGAGCGAGAAATGAGAGAGTTACAACAATACGGGGCGAGGTGCGGGATGAGTTTGATCAATGGGGGAGTTTGCGGGGATGTAAAGACTGCAGACATGTGCGCACTGGTGCAGCGTGGATGCAACGCAGGCTCAAAGTGAGGTCAAGAGTAACCTCGACCTGAATTATCTCGAGGTAATTAGCAAACTAAACTCTGTAGGTGTCAGAGCTCGGCTAGTATCCTTGAAAATTTATCTACAAGGCTGAGAGGTTGAACCCTTACCTCACTGATAAACTGAGAGATTACCCTAACCGCTCACCCTCATTCAGCACTGTTATGAAAGTTTCTCTGTCCCTTTCTCTCACTGTTACACATTCCAGACATATTTTCTGCAAGACTTTGTCCCATTTCCCAAAGCGTCTGTCAGTCTGCACGGAGGCCCCACATGTCCCCCACTCAACGGTGAACACATCACCCACAACGATATCAGAAACATGGACGGCGCAGACAGTGCAGCTGCGCCGGAGGCCCGTGGTCCCATCACGTGACAGATGGTGGATCACAGAGTCGTGGTGGACAGAGACGTAAGGGTTTAGTTCTGGATTCAAGCACCTGGCGTGAGTTTGCAGGAAAATGAACTAAGACCTAAAAATACTGCATGATGCCATTAATTAAGTTAAAACATGTCTAAAAACATGTCGAACTCTTGACTAAAATCCACTTCAAAGAAGCTCTGTCTGTCAGTTCTAGTGATGCAGAAGCTTTTGTACGATTGCCAAATTTTTTGTGATGTGTGAGCGATAATTGAAGGAGAACAGGCACTTATGCAAATTGAAATCCAGACAGGGTGAGCAAGAAATCATCACAGTTTTTCTCAGCCGCTTTAATATTTTTCTCTGATCAGAACGAAAAATTCTCAAAACTATTTGTTCAATGTTCACACCATGGTGTCACTTGTGCACATCAAAAAAACAGTTTCTCATTTTTTTGAACAATCTGTAAATTCTTTGGTACAAACGATGATGTAAAATGCTCTGCTGTTTCCTACAGTATCAAGTGCTTATGTCATGTTGATCAGAATGTATTATGTTGGGTTTCTTTTCAAATAGAAATGTGAATCTTTTACAGTCCCCCGCTAACTCTCTCTCTTTTTTTTCTTTTTTTTTTGTTTAAGTGATTTTTTTCAGGCTTTTTATGCCTTTAATGAAAGAGGACTGGACAGTAGCTGTGTCCAAGTTCAGGGGCTGCTTCCTTCGTGGGCCACATTTGAAGGCCAATTACGTCACAATGCTATGCAATGGCTGTCCAAATTCAAAGGCTCCCTTAAATGCAGCCTTATTTTTCCCTCTTTTTGGACGACGCATCGCAACCATCTTTCACGGCCTCCCAAATCCCAAGATCCTTTGCCCAAAAAAAAAAAGAAGAGGGAAAACTGCACAATGGTGACATCAAGTGGCGTGGATATGACAGCCTGGGCTGTTCCATTACTCAACCATTGGTCACCAAAGTTTATACTACACTCAGCTAATTTGATTATGTAATAATCAGTCTGCATTGGATCATTCTTTCCTGCGTTAACTCTTCAGTTCAACACAACTGCTGAAAAAGACCCACATGCTCGAGTTTCTCAAAACAAAAGGAGTCCAAAAATAATTTAAAAAAAAAGAAAAGTAGTGCCACAAACTGAACCACAGATTTAAAAAGAAAGTGTTTACACTCTCTGATATCACTCGATCATCCCTGACTCTCAGCTTCAACAGTCTGCGAGCGGCTCGGATAATGTCGCTTCGCCCCCGTCTTTAAACAGAGTACCCTCTGCCTCACAGCTTTGGCCCTATCTCCACGAAACCAAACAAGATTGTGTGCACCTGCAGCGTGTCGAGGCAGCCGTTCCCAAACAAAAGCCAAAACTCTGTCAACAGAGAGTGAGTAAGCTGACAACCAACACATCCTCAGACAACCCAAACCCAAACAACAGACAGATTATCACAACTTAAAGTGAACTTAAAACCCAGAATCAGTCTGAGACTGAGACATTTAGAATATTCAGTCACTTACTCAGAATGAAACTGTGACATTATTCACCAACAACAGGTCACTGAGCGGTTTTAAGAGGAAGTGTTATTTATTTGTTTCCTCCTGTGAGTTGGTTGTTGACACAAAGTCAGAAACTCCAGGAAGTCGCTGCCTCCAAGCCAAATACAGTAAGACAAGTCATCACTTGTCAATCCACAACTTGTCATTGAGTTTAAGACTCAAGCAACTGCACTTATCCCAGAAATCATCCTCAACATGTCACATAAAGTTTTGTACAAATTTTACAACTGAGATACAGGATGCTGGTAATGAGCCGTGGAGGCGTTGGCCGGTGAATTTTGGTTGTTTTGGAAAGAGACGGTCAAGTTGTGTCTCTTTTTTTCCATACAATCCCAGCTTTCGACTAACAGTGTATTAATTATGGCACTGAAACGAGGTGGAAAAGGCAAAAATTGAGGCATAAAAATAGTTCAGAATGTTTTGGATTAAAAATGTTGTTTGCAGGTCAAAATAGTCTCAAAAACATCATTAAAAAATACGGATCCTGATTCTGCCATAAAAACACCTTGACATGCAACCCCGATTCCAGTGAAGTTGGGACGTTGAGTAAAACATAAATAAACACAGAATACAATGATTTACAAATCCTGTTTAACCTTTATTCAACTGAATACACTACAAAGACAAGATATTTATTGTTCAAACTGTTAACTTTATCATTTTGCAAATATTCACTTATTTTGAATTTGATGGCTGCAACACTTTCCTAAAAAGTTGGGACAGGATCAACAACAGATTGGGAAAGTTGAGGAATGCTCCAAAAACACCTGTTTGGAACATTCCACAGGTGAACAGGTTCATTGGAAACAGGTGAGAGTCATGATTGGGTATAAAAGGAGCATCCCCAAAAGGCTCAGTCATTCACCAGTTTGTGAACAACTGCGTGAGCAAATAGTCCAACAGTTTAAGAACAATGTTTCTCAACATACAATGACAAAGAATTGATGGATTTGATCATCTACAGTCCATAATATCATCAAAAGATTCAGAGAATCTGGAGAAATCTCTGCACGTAAGCAGCAAGGCTGAAAACCAACATTGAATGCCCGTGACCTTTGACCCCTCAGGCAGCACTGCATTAAAAACCAACATCATTGTGTAAAGGATATTACCACGTGGGCTCAGGAAGACTTCAGAAAACCATTGTCAGTTAACACAGTTCATCACTACATCTACAAGTGACAGTTCAAACTCTACCATGCAAAGACAAAGACATATATCAACAACACCCAGAAACACCGCCGGCTTCTCTGGACACGAGCTCATCTGAGATGGACTGACGCAAAGTGGAAAAGTCTGCTGTGGTCTGACGAGTCCACATTTCAAAGAATTTCCAAATCATTGTATTCTGTTTTTATTGACAAGACGTCCCAACTTCATTGGAACTGGGATTGTATTTTGCCCATATCCAAGAACATTTTCTTTGGTCAGAAGCAGACTGGAGACTCGAATCCAGAGTGAATGACACGCACGTTCCTGATTGTGAGTTGCAAACCAAGTTGATCAGTTCACTGCTCAGTTCACCACACATGCTCACACACAACATTAGCAAAAATAATGAGGTGTCAGTGTTTGGAGGTGATTCCTATTTGAGTACAGCTGATTCACAAAAAAATCAAACAATGATGAAGCTGTAAATCAGACTCAGAAAGGTTTCAGTCTTTTTAACAGTTAAACAACCAAGAAAACGAACACTGTGAGCACTTCCTGTTCAGCTCAGATTTAGTGACAGCCTGTTGACTGTAAATCTTATTTAACAATCAAACTTTGTGTAAGTTTGACCTCATGTTTCCTAAAGGCTGTGACTTGTAGGGGTCAGAAATTACCCTCTCCTCACCCGTGGGACTCTGATGCCCCACTCATTAAGCCTTTATGAGGGCTATTAGGGACCCCATTCAGGCTGTGATGACCCTCCCTGTGGGGATCTGACCTCCAGGGCACAGAGAACCAACCTCACACCCCCTCCTTCTCTGAATGCTCTGAAAAATTTAAGAGAGCTTTAAAACAACCGAACAGGGTGAGAGGTCACATGCAACGACCTTTGTTCGAAGTGGGAGAAAGAAAACTCTCGAAAGATGAACTCTCTGCTGAACGTGAGCTTCTGTTTCCAGGAATCCTGCAGATGTGAAAGCATCTGACACCTGCAGCTGGAACTGTACCACCTGCAGCGTCCAGCTGTTACAGTAACAGTGAACAGGTGTGACCCCACACGCCACCTTATCTGTGACTCTTTGACATGAAACTGGCTCTCGATAGAGAAACGAGAGCTGCTTATCATGTGGAAGTTTGTGTTTTGGTCTGGAGTAAAAGCAAAGTGTTCGTCCTGCAGGATTAAAGTTGAATTTTGAACGAGCACGCTGCTTTATATTCACACTCTGTCCCAAAATAAAGCTCCTTATGATTACATTTCAAAACAAAACTGCTGTCTTGTCAGCTTGTAAACACTGAGCAGCACGTTCCATAATACTGAGCTTGTGTCTGTAGAATACACAGCCCCAGTCTGATTAGAGACTATCGTCTTCTTCAAACAGTATACAAGAAGGAACAGTCTAAATATGACTACATAAACACTACGAAACAAAGATGCAAGAGCGCCCCCAGGAGGTTACTGTGCAGTTCCTAACCACAGTAGAAACCTTTAAACTCTTCACTACATGGCGTACACTAAAAATTATTACTCATTCTAAGAGGTTTCTGCAAGTTTTTGAAAGTGCAACAAAATTAAATTGATAAAAGTTTTTTTGTTCAACCAAAAAACAAAACAAAATGTTGAAGTTTGACAAACTGAAATCTTTCAGTGGCATTAAAAAATTTACGTTTTTTATGGGGTTTTTTTTTAATAAAAAATATTAGAACAAAAATTTTACCTGATTTCATTCAGTCACAACCGTCTGTTCTGCAGCTATGCATTCAGATCAACGCTTGCTTATGTACGCCGCATGCGCAGTTTGAAGAATCGCCTCGTGACGTAGTTTTGATGGAGTTATATCTCCGTTGTCAGATTCGAATTCACAATGAAGCTCAGTTCCAAAAATGCGATCCGTATTTGTAGTTTTGTAAAGTTGTAACTTCATAAGTTGTGTTCTTACAGAGAAAATACACAACGCGTGTTGTTATGTAAATCATTTGATTCAAACAAGAGCTTTAAATGTTTTATTTAAGCACAACTATGGACTAGCATGCATACATTTAAAATATATGAGTGATTTTGTGTTTGTGTGTGTGTGTGTGTGTGTGTGTGTGTGTATGTGTGTGTACACATAAATCTTTTGACATTAACTTTACCCCGTACATGTCTGCCTGCTACCTCTGCCTGATCTGACTTCCTTTTGCGTACCGAACTCTGTCTGGACTTTGATTAAACCCTTTTGCCATTTGGAACTCTGGTCTTGTGTCCTGCATTTGTGTTCACCTTTCTGTGCTCAGGTTCATGACAAACACACCTAGAGTGGAGCTCAAACTTTATTTAATAGGCAGAAACCTCGAGCAAAACCAGATTCGTGTGCTCATGTGCAGAGAGATGTACAGAGTTCACACCTTTTTTAGGGCCTGAGCCTGAGAATCGGGGCAAAGGTCTTCTTGGAACCCTATGGGTTATTCTTTTTCTGCCACTTTAAAACCAAATTGCCTTAAACGTGCTCAAAGTCATAATGAAACATGCCACAAAATTTAGTCCTGCATGAAATTGTATGGCCGCAGTGCTTTCGTGCTGATTCATGCTCTACAGCGCCCCCTGGTAAATTAAAACTGCAGCACCTCAAGCTATTTTGAGCTACAGGCCTGATTTTTGGTGTGCATAGCTATCATGCCAGGACCTACAAAAAAGTCTTTTACGACCATAGTGAATTCCAAACAGGAAGTTCAGAAATTGAAGTTGAACAACTGATTTTTACGATTTACGTATTTGACCAAACTCGTCCCAGAGTTTTCTCGGATCTGCTTTTTTTGTGCGTGTGTGCGTACTAGACACATTGACGATTGAAAAGAATCAAAGGATTTTTCGTAACTCGATCGGTGTGGCCAGGGGAGGTCGCCAAAGTTGACGATTTTTTCGGCTACACGAAAACACTCTGGAAATGCTCTGTGTTTTATTTCACATTATTGTCCGATCTGTTTCAGATATGACACAACTGATCACGGTCTCTCTGGACTCATATACACATGTGGATATCACATGGACGCCACATGCCCCGACTGGCTTACATGGGCGAGGGCCCGCTTATCACCACTTGCGGCTTAAATAAAAAAATAATCCAACACTGAACTAATTTAGAAGTGAGTCAACATTCAGTACATTGACCCTTTTGGTCCTTTAAGCATTTTTGACATTCCCAGATTACAAAAAGGGAAATTGTCGTGTATCCGTCAGACTGCATGGAAGTGATAATGGCCCTGTGACACATTTATCAATGCACCGGTCCTATCTGTTCAGCTGAGGGTATCCTGTCTGTTGCTCCTGTTTCTGCTGTGCGGCCTGTTCAGGCTCTTTTATCTCCTTATTAAAACACCTCATATCAACATTCAGGCCTGTGCAATGCAGACATCCGCACAAAGCAGCATAAATTTCCCTTTCGTGCTCACTTGCCAAAAGCTACAGACAGGAGGACGCAAACTGGATGTGTTTGTGTGTTGAGTATAAGCTAAAGACAGATGGCTTTCTGCACCCTCTTAGTCTCTGACCTGATATCTGCCTGGAGACCGGGCCGGCGAGGATGACAGCAGCATGATGAAACGACTGCCTTTAGAGCAGGCGGGGAAGAACAGGGCGTGATTTATCTTGGCAGGTTGTTTGTTATTCTTAACAAGGGAGTAAAAAAAAAAAAATCTAATAGTCTTTGTAGAAACGAGTCAATTTCACCACCACAATCAAAACAACCACTTTTCAAAAGTGACTGCCGGGAGAAACGCTGCTGACGTCGGCGTCTCGACTCACCTGAGCGACTCCTGTTGTTCTTTGAGATGAGACACTGAGTGATGGTGTGACGGATTGACGGGCACAGGAGGACTGTTGGTTAAGTGGAAGCTGAACAACTTAAAGTCATCAAACCTCTTAATAACTGTCGACCTCGTGGCTGCTTTCCAGAGAGAGAAGTGTTGAGAAGATTGTTCTTATTATTCTTCTGATAAATGGATAAACTTTCTACTTTGGTTCAGCAAATTCATCAGAAAGACACCTCTCTATGTGGACCTCTTCAGGTCGAAACCTTTACTGCTTTTCTGGGACAAACACTCTTTCAACCACCATCATAGGGACGTGACTCTTGCTAAGGCATGCTTTTGTTTTGGAAAGTGGATCTTCTTTTTAACACTACTTTTCTTTGTTCAAGACAAGTTTTCCCAGGATGCAAAGCAACAAGGTAATATATTTATTTGTAGTTACGTAGCGCCATTGTTTGAAAGGTGACAACAATCAAACTTTTGCCCCATTTCCACTAAGCAGTCCGGTATGGATCAGCTACGTAATAGCGTGACGGTGTGACAGTGCCACATTAGAAAAGTAGTGTCAAAAGAAATGAAAGAAAAAGGAAACACTGTTAAAATCAAAACAAGAAACTGATTTGTATCAATGCTTTGATAAAAACTGTTTTTCTCTGTGAGGAATGGATAAAGGTGGGGTTAAGAGTCATGATATAAAGTCATTAATTTAAGAACGGGATAAAAACATCAGTGGGAAAGCTGAATGAAGCGTATCAGACTTTGTCTGCAGCACGGTGAGTAAAGGAAACTGTGTTTCTGGATATATTAGGTAAAAAGAAACTGTGTTTAAAGATAAAGCTGTCAGGGGGATTTACTTAGATCAGCAGGCTGGATCTTAAGTGCGTCTGCCGGACTCACCTGGAAAAAATAAAGATTTTTGTGTTTGGGGATACGACTCAGGGTGTGACCTTTAACTTTGGTGTTGATCGACCGATTGGCAGCAGAGAATTTGATTCATTTTGTTTTTATTTTTTTTCTTCTTTCTGGGACTGAGGATTATAGACCCCTTGCGAGTTGACGTCACCATAAAGATGCGCACGCATTTTGGCAACGGAAGCAGCGTTTAGCTCCGTTTATTCAGACGAGTTATTGTTCTTCGTGCATAAAAAAATGTCCGCTTGTTCTGTGGTTGGTTGTCAGAAACGATCAGTGTTTAAGTTAGCGGAGTATTTTGTTTTAAATTAGATTTTGTTTGTTGCAATAAGCTGAATGCTTTTTGAGTTCATTTCAGGCTGCTCCACTGTGTCCTAACAGAGCTCATCTATCAACTCCAACCTCACCAGTCAGAGCTAACGTAACCTCACTCTTCATTTTATTGACAGACTCTCAAGTTTGATCAGATCGCTGCAGAATAACTGCTGCATGTGGGTTGGCATGAACGTTATCACAAACAGTTCATCTTTCTTCTTCTCTTCTGTCCTTTTTCTCCAGTCTCCAGCTTCGCTACTAAATTAAACCAAGAAATCCTTTTCAGCTGAGAAAAACACAGATCTCTCTTCTCACTTCTGAACTTTGCCTACCTGTGGTGTCACAGAGACTTTCTCCTAAATGGGTCGACCAAAGATACTGAGAAACAGCAGTTTTTCTGTTAATCTCATTTCAGATCGTGGATTATGAACAGACAAATTTATAAAACTTTTATAGTCCTTTCGGTGCCGTTGAGAAAATATTGTCTCTAACGTTTGTCATCCACAAACTGGAAAGAACTGGATTTCTCTGCCAAGAAGAAACCACTTCTCAGACTATTGTGTTAAAAGCTTGTAAGTCACTGAACCTGAAAGGAGGATGCTCTCCTGAAAAGCCAGAGGAAGACAGCAGCCAGGAAGAAAAGGCTGAAAGAAAGAGATGAATGAAGACGAGAAGAAGAAAACAACTCTTCCAGGAAGGTTAGAGAGCAAAATGTCAGCATGGGGTAAAGTGGAGTCACTGGGTTTAAGAAGGAGCCACTGGGAGGCTGTCTAAATGCTGAATTACACCGTCCTATTCCTACAAATGTGAACAGAACACATTCTGTACCTCATCTGGAATGAAAACTAGTAACACAACAGTTATTTTCTGAGCACCACTCTCTCCACAATGTGATCTCCACCTCCAGTGATGTAACCTTGCCGGGGAATCAGAAGTAGGGCAAAAGGCGGCTCCTATCTGTTGGCCTCACCTCACCTGGTTCACTTCCTCTGATGGAAAGAAGTTGATTCAGTGTTTGTTCCTCACAGCTCACCTGTGGAAGCCCGGAATACTTTGATTGCTCACATAACCTGTTTCCAAAAGTGATGTCTATCCATGTAGATTGTCATCATCCAGATCATGGGTATTCCGACGACTCGAACAAGGCAGTCCTGTTGCCTTGTTCGAGTCATCAGAATAGAAGTGATGTCATGTTTTTTATCAGATACTTTCAGGGATCTAATGAATGGATTCATTAAAAGTCTTCATGACTTCTGCTTTCAGGAGAAATGTTTGTTTTCCTCTTTAGACGACAAGAAAATAAACTCATGAACGTAAGAAGAGTAAAGATCGGCTACCCTCATTACTGTAACTCTTCAACTATTTGTGTTATTCTCTCTTCACTGGCTCAAAGCTCTTCTTCTGACTTACACAACAATGACAAGAACGGCTCCTTCCTACCTGGAGTCCCTCTTCCAGGTCTACACTCCTTTGGCCCACTACGCTCTGCCTGTGAGAGACGCCTGGTGCTTCCAGCCTAGCATGGCTCTAAATCTCTACCAGACTCTTCTCCTCTGTTGCTCCCAAATGGTGGAAGAATTACCCAACTCATTACGATCCACAGAGTCCCCTTCTACTTTTAAGAGAGGTCTGAAGACTCACCTGTTCATGGAACATGTTGGCACTTAATCTGACCCTTCCCCTCTTTGTCCTCAGGGGTCGAATCAGAAAGTCTCGGACTGAGCTCTTAACAAATGAAAGCACTGAATATTGAACAATACTGAATTTTAGTTGTGGCTACTATTTAGATGGAATACTAAAAAAGCCTGGGCAGGATGTGCTCATCAGAATTAGAAAGCCTGTTTGTCTCAAACTGACGTTCGAGGCCATTGAAGAATTCCAATGTGAAGTCGAACCACGAAGGTAGACGCTGAGAGGAGACTGGTCCAGGTGTAGGAGAGAGACAAAATGTTGTTTTTGGCAGTTATCTTAGTTTTAGTCTTTTGGACAAAAACTTTTATTAGTTTAAGTCATATTTTAGTTTCAGTCTTGTTTTAGTCGACGAAAACTAAAAAAGTTTTTAGTCTAATTTTAGTCAGTTTTAGTTAAAAAAATAAAATAAAATCAGACGTAGTCTCACGGCCATATTGGAAATGAGGCAGGCTTTGAGTCTCCACAGTAACAGCTATAGGACACCCATCAGTCACATGAGCTGGACTGTGCCTCTGATTGGGTGAACTCACTATTTTAATATCTTCTAAACTGCTGAGTAAGAAAAAAAATTCACCCCCTGCACAGTGCGTGCCATTAGCGAAATTAACCATTCAGACGGGAGGCATTTTTTGTACCGGTCTGTAAACGTGTTTGTTTCAGCTGTGAAAATGGCTTTTTTTGTCTTGGTGTGTTCATGACTTCCTGTATTTCCTGAGCCAGCCTAAAGCAGACACTCAACAAATTTCAGATTTTAGCACTTCCGCATTGTCTCATATTTTCAGACTGGAGGTTGCCGCTTTGTTTAAACACACGAGTCACTCCATGCTTATGACCGCATTATCCATTAACACCTACCAGGCTATGAAACACAAGTTGCGTCATCTCATCAACGAAAACTCACAAACATCAAGTCATGTTTCAATCATCAAAGAACCATGTTTAACTCGTCATCATCATGAAAAAAAAGGGGTATCATCGAAATAATTTCATCATCACTGGCGAAAACAACACTGGAGAGACGATGCTAAAGGTGCAGCAAACAAATACAAAAACAAAACATAAATAATTGTCAAGAGGTAGGTTTAATTTACCCCAAGTTCAAACTCAACAGACCTCCCAAACAGACGCTATCGTCTCTCCTGGGGAGTGAAAAAGCGTTGATATTTCCAGACCTGGGATGGGATGCGGTAAATGTAATCTGCTGATCAAAACATTGTGAGAGCTCTGGAGAATATTTCAGATTCTTACTTTGTGATTAACAGGAAAGTCTGTCTATAAATATTTCCCTGTTTTCGAGCTAAGATGTTTCCACCTACTGAAACTATTTATGATAACAGATAACCCCGTTTAGGCGTGTTATTTTAAATTTCCATGCAGGCAAAGATCTTTGTAAGCAGCGTTATCCACATCCTTCATCTCAGGCTGATGCTGGTGTCAGCCCCCCTCTTCCTCCTTCCTCTCACTGAGGTAATGATCTTCAGGTAAAGCCTGGTTAAGCATGAAATATTTTGGCAAAGTGCTGGTGACACTGCCTGTTTGCTGAAGGCGTCTGACTCCCTCCTAATTCCCGACCCGTCCCCCTGAGATCCCGGCAACAGCACGGTGGATCAAAGCTGCACCCGGAGGTCACAGAGTTCAGGTCCCTGCTGGGCTGATTAAGGCCGTCAAAAGACGCTGCGGAAACAACAGCCATACAAACGCAAGCAATAAACTTGATGGTTTTCTGCTTTGGGTCACACCATGAAACATTTTCTGGTGTTGCTGAGGCGATCAAAAAGCTAATGGTATGCGGCCGACAATGAGGTCACACAGTCAGCTCAAAAATAAGGAAATAGCCCCTTCGCTCCTCTGTCACGCTAATCCCAGAGCTGTGAGCCTGCAGCAGCGCCTGACAGATTACACACCTCAAAACACTCTTAACTGCTTCATTACCGCGCTGCGACAGGCCACAGGCGACGACAGACGGCTTCTCACTGAGATAATCTTGGAGCTCAAACTGGAGCAACGAGCCGCTGACATGTTTCACTCTTGTTCATGTCTAAATTTATAACACTTGAATTTCTTTATCATACAAGAAACGTTTCAAATGACACTTTGAGTGGTCGGGCTCAGGACTTGGATTTCAGACGACCCTCGTAAAAAAAAACATACATATGAGGCCCTGAAAGTTCACTTAGGATCAATCAGCTGTCCATCAAAGATGACACTTGACAGCTGACAGAAAGTGCAGTAAATTCTTTGTCAATCAATATTCAGTCAGCAGTAAAGGATTAGGAGTTTTTTATGGCGGAGAACAGCCGATGGAAAAATGTTTGAAAAATGTCAGAAATTTAGATCAAAGTCTTCCATCGTGACTGCATCGACCCACATTGAGAAATGAACAGAACTGAATGTAAAATTGGCGAAAGTAGTTTTAGCCATAATATTTTTGAACAAAAAAATTTAAATGTAGAAAAACACCTCATCCAAAGTTTTGATCAAAGCAAAGCAGCAGTCTACGATGACAAAATCAGAATTCTACGGTAGCCTACAAGTGCAAATTTCCTTGCTGCAAATTTTTAGAAAAAAACGTCAGCAATGCCAAAACAAATGCAAAAGAATGACATATTTTTTATTTTTGTACATTTCGGGATTCTCAAAAGAATGTGCCATGCCATGTAAAATGTACCGTTAAAAAATAATTTAAACCTCAAATCAACACATCAAGTGGCGAAACTAAAAGATTTTGTGATATGAAAAAAATATACATCCATTAAAAAAAAAAAAAAAATCTACCAGATACATGTTTTAGAAAAGTTGGGATGGTTTTTCCATTCCTACCTGATATTTTGAGTTCAGCTGCTCCAATGTCTCCTTTCGTGACTCTTTGTTTCATGATTTGCCTGGACTCTTCTACTACTGAGCCATGCAGTTGCAATACATGCAGAATGTGGTTTTTGCATCATTTCACTGAAATATGTATGATCTTTCCAGAAAATGGCCTTGCCTGGTTATAGTTTCCTCTGTGCTGGTACAGTTTTAATCTGTATTTGTGGATACATACAGTAGCTTTCAGACACTGATTTTGAGCCCATGCGGTGTTTTCCACTACAGAGCCACGTCTGTTTTTAAAGCAGTGACGCCTCAGGGTCTTGAAATAATGACCAAGCGGTTTAGTTTCCTGCTTCATCCCCTTTGTACGGATTCAGTACCACGCTTTACTTCTGGGACGCTCAGCTTCTCCAGGATGCTGTTTTTCTTTTCTTTTTTTTTTTTTTTTTTTTACATCCAGTCATGTTGCTTAATCTGTTGCAAATAAATGTCTCGTCAGTTGGGAGATGTTTCAGTGAATTCCGTTGTTGAATTTGCAAAGTTATCACATTTACATGTTGTAGATTTTCAAGGAAATTGGATAAAATTTCTGAGTCTTTTATTATTATTTATTCACTAACTCCTCTTTAACACCTTCTGCCTCCTCGCCTTGCACCCAGGTTTGTGCTTCCCTGGGTCTCCTCCAGCTGACAGACCTCCCCTGCTGTTCTGCCATGCAGTTTTCCATGACCTGCGGTTTTCAGGTTGAGGGAAATCAGCTGGAATTGTCTTGCATAACTCTTTCAAGTGTCACTTCAAGCATCGCAGACATTTTATGCTTAGGCCTGAGTCCCAAAAAGCTCCAGTGGAAAATGTTCCACATAGCTCGAGGATGTAATGACTGATCTGTTCTTCATATCTCAAACATTCTCTTCGTGGGTGGTATTTGGACGTAAGGCAGAGTCGCTAAAGTCCTCCAGATCTCCAACTGCGGCTTAATGTTAGCACGCAGACACGCTGGGAGAGCGCAGGTAGAGCAGACAAACAGGATGACTAAGAATTCGCACAGAGACTTGCGTGATACCGGAGGGCGCCACGGTCCCCTCAGGGAAGATTACATGTACAGTAAGTATGCTTGCAGGCACCTGCTAAGGATTTTGGAAAAAGAAATTCCTCGCATTCATGTTCAGTGTGCTCCGCAGTGACCCCTCAGTTCACACACCAGCATTCCTGAGGTTCTGGAGGAAGGCATGATAATTTCTTTCCAGCTTTGCTAATGTTACAAGCCGCAGCCTTTGTCCTGCAAACATTCCTCTGACACATGGAGCAGATTTGGGTGACGATGGCCTGACAGCTGATCTTTAGCTGATGATGTTTGGAGCCACAGGCAGAGCCATGCAGGGTGATGTGTTGTCAACTTTTGGAGCAACAGGCAGCGAAGTTTGTGATGGAAAGAGATGAAATCAACCAAATCAGCGTGCAGGAGTGACTCTGAATGGCTTGTTTTAAATGGAGATGACCGATAACATCCCAGGTGGTAGAATCGTCCAGAAGTGTAACCTGAATCAATCTTGGACCCTCTGAACCTTGCCTTAGTCTTGCTCTTGTCTTTGTAAGTACTCACTCTTAGTTAGAACCTGGGGTGGAACTTTTTGTGTGTTAAGACTCAACTTTGAAATATGAAGCAAGATAGAAAAAGTATCTTTAATCTTTAAAGGAACAAAGAAATAACTGTTGACGTTTATCCGGTCTAAAAATAACTGTTCACATTATGAAACCGCGAGTGTAACAATAAAAACCTGGAGACTCAGTAACCTTTACCTGACTGAGCTTGCATGTTCTCAGAGATCACGCGACATTTCTGAGCGGTCAGATCACTGTTTGTTTAGGGTTGGGATATCTGTGTGTAGCTGCAGGAGGTCTGTGCTCGGTGTCGGGGCAAGACCAGAGAGGTCCCACCTGGAGGTACTTCTG
This sequence comes from Labroides dimidiatus, assembly GCA_030710495.1. Lineage (NCBI taxonomy): Eukaryota > Metazoa > Chordata > Actinopteri > Labriformes > Labridae > Labroides > Labroides dimidiatus. Next base: position 28,563,729 of record CM061155.1, read on the forward strand.
CAGGGTCAAAGGTCAATGCTATTGAACATGAGTGACAACAACTATGCCCAAACAGAAAACACGGAGCGTAATGAGAGAGACGTCGAGTTCACAGAGAACAAAGGGAAATGTGGACTTTAACTGCCAGATTACTGTTTTAGAGAAACAAAACAAAACAAAAAGACTTCAAAAGAATAACTATTATCTTCAACAAATGATACTCCAGAGATAAAGTATTTTCATTTAAGGTTTAAAAACCAGTTCTTTCCAACACTTTAAATAAAGGGTCATTAAAAAAAAACATTGATTCAAAAAAGTTTACAGCTGATTGGTTTATTGGATAGGATAGAATATCAGCTGATTGGTTTATTGGATAGGATAGAATATCAGCTGACTGGTTGATACAATACGTTACAATACGCTATGATACCTTATGCTTAACCATATAATGATGTGCAGGGATAGGCTGCAATATGCAAAGATATGCTACCCTACACTATGTTTACAATCTGCAATGATACGATATACTAAAATAATACCCCAAGCTACGATACAGCACGGTACAATACTTCACTATGCTACAAAACAACACAAAATGTTAAAATAAGCTATGCTCTGATGTACTACAATAGAAAAAAATATTAGCCAGTGTTTTAGCCTTTAGCTCATGATTTGGCCTTTAGCTTCTGTTTTAGAAGTAAGCTTGAGTTTAAGCCTTTAGCTCATGGTTTAGCCTTTAGCTCGAGGTTTAGCCTTTAGCATGTGTTTTAGAAGTAAGCTTGAGTTTTAGCCTTTAGCTTGTGGTTTAGCCTTTAGCTTCTGTTTTAGCCTATAGCCTCTGTTTTAGTCTTTAGCACATGTTTTAGCCTTTAGCTTGAGTTTTAGCCTTTCAATCCTGGTTTAGCCTTTATTTCATGTTTTAGCCTTTGTTTTAGCCTTTAAATCCTGGTTTAGCCTCTATTTCATGTTTTAGCCTTTGTTTTAGTCTTTAACCTCTGTTTTAGCCTTTAGCTCATTGTTTAGCCTTTAGCTTGTGTTTTAGTTTTTAGCTCATGTTTTAGCCTTTAGCTTGAGTTTTAGCCTTTAAATCCTGGTTTTGCCTTTATTTCATATTTTAGCCTTCGTTTTAGCCTTTAACCTCTGTTTTAGCCTTTAGCTCATTGTTTAGCCTTTTGCTTGTGTTTTAGCCTTTAGCTCATGTTTTAGCCTTTGACTCATGTTTTAGCCTTTAGCCTGTGCTATCACTCTTCATGTTTATCTTTCTTCTTCTCGTCATTTTTCTGTCCGTCAGTTCCGCTCCAGTCTCCACCAGCTCTACTTAATGAATCACAGAAACTGTTTTCAGCAGAGAAAAACACAGACCTCTCTTATCTCTACTAAACTTCATCAGCCTGTGTGGTGTTGTCATAGAGACTTCAATATGCCGTAAATCAATTCGGTCCTTTCCGACCTGATCAGAAGCTAAGAAATATCATTTATAAATAACCTATATTGATGCTGATAATCTCATTTTAAGACGTGGATTAGGATCAGGCAGATATCTAGAAGAGATACTTTATCAAGACCGCTTAGAAAGTCCTCACAGGAACTTTAAGGTGCAGGAACAATGAAAATAAATCAAGAAAATATGTATACAGTAAGAGTGTATCCTTTAAAAAAAATTGGGTGGATGGATGAAAAATGGATTGTCAGAACCTGGGGTGATAGAGCTTTTTCCATCGCTGCCCCTTCCCTCTGGAACTCCCTACCCAAACACACCCGTGACTGCACCGACCTTACCACTTTCAAAACCCAACTCAAAACCCATCTTTTTAGAACTGCTTTTAATTGTTGATGTTTTGATCTCTGTTTTATTGTGTTTTGTTTTAATGTTTTTATATACGTTCTTTAATCTCTGTTATATTATGTCTTGTTTTAATGTTTTTATATACTGTGAAGCGACTTTGAGTACCCTGAAAAGCGCTATACAAATAAAATGTATTATTATTATTATTATTATTTATCTTAGTGATGACAATCAAACTTTCCACTGAAGAGCCTTGAAAGTTCATTACAGTGACAGAGACAAGAGAAGGTTTTGATTTGTGGTTTTCATGAGACCTAAAACAATCAAAGTATCAATTATGAGCCAAACCTTTTATTTTTCTCTTTGCAGCTTTGGCCTTGATGTCGCCGGATTGTTTCACACAATAAAAGGAAGCATTAAAAAGCTCTAATATCAGGAGAGGCATCTCTTCAGACGGTGTTTATCATGAGGGCAGGAGCTGAAGCGCTGACAGCTACAGGAAGGCATCCACAGGGGAGGCTGCCGTGCATGACTCCAGAAGAATAGATGTCACTTTGTTTGGTGTGAAGGATGCCAGGTAACCTCAGTGGTACAGAATGAAAGCCTCGGGCTCAAACTACACAGGGATGCCAACTACGCCAAACAATGAGATGTCTGAGGAAGCGGAGGAAAGCCGCGTCTTTGTAGAAACAATATCAACAACAGCAAGAGTTCCCAGATTTCTCTCAAAACAACAACAGCCGCCCATTTTTCTCTGTTTTATCTATTGTTCCTGTCGAGGCGATAAGAAATGTTCCAAGAAGCTGTGCCCTTTTTTTGTTTTTGTGTAACTTTCTAAACAGAAAGAGCAAACATAATCAAAAAGATAAAAAGCAGGGGTTTATGGGAAATGCATAGAAGGGTCATGATGCTTCTTAGCCAAAATCATAAAGACTGAAGCATCAACAGAACTTTGACCCACAAAGACCTCGAGCCCCGAGTTAACCAAGGCCACCGAACTGTATCAGCATGTATTTAGTCTATTCAGTGATCGCTCCTCATAACATCCACAGGGGTTCTCAGTCTTCAGGTCTCAGCTTATAAAGGCATGCCAGACATTCCCCATGCTTTGTGTGTGTGTGTGTTTGAATGTATGGGTGTATTTGTGTGTGTGTGTGTGTGTTTGTGTGTGCATGCTCTGACCTGAGCGCAGACGCGAACATAAAACGTGAATTTGGCTCCTCAAAATTCCAAACACTTGTAGCGACCACGAGCCAAAACAAGGGGACGGTTTCCTGTTTTGTTCTCGGCTCTTTTGAAAGGAGAGACTCCCACCTTTCCACCGCTCACCTACAACCCCCCAAAGACACACACACACACACACAAATACACACACTTCAGTTTCATGAGAAAAGCATGGAAAGTCTGGAGAGGAAGGCCGCAAAGCTCTCAAAGTCTCCATCAGTAAGTGGTTTTTCCATTTCACTCGTACGGTTTCTCTGCAGCGTGATTTTATTCGCTCAGAAATCTTATCTTGCAACAAAAAGCAACAATCTGAGAGATGCTTGCTCCATAAACATGCAGCTCAGCTTCCTGTTGTTCTCTGCAGACTTTCCTAAGATGAAGTGGAACCAGCTGCAACGACACTGTTGGTTTTTAAAGGTACAGTACGTCAGAGGTGATGGTGGTCGTGCCTGTGCAGCTAATTTAGAGCATGGGGTCAGTCAATTTATATATCAACTATTTGAATAATTATTTCAGAGGCTGGACTCGCTTTGGTTTAGGGAAATGTTTCTGATCTGTGGCTGAAAAGAAATTTTAGGGTCTTGTTGATATGGTGAGATTATGGACGACGTAACTCCTTCTCCTGTTCAAAAAAAGTGAAGCCAAAAATCTGTAATGATGGATAAAGACATATCGAGCTTGTGATGCTTCTGGAGCCAAGTCATCAAATGCTGAACTCTGTACAACACGTCCAGCCTTGACCAGACCAGGTGAACTTCCTGTCAGCTAAGAACAGGAAACCAAAACTGGACGATAGACGATTGGAAAAACGCCGAGTCTGGATTTCTGCTGCCACATTCAGATGGTGGATTCAGAATTTGGAGTAAACAACATGAAAGCATGGAGCCATCCTTTTCCTTGACTCTTTAGTACCAATAAAGCATGATTTTACACTTAAACCACCATAACGGTCATTTTGACCATTATAACCTTTTTTTCATAACTTTTCAAAATAAAAAAATTAGAACCTTGAAGGTCACAGATTTTTCCTAAAAGAATCAAATATCACTCAGTAAACCTATTTTTGCCATTAGTGGTCATACTGACCACATCATTTTCTTGTTTCTGACCACGTCCATCCCTTTATGAGCACAGTGTACCCAATTTCTGATGGAGACTTCCAGCAGGATAACGGTCAAATCATCTCAAACTGCTTTAAGTTCCCTGGACTCCAACAGCCTCCACAGTCACCAGATCTCAATCCAACAGAGCTCCTTTGGGATGGGGGATTCTCATCGTGGATATTTAGCTGACAAATTTGCAAGGACTATGTGATGCTATCATGTCAATATGGAAACATCTCAACATGTCTGAGGAACGTATCCAGCACCTTGTTCAATCTATGCCACCAAGAATTAAAGCAGCTCTGACGGTAAAGGGAGTCCGACCAGGTCCTAGCAAGGTGGACCTAAAAATGTAGCCTTGAGTGTATGTTAGCATTTATGTCTTGATACTCAACACATTCCGGAAGAAAATTAACCAAAAGGGACTTTATTTGATGCATTTTAGCATCGATGCTAATGTTGATATTTTTCTAGCTGTGCAAATAGCTAAACTAGGAGGGAAATTTAACGTAGACCAGACCGGTTATTTTGATTTCTTCCGGGAGGTGCAACGTCTCAATAATCGGTGTCAGTCCTGCCAGAAATGAAAACAGCAGCAGATATTGAGCTTTAGCTCAAATTAGCTAAAGTTAAATTTGCTCTGGTTGGTGTTTCAGATCCATTCAGCTAGATCTTTCAGGTGGCATTATTTAAATGTCCATTCTAAAAATCCTCCTCATATTCTTATTAGTGTTTTTGGATTTGCATTACGCTCAAATAAATGTATTTACTGTTAGGTTAGATTACGTTTATTTGAACATTTCAACAATCAGTCAAAAAATAAACAGCAAAACAAACAGAAGAAATAAGTAGCAACAACAAAAACAAAATAATAGCCAATGAAATAATAATTAATAAAAATTATTATTCAAACTTGCTTCCTTCAAATATTCTTTTAACAATATTAATTGATACTATAATACGATAATAATGTTAGCATACGAATATAAGACTTTACTAGTCTTCATTCCTACCATCATCAATAATAATAATAACAACAATTAACAAGATGATTCAAACACAAAAACTATATCCGTACACCCGACTATTTTGTTTTAAACTGGTTCATGCTTGAACATTGTTTAAACTCCTCCTCTAAACCCTTCCACAGTCTTGTGCAGAATTTATTAATTTTTAAATTTTTGTTCCCCCTTAATCGATTTTTCCCTTCTCTTGTCCTAAACAGCCTTTGGGTATTTGGGTATAAGATGTTTTGATTGGCTTTATACTTTATTTGTGCTGTTTTGATGTTTTACAATGTCAACAAATTTCTGTGCATTTATGGTTCCCACCTTTAAACGATAACAAACGTCTCTGCTCGATACATCAAAATAACTGCTGGAAATAGAAGTTTTAAATCTGTTTCTTGGAGTTCTGTGTGAAAAAAAGTACCCTACATGTCTGTGATCAAGTCTAATCTTTGGCTATGACAGGAGAAGTTTCCAGAACATTTATTCAACTTCCACATTAAATGAACTTAATGTGTGATTACATGATGGCTCCATTCCAGCCTTACACAACAGCTCCCTCCATCATAGCTCTGAAATTAAAATACTTTTACGCTCCACAGCTGGCAGCACATCAGACACTTCGCTTTATGTCTGTTCCAAGAATCTTTTATGTGGAGGTGTTTCCGCTGTCCCAGTTAAAGCACAGAACAACGAAGAGACACTGACATTTTTAGAGGAATTCTTGATGTAAATAAATGTGGGGAGGGGGGGCGAGTCGTGCAGGGAGGGCTCTTTTATTGCAACAGTTGATTGTTCTCAGAGTCAAAACAACGCACGCTCACACCACTGTAGACTGGCATTGTAATAACAAACAATCCTTATTTTCTGCCATCGAGGTTTAAACAATCTGAATTGTCAGGCTCTGGAAAAAAAAAAGGGCCATGGAGAGTTTGGCCGCAGCTGAAGTGGGTGCAAGAAGTATCGGCCTGCACGGCATGGCGATGGCAATAACAGGAACCACAGAGAGGCTCCTGCAGCGCTGCAGATAAGGGCCACGCTGAATGAGGAGCTGAGGCTGCTCCAGTCGCTCCATGATGAATACTGTGAATAACATTCAGCTTGTAAAGACCAGGCAAAGCTAGCTTCAGTGTGTGACACGTCATATGTGCATCATGGGATCAACACTCACTCTTTGACAATGTCAGCCTGATGATGATGAGACACGTCAGTCTCCCGACTGACAGCGAGTCTCTGCCCTCGATGCCCTGCAGACGGCTCTGATGTCATGGAAAACATACAACAACTCCTGGAATGCTGTTCAATTTAAATCCTTCTCCGCCCTCGCAAACCATAAACAAGTTGTTATGATCCTAAAGGTGAGTACACAAAGAGGAGGAACAACCCGGATTCGTTTGTATTCAAGCAAAAAAATCCAAGACGACTTCCAATTCCTGTCAAATGTCTTGGCTTTTAGCCTTCAGGAGTAATAATATTATGAAAAATACTAACCAGTATTTCATAAACATACGTGCTTATCATCTTTTATGATCAGCAAGCAGAAGAGGCCTCAGGAAAGCTTTCCAGCGCGTTATGTAATTCTAAAAAAGACGTTTTTTTTTCTAGCAAACGAGGTCAGGCGTTGCATTTCTTTGACTTCTTGTTTACCACGTCATATTAGCCGGTATGCGGTGGGCGTGCTCCGCCTGACACGCCGCATGTAGACGCCACACTCTGTGATTAAGAGCAGCAAAATGAATCCGTTCCTCGGGAGGATACACTTGTCATAAACAAACCCCGCGGTTTGCGCTTGACCCCGCGTTTCAAGGCCTCAGAATCATCACAGGGTCAGATAAATCATTCTTAAAAATAGATCCCGAAGCCTCCTCGTGTTGTACAGAAATAACTCCTCAGAAGGGAGGATTCGGCAGGTACATCTGGGAATGTAAACATCAATTTCAGATTTGTGGGCTAAGCGCTAAAATTGTGCAGTTGTGAACTAAACAATCCCGTCTGCGAGAAGCTACAATTACACGCTGCTAAACTGTTTTTTCAAAACACGTGTCAAAGGATGTGTAATCGCTCCTGGATTATTTTTACTGGCACCATTTTTAAAGAGCTGGCTCTGATTTTGTTTTTGTATTGTAGAAAAATGACTTTGTGGATGTAAACAACAGATACACCTTTGGTTTAATTATTACATAAGCTACTGTGAGGAGTTTTGGTTATGAAACAGTCAAACTTTCACATACATATCTGACAGACATTTGAAAGGAACCATAAACGGAAGAAGTCAGTCTCTGCTGTCATCAGCTCTGATATTAACAGAGTTATAAACAACACGCAGACCTCATTTAGCATTTTCCCAGACACGAGTGTCTGTTTTTTTTTTCCCCTATGACTCGGCTCTTTCCCTCTTTGATTTTGAAGTACATGTTTTCTAACTTCTACACAATTTTTGGGGATATTACCAATTAAACTCTAACCTCTAGAAAAACAAGTTCTATCCTGCAGCTTTAAGCTTTAAACTTGGATATTCTAAATTAACTTTTTTCTTCCTTTAATAGGAAATTTAATTTCAAAATAACTGACTAGAGTGAAGGAAAGAAGACTCAGAAAACTGTTAAAATTTTGCACAATTTATTTAAACCAGCTAGTTATAAGATCACAGCCTGCTGGTAAACAAGGTCAAATTAGTTCACAGCGTGGCTAATGCTAGCAAAGCTAGCACCATCAGTTTTCCACTAAGAGATAATAGATGGTTAGCGATTCTACATGGGATATAGAACCCAGACCAAAAGGCAGAACAGGAGGGTCTCATCAGTCCCTGAAGGGGTTCTATTTCACATAACTTCCTGCTTACCATTCATTATCCCATAAATTACATGGCTACAAACTAGCATGCTAACTGAAACTAGCATTTCGGCCACACTGTTTACCATTTTGACCCCAAAGGAAACTACAAGTTAAACTCTCTGAACTCTTTTCCACAGATTGATTGAAATGACGTGATCAGTCTGCCACTCTGGCGATGCTCATTAGTGAACGTTAATGACCGCCATCAAGGGGTTGTTAAGGGGTTCCAGCCAATCAGAATCAAGCATCTTACATAGATCATAGATCATGTAGAAAACATAACATCTGCAATAGATAACAAAAAATACACGTTAGGCATATTTTTTGATCTGAAAAAAAGCTTTTGACATAGTTGAACATGACCTTTTATTAATAAAACCCCAGAAATATGGAATTAGAGGTCTGGCACTGTCCTAGATGTCCTGTCCAGTTGATAAGTGATAGAAATCAGTATGTGCAAATCAATAACAGTAAATCACAATTGAAGAAAGTGAAGTGTGGGGTCCCTCAGGGCTCGGTGCTGAGTCCATTGTTGTTCATTCTCTATAATAATAATAATATATGTGACTTTTTAAAAACATTTCAAGTCATTTTATTTGCAGATGACACTTGATTTGCTGTGGAGAAAATCTGAAGAAAGAAAGAAAGAAAGAAAGAAAGAAAGAAAGAAAGAAAGAAAGAAAGAAAGCATGTGGTTACAAATTGCTCCAGTTGTGCGGTAGAAAATAAAAAATATTGCTAAATTTATTCAACTAATGAGTAACATCAGTGCTCACTAGAGAGGATGAAAATGCACATTTTTACCGTAAATAATCATTTACCACCACTCACGGTTTTTAACATAGTACTAAGTTTTAGCTGTAGTTTCTCTACATCCTAAATGCAGCACAAATGCAGCACAGTCTCCGATCTCCAAACCCTATCCTCAACATTTTGGTTTGAAAAGAATTTTGCTGCTTTTATCCAAAGTTTGTGGTTTCCTCTGACTGAGTTACATGATGGTACAACTGTAATTCATCGCTTTGTGGGTTTGTTGTGGGGTGAACGTATTGGCCCTGACTCTCAGTCCGACAAATTTCCACTCGATAACTCAAAGACATTTCCATATTCCTTCACTGTAGCCTATACATAAAACTTGTAGACCTGTACTGTATATAATTATAGACTACACTATGGCTGTGCTTTGTCTATAGCTTCAACAGTCGGCCATTAAATTCCACAGAAGCCTTCTCTGATCCTGGACGTTACTCAAGCATTAAATTGGTGAGAATTAAAGCCCACAACTATGGATGCCCTGAGGACTTTGGTACACGAGCCAAAACCACATTCCCGCCACTCCCCCTCCAACCAATGAAACGGCTCCTGAGCTCAGGTTTAAGAGGGGCTTCAAATTCAGAGAGAGTAGAGAAATTCAGGAAAGCCTGATCCAAACGGTTGAATGGCTCAGAGAGAACACAAAAAGAAGTCTTCAGCACTTTCCTGCTCCCTCGCCCTCACTTTAAGGCTTTGCTGCTGTTTCAATGTTTGCTTGTTTTTCAGGTTCAGCTGGTGCTCTCACACGTGTCCCTTCTCATCATGGACTCTATAATAAGGACAAAGAAGCACGCCAGCTTGTTATGATTGGCAGACAGGTTCTGTGAAGTTTGAGGTCTGCGGTTCCACCGACTTTGATGTGAGTGCTACCGTGCATCTGATTTTAAGTAGGGCTGTGAGAAAATATGTTGCTATGGGCGAAAAGCTTTTCACAACAAAACACTCCCATGTAATGCTTAAGCTGAGTAACATAAGTGTTAAACAAGTTCAGAACCAGTTCTCAAGGTTTTGATTTAACGTTGGCTGACTCAAACGCACAGTTTCTACTGCATGGTACGGCACGACTCGACTCACCTTGCCTGATATGAACCGTTTTTGGTTCTCTTCTGATGACTAAGCAGGCTCAGACCGACAACTTAGAAGCTTTGTCACAGCCCACCTGATGTTGCAAAAACCACCTGATGACCAGTTACACAACTTTGAAATATCTTGAGGCTACCCTGTGTTTAAATGACCAACCCCTTTCAGGGAATCGGTCGTAGTTACATAAGGGGTTAAACACGAAATTCACCGCCATCAAAGACACCAACGCCACCCACAGTTAGACAAAAGGAACCGGGTTGCCAACTCAACCTATGAACACATGTGACAGTTTCAAACGACGACTCTGAAACTATTCACATTAAAAAAACTTCCTCTGCAGGTAAAAACAAAGGAGGGAGAGTACGTCTAGAGCTCTCATTGTAAATATTATCTGGTACAGCAAATATTCAAGACAGTAGCTAGTCTGCAATGACAATCAGCATCAGATCTGGCAAGGATGACAGTTCCAAAGTGTTTTTGTCCTTCGTGGTTTGAACCTGAACTTTCCAAGACAGGTTAGGCCTTGATAAGAAACTGAGCCAAACCAGCAACCCGATGAAGAGATTAAGAAAACCAACCTGTTTAACGACTTTGAGGTTTGAGCAAGAGCCCTCTGCCAGGTCATTAGCCTAGAAATAATTTGCCACTGAAAAAAAAAAAACAATTTTTCTCTGATTAACCAGCTGTGGTCAGGTTTTGGCAGCTGTTTTGTTTTGCCGCATATTTGGTTGCACCACAACTTTTTGATTTCTCCAGGCGGCAGTGTGTGCAATTAATTTTTTTTTTTTTTTTTTTTTTTTTGAGGGGGGGGGGGGGGGGGGGGGGTATTTCTCCGTTAGTTTTCCCGACAATCAAAGAAACTCAACTTCAAAGATGATCTCTAATATCAGAGATATAATAAAGTATCTCTCTTGGGGATGGGGCATTTTCTTGCAGCAAATGCTGGATGTTGAAATGCTGAGCCCTAACCCTAACCCTAACTACGACAGCCCTACTTATAACCTCGGAACCCCTTATGACATCATCAGCTATGTGGTTTCCATGGTGATTGGGAGCAACTCTAGTAACATGCACCAGTCCTATTTATAACCACTATTCAGAACCCTAACCCTAACCCCTTATGACATCATCAGCTGTGTGGTTTCCATGGTGGCAGATTATTCCCATTCATTCTAATGGGACAAAAAATCTCGGAAAATGCTGAACATTTTAAAAAGTACAAGGGTTAGAAATTTGAATCATACACACACACACTTCTCCTGAACATGTTGGACATTTTAAAATTTGAACAGTTAAAATTGCTAAACATTTAGGAGTAGCGAGCTAAAGCCTGTTCATTTCTCTTACGAATGGAGCCACGTTTGTAAGGAACTTGCATTTGTGGGATGAGCAGCAGAGTTGAGTTTGTGAGAAATTTGCTGAATCTTTCTGCCAGTTTCAAACAGCTTATTCTTCTATTTTTATCATATTTATAAAAAACTCCCTTTTACATCACAGTGTTTATACTTCAACTTAAGTTGATTTAACAAGCACTTTGGGATGTTTTAAGTACTGGTTGATTAGAAGGTTGGAAATAATAAACACTCTTTCATCTGGTAATTCATATTTACTTTAAGATGAGAACTCTCTCCCCTCTCTCTCTCTGGAGCTGATGGACCCTTTGGACTTTGATAAAAACTTGTCAGTCCTTTCTAATCCACTTAAACTGAGCAAGCCATACGTGGTGGAGCCATCTTCATCAAGGTTATCACCTCATATCAGATATCATCCCCTACATCCACACGTACGCCTGCCCCAGTGACCATGTACAGATTGGAAACTGACACGAGGTAAAGCTCAAAACTGAAACACAAGTACATTAAAAAAAAAATATGGCACTCTGAATTGTACATGACTTCGACTGATACTGCAGCATGTCTAATGATATTCCAGCCCGAACCTGCCCGTGAAGGTTTGCAGGTCTTGTCGTGCCTCCAGAGCCGAGCAGATTGGTTTGGCTGAGTTCAGCTGAGGTTGAGAACACTGAACACTTTATCCCCTTATAAATAAAAACGCCACAATATTTACAGACATTGATTTTGTCTTTTCGGGTCACAGGAAAGAGTTTTTTCCATGAGAACGGGAGATCTGGGGAAGGAAACCTGTGTAAATACTGCGCTTCAGTCATCACTAGCTCTATGAAGACACTTCGTTTGTCTTATTTGATCAGGTTTCACAAACCAATTTGGTCCAACCATCAGAACGGTTGGGTTTAAATCCCTCTCTGACAGCCTGATCTCTTCACAACTTCTTACATTCACTTCTTAATCTGTGTTGATCTCCACACACATCTGCACCTCCAATAAAACACCTTTGGGAGCCCTGATAAGATACGACAGCTCCAGCCTAAGACACACATACACATAACTCTATTAATAACATCGCGTGCCGGCAGTTTTTCTTACCCGGCTCTCACGCCATGACATCACAGGGTTTAACACATCCCCAGTGTTACACAGCGGCTGGCGTTAAGTTGGACTGACAGGCGCTGACATTAAGCAGCATTCCTAGCATGCTGCCCTGCTGGGGAAAGCAGTTAGAAGATCATAACATATTTGAGTGAAGTTTGATGAGCATGCAGGGCTGAGGGGAAGAGGCTTAGAGAGGATTTCACCGATCATGTCAGAGAGCCAATGAACGAGTCTCGCTCTGCTCAGAGAGGAGCGAATTAAGAAAAAATATCACTGTAAATACCAAAACATTCATAAGTTTCAACATGTTCGCAAATTAGGACGTGGTGTTCAGCTCTTTGTCAGACATAATCCTGTCCAGGTTTGTAGCGCTCAGTTTGAGGTCCAACCTTCAACCTTCAGGATTAGTGAGAGAAATCTCTTCTATCTGCAAACGTAGGAGTTAAAAACAGGAGATTTCACACTTATTCTTACATGTTTGAGTTCCAAGTATTTACAAATGGCAACAGAAGCTTTAGGAAAGCTCCACGACTTTAATTAAGCAAACAGACCCTTTAGAGTCTGTGGGATCACCGTCGATCCCATTTGTATATTAAGTTTGTATTGGCGGTAGATTTGAAACCAGATGAGATGGATCAATCATTCTTTTTGCATTTAAAATCTGGGGAGATTACTACTCTTACTTTGCATTTTCAAAACGTCCCACAGCACTGTTTTCATCCCATTAACGTGTTTGCAGAAGCATAAACAAGCCAGACTGCATTTGTTCACAATGCTTCCTACGCTAAATACACGTCATCACATTTTTTTTTACATTTAGATATTTTGAGCGATATGACCATGACATTTCTGTATGTAGAAAAATATGTGTAAAATTTTCAATTTTTCATGGCTTATTGTACTTTTTAGAAATTTCTTTAGTTAGTCCGAACATATGTCTATACTTTGGGATATAAGGGTTGAACTGATGTACGGCAAAAGTTAATGCAAAAAATGTCACTACAGCATGATAAGATAAGATAAACTTTATTGTCCCCAGTTGGGAATTTGCCATGGATATAACCAACCAACCAACCAACTTTATTAATTGAGCACTTTAAAAGAAATCACAGCTGAAAACAAAGTGCTGTACAGAGAGCTAAATAAAAACGATAAAAACAGATACAAAAAAAAACAGACACACATAAAACAAACCAAATAAAAACAAATGAGAGCAAACAAGATCAGACAAACCAAGTCTCACTGAGATTAAAAGCCAAAGAATAAAAGTGGACAGTGAAGCGGCCTCTCATGAAGCTTCTATCGATTAATTTTATATCTAAAAGCTCTAAACCGACTCCCAGAGGAGAATCGTTCATATTCAAAATAAAGAACAAGAGAAGAAACCCTCCAGATTTTTTGTGCCTGACTGACGATGATATTTCCAAAGATCGTTTGAAGGGACAGGTCATTTTTCTTACCCATCATTTTCATGGCACATCTAAACATTTTATCAATCTTCATTTTACACTGAGCAGACAGAGAGCCAAACCAGGCCTTGCCTCACCAAGCCTTGTTGGGTTTGTCATCAAGAGAGAGAGGTAAACATCTTTGGTTTGATCAATGATTCCTGGATTCAGGAAAATTAACTTTGACCACAATAAATTAGTTTTCATCCAAGTACGATATTTTCATCCAGACCAGACGTCTGGCTGTATTTGGCGCAGTAAATAAACTGTCATCAGATTAACGCCAATGACAGCCTGACCCCTGATTAACACGCACTCCGTCAGCGCCGCGGTTTTTGGTGCACGCCGATTCACACGGGATCCGTCTGTGGAGTGGAGCGCAGCTCAGCGTATTCCAGCAGCTGGATACGCAAGATCACAGGAGAACCACATGTTCCTGCAGGAATCACACCCATGATAAACTCACCTGGCCCTTAGGTTAGGGTTAGGTTAGGGCGAACTTCAGCAACTTCAGTCCCTTTTAGTTTCTGTTGGTGTCCTTATAGAAAGGATGTGTTGTCGTATATAATTATCAAGTTTTCCGCCTCCAATATAAACTTTTCCTCGCCCATGGCGTCAGATTTCCTCTGGGTCTGACCCGCTGATGACTGCTGGCCCTGTGCCAGTGTCAAAGTTTTAATATACGAGGATAATTTTACAATCGATAGTCTGAACACGGTGCTTTATTTTGAAAAGACCGGAAACTCTGATCGTTTTTCGTGTCTGTTTTCCTGTTTGGTACGATCTGCTCTGCGGAGATTGACTTCGGCAAAAATAGACTCACAGTCGGAGATGGACCACAGCACAGCGAAGTACAGCGTAGTTCGTGGCACTGACGCTGTATGTGTGAATGGAGTCCCATGTGTAAAGGTGCGTTTCCAAGGTGTTGTATTTGAACTTTCACTGAGGCAAACGTTCTGCTTTCACAAGCAATGATGAGGACAATCACAGATTTCAGCACCATCTGAGATTAGAGATCACCTCCCGTGATCGTCTGCCACTAAAAACTATAACCAACCTGCATGCATTCCTGTGGCTGCAATGAAATATTTTTGTGTTTGTGTTTGTTTGGATTGGTTGTGTAGGGGCGTTTCAGATAACGACACCATCCCGAGAATATCCCAACATAACTCTGCCCTCGTCCAGACGCGAGCATCCGGTGCGCCATCTGATACGGTTTAATCCAAAAGGCGTGAAAACTCCTCAGCATGACCAAATACGGGGGGAATCATGAGGAAAATTGTACAGTCACGAATACCCTCATCGTCATTTAAGCTAACGTCTAAATCTTACATAACTTCACCGTTAAGGTTTGAGGTAAATAAAAACGTCCAGTGCACAAGAGCTCGTTCCTCATCCCGATCAGCTGTCAGGTTACCGAGCGCTCATGCACCAACACGCTTAGGACTGGTGTCATGTTTACAGGCAGCAGGTGGAGGTGTGGTGTTTGGGGTGTGTGCATACATACGGGCTGACCCCAGCAAGAGAAGCAGCAAGGCGGTATCACCTTCCTGACGCATGATGTCATGGACCGCCACCTTCGTCTGCTATCTCTGCCCATTCCTAATGTTCGCTCATCCTCGTCCCATCAGGGTATGAGGGCTCGTTACATTCCTCCTCTGCTTTCAAAGCCGAGAGGGGAAAAAAAACTGTTGATCTAAGCCGGATAATAAAAAATGAGTTTGGAAAACCGGATGAAAAGATGGAAAAGTTGATCCACCTGCTAAACATCCCTTAAAAAGAGCATGTTGCCGCTCAGGAAGCAGAACTGAATGCGTCCCTGAGGGCGAGCACCGACCCTGGAGACTCCGCTCGTTTTCCTTCTTTCTCTCTATAAGCGTCTGATGAAAGTTGGCCGCAGCTGCTCTGCTGGAAGCTGACAAATGAGCCGCGCGCTGGCAGCAGGATGGTGGTTATGAAACAAACCCAGCTCACTGTAGCACTCATCCAAGACTTGATATGCAGAACACAGCTCGTACAGGCTTTATGATATCTCTGCATGTCTGCAGGCATGAAATATTCACTAACAAGGTCAAACTTACGATCTCGTTTTCTTCATTTGAATTCATCATTTCCTCTAATTCACAACTCACTGTATCCTGCTGGGAATAAACCGTATTGGGGGGAAAACGGACGCTCGCTCCACCCATAACTTCTCTATCCACCACCCTCATGTTGTCACAGCAGCATTCATAATTTCAGTTTCTGTCTTGAAAAAAACACATTAACCATTTTTCATGCATTTCATTCAACTTAAAGTTCTTTAACCCAAATCAGTCCCATGATACAACTATTATTATTACAGGAAGCATGCATGGTAATGAAACACAGACATACTTCCTACATTTTAAAATCCCTGACGAATATTTAATTTCCTCCCGAGGTCAAAGTCATGCTGACTTTAACTCATAACGAGTCACTGATTTGAGATATTATGGAGGTAGATATAGAACATTTCTCAAATCCTGGATGGATAAAAGAGCATCACGATGACACAAAGGAACCTATGATTGTGTTCGAGTTTTTTTCTTTACTTTTTTGACAAACAGACCAGATCACACAGATTAATTACTAGAAGAACAGTGATAACGCGCTAAAGCTTTGTTCAGGGAATAAAAAAAACTTTACAGACTCCTGTGCTGAGCCAGTTTTAAGAGAAAAACCTTTTTTTGAATCAATCTGTGCAGGTGCCAAATTATTAAAGAGGGGGTATTAAGCTCATTATTAAAGAGGGGGGTACTGTGTTTTTAAAGAGGGGCTATTATGCTCTTTTTTATCAAATCATTATAATAACTTTGTAATTATAGTTTTTTTTTTTTTTTTTTTAATGATTACTGATCAAAAACGTATTTACTTAATCAAGGCAAGTGTCCTTGAAACCCCTTCTCTAAGCCTTCAACTGAAATGCTCCATTTTGGCCACTGTCTCTTTAAGACACCCCCCATCTCTGAACAAACCATTCAGGAACCCTGCTTCAGTGTTTTCATGCCAAAAAAAAAAAAGTTGTTTCTCTTTTAAAATGTTAAATTTTCAATTTTAAGGAGCTCCACAAATTAGTGATGTCACGATGTCTCACGTGGATCTCACTGAAATCTCACTGAAATCTCGTGTGATTTTTTGAACAGCTTGTAGTCTCATAGGGGATTACTCCAACACATGATTACCACTTTTAAAAAATAATTTAACACACTCAAGCTGGGGTCCTTGAAATCCCTTCTCTCAGCCTTTGTCTTAACTTTATTTTCTCTACTGTCCCTTTAAGGCACCCCCCAGTATTCTCAAACCAAGCATTTTGAAAGCCTCCTTTAATTTTGCAAAAAGAAAAAAGAAAGCTGTTTCTCTTTTGAAAATGACAAATTTCCCATTTTAAGGAGATCCACTAATTAGTGATGTCATTATGTCTACAAATCTCGCTGAAATCTCACTGAAATCTCACGTGACTTTTGAACAGCCTGCAGTCTCATGCAGGGATTATTCCTACACTTGATTCTCTCACAGTTCAAAACAAGTTGTCCTTAAAGTATGAAAAACAGATTGTACCCTCTCTTTAAATCAACAAATAATTAAATAAGATGTAGAAGTACCACCCTGAACGTCTCTACCTGATGTTTTGTCGCAGCCGTTTAAACATCCAGTCTCAGGTCTAAAATTAGCTCAATGAAAGAGAAAGAACGAGCTGTGACTGGTGAAAGACTTTCACAGAGCGTGGGATAAAATGATGTGAACAAGAATTCAGCTTGTAAAAAGAAAACAGATAATTGAGATTCACAACACTGTAATTACCTTGTAAACATGAGCCGCATTTGAACTGCACAGGTAGATAATTGCATATTGATGCCATAATAACTAAGCAACTCCTTCCTATTTACCCTCCGCTTCATAATCATCCATGCATTACCTGCTTACTCTGCTTATTAAGCATGAGTACAGTGTTTTTCAGCATCCATGACAACGACAACTGATTGAGCTGCATGAGCAGGAAGTGCGGCGAGGACAACAGGATGTGCCCTGGCTCCGCCGCCGAGGGTCGAAGAATTCAAGGAAGTTATTGTACTTTGTGGAATGGGCTCAGGAATGCAAGATGTCTGCCTTTTTTGGAGCTCTGAGTCGTATCACATGTTGGAGGCGACAGGCTTTGAAGATAAAGTGACCCCCGTGCGATGTATGTGTGGCACTGATGTTTGCGGTCACCCACCTCTGCGTTCTCCTCTGACGGCCTGAAGGATCCCTAAAGCTCCCTCGGCGTGTTTTCAGCCGTTGGACACAGACGTTTGGGGCGCGTCAGGTGGATCTGTCGCCTGGAAAAATGCAAGACGAATGTTGGACCTTTAAACTTTGGTGGAAGGTGGTTATCAGCACGAGCAGTGATACATTCAGGGAGCCATTAAAAGCTCCTAATAAAATAAACAAGCAGGAACCTTGACCACTTGAACCCCCAATGTTCCCCTGAAGTTTTCCGTCACGCTTTGGCCCGACTTGTTTTCCAGACCTGAGACATTGTTCTCTGTACATTCTGCTGTATTTGCTCCTGTTCCAGAACATTCAACACGTGAGGGTTTCCCCAAAACAAATCCAAGAGAAAGCCCTCATTTCTTGGCTGCAGCATGAGCGGTTTATCATTTCACGTTGTTTGGCATTGATCAAAAGTCTTATAGGACTGGATATTGCTCAAACCTTTGGGTGAAAGTTCATAAATAATATGGTCATGTTTTGAATATACTTTCTCAGTTAATCTTTTTGACCATCAGACATCTACATGTTATGTAATAAGGGAAGCTAGCTCAACAAATCATCGTAGCCACTTATTTTAAATGTCCTACAGATGTCACGTGCTTGCCAAGAATGATGTTTGCTCATAGTTTCTTCAAGCAGAGAGATAAATTTCAGGGGTTTTTTTTAATACTATTTTTGACTATTTTTGTGTTAAGAAGAAAGAAAAAGCCTCTTTAACATGTGTTGCAACACATCCCAAACTTTTCAGCCCACGACTGAAAAAGTGCCGGGGAACGGCGACCCCCCTGATGTGCCTATGGGTGTTGAATACCGCGGATGGTTATCGACTTCTGGTTGGTTCGTTGCCTCGTAACAATATGGCTGACCGCTGACAAGCTAGCTCAAAACAGTCTGAAATCATTAATGCTAAATTGTGGATAAAGTGAGTCCAGGTATAACGTGTGGTTGTTGGTTGCCATTAGGAAGTATGACGGCTATGCTAACATCACCAGCTTTGTGGTCTCCATTGCGACATAAACAGAACGTTCAACCGGAAGAACAAAACCAACAACAGCTATGAACTATGGGTAGTCAGGAAAAAGGTGGATACTAGACCAAAAAAAACATACAAAACGGGCCCTAATTTGGAAGGAAATTAAACAACCTATGTGCAGATGTTGCTACTTCCTAAATTAATCCGCCGCCAATGATACCGTTGTTATCCTGGCTTGGTCACCCCAGTTCTTGTGCTGACCATTTTTTTTTTTTTAAATAAAAAAATTAACCCCAGTTTGGTTAATATTTTTACCATAATGGATAAAATGTGACAATTGTAAGTAGCTGGTGGTTTTATTTCTGTCACTGGCGTCAAACTTTGAAATTCTCAGCGGGATGACTTAAAGGGTTGTAGGGATATTTTTCAGTTTAAAAAATGTATAAAGAGAGACAAACTGGAAAATATGAACTTGAAATTTAATTTGATGTGTTGATTTTTTGTTCCCAGAGTTTTTCTTCTTGGCATTACGATCGAGGATGATGGTGGTTAAACCATCTTTAAGTTTTGTGTCCTTTCTAGTCATGAAGGCTGTCAGTTTGAAACATCTGGGATAAATCTGTGTTTAATTTAGTATTGTATTGTTATACACTTTCATGAATGGGACATTAGGAACCACTGAGCATCTGTCTTTGGGTGGCCACCAGTTAAAGCTAACTGGGAAAACAAACCAAAGGGAAACAAAATAATTACAGAGAATTTTCAATAAGTTCCAAAAACTGATTGTTTAATATTTAGTGTAAATGTTACATAAGAATGTTTAAGAGTTAGTTAAGTATTTATGTGCATACTCTGTTTGCCTTTTTTTCCGTGTGATTTTTTTTTTCTCCTCTTCTTTCCCTTCTTCTTTTTTAAATGTAATTTTATTGCCTTTTTTACATCATGGTTTGGGGACTACAGATGAAAACTAGCCTTCAGGCTAATTCCGTCTTTTTTTACCATGTGTAATCATGTTTTATGAAGTGCACCATCCCCTTTAAAATAAACTAAACTTTTATGATGATGCTTAAATACAACACTAAAACTGTTACTGCATCTAATGTGCAACATGTATGAAGTGTGTAAGGAAATATACGACACGTTTCACTACACACTAGCTTCTAATTTAAACTACCAGAAATCAGCATTTTGAAAACGTTTCACTGGGCTCTGAGAACTTGTGATGTGTTATTTTCACAGTTTTATTTAACCCACCAAGGCTGCAGCTGACATTGTTTCCCAAAGCACACTCCTGATTGTTTGATCTGTGAATAAACAGGGGGAAATTTGTGCATCAGTTTCCCAGGATGCAAGAAAGACGGAAGCAACAAAACCTCATTAAAAGTCCTCACAAAAAAAAGTAAAACTGGGTTGAGCCAGTGTTTTTCGCATGCAAACTTCAACTGATTTTTTTGTGTAGTTTTGATTTTAAAGACAAAACTGCCAAACTGCACACATCACTTGTTCCAAGAAACCTTTAGCAGAGCTGAGCTCTTAATCCTGGCTGCAGCCTGTGGCATCTATTCACACTTTTCCTGCAGACACATCGTGCATCCGGAAGCCTGACACTCCTCAGCCGTGCTGTGTGTTTGATCCTGGTTTACCCTCGCCGTGTCTAATTGTCCCTGTCTCCCTGTCGGCTCTGCTCCCTGTTCTAGGTGTTTCCGTTGTGACAGCCTTTCTCCCTGACGCGTGGATGGAGCTGTCGTCCCACAGGTCAGAGGGCAGCGGGGTCATGGGTTAACACCACGGGCAGCTCTGCAACAACAAACAAGTCGTCCCCCAAGTTCCACAGTGAACTTTACGGCTTCACTTTCTGCTCCTATAAATCACTCTGAATGTCTGAATTCCAACCCTAAACTCACCGGTAGGAGCACATGTCAACTTCAGGGCATAAATCTTTTCTCTATTACACCTTCTCAATCTGTACATCGTAAAGAAGAGGCAATGGGGTGAAACACGGCGGTCTAATGGGGGCTGAGGGTTAGTGTGCTGATCCGCTGTCGGATCAAATGTTTGCTCGGTGCTGAAAGCTACGTTCTGCCTGTGGGATCAGGGTGTCTCTGTCTGCCTTAAGGTGTAGCAAAATGCTCATCGCCATCCCCTGCCTGATGATGTTTTCTTCAATGGAGAGGTTAACAGGTTTGACCCTGCAGAGACAGACAGGTCGGTCAACACACAAACATGGAAGAAGCCAGCGGGAGGGATGAGTGGGGGACGTAAACTCTGAAATGAGTCAACTATTTGATGTTGATTTAAAAAAGGAAACATTAAATCCCTGGTGCATGTTGCCAAAAAGGTTTCTTTGAGTCACCGGTAACTCTTAATCTTGATAAAACCTTAAAAAGTCTGAAATTCCCAAGGTTTGCTGAGAAAGTCTGAGAAGAAGCTTTAGAAAAAACACTCTTCTTCTTCTTCTTCTTCTTCTTCTTCTTCTTCTTCTTCTTCTTCACCGGTCCAAAGTCAGGTTATCTACGATGCGTCCCACTTTTGATCCCATATGTCGCAGAGGCACCCTCCTGCCCAAAACTAGACTGATTCTGGAAGTTGATATTTACAACTTTTACAGATTTCTTGAAGATATCCATAAAACCTTCTTCTATAACAGCAATTTTTGGAGTTGCACCACTTGATTTATATCCTCCAACTTATTAATCATGGATAAATGATATCATTTATCATCTGACATTTGAGAAAATACACCACAAGAGGCAGTGCCCAGAAATTTTATGCCATCTGACAACCTTTCTTAACTTACATTGAAAAAATGAATGTAAAAGACATAATAAATCAGAACTGATGATGACCCCATTTATCTATTTACTTATCTATTCTTATTGTACGTATACATGCATATGTATATGCCTCTGTATGTTTAATCATCTTGTTTACTTTGTTTGCAATTATTTTAATTTATGTTTTTTATGATCTGTTCCAACTTTTTTACTTTTTTTTATTACTATTTTTTCTTTCACACTTAGTAAAGTACATTGGGAAAGGGGCTCTGTTGGAGCTATGGGTGGTGGTGGGGGTTCACTGTTTTAAATAAGACACCACTGATGTTTATATGCTTGTTCTTGTATTAAAAAAAAAACAATAAAAAACACTTTGACCAAAATAAAGTGTGAAATTCAGGCATACAGTTGAGGTCAACAGACCTTATTTGATGGATATGTGGGAATGTATATACATATGGTGTTTATATATAGCTCTGTCTAATGTTCAGTATTGTTAAAAGCCATGTAGACACTAATGAGAGGCCTGCACTTAATGTGGGACACACAGTCATTGGGTTTTCACTGCTGATGCCAAGCCCTGAGCAGCTATAAAAAGCATTTAGCACATTGCCAAAACAGGTTTGATCCAAACTAAACTGGCACCCAAGGGTTTAACATCAGTCAGTGTGCACAGAGGCAGGCAGGCAGCCAGAGGAACGACACTGTCACGTGTATCTAGTTCCCTCTAGTGGGCAGTACTGGAGCAACATTTCAGCTTCATAAAGCTTGACCAGAACTCAGTCTGGCATTTAAAAACCAGTATTTTGGCAGTTTGGCAGCTTTTCTATGATGAAGTCTATTTGTTTTATTCCAATCATGGAAGTTGGGGTACTGGGTTTCTACTAAAACAACAAGAGTCATCTTAAGCCAATTGGGTTTTTTTTTCTTTTATCTTTCACATAAACCTGCCCAAAAGGTCGATGAAACCCCAAACTCAAGCAAAAACAGTACAAACCAATAAAACGGTTTCAAGAAAGTATTTTTGCGGTTTTGGGGTGCGTTGCCTTGAGGCAACACTGTACTTTAATGGTCAGGAATGAAAATAATAGAGTCATTCATTTATATTTCAACACAATCTTTTTAAAAGGTTACAATCTATGCCACCATCTAAAGTTTAAAATCTAAAAAAAAAAAAAAAAAATCATAAAAAATAACTTAATTTAAAAGATTGCATGTCTGAATGTTGCCTGCAGGCAACACTGTACTATAGTGGAACATAACATTGGAATAGATATGTAAGGCACACTTTTCTTACCTTCAGCCTCAGTCTACTATACACCTTTACATGTTAAATGTTGGAATAAAATGAACATATTTGAAAACGTTAATAGTACCAAGAGAAATACTAAAATAACTTTAACAAACTCACAGATATGGGTTGAAAGACGAACTCCATTAACTGGCTGCATTGTAACATGTAAACAAACAAGCTAGCTACACTTAGCAATGTAAATAGAAGCTTACCTGTTTGGCGTTTTGCTTCACCGTCAGCAGAGACTCAAATGACTTTATTCCGTTTCACGTTGGTTCTTCATCTCTGCTGTCCCTTTCTAACTCTCTGACTTGACTTTATAGTCTTGAACGAAAGCATAGACTGTATAATTAACTGATCATTTTCTCTACGTATGTTTAGGCGTCGGTTTGCGCCGTTAATTTAAAATGCGTCACGGATGTCACGCCCAGTTCGACGGAGGGCCGCCATTTTTAAAATATTTTATTAAGTTTTTTTTTTTCGTCATGTTTTGGGAAGTGTTGTTCGATTATTTTATACAAATTTTGCCAAAATAAAATAAAAATAAATAATTAAATAAATTGACGATTTATTGGCTGGGCACTATTTTTAATCAATGTAACGGTTAGTATCTGCTAACTTCGTTTTTTTCTTTTAGATGACGTTTTTGCAAAAATATATAATCTAATATGTTGCACTTTTTTAAGTCACTTTAAAATAAGTAGTTCCTCTACAAATAAATAAATAAATAAATAAATAAATAAATAAATAAATAAATAAATAAAGTCGTCTACCGGAAGTGGTGACGACTGATTTAGTGCTTGTGTGTTCCCCAATTTTGACTTAATTCTCTAAAATTCGAACTCTGTGCTTTCATGTAAGAACATTATCTTATTCATAATATAATTAACAATAAATTCAATAAATTTCTTTGGATTATGTCATTGATCCTTTGGTTAAAAGAAGTTTGAAAACAAACAAGCTATCCATTCTCATCCAGGTACAGCATTTAATGGATGTATATACTGTACTGTTTATATAAATACATCACATTTTCCCCTCTCCTTGACCTCAATATTATAAACCCCAAGCTACTGAAGGACTTCCTTTTGTCCACTAGAGAGCAGCAGCATCACATTCAAGGATTATTGTAAACCTTTCATTCATTGAAACAGAACCAGTAATTTGTTAACAGTTAATTTAGTACTCTACATTCACATATTTACATGTTTTCACAAACTTTCAGACAAACCTATGAGACCTGCACAGTTTATGGCATCTTCATGAATTCCTCTTCTTCAAAAATGTACCCAGGGATTCTGCATTCATGCACTCAAAACACAAACTTTTCACAGGAAATCAGGTCATAATTTTTCCTGACAGTCTGAAACTGTCCTGAAACATCCTGTAATCCTTCTATAGCATGTGTGTGTGTTGTTGTTGTTTTTCCCCTTAGTGTTGTCTGCTGCTCTGTGCTGGTCTCTGTAAGAGGCAGATTAAAGAGTCTGGGTAAGCAGATGTGTCATCAGGTGAACTGTCTGACTCTGCTGGTCTGTGTCCTCGTTCTGAGGCCACAGTTATTGTTTCTCCTCATTCTCCTTTTGCCCATGTGCTTTTCTACACGTTGAGCCCTGCAGCGTTCAGTTTCTCTTTGCCTTTATTTTCCTGGTGACTGTACATAAAACCATGTATAAACTCAAACCACCTGATTGTCAAACTGAGGATATGAGCTAGTTCAGAAATGTCACTGAATAACAGGATACTTCTGATTCATTTATAGCCACGTGGCTTCAAGCTGTGCTGATATCCAGAACAACAGCGCAGCCTACAGTCTTATATCACAGGCAGGACAATCAGTGTTTGGTCTCAAACTTTATCAATGAACGGGAATTTTATGGTATGCAGTTGGAACACTTAAAACATCAGGGCAGTGACAGAGACATTCAGGACCAGCCTAAGATGGACAATTATGTTTTTGCCACAGTGTTAACAGGCAGAGGTGAACATTTCGACTGATTAATTTGATATAAGGTGTGTTGAGGTTGTATATTGCTTTGCTAATGCCAAATAACCACACTATTGTTATAGTGTTTTGACCAATCAGAGTAAAGCATTTAAGCTTTAATACGGTGGCCCTGAGAGCTCACAGCGCTGTAACTTAAAAAAGCACATGCAAAAAGACCAGAACACAAGCAAATCAAGAAAACAGCTTCATCAGTTTGACAACACATGCGCAGCATTAAGAAAACGCGCTGCAAAGACCACAACACAACACTTTAGAAAAACACACTGCAAAAACCAGAACACAACACATAAGAAAAATGTTGCAAATAGAATGCAAAACAACATATTGGACAAACACGCTGCAAATAAACCGCAACACAACACTTTAGAAAAAAATGTACTACAAAGACCTCAACACAACACCTGAGACAAACGCACTGCAAAAAGACTGCAACACAACACATTAAAAAAAACCCACTGCAAATAGACCGCAACACAACACATTAAAAAAACGCACTGCAAATAGACCGCAACACAACACACTGGAAAAACGCGCTGTAAAAACCACAACACAACACTTGAGAGAAACGCGCTGCAAATTGACCAAAACACAACTCATTAGAAAAATGCGCTGCAAATAGACTGCAACACAACACACTGGAAAAACGCGCTGTAAAAACCACAACACAACACTTGAGAAAAACGCACTGCAAAGACCACAACACAACACTTTAAAAAAAAAAAAAAATGCAAATAGACCGCAACACAACACATAGGAAAAATGCATTGCAAATAGAATGCAACACAACATACTAGAGAAACGCGCTGTAAAAACCACAACACAACACTTTAGAAAAATGCGCTGTTAACAGACCGCAACACAATGGAAGTGTTTCCAGAGGACACTTCAAAGTGATGCACACATCCCGACATGCTTGTTGATGATGCAGATTTTGGTTCTCTTTCTGTCAGTGTTGTTGGAAAATGTGATAAAAGTGTTTTTGCTGCGCATGTGTCTCAAACTGATGAAGATGTTTTCTTAAATTGCTTGTGTTTTGTCTTTTTGCATGTGTTCTCTTAAGTTGCAGTGCTTTGAGCTCTCAGGGCCACCGTACTTTAACCCCTCTTTACCAATTGTCTTCTTCATACAAAAACGATCTGATACCAAAACCAACAAGTTAAGCTCTGTTTAATTGGCTCTATACACAGAGGAAGCTCTAATTATAAATCATCAGCGGGAACTGGCGCTCTGCTGCTACACAAAACTCACATTTAGCTTTCATGTCATTGCATTCATGCTGTTCTGTTTCAAAGAAAGCAAACAAGATCAGTCAGTGTGTGACAGAAAGCCGAGATGGATCCGCTGTGAGTTTGGATCATGATGAAAGTGTCTGTGATGACAGAAAAATACAGCTGCTGGGCCTCATTTGTAACAGAAGCTTCGGATTCGGAAAAAAACAATTTGTTTTATCGACTGCAGCAGTCTTCTGCTGCCGCTGCAGCAAAATGTGGGACATGACAGAACATCCCCATTGCATAATTCAACTAGGTCAAAACACAACAAACCACTCAAAATGAGATTTCTGACCAAAGTTAGGATTTCGAAAAAGTGAGGAAAAACTGGAAGGAAAAAAAACAACAATTCAACTTCCCCTTTGAAAGCTAACGCACTTATTTAAGGCTCTTGGACTTGAATGAATAGTTTTAGTGCCAGAATAACAAACGCTTACATAAAGTGTCATCCAATTTATCCTCTTTTTATCCCAGGATTTAAAAATTAAAATGTCAAAATGGGGATTAGGCTGACAGTGAAAGCCACCACAGGTCTCTGCTCCTGTTTCCTGCCTAATGTCTGCTGTTGTTAAAGTGGTGATGTGCATGTGAGTGTAAATGTGTGTGAGTGTGATTGCAGGGAAGAGGGGGGGGGTTGAGGGGGTCATCGGTGGACAACAACAGCTCTTTTCATAGCTGTCAGTGCATCCGGGTCAGCTGTGCAGGAGATACTGAGAGTCCTGCAGCTGTCCGAGGGAGCGAGAGGGAAGAACAGCCGAGAAAATGAGGGTGTGTGTGTATGTGTGTCTGTGTGTGTGTGTGTGCTGAATGAGGAGATCTCTCCTATACAAAGTGCCCAGCCAATCAGCCAGCTCACACTGACGTACGAAACCTAAATAGAGGCGAGAACAAAGATGGGTTTATGCCTAACGAGGACTTGCCTCTGCGTTGTTTTGTGAGCATTTCGATGACTCAGAACCAAACTTGTAGTTCTGTGTTTTATCTGGGTTTAGATATGTCAGATGGTTTGAACATGTGGTCACAGGGTGAGTAATACATACTCGTAACATCATTTGCATCTTATACAATGCAAAAGTAGTGACTGTCAGGAGGAAGAAGACCAGGAGATTTTAACTGTGGATCCTCAAACTTGTTTTTGCTGGTGCCACCTTGGATATTTGGAAACAGAAGTGACCTTCTTATCATGACCTGACTGTTTCGTTTTTATGTGTACAAAAGTTACCTAAGACGACCTCTTCCCCCTCGTTTTCAGTTTCAAAGCTACGCAAAACCAAATGAAGCTAACAACCTATTTCAGATGGGTTTCATATAGACAGCCAGAAGAAGAGTATTGATCTCTCACAGTATCTGACTAATAAACTTGTTTCCAAAATGCTAACTGTTAATGAGGCGTTGCGTTAGCATCGACTCTCCAAGTTATAGAAGACTAGCTCAATTCCAAGCTGGGCTAAGCTAAGCTAAGCTAGCTGTGTATTACAAAGATTTATCAGGTAAAAAAAGAAACAAAATCTATGAAAGCTCATCAAATTAACCAAAAAAAGTTTAAATCCAGACCTAAACTAGCTATTTCCTACACGTTTCTTTTCAATTCCAAGCTAGGCTAAGCTAAGCTAAGCTAAGCTAAGCTAGCTGTGTATTACAAAGATTTATCAGGTTAAAAAAAAGAAAAGAAATCTATGAAAGCTCATCAAATTAACCAAAAAAAGTTTAAATCCAGACCTAAACTAGCTATTTCCTAAACGTTTCTTTTCAATTCCAAGCTAGGCTAAGCTAAGCTAAGCTAAGCTAGCTATGTATTACAAAGATTCATCAGGTGAAAAAAAAGAAAAGAAATGTATGAAAGCTCATCAAATTAACCAAAAAAAGTTTAAATCCAGACCTAAACTAGCTATTTCCGACACGTTTCTTTTCAATTCCAAGCTAGGCTAAGCTAAGCTAAGCTAGCTTTGTATTACAAAGATTTCTCAGGTTAAAAAAAAGAAAAGAAATCTATGAAAGCTCATCAAATTAACCCAAAAAAGTTTAAATCCAGACCTAAACTAGCTATTTCCTACACGTTTCTTTTCCATTCCAAGCTAGGCTAAGCTAAGCTAGCTGTGTATTACAAAGATTTATCAGGTTAAAAAAAGAAAAGAAATCTATGAAAGCTCATCAAATTAACCAAAAAAAAGTTTAAATCCAGACCTAAACTAGCTATTTCCTACACGTTTCTTTCGCTAAGCTAAGCTGAGCTAAGCTAAGCTAAGCTATTGTGAGCTAACTGTTTTTTATTATACATTTCTTGCAAGTAAGAGGATGGTACCTCCTGCTTGTTACATGTGTACAAAATGTGTTAAATCAGTATTTTAATGGATTAGCTAATTCGCTAACTTTGCTAATTTAACCCTTTAAAGCCTGACACGTCATAAAAACTTCATACATTTTTTGGAACTGAGATGTTTATTAATTATTTGAAATAATAAAGTCCATATATGTGTATGTATATATTTAAGTGCTATCTGTTGATCAGTTGACGACACTTCTTGATTTGACATTTCGTAGCTATCAAAACACAACCAACACACACTCCGCTCGTACCTCTTTGCATTTATCTGCATGTGTTTTTAATGACAAGCATAATTACTGTGTCTTTAAATAGAGACTATAAAATTACTTTGCTTGTGTGAAGGTGCTTTGAGTCCACCGTGCTGGAGTTTTGTGTTGCTGACAGCTGGGATTAAGACTCCTCTCTTTTGGAGGATGACTCAGTCAGTAAAGCGGTGGACAGCTGTGAGTGTGACAGTGAGTTTGAGATGCCGCCAAACAGACTTTGAAGGTTATAAAGTGATTCATGATCAATCAGACGAGCGCTGTCAACCGCTGAAGTGCACTGACTCTGCTTTTGCTGTCTTTAGTTTTGTACGCTGGAACAGTTTGGCTTTTAAGAACTGATGTTTACGATTATTTATCATCTTCTGATGAAAAATAAATAAATGCAACTATTAAATTACTTCCATTGGCTTAATTAGCACCAAGAATTTGGAACTCAGTAATGTCTACATGTCTTGTTCTTGGCATGAGTATTCAAAATATGACCCCCAGGCTGCCACATACCCAGGCACAAAACAAAGTAGTAATAACATCTTACGTATTCTGTTGACGTCTCTCCAATCCATGTATCTGATCCTCTCCGTACAATACAAGATGAACTCATAAAGACAGTTGCATAATAGAAGCAGACCTGCTGACACGTGAGGGGGCTTACCCGCTCTGACCAGCAGTAAAACCCTCTCAGGTGAGACACCCTCGCTCTCCCTTCAGATCCAGATACACATACACCCTTTCCAATTCGATTTTAACCATCAAACTTTATTCGTCTCCAGGGGAGCGTACAGGTTTTGTGGTTTGCAGATGAGACCACAAACATGGTCCTGAGTTTACCTTCCAGGTACAGCACACCAACAGTGTGGCCAGATTAGATCCCAGGGAGGTAAATGAGCAGCTCTGAGAGATTACCAGAGGACACTGAATGCAACACCTGCACCTTAATGTTCCTATAAATCTGTATGGATGTGTATTATTTTAACTCCCAGTGTCTCACACTTATGTTTCCGGGCTTCTGGGGGAATATTGTACATCTTCTGTCAGGTCATTATGTCTTTATTTGCCCGCATGCATTCTGCACCATTTGCACTTTATGGAGCTGACAGAGTTTATTAGACAAACTAATTCTTCTGCAGGGGACTGAAACTTTGTGCAGCAGTGACAAAAAAGATTTCTGCTGGTTCTGACAGTGCGGTTTGACTGCTGTGACTGCATTTCTACAAACTATTAGTGCTACAAGAACTACATTTGTGTTGCATATACAGAAAACTTCACCATTTTTATTTGACAACTAAAATTAATTTGATAGAAGCCATTATAAACCAGCTGCAACAAGTATAGAAAGCTGCAGTACCTTAATTGTCCACATGAGGCTGGCCTCAAAAGCTAAGAAAACCTCATTAGGTCCCATTTTAAAAAGTCTTTCCCTATATCAGAATGAAACATGTTTACAGCCTGGTAAAGACACCAGTTTTGGGAATGTAGCTTTTTATTTATCTGTACACGCTGTGTCAGGTGAATATTTTTGATAAGTTATGTGGTTTGATTTTAGGAAGTCCATAAGTTACACATGAGTTAGAAAATAAGGGCATGGCTGATGAGGAGGGGCATGTTGTAGCTGGCAAACTCCACCTCTGAGCCTGATTCAAGACTGATTTGAAGCCCACCATCGCTGGGCTTCAAAACGCTTCTTTGGAAACCAATGGATGACCTCACAGACTGTATCCATATTTTACACACTGTGTGTAGTTTAATGGCTCGTTCTACACAATGGTTTGTTCACTTTTTATCTCACTGTTTATCTCACTTGACTCCTTTTGTTTAAATATCACAAATCGTCTAATTTTCTTGAGTAACAAGAAAAATATGTCCCTCCCCCTCACTTTGAACACAATTTTAAGGTTTTTTTTGTTTTGTTTATTTTGTTTCATTACAATTTTTTTTCAGACTCATCCTATTTTCTTCTGGATTCGACTCAAAATAACCTCTGCACTCTATTTTTTAACAACTATGTAATTGTTGAAGTTTGTGTGACATAAAACTTTACATTATTCCCTTAAAATAGATGGGTTTTATTTGTGTATTTATTTTTATTTGATTTATGTTTTTACTTCTTATTGTGAAGCACTTTGTCACTTGTATTGAAAAGTGTTATATAAATAAATTATCATTATTATTGTTATTATTTATTATTATTTTTATTATTTATTTTGTAAGTTTTTTATTTTACAATTGTTTTCTATGCATTGTTCTTTTATTTAGGGTATCCAGATCACTCCCATACACTACAGAAAATGACACATTGAGTTTTTTACATTTATAATGGCAGTTGGTGAAATGTTTAATGTTAGTTGAAAATACTAATTTTTTGGGGTCAACCAAGATAAATTTAAATTATTGCTTCACACTAACCTTATAATCGTCTTTAAAGCTTTTTTTGAACTCTTGTCTCCCATATTTAGTAATCCACACGTAACAGATTTTTGTAATTTTAACAGTATTTTACCATAATGTCTGCAGTAGCTTACTGGGAAATGTCTTTTTTGGTTTATTACATAGACTGTATAACTGTAAACAGCAAAGGATTATGGGAAGAAATTCACTAATAATACTGTAAATAAAAATACAGTAACAAATTGTAAATATTGTAATAATTAATTACGGTATAATTTACTGCAACCCTTTTACAGTGTTTACAGTGTAGCTAGCTAGCTCTCAATATCTTTGTTTATCTGTGTGTGTGTGAGTGAGTGTGTATGAGTGTGTGTGGTGTAGTGTAGTATGTGTATGAAGCTGCAGCTGAGCCCCACGAGGAGGAGTCTGTGTGGCCGGGGGGCGGTGTGTGAGTGTGTGTGAGTGTGTGTGAGTGTGTATGAGTGTGTGTGCTGAGCCTCTCACTATGCGCTGACTCGCGGCTGCTCAGCTCTCAGTGTGTGAGGAGCGCGTGCAGAGGTCGGACTGCGGGGACCGAGCTCCGGTCAGCGCGCGCGGACTCTCAGCTTGCACCCGGAGACCAGAACCAGAACCCGGGAGAGACTTTCTGAGAGATGGAATGTATCGAAAGGACTCGGACTCTGTGAAAGTTTGTATCCGGGACATGGAGAGACACACAAAGAGAGATTTTATCTCCTAAAGCCAGACATCATCACTCCGGGCTGGGTTCGAGGTGCAGCGGAGGATGACACCTGCACCCTGCCTGGCGAGGACACACGCGCGGATCGAGACTTGGCATCTTTGAGGAGTGGATCAAAACCTTTGTTAGAGTGACTTTCTGCCTCTGAATCTCCAGGCAGATCCTAAAACTGCTTTCTGTGAACCAGAAGCATCGACTGTGGGGGCTGAAAGCCGCATTTGTTGCACTCTTTTCTCTTTTCGCACCCGTGCAAACTGCAGCGATAACATCATAAACACAGGTAAGCGTCTGATGTCACCCTAATGTAATATGTCGATGCTTTGTTGTATTAGCATGCTGTATCCTGGTTGAACCCTCAATTCATTCAAAGAAAGACCCCTGAATAGCTTCAAATCCAAGAATCTTCACAAGTTTCACAGAAGAGGAGCCCATTGATTGAATCAGATGATTAACCCTTTCTAATCCAGTTTCACACCGCTTATTATCCCCCTTACAGGTCAGAACAAATTGTCTTACTCCACTCTGAATGCCTTTAAATCCTCATTAGTCTCCTGTTATTGAGACATTTTCTAAGAAACCTTCCCGTCTCTGTTTATATTCCTACAACACTGTCAGCATCATCTTCACTCTCTCTTCCCGGCAGATAAGGTTTGTCAACATCTTAGCCTCATTGTTCTGCAACAAACAATGATCCGAAATCTGGATTAGGGTTTTTTTGATGCGTCAGTTTGCAGGTTTTCATGTTCTTTGCGGCTTTGCAAGGTCTGATGTACCAGGACGCTTCTAAAACCAGATAGCAGGATACCAGCACTCAAAGTCTTGCAGTGCCCCATATACAATATGTTCTAGATCACCTTGTTCCTCATCTGTATTATCGCCGTAGTGGAGAGAATATTGGATGTTTTTGCATCAGTTCCAATGGAAAAAAAAAATTGGTAGTCTTTGGAAACCTCAGTTTCTTTGTCTTCTAGAATTACAAAGATCAGGGTTTTAAGATATTTCTGTTTACAGTACAGGAGGTAAATATGTTAATCTGAACAGGCTGCTTGTCCCAGTATGCAAGGTCTATGTTTGAGACGATTGATCATCCATTTCTTTGCTCTTGTTTTGAAGGTCTCAACGTGTCATGCCAGCGACGCTCGCCTCTTCATCACATCTTCTGCATCGTGGAAAATAAGACAACTCTCCCTCAGACTTGTCCTCCTCTCATCAGCGGCAGTAAGGCAGAGTAATCTCTGGAGTCTTGACTCACCATGGGCACCGTACTATCCCTGTCTCCTGGCTCAAGGAAATCCGGCTACTATGACAACCGGCCAGGCTCGCTC
Organism: Labroides dimidiatus; assembly: GCA_030710495.1. NCBI lineage: Eukaryota > Metazoa > Chordata > Actinopteri > Labriformes > Labridae > Labroides > Labroides dimidiatus. The sequence goes on from CM061155.1 coordinate 28,597,087, forward strand.
AGCCACTACCCGAGCTTCAGCAGCCGCTCCCTCAACAGCCAAAAGGACCGCGGGCTGAAGAGAGGCCAGTCCATCTTCCTGCCGGCGCTCACGTGGAAGCGACTGGTGGCCTCGACGAAGAAGAAGAGCAACTCCAAGAAAGGCGCGGTGACCTTTGGGGACCCGCTCAACAACAACAACAACATCAACATCAACATCTACCAGAAGGACCCTTTGTTGCACCTCAACCGTGAGAATGTGAAGAAGTCTCTGTCATGTGCCAACCTGTCCAGCTACGAGGGCCCAGCAGGTCTGGGTCTGGGGCTTGGTTATGGCCTTGGGTTGGGTCAAGGCAATGGGTTTGGCTACAGCAAGTCACAGCAGCTGTCCTCTGTAAAGAAAGTCCCCCAGAGCACAGTGACTACGTCCCCAAAGCGAGTCATCGTCCAAGCCTCTACGAGTGAGCTCCTGCGCTGCCTGGGAGAGTTCCTGTGCTGTCGCTGCTACCGCCTGAAGCACCTGTCCCCTGCTGACCCCGTGCTCTGGCTGCGTGCTGTCGACCGCTCGCTGCTGCTGCAAGGCTGGCAGGACCAGGCCTTTGTCACGCCAGCCAACGTGGTCTTCGTCTACATGCTTTGCCGGGACGTGGTGGACGGCGACCTGGTGGCGTCGGAGCACGAGCTTCAGGCCATCCTGCTCACCTGCCTCTACCTGTCGTACTCCTACATGGGCAACGAGATCTCATACCCTCTTAAGCCCTTCCTGGTTGAGGCTGGTAAGGAGGCCTTCTGGGACCGTTGCCTCGCCATCATTGATGCCACCAGCGCCAAGATGCTGCGAATTAACGCAGACCCGCACTTTTTCACACAAGTATTCGCTGAACTCAAGAGTGAAGGCAGCTGCGGACCTCAGGACTATAGTCGGGTGCTGGATCGATGAGAATTTGAGTGCTGATCTCAGCCAACCGCATGCCTTTTTGTACTCCCATTGACATATACACTTGCACATGACACAAAAATTTGTCTCAAATAGATTCCTCTTCCTGTTTTCTTCTTCTGCTGTTCTGAAGAAGCAAAGAAAGAAAGAATCTTTCTTTCGTCTCATCAATTCGCACATTGAAAGAAAGATTTAAAATGCCCCCTCCTCATATTTGTTTTGATAAAAGGCTCTCAGTGGGTTTCCGTTCTTGGAATCTCCACCAAAGTTTACTCAGATTTGGGAACCATTTGGTCCACCTGTCCTCTTTGACCTCCCTGGTCCCATCTGCCCCTAAAGATCTGCACATTCAGGCATCCTCACATCCTCGTCCGTCTATCTGAAAGTAATCAATCAAGCATCAAAACGCGCCATTGAGGATTTCTCTCCGTTTTATTCTGAACATCTGAGGGGATTCACTGACAATATAATCCACCCGGGCCGTTCTTCTCCTGAACACTATGAGGAGGCATCCTGACATCCGCTGCTGGCTAAGCTCTGTGTGCCAGCAAGGAGAATTGACTCAGACTGATGGGAGCAGCTGAGGAGGTCCATGTAAGGTCCCGCTGGTCCTGCTGTGCGCTGTGTGATCACTAAAGCAAGACGACCAGGCAGTGTTTTGTGGAGCCTTTTGAGGGTCGTCTCGCCTGAGGGGACAGTTGCTGTTTTTTATCTCAACTCACTCAAACCTGCCAGCCGACTGTTTCTACTTTATCTAATCTCTGGAGAGTTTCCTGCTGGAAGCGGAACACGGATTTCAGATTGATGTGGGGGGCTTTTGTGTGTGTGTGTGTGTGTGAGTATATGCATGGGCATGTGTGTTTGTAGGTATTGTGCAAAGTGGACAGCAGCCAGGGTCATCAGCTGTTTACTCCCTCCTTTGTCCCCTGCGTCTTGTTGACAGGGCACCCACAGTCGGGGTATTAATGAGATTAGCCGATTACTGCTGCCCCTCCCCTCTCTCAACCTCTGCCCCCTTCTAGTCCACTCGGCAGCCCAGCAGAGCTCCAGTAGCTTATCCAGGTCAGCCGGACTGTAAACACACACACTCATACACACATACACAACTTTAAATACCTTTTTGTGTGCACTTTATTCTCCTTAGTGCATGAATAAAGCGTTGTTTGGCGCACGTGTGCAGCTCTGTTGGGAAAGCTCTCGGAAAAATATCCGCGTAGGAATGGCAGGTGAATGCACTTTGTTGTTGTTTCTGCCCCCAATTTCTCATCGGTCACCTGCATATTCTCATCTGTAACAAGAGGCTTTGTTTCCCCTCCTTATCCCTCATCAAACTCCTGTGCCATGCTAAACTGCTCCCCTGAATGAGTCACTGGCATCTGTGCCTGAGTGCCTTTAATCTCTATTTCCCTGCGTGTGTTCGTGCTCATCCGATGTGGTAACAGGAGCCTTAGAGTTGTTGCTGTCACATTGAAATATATGGATTTGAAGCAGTGGACGAGATTAAATATCTTTAAATAAGGACATGGACTTCTAACTGCTTTGGCTCGTGAACTCCGTGACCTCTGCCTGCTGTCCTGCTCTGTTTTTCTTGTGATGTCACCAGTTAGCACATGGTTAGCCAAAGAGGGACTTCTTTAAAACTCATCTTCCCTAAACAGAATCCTGACACAGCAAAACTGGACAAAAGAGTTGTTTTGGGTACGATTACTTGTGCTAGAAATGCTTCCCGTACAGTTCAGAGGCTCTGTTTACACCTGCGAGTATGCTAGCTGCTACGCTAATCAAATCTTAGCTATAGACAGCAGTTGTAAGTAAAGTTACTGCCATTAGCAACTTCACATTTACAGCAGACACTGAATATAACTGGTTTCATGAATGCTGTCAAGCTAGGTTAGCAAACAGCACTGTAGTGCTAACAGTGAGTGCTGCATTAGCATAAGTTAGCAAGAGGCTACGACAACAGTTTTACTATATTGTAATTTGAGGCTTTATATTGATCTGAATGTTTAAACATTGACTTTAAAACACACTATGAAGTAGTTCTATGATAGAAATCAGAGTTTTAGAATGTTTCGAGAGAAGTGGATAAAGACCTAAGCTGCTAGCGTTAGCTCATCCAGGTTTTTTTAAAGTTTTTCGCTGAGTCATGCTATTCAACAATGGTGAAATTCATATAACATTAACAAAATAACAGATATAAATATTTTTTAGATCAATGCCAACATGTTTATACTTTGTATATCTCAATAGTTTAGAAGGGGCGCTAAACGTTAGCCGTTACCCAAAGAAGGAAACATAGGTGTAGATAAAAAGTCGGTACTATTTGGGCCTCCTGAAACTAACTGAAACCTTTTGCAGGCCATTTCAGATCAAAAGACACGTCTGCTTTACGTTTATCTATCCAGGTCTTAACTGTTTTTGGGGCATCTGAGGTTCTGGTCCTTTATTTCCCTTCCCAAACCATCAGCCTCTTTGTAAACGTTTCTGTGACACTGCAGTACACTCCAACGCACGTCTATATGAAGAGGATATTTCCCTATAAACCCTGACCTTTACACGCTACCACAAACAGATTCTGGTTCACATCCACACCTTTGGTAATCCTAAATCCAAATCCTGCCCCCCCCCCCCCCCCCCCCCCCCCCCCCCTCCAGTTATACAGGGCGAAGCATGGAGGACTGAAAACGTGAGGAAACGCACAAACAGTTTAGAATCCGATAAGATTGTGTCTCACGCTTCTCGCGTAGTTGTGAGCCTTCAAATCCCGCTCTAAGAAACCAGAGGCCTCAGAGATCCAGAGCTCAGCCTGGTGCCTCTTCAGGCTCAGCCGGGTTTATCCGAGGCGAGCCTGAAGGACTTCGCATGAGTGATTCATGCCTCTTTTTCTGTCACTTTGACTGGCAGCCATTTTGGGCTCGTTGTTATGGTCAGTGCAGCCCTCTCTCTTTTTGTCTCTCTCTCTCTCTCTGGTCTGGCTCTGGCTTTCACAAGGACACTTGTGTCTTGACTCAACCCCCCCTCCCTCCCTCCAGTCCCTCCCTATCCACTCACACTCAGCTGTTGTTCCCTGGCTGTTTCATTAGATTTGACACCCCACACCCGCCGGCCATTGTCAGGACGAGGAAGGGCAGAATGGGATCGTTTGTTGGCATCATGTTGGGTGTGTTTGTGTGTGAATGTGGGTCAAAGCAAAGGGCCAAATCTGCTTCCCGTACGCCTCTCCTTTCAACCTGGACGTTGGTTAAAGTGAAAGATAAAGGCGGTCAAGCGTCGACATCAGGGACACTTCAGAAACAGTCCCCGCAGGTTTCCCTCAGCTGCATGTTGTTAGTTACCTTTAACCAAAACAGTTCCAGACAAACGACAGAGGAACCCGGCTCATTAAGGCTTCACTGACACAGTTTGTCAAACGTGATGAAATCCAGTCCCCACCAAGAAAGGCAACTGTCCCCCTCTTTCTGTACATCTCGATCACTCGCCCAGCTGGATCACAAAGCTTTTCCACCTTCCAAGCCAATCAACTCGCTACTCAAGCGTAGCTCTAATTCTGCTCATCCAATCAAAGCCCTCGGCTCTTTGACTGACTGACAAAAAAAAAGAAACGGACACGCGATGCCTGCTACTTCTCTGTGGACAAACTGTCGCTACGTGGAAACCCATGGAGCGGGGATGCTTAAAGAAGATTACGAAGGAGAATTTAAGGATGTTTTCCTGCGGATGGGACCTTTATCTGGGACTTTGTTGATTCCGGTTCAGACGGGCCTTAGACCGGCTTTGTTTTAAAGACTCCTGGCTTTGTGTAAACAATGTGATAAAGATTTAAGGGATAAGTCCGGCAGGATTCTTCATTTTTCTTATTGTCGAAAACACCAGTTACACATCGTAATTCGAGTGTTTTCAAAAGTCCTTTCTCTGATATCACGAGGGTTACATTTTATTTTGAAAGAAAAGAGAACTTCCTGTTTCAAATTTAGTCAAAAGATTGGTTCTGGAGGACTAGTTTAAGCTGCGGATGGACACACGTCCGTGTGCTGATAATCTTTCAAAGATTTTGACGCTTTTTTTCTTGACGATAAGAAAAATATTGAACACACAAAGACTTTTCCTTTGAGTCTCCACAGCTCTGTGAGTTGTGTTAAGTTATTTCAGTGCGCTGCTGCTGCTGCTGCTGTAGGTCGCTGTGAGTTTCCAGTGGACACCTTAGACCGCGTTGTAAATATGTGGGTGTTGTTGAGCCGTTCAGAATGAAAAACACGAACAAAAAGAAATAGTCTTGCTGTGTAGTAGCATGCATGCCAGCCGGATAGGTTAGAGATGTCCTTTTTTTTTTTTTATTACTTCTGCTTTTTGTTTGATTTTTATATATGTGACGTTTTAAAATGAAATAATATTTGGTAACTTAAAAACGGATCTCTTTGGAGCGCTCCTTTAAAGGAAACATGATGTCAGCAGTATTAAAGTCTCTCCCGTGTGCAGATGTGACGTTCATCTTAAAGGTGTTCATGTTTAGAAAATAGAGACAAAAATATAAGAGTAATGATTTTCTCAAGCTCGATCCTGAAATAGAAAAGCATGTGAGTTCATTATGAGCGGAGTTATGACTGAGCATCTTTTGTTTTCAAACTCAGCCGTCTGAAATTAGACCTCAGTGGTCAGTTTGCGTATTCAGACCGTGGTCATCCGCTTGTTCGAGAAGTATCGCCGTTTACGTCCAAACGTGTCATCAATAGCTGTTGTCAGAAGCGCACCAGCTGGTTAAACAAAAGCGGCCATTGTAGATGTAGCGTTCATCGCAGGCTCCGCCTGTAGCTTCTGCACTTTTTGATCCGTCTCAACTTTTCACCGACACTGGGAAGATGTTAAACACGCAGAAGCCCCGTGTCCTTCGCCATCCATCACCGTTACGTCACCGCCAATCGAAGCAGCACATCACCTCGAGTGACTTTTGTAAAGCCACTAAAACAGTTGAATATTGTTGATGGGAGAAACTTGAAGAAAAACAAATGTGACGCTTTCGTTTTTCATGTTTTGTTTTCCTTTTTTCATGATGATGATGATGATGATGATGATGATATTTACTTTGTTGATTATTTAATAAAGTATTGAGCTGAAATCCAGATCAGATGTCTTCATCTTTTACATCAGCGAGGCTCACACACACACACACACACACACACACACACATGATCTACTCTCCTCCTGCGGTCCAGCTAACTTAAGACGGGCAGTAAATTCACGTGGGACATAAAATAGCATAATGCAAAGCCACACAATGGTCGGGTGCTGCAGATGGTCCTTTGGCCTCCTGTCAGCAGGGCGGGGGGCTGCGCTCCATCTGAGCGTGTCCCTGCAGTCAATCACCTCCCTCTCTGCCGCAACCACAGGTGGAAACTCTGTGATGCTTTCTACACTCACAAACACGCTGCTTTCCTGACAAAAACTCTACAGAGAGGCCAGTTGGTGCAAAAAACTGAAATCTTATTTTAGTAAAAAACTGTCTCGTTATATTTGAGCCACATTCAACTGACAAATCCAGAATCATGTCTTATTTCAAGATGTTAAAAGACAGAAATGAGGTCTGAATTATTTGTAAAAAGTACCCAAAAAAACTGACGATGGGATTAAAAAAATTTTTGCTTGTTAAGTTTCTTGAAATCAGAATAAGTTCTTTTTTTTACTTGTTACAAGCAATTCGGACCTCATTCCTGTCTTTAAATAAGTCATGTTTCTGGACTGGTCTGGTGAATGTGGGCCATATTGAGTCTAAAAATACATTTTTAGTAAAAATAAGACAAAAACAGTTGCTTAGAGTTCAGTTTTAGAACATGGTTCGGTTTCTGGATGAGTATGGAGGAAGAAAAATATTGTTTTCATTTGGTAACTTCAAATGTTTTCCAGACATTGAGCTATCCATGAGAGGATGAGGAAACTAAGAAAGAAAATGATTTTACAAGTATGGCTAAGATTTAAAAAAAAAAGGAAAAGTTTATTATAATTTTTTTGACCTCACAGTATGAAAATTCTGATTTTTTTCTTCTTCCCAGAATGCCAGCCTTAGTCTCAGATTTAGACTTTAATTCCAAAGTTTAGAGTTTTATTTTGGAATTCCAACTTAAATTTCTGAATTTCTACTGTAGAGAATTTTGGTTTTTATCTTGGAATTCCGACTATAATTTTGGAATTCCAACCTATTCCAAGGAAATCTGACTTTCATCTTGGAATTCTGAGTTCCATTTCTAAATTCCTACTTTAGTCTCAGAATTTTGACTTTATTTTAGGGAACTCCACCTTTAATCCTGGGAAACGAGACTTTATAATATTTTATAATTCTGACCTAATGGATTTCTGGGATTAAAGACAAAATTCTCACATTTTCATGGAATTCTGACTTTAATCTCCAAATTTTGCGTTTTGTTTCCAACTCTTATCTCTGAGAGACGTCAGACGTTGATCTTGGAATTCTAACCTACTCTTTGGAATTCTGACTTTTATCTTGGAATTCTGAGTTCTATCTCTGGATTTCTACTTGAGTCTCAGAACTGTGATTTAATCTTGGAATTTTGACTCTAATCTAGGGAATTACAACGTTAATTCTGGGAATCCAGACTTTTATTTCATGATTCTGAACTAGAAGAATTCCGAGATTGACAACAAACGATCATCTTTTTCTTGGAATCTTGACTGTAATCCTAAAAAATTCTGACTTTTATCTCCAAATTTTGAGATTTTGTTCCCCTACTCTCTGAGTTCCTATTTTAGTGTCAGAATTTTGACCTTTTTCCTTGAATTCTGACTTTCGTCTCAGAACTCTCGCTCTGATGAAAGCAAGAGAGATGCTAAAGTTAGCTAGCTAAGGCTGCTATTGTGAAATGTTAGCAAGCTAGTCCAGAGGTTAGCCTCTGAAGTGACTCGGCCTTTAGGTGTTTAAGAGCTGCAGGTGTTTTTGAGCTGATGAGCCACCTGTAGAGATCCAGCAGCAGCTGAATCGATTAACGGTCTCTTCGTTAAGAGAGGCGCAGCGTGTGTTTACATACCACACGCAGCGCTGGAGCTTCGTTGATAATTTAGAGCTCCAGACCTGCTGACAGAATCAGTCAGAATCTCATGTTTAGACACGAAATGTTTTTCCTTCAGGTGGTGCCGCAGAGTTCAGCTCAGTTTGGAGTGAAACAGCGGTTCTCTTTTTGAATCCTTCAGAAACAGGAACCCGTCCTGGATTTGATGCTGAATTTAATAACTGTTTCTCTGAGCGTCCATCGGGGGAAATTTCATGTTGGTTTACGTTTAGTGGTGGTGATGCAGCAGTGTGTGAAACCCCACAATCACAACAGATGTCTGCTATAAAACTAAGGCTCAAATGTCTTTTCAGGCAAAGCAGCTTACTTTGTGGAGCCCGATCTCTCTCTGTCTCTCTCTCTCTCTCTGTATTGGAAAATGATTATTTAAAATGCCATTTATAATCTGCTCACAATGCTGGCCTGAGAGGGCAGCGGGGTGAAAACCATATGGCGCTGGTCCGAGCCGGGGTCAGTGGCATCGGCTGGGGACACCTCAGAGGGCAGAGAGGTGAGGGAGGTGAGGGAGGTGGAGGAGGTGGAGGACGGGATGCTTTTAACTGAAAAAAAAAAGAAGGAAAGAGACGACGGATGAAATGACATAAAGAGGAACCGCTGCAGATGGCTGCGACAGCCCGACTGAGTCCTCTCCAGCTTCCTCCCGTCCTCTGAGGACACAAATCACCCGGCTCTCTGCCTCCATGTCACACGTCTATAGTGAGCTCCCTGTGGCTCTCTGAAAGCCTCGGCTGCTGCTGCTGCTGCCTTTTATCTGCCCTCTGGGATCCAACGTGCCCCCCCCTCCACCCCTCAGTTAATGCTTCCTATAGATGGTATCCAGAGATTTCAGTTTGTGAAACTAGAGTCACGTTTGAAGCTCTGGCTCGACACAGATCGCTGCTGATGAGCAGGTCTCTCCAGCTGTAAAACTACAAACTGTGCTCACTTAACGCTTCAGTCGGAGCCAGAGGCAGAAAATTCCAAACTCGAAGCTCCAAACGATAATCCCAAAACCAATATGTGACTCTGGAGGACAAACAAATCACAAACTGCAGCGGCTGAACTTTTGACCCACATCTTTGTATTTCTAATATTTTAATCTCTCACTTTGTCTCCGTGCAGCCGTCAGAGTTCAAAGCAACGGATTTCCTCAAAGTGCAGCAGGATAAACAAAGATCCCGAACGGCGGATCAGCTTTTAAAGTTATATTATTTTATCTGAATTCAGGGTCAGTCTCCGCTCTGGGAGTTGGAGAGCAGGAGCCTGCTGGCACGTCCCGACTCAGCGAACAGATGGTTCACTCAGCCATGCACCCACAAGAAGCGGGCGAAGGACACCGCCGAAGGGGACTCCAGAGGACTCTTAGGGGACGACGAATTCTGTGAAGAGCAATCAGAGGTCTCATTAAAGCTGCATGGAGTGCTTAAACTAGCAGGCGACCTCGTATCCATGTGTGCTCAAAGATCTGATCAGACGCTGCAGAACGCACCACGTAGAACACATGACATCTGCTGAATCACTAGCTAAGCGTTAAAGGGCTGTTCCGCTTCAAAGTGTGATTGGCTGCTGCTAACACAGCCCTCCCTTACTGTACGAGAACGTTGAAATGAGGTTAGCTTGAAGGATCTGGCTTTTCTTCTGTGATTTGATCGTTAATTCAAAACACAAAAACGACTTTCATTTCCACGCAGCAAATGCTGGATGTTGAAATGCTGAGCCCTAACCGTAACCTCTTATGACCTCTTCAGCTGTTGCAGGTTTCTCTCAATCAGTGACTTTTGACGAGTCCTATTTATAGCATCTGTCCTTTATGACATCATCAGCGGTGTGGTTTCTATGGCAACGAATCATTTCCATTCATTTTAATGGGCCATTGATTTTTGGAAAAAGCTGAATATTTTAAAAAGTACGAGGATTAGAAATTTGAATAATACACAAACACTTCTGAACACGCCGAACATTTTACAATTTGAACTGTATAAATCTGTGATAATTCATTGGAGGCGTAGCAAACCAAAAAACGTATGAAAGAATACGTTTTATCAAAGTCAGATTTTTATATGTTGAAATGCTATGCTCAGCATTTCAACAAAATAACAAACTTTATTGATACAGCACTGTTCAGAACAATGTAACAAGTGTTCTACAAAATAAAAATGCGCATTAAAAAACAAATAAAAGAGAAGACATACAAGACAAGTGAAAGAGAAATGTGAAGAGGAGCGTAAGAAAATACAACAGTATATAAAAGGCTAAAAACCAAAAGAAAACATTAGAAAAAATTAAAACAACCAAAGGTTAAAAACAATTAGGGAAACGAAGGAGAGAGGATTTGAGATCCTGCCCGTGATACTGTCAAAGAAAGAAAAAAAATAAAGGTAAAAAAAAATAATAACAGCATTTTGACTATTAAAACATGCTCAGCTAAAGTCTCCCGTAAAAGCACATCGATAAACATACATCCTGTTTTTAAGAGATTTAAAAGAGAATTAAGAGTCTACCATTTTGATCTATGAAAGACTTCTTTATGTATCACCAGTCAAAGCTACAATCGCCAAGCTAGCACACCTTAAAGGCCACATCTCGTAAAGCTACAGCTAGCTAATATTAGCCTTTAGCTCAGCCTTAAACACTTAAACACTTTAAAAAAACAAGCAGGCACATAACTACAGTTTGTAAAGTTTGTTTCTTTTTTTTTTAGCATTATATCAAACAAAGTGTTCATATATTATCGAGCTTTAGCGTTACTAAATCTGGTTAGCCAGTGCTAAGCTACATGTTTCTTTCATGGCACGTGAAGGATGAAACCTGGTTAGTAACTTCTGTGTGGACTCTACGCTGTAGTGAGCTCTATGTCCTGTGTTGCTCTGCAGTTTTATGTCTAAGCTCTGGTTGGCCATGCCATTTATGTTCTCGCCACATCCAAACCAGGACGATGGAATCTGGTTGGTCTCCCTTACGACACCCGTCTGTTTCTGATGCTGAGTAATGAAGCTGATGATGAGGCGGGCTTTGAGTCTCCACAGTAACAGCCATAGGGCGCCTGTCAGTCACGTGGGCTGAGCTGTGCCTCTGATTGGATGAACTGGCGATCTTAATATCTTCTAAACTGCCAAGTTGGAAAAAAAAATCCCCCCCCTGTACAGTGCGTGTCGTTAGGGAAATTAGCGATTCAGATGGGTGATGTCACAGAGACTACCTCCATATATTAAACAGTCTACAGTTAGGCTAAGTCTCTACACAGTTACAGGGCTTCATGAGCCTAGCGTCTATGCTAGCTTTGACGCCGTTCAGCTAACTTGTAGCTAGTTGGTCTTTTAGTTGCAAATGTTTATACACAAAATCTGAATCTCTGAAATTTGAGTCACTTTATGAATTCAGTCTTACATAGAGCGTAAATCCAGCTTTTACAAAAGTAGTAGTTTGAATAATTCTTCTTCCTCTGATAACAGTTTTTTTTTTTAGTGGTTTTAGTTACACGCATACAAAATGAGTTTAAAGTTTAAGCGCTCCCGTTTCTGAAACACTTCCTGATTAATACGCATTCAGGCTGACGGCATGTTGATTCAGAGCGAGCCAAAGTAAAAACCAACCCTCCCCCCTCATGTTACTGTAATCTCCAGCATGTGACCTCCCCCTTTGAGCTGATGTCGCAGAGATGCTGGAAAACCTGCGGCGCTCACCCAAACCAGTGGCCGCTCTGCGCTGAGAGGATTTAGAGGGAGAAACACAGCAGCTCTGGGCCACATATTATATTCCCACTGCTAAATCCGCTTCAACTCATTACCAAATCCTCGCTGCGGGGCTGCTAATCTCCAAAGAGAGACCGCCCAGGTGCCTGTCTTTTTGTAATGGAATTGCACGGCTCTTTAGGTGATTGCATCAACAATTGCCAGACCTGATAAATTAGATTAGAAGAAGGAGGAGAAGAAGAATCTTATTTGTGCAGAACAGCAAAGAGGAGCTTCATCATAACGCAAAACAAACGCCTGATGAAACCCTGTTAGGATTGATTTACATGCACGCACGTTCCAACGACGGGATTGATTGCAATGTTGGGTTTGTGTCTGCAAGGCAGACATTTGTGCTGTCAGGGAGGAAAATGATTGGCTGAATTATGTGAAAACAAAAGCCTGGGAGCGTGCAGAGGAGACGAACGGGGGAGAAGCTGTTGCACAAGCAGAGATGGAAAAGAAATTCCAGTTTGGACAAAATCTGTGTCAGCAAGACAGATTCTGGTTTTTGGGGATTAACAGCTTATCCATGAAGGAAATGTCTGATTTCAACCACGAGACTCTTTGAATTTACATTTTCATAAAATCAAATCATCCTTAATTCATAAATCATGGCTCTTACATGAATGATTAAAGGATTACACTCAAACAAACAAACTCAGTGTTCGCTGTAATCGCTGCTTCTGATTGAATATGACGACTTATACGCAGGGTCAGCGGGTGATCTGATTGGTGGAAGCCGTAACTGGGAGAGGAGCTGTGGTGTCCAGCAGCCGATGGTCCCTGCAGAGCGGAAACAACAGATTTGTTTGACACAGAGCCTCCGCAGAGGCAGACATCAGTCGGCAGCTGTCGTTTGTGACATTTCAATAAACAAATCTCGGTCATTTGGTCGAGCACAAGATCCTTCCACAGCTGCAGCGACGACGGGATTTTCTTATTAGGAAGGGATGAAGTGTGCCAGGAAGACGTGAGCGCTCTCTCTCTCTCTCTCTCTCTCTCTCTCTCTCTCTCTCTCAGACCTTAAATTAGAACACAAATAACTTTGTTTTGGAGAACAGTTTGTGGAAAAAATAGGCCAAGAACGACATGACGGGGATGTTGTTTCTGCTGGGTGTTTACTCTGACTAATGAGATCTCGAAATAAGCGAAAGTGCCAAAGAGTGAACGTGTTCTAGCAGAGCTGATGTGTCAGGTTACCTACAGGGAACCTGAAGGCAAAGAGGATTGTGGGTAATGCTGGGAAGTTTTCAAAGATTTTTGAGGTGAAAAAAGAAATTGAAAGTACTGACACAGCAAAGAGTTATGATCTGGGATCCTCAAAAAATCAAGCTCACGTGGAAGAGCAAGAAACTGCAGTTCCTTGAGTGTCCACTTGAGGAAGAATGCTAAAGCTAAGAAGGCTCCTGAAGGTCTGTGATTGACAGGTGAGCAGATTGTAGCTGGAGGCTAAAAGAACGCGTAGCTCCAACTCTTTACTTAAGTCTGTATTTCCAAAATGGCAGCCATAGTTGTTTGGTGATGTCACTGAAACTCTGTCCGTGTTTTGTAACACACAGGTGTGACAGGTCACCAGAGTTAGCAAAAGGCTGGAAAATTTCTGTTACATTTCTGGAAAGTTTCCTAAAAATTTTCATGGATATTTTAGATGGGTTTTTTTTTTCTTGTATCAACTTGAGTGAGGTTTTCAAAAACGATCTTGTTTGGAAAAAAACATGATTGAATTCACAGTCAGGGTCCTGTCAGGGTCAGTATTGATGATCGCACCGAGGTCGATATATTTGATGGTTTAACTTTAAGTCATGGACACATTTAAGTTAAACTAACAGATGCTCATTAAAATGTGTATAACATTTAGAGGCTAGCCAGTTTTCTGTTAGCGCTGCCATATTAAACCACCAACTGACATATGTGAGTAATTAGCATTGTAGTGAACTCACACTGGTTAATAAATGAATTGTAATGATAGCTAGCTAACTTAGCTTTGTGAAACTTGAACTATGTTAGCTCCAGTAACTTAGCTAGCTAGCTAGGAAGAAAAACATTTTTGTCAGTTCCTTATCTTAAATACATAGCTTATGTTGTTAGCTAGCTAGCTTGGTTTATGAATACAAGCTTTCATCCACTTATCTGTTTATTTGTCCGTAAAACAGTGAATGAAGTATTTGACTAATTGTCTTCTTGACACTTGAACTATGTTAGCTCCACTAACTTAGCTAGCTAGCTAGGAAGAAAAACATTTTTGTCAGCTGCTTATCTTTAATACATAGCTTATGTTGTTAGCTGGCTAGCTTGGTTTATAAATACCAGCTTTGATCTACCTATCTGTTTAATTGTCCATAAAATAGTGGACGGAGTATTTGGCTAATTGTCTATTGTTCAGTATTATAAATGGTGTATCTGGCATATTTACATGTATGTTTGCTTATGACAAATATTTATGCCTCCATTCATGACAGTTAGACTCAGTTTGGAAAAATTTCCTGAAAATTCATCTATGATGTCATTTGAAAATGTTGCATTAGACATGTTTGCATGTCTGCTTATAACAAACCAAAATGTTTAACATTTACAAATATGTCACGTAAATGATCCTCCAAGACTTCAACTCCACTTAACAACACCTTGAGTTACCAGAAGCTCAAAACAAGCAGCGTAAGCTGTTTGTCATTGGTTCTGCTGCTCATCCTACAAATGCATTTTCCTTACAAATGTGGCTCCATTAAAAGGAGAATAACCAGGCTTTACATCAGTGGGAGAATTATTACCAAGAAAGTTTAGACCCCTGCGGTGCCTGGACCCTCCACTGTATAACAGGTTGTGTTTGTACTGTCACATAACGTACTTTACAGCTGTTTACCAAATAAAGAGATTTAATAAACAAAGAGTCAGAAAGACAAACAAGAAGAAAACTTACTTTTAAAAGTCCAAAACACCAAATCCAACGAAAACAAGCCTGAAGTCACTGCAGAAAAGATGTTAAATAAGCACCAAGACAGAAACTAAACACACACAGGTGTGACAGAGAGACACAGGTGACACTGATCAGGGTGATCAAAGAGGAGGGGAAAAAAAACAGACAAAGAGAGGAAGTAGAATTAAACCAGGCACTCAGAGAGCGAGATCTACAAAATAAAACAGGAAACACTAAAGAGTAAAAAAACACGGATTAAAAAAAGAGAGAAAAGAAAAAAAAACACAAGACATGAGACAATACACTGCAAAAACTGAAATCTAAAGAAGTGTTTTTGTCTTATTTGTAGTAAAAATTGTCGTATTATACTTGATATGAGCCACACTGAACTGACCAGTCCAGAAACATGTCTTATTACAAGATATTTAAAGACAAAATCAGGGCCAAATTTTTCTGTTACAAGTCAAAAAAAAAATCTGCCAGTGGGGTTAGAAAAATATACTTGTCAAGTTAAGAAAATAAGACATGTTTCTGGACTGGAATGGAGAATGTAGCTCATACTAAGTCTTAGAAGACGTTTTGTTTTTGTTTTACTAACTAAAAAATGAGACAAAAAGTACTTGCTTAGATTTCATTTTTTTGCAGTGTAAATAATAACTAAGACACAAAACAAGGAAGAAACAAAACTTAAATGCAGAGCACAAAACAGAACAAGACTTTGAAAAAATTAATAGATTTTAATGATAATAAAAAAGGAGCTTTAAACACTGGCGTAAAAATGGGCTGCTTTTTTTCCCCATGACTCATTTATGGATGGCGTCATCGGATACCTTCAAACACAGAAATTTACAAAGAGTTTCCCATGTTTCCCGCCCGACACCTGAAAGCCAATCAGACGACATCTTGGCGCCTTTGAGACATCTTTGATAAAGGGTCAAAATCAGATGTCTTTAGGAAAAAACTCAGATTTTATGGGAGATTGATTTGGCTTTGAAGAAGTTCACGTCTTCTCATTTTTTCACCAAATTTTTTGAAACAGTTTAAACTTCATCCTACTGTTGTTCTTTTTTTTCATGGGGAATAGAAATTTTAGTTGCATCCCAAAACTTGCAGGTAATTTCAGGAAATTTTTGAAATTTTTTAGAGGTTTTACTTTTTGAAAAGGATGCATGAAAAAACCGAGAAGTCCAAACTTCACTTTTAATGTTTCGACAAACATAAAGCGTGACCCCGAAGAACCGATCACCAGGCTTCAAAAACGCCCTGTGTGCTTCTTTCACACGTCGACGTCGCCTTCGGGTCGTTAAGGTCGCAGCCCGGTGACGTGAGCGTCCTCTGCAGCGAAGGTGTGAATGGTTGTCGGAGGGCTCGTGAAGGACGTCTCAGGACGACTTCGAGAGGAGCTGATAAGTGCTGCCTCGGGCCTCGAGCTGCGTGACACTCACGCGACAAACTGAGAGCAGCTTTGTGATGAAAGTGACCCCGGACCACTTCAAAAGAGCGAGAGAGGAAGACACGCTCGAATTACCCCCGTTTAAAAGAAGCGCTGAGCTGTTTTTAAACCTCGTCAGAGACGTCGTGGTGAGGCTTCATTTGTTGCCTGTTGAATTCAAACCGTGAAGCTCTCGTTCTTTGAGATGCATCGTGACGTTTGCAGAGATCTTTATTCACAGAGTGTGACGTACATTTGTTTTTGCAGGCAGTTATTTTAAGCTGCCGTGTGCTGATGGGAGAGGGTTAAACTCTCTCTGGACGGCGTGAACGAGCTGCACACGTGTTGAGTTAAAGTAAAAAAAGAGTTGATTGAAAGATTTTTGCTGAATGTGAATCATTCAGAAACAGCAGATCTCATTCTGTTTCCTGGGTTAGGTAAACCACACACACACACACACACACACACACACACACACACACACACACACACACACACACACCAGTGAAAGTAAGTCGCACTAACAGGTCACTGAGGGGAGAGAGTGAAGCGAGAGAGAGAGAGAAATAAGAAAGTACTGAGTTTAAAGAGGGGGTATTCTGCTGTCCCATATTTTAAACATGGATATAAAGAAACACTCCTAGATGTTCAGACTGAGCGTGTGCAGATTTTCAAACCTCTCCGTGTTCATATGTTGTAGAAACCCCTGAATCTGTCTGAGAAGCTCTGTCCCTAAAGGGCCTCAAGAGAGCTGGCCAATCAGACGGAAGGGGGTTTGTGGAGTGGGAAGCCTTAAAGGAACAGCTGCTAACAGATGCACTATAAAGGTTTTCTGAAACACCAGAGTGAGGAAAAAAAGAGATTTTTTTTGGAGCTGTAAATCATGAAAAGCTACTACAGGGACACCAGAGGGACATGTAAAGCCTAAAAAAAAAATGATACCCTCTCTTTAAAGGCTCACCAAAAAATAAAGGAGACACATATAAAGTACAAACCCTGAAAATCATTCACATATAAGATAAAATTATCTCTATAAATGTGTTTTTAAAGGGTTCTCCAAAGTTATTATTTTATTTGTTGCTTTTTGCTTCTATTTCTTGTTTTTGTTTATTTTCTTGGTTTTTGGTTTTCAAATTGTTTTTGTTTCTAATTGATGTTTTGTGCAGCACTTTGGAAATGTTCAGTTTAAGAAACGTGTTATATAAACACAGTGGATTGGATTGTGTCACTTTATGCTGACGATACCTAACTTTTTGTTCCTGGTCTGTTTACATTCCTGTGAAATTTTATTCAAACTCCAATTTTTTTTATTTTTTTTTACTTCATAACAGTGAATCTGAGACACTGTACAGCCTGGCATCAATCTGGCATCACATCTACATTAATTTATCAAATTTATTCCTTTATTTTTTTGTCTTTTTTTCTGCAGGATAAAAATAATACAGCAACATGTCTAAGTTTTGTTTGCAAACCAAAGAGTTCTCAAAAATCTTCTCACGAGCTTCCAAATGTTCAAAAATATTTGCTTGTAATTTAAATTTTTTGTGACTTTGATGTGCTATTGTACAAATTTTGTTTTAAGATTTTGTTTGTTTGCCATGGACAATAGATTTTTGGGTGAACTTTTTCACACAGCATTTTTTTTAACAAATGAAGTAATTTTGTGATTCTTTGGAGTTTTGGTTGCATAACATGACAGAACTTCATTCCTGAGAGATCCTGTTGAGCTCAGCCTGCAGTCTGTGTGTGTGTGTGTGTGTGTGTGTGTGTGTGTGTGTGTGTGTGTGTGTGTGTTTGTCAAACCAGCTGATCAGAAGACACCAAAGGGACCACAGAGGAAACGGCGATTTGACTGACGGTCTCTGCAGCCCGTGTGTGACTTCCTGCTGAGTGGAGGAGTGTCAGAACAAACACCAGGATCAAACTCACACTGTTAGACTTCAGACTTCTTTCCTCTCAGAACAACACGCCGCTGATTCATCTCATTCATATTCTCATTTCTTCCTTCAGAGCACATTTGAGAGAGATGTATTCTAAACGCCAGCGCGTGTGGGGCCGTGTTACAGCACGCCGTGCGTTTACGTCGGGACGCTTTGAGGGGAAATGAACACAAAGAGCTCTTGCTTCAGTTCATCTAGAATAATTTATTTTCCTCCTCTGTCTCCTCTCTTTTTCCACTTCTTCTCCTGACATGGAATAACTTTCAGTCTTCTTCTTTAGAGGCAAAGGCACGAGACCAAAATAACTCAACGTACAAAAAATATATATTCATATATCTCAGGACTGATTCATCTTGAGGCCTGAATATTCTGCACTGTACAGTTCGTCTTTAAAAAAAGTGCATAAATTTATAATTTTGTTCATTTTTAAATGTAAAAAATATTTTCAGCTTCAGCAAATAAAAAAAAAACAATGTTTGTTAAATTTCCACATAATCATAAAAAAACACTTTATTTTGAACATTGAAAAAAAAACAAAAACAAAACAGAAGTTTAGAAACCGTCCAGTGCAAATTTTTCAAAAGAATGACAGCAGACTTCTCGTTCTTCACACTTTAAATCCTTCAAGACAAAACATGAAACTCTGTCCTGATCAACACACGTGTTCCGCTCACTGGGACTTTCATTTTCACTTTCTTTGGGTTGTTAGTTTGCCGGGACGAGCAGGACAAAACCATCTCGAGCTTTCTTGAAGTCCGCGATGGTCTGGCCTGGCTTGGTTTCCACGGTGACGCTCTTTGGTTTTCCTCGCATGTGGAGCTGAAGGGCTGAGCGGCAAACCGTCACAGGGAACTGGACCCTTTTTATCCTGAAAGAGAAACAGATGTTCGTCTCACTTTACGGACTAAAAAGGTTCTAAAATTCAAACATTTGTTTTTCCCCCCACACTGATCTCCACTTTCTCATCTGATCCCAAACCAACAGCAGGAATTTACCCACCAGGGAATCTGTCGTTTTCAAAGATACCTCATAAATATAAACCAAGTGTGGAGTGGTAGATGACGTTTCAGGAGAAGCAGGAGAATAGACTGTGTAACACGAACGCAGATTCAGTTGCTGCATCGGAAATGCTGACTCAGCCTAACTTTAGGTGAGCCTAGCAAGAGCCAAAGTAGCATTAATTAGCCTCCTGTACATGTAATGTGTTAAGGTTTTCATTTTTCGGAAAAAAAACCTCAACTTTGATAACTTTAAATCATCAATGTGTCTGGTATACAAAAAAAAAAAAAAAAAAAAAAAAAAAAAACCTCTGGGACAAGTTTGACGAAATACGTACCCCATAAATCGTCAAAATCGGACGTTTGAGTCCGAACTTCCTGTTCGGAATTCATTATGGTCGTAAGAGACTTTTTTTTTTTGCTTGGCGTGATGGTTACGCACACTGAAAATCAGACCTGTAGCTCAAACCAGCTAGCCTGGTTGATTTTTCAGTGGCTAGGGGGCGCTGTGGAACACGTATCACTGCAGTCATAACATTTAACGCAGGGTTGGATTTTATTGCTGGTGTGTTCGCGTTTATCTCAAGTGGAGGGCACGCAATTTGGGGTTGAAGGCGTAGATGAAGAATAAGTACTAAGGTTTCAAGAGGCCCTCGTCCCAACTCTCAGACTCGGACCCTAAATAGCGATAATTAGTCCGGACAGGGACTTGAATCCTGGCAGAGACGATAGCCTGAAGAACTTTAAATTTGTGAATGAATTCTGATATCGGGAGGAAAACTTTTACAAAACAGAGTTTAAATCTGAATCTCTCATCAGTCTTCGTGTTTGGACGTCATGATGCCGTCCCGTATGACTCCACTCTGATGGGAGCAGGTGTGAAACGTACTTTCTGTAATTATCTCACTGAATACTTCACCACATCTTTAACCTGAGATCACATCTCATGAAGGACAGATAAGAACGGTTTGTCGTGCGTCTCTTCACACTTCCTCCTGCTTCGGATCATCTCCTCCGTTCACAGCAGCCGTGAGGCTGGAGGTGTTTTGGCGCCACACATCCAGTCCCTCTGCTGACAGCTGGGACCAGGAAGTGCGACTCTGCTGGCTCGACAGGCCGCTCGCTGCACCGTCAGCTGAAGATGATCCGCTGTGAAGTGGGCGCTTCCTGTCGGCCCTCAGAGATCCAGCAGCCTCGTCCGGGCCGTTCCTCCAGACGCACGCCTCAGAGTGTGAAGTGTGCATACAAAGAATCTGCACAGAGTCCGTCTACGTCACGGCCCGGCTGACGATGCCTCTCAGGTTGGCTCGTCTGCTCTTTGTTTGAACTCCACGTTCAGGCTTTAGAAAGCAGATGCAGAGCCCCGCAGCTATTTGTGGACGCCTCTGAATGTGGATAATATGACTGATAAGCAGGGCTGGCTCGTGCTTGTAAGCCAACCTGGCAACTGTCCGCCAACTTTGGCAACAACAACATCCTAATGTAACTGTCAGGGTCCTGTTCCTCACAGACTGAGCGCTCCTCTTCAAAACGGTGGCTGAGAATCACAGCAGATAAAGAGCTGATTTTAATTTATGCAGATTATATAATCCTCGGCCGTTATGCAATGGGGCTGGCAATCTGGTTTAGCTCAGGAGAAAGAGGCAGCAGGTAAGAGCATCAGACAGATAAACTAAAACCTGAGAGCGGGATGGAAGCGGGGCTCAGCTCTTTCTCTTTAGAAGGAGAACCGACGACAGGCAGGAGGTTGAACTTCTGCTTCTTAACTTTCAGCGACTTGTTTAAAGGATTTACTGTCAGACTGCCAAGTATGAACACAACTTAAATACTTCTGTACGACTCGATGTGATTTTCAATTCTTTAGGTCACAAATTCATTTTGATATCGATTCAGTCTAAAAAACTGAATCCAAAACCAGCTGAATTATTCTTTAACAAACAGAATAAAAAGTCCAACCATCACGCAGAAGTCTCCCTCTTTCTGCCGTCTTTCCCTCTTTTATCTCCAGGTATGACCTTTTTTTTTGTCTCTTTCCAGAGAGCCTCTCTTTCGGCTCCCAAACGGCCCCTGATGTCATGTCTGTAAAGTTTTTGTTATTTCGCACGTTCTTGTTTCATGTTCTTGGTTTCCTGTTTGATTTTGAAATCTCTAACCCTTGTCTCTGAGTTCCAGGTTTGTTCCTGTCTGCCCCCCCCCCCCCCCCCCCCCCCCCCCCCCCGTCTGTCACACCTGATCCCTGATTGGCTTCCCCAGCTGTGTCTCATTACCTCTTGTATTTAACCTTGTGTGTCTCTCTGTCTCGTCGCCAGTTCGTCGTACTTCACCGTCTTCGTTCCAGTCTTGTCAAAGCCGTTCTGAACCTTGCCTGATTCTGGTTCTAAGTCTTTAGCCTCACGTTTATTGGATACCTTTGCTTGATTGGACTGATTATCTGCCTGTCTCATTAAACCTTTTTGCCTTCTGGAACCTGAGTTTGCATTTGTGTCCAAATCTGAGTTCTTGACACCTGATTCAGTTTTACCTGTAGCTCATATTTTAGCCTTGTTACGCACCCGCATAGGGGAACAGGTATGCAACACAAAGAGGAATAAAGAATACCCAAAACCACCTGCTCCCTCGGTCCCCAAAAACCTGCAACAGAATCAACTAGCGTTCTTCTTTTGAATGAACAATGATTTATTCGTTCAAAACAAAAAAAGAAACTGAGATCTAACAAAATGCTGAACCTAACTTAACGAAATAAAAAGTTAACAGGCTAAAAGAAACAAACCGTACCAATCGTCAAAGAGAAGACAAGAAAACGAAGGTTACAGCAACAAAAATGCGTCTTAACAAAAGATCAATTTCGACTCAAAAGAAACAGAATTATCCTACGCTAACAAACAAAGTAACGAACAAAACTCAACATAACCAACGAGGTTTGGAGGCCAAGAAAAACAGGCGTCTGCTGCTGACAAGGAACAATAGCCGCCGCCATTGCTACGGACGCCTGCCGGCTTTAACGGGGGAAACTTTTTGGTTTCGTCCTAACACCGTTGTTGCGTAAACGGCCCCTGAGTGAGAGCTGAGCAACAAAAGGAAAAAAGTCGGAGTCGGGTTTCGTACTCAGTTTCTCTTCTCTCTTCAAACTTCAGACAAAAGCACGCTCCTCGCTCTCAGCGTCTCGTGAACAGACGGCTCCATTTGAATGGAGCCGTTTTTTTTTTTATTTTAACTGAAAGTCTGAAACAGTATGACCTCAGTAAATCCTGCAGAAGCCATAATCGCCCTCTGTTAACACGTCTCCTCCTGTTATTCAAACCATCCTCCCTGACAAACACAAACGCAATAAGGAGAGAATGTCGCAGGCGTCTGCTTGAAGAATCCATCACATCTGGTGCAGAATCAAAACAAACGCACCCTCTCTCTTAGCTTTGCTTTGCGTTTATGTCCATAAGAAAGAAAAGTGGGACGTTCTTAGAGTGAAAGTAAAAAGTTTTCCTTCTGCTGCTTCTGTAGAAAATGAGCGCGGTCTGACAGGAGGAAGATAAGACGTGTTTCATTTAGATAAAGAAAGTCGTGAACGTTTGGAAAACAGAAGCCGTGATTCAAGCTCAAAGTGAAATCACTCTGTTCTCCCTGCCGGCCTTAAGAAAACCAAACCCTGTCCCCAGTCCAGATCTGTCTCTGCTCATCAAAGTCGCTCCGACAGGTGTGGCCTTGCTGTTTTGTTTTCTCCCCACTTGGCCCCTCGCTGGTCTCAAAACCCAACGCCTTTAAACCCTCCAAACCAGCTGTCCGGAGCTGCTGCGGCTGAAGCAAAACCCGACACACAAACCCACTGACCTCCGCGGGGTTTTGATTGGTGAGTGATAACTGATCTCACAGCGTCGGCTACCACGAGAGGAACCTGACACCGGCAGAGAGCGTGTGTGTTTATGGAGGAGCTGAGGACAGACAATGTGAGGGCCTCGACTCTCTGCTGCTGCTGCTGCTGCACTGGTTTTGATCAGTGCTTAAGAACAGTTCCTGTTTGTCCTCAAGTCTTTGGAACAACCTGTAACTGTGCAAATCTCAGACCTCGATCATAAACAGCCGAACCCTGATGAAGAGCTGCCAAACCTCTGAGGAAGGCGGTTAGTGTGAAGGACGAGGTTTGCATCCTTTCTGCGACCGACCGTTTCCTGATTTGAACCGACGAGGTTTGAGTGGTTCGACTGTTTGGAAGTGGTTTGTTTTGTACAGATCGTGGGTTCGTCCTGCTCCTGTCTTTCCTCATTCAGAAGCTTTAACCCGAGGCTCTTCAATAAAGCCTGGAAATCCTATTTCCCTTTCAGATGGAGCCACATCTTGTATCTTGTATCTCGTATTTGTGGGAAGATTTGGATGTGCCGAATCTCTGCCGATGCCAAACAGCTGATTGTGCCGTTAAATCGACTCGTTTGGAGCTTCTTGTACCCTCAGGTGCTGAATGATGCGGTCAAAAGACTACAAAGTGCTAAATTGGTATGTTCTAGTGTACGCTCTTGTCCCTCAAGTGTTGACTGAATTTGTTTCATGTCATTCAGGTAGATGAAAAGAGCAAAACCAGGCTCATACAAACAGCTTATTGAAAGTATGCTAGCTTAGCATAAAGACTGTAAACAGGCTAATCGGGCTCTTTCAAACAGCACTAACCCAGCCTTCCTGTACCTCATAAGCTCGCGGGTTAACACACTTCCACCTGAGTCTTATCGGTGCAGTGAAAAACAGCCAATTTATGGGTTTACTGCGGGTCTCGTGCAGCAACAGGTCTGAGCCAGGAAACATTTCAGCACTAAAGTCTCCCTGTAAATCAGATTCTGCACGCTTCAAACAAAAGAGAGACATGAGGTTGTGGTTAGTGAGGCAAACAGGTTTCATCAGAGAGGTTTTGTTACCTTTGGACGAAGGCTAACGAGGCGTTTCCTTGATTTGTGCCATGCTAAGCTAGCTGGAGGTGGAGCCGGAAATTAGTGCTCTTTTTCAAAATAAATGATTATTTGTATGGATCTGTTATAATTGATCTCCCTGCCAGAGCCCAAGGCAGGCAGAGCACACTCCCCCTTCTCTTTTAGAATAGAATAGAATCTAATAGAATCGAATAGAATCGAATAGAATCGAATAGAATCGAATAGAATCGAATAGAATCGAATAGAATAGTCAGCCAAGAGAAATTCAGAGTCAAAGCTGCTAACAAAGTGTATAGTGTAAAAATGTCCATCAAGAGACACCAGCTTGTTCTTGACTCTCCACAGGGTCCACAGGGTCCAGAGAGTCCACAGGATCCACAGGGTAGCCCAGGAAAGAGCTTCTTCGCCAGTCTGTTTAGTCTCGCTCTCCTTTGTCCTGTTTGCTCACAGCAGGTTAAATCCTTCCAACGTAAAGCTAGTGTCTGGTGTTAGCTCCGTTAGCCACGTCTCTGCTAATATCATGATGCTACTCTGCCGCAATTCCATTTGGTGCTGGGTTAGCATCACTAGCTCGTCCATCTTATTGGAGACAGATCTTTTATTCCCCATAACGTCATCCTCGCCTCCTTCTCCTCAGCTTGTGGGGAACATTGGGCCTAGCAACAGTTAGCATCGACATGCTACAGGCTGCTAACAACTGATCTTATGTGTAAACAAATTGATCAGTGGTTTTACGAAGGATCTCTCTGAACACACACAGGAACAAAAAAAGTAAAACCACTACTGCAGATGTTACTAGTTTTGTGTCAATGGTCGACAAATGAGAGACAAAAAGTTTGTACATGAGATTCTGAGGCAGGGAGAGCAACAGCAAAGACTCCGGGTGCAGAAGAGAGCATCAGACAGCTTTCTGATTTATTTTTTAACCTGTTTTTTGACAGAGATACTCCCAATGAGATAGAAAAAATCTTGTTTACGAAGGAGTCCTGACGATACACATAAGAGCAGCTGATGCTCTGTAGGCCGTGTGTGACTTTGTGGCCTCCTTTGAGTGTTTTATCGATATTTGTTGAAGTAATCCTAAAATTAAGGAAGGATAACCAGAAAAGCTGTCTATCCAACGGAGCCCAAAGTCCCTGCTCCTTCCCTCCAAATTGACCTGACATCCTCCCGCCAACACAGCCCTGCAATTTCCCCTTTCAATCTCAATTAGCAGCTCCCCAGCTCCCTGGCAACCATTGCTTTGGCAACAGCAGCCCTGAGCAGCAAGGGTAACGTGGGCCGAACGCCGGGACCTGCACACGCTTTGTCAGTGTTGATCATCGCTGCTCAGCCTCATTCATTACAAACAGCATCAGCGTCATGAGGAACAGCAGGCGGATCGCTGCCAGCTGCACCCCGCGTCTTGAGTCTCTTCAGGAGGGGGGGATTCTGGGAAAAAAATGAGTCATTCTGCAAACTAACGCATTTCAAGTGCTTTGTATAAACGGTGTTGGTTTGATGGAAAAACAACACTCGTGTCCTGAATCATGAAGTGTGAAGAACTTCAACGACAGTCGAGTACTCCAAGACCAACGTGTGTTTGAGATAAATCAGTTCAGCAGCGAGTCACGGAGACGGCACGCACACATTTCATCCAATCGATTATTACCGATTGGAGACGGCTGAACACTATCAGGTGTTTAACGCAGCTTGTTCCACCTCGGATCGAGCAGTCGCACGGTGACATCTGCCCAAACATCCTAAGCGCAGTGACAGCCAGAGAGGAGCCAAACACGTGCTGCGAGTGATGAAAACTTCTCCGTGTGGCATCAAACACCGTGGCACAGGCTGTTGTGGAGAATGAAAATGTGGTTGAGAAATCCATTTGTTGCACTCTGAGGTCGATTTCCAGGCAGCACGTGTGCGCCGTTTGAATCCACAAAGAGGCCTTTTGATGCTGGAGCAGTTTTTCGAGGTCAGTCGTCGGCCCCGCTGGAGGCTTTAAGACGCCTGAGCAGAAAGTCCCAGAGCTTCAACGAGCACGCAGGAGGCACCGAGAGGACGTGTTTATGAAATCTGATCCTTCATCGATAACGCTGACTGTGAAATCTGTTTCATCTGGAAAATGGTTTCCATGTCATGAACATCAACATGATGAGGCGATACAAATCTCATGACGACAAGCTGCCATGTCCTGATGTTATTTCAGTCGAAGCCGCTGGTATCTGTTGATATTTTCTGTGTGTAAAATTTGGTGAAACTCCCCTTTAAATCTGCCTCTCAGAACCATGTAACCTGATTATTTTATTAGGAGCAGGCAGATGGAGAAACATGATGTTATTATCAGGAAACCATGACAGACCAACACAGAACACGCCGAACTGTTCCTCAAACTTTAATGAATTGAATTTAATGTGTTGGGATGAAAAAAAAATTTCACATACAGACGAATCTATTCACACACGTCGGTCACGTCAGAGAACGAGCTCGTAATCAACGACCCGGTGAAGCCGAGTGTGGCTAAATCACTGACGGACATAAACTTCTACCTATGTGAAAAGGTCAGAGGTCATCTCCCACAATTCTGCTTAAAGCTGTTGTTTCTGTATGCCGTAGTGGTTCCCAAACTACGGACCGTGGGCCAGATACATTAGACACATTGTGATTTTTTTTTTTTTTCAGTATGGCCACGCGATCGAGACTAATACACGCATAGAACATGACGTTCTATTGCATAAATAGAATTATTTATTTCATTAATAGTGTTATTTATTTCATTATTAGTGTTATTATTTATTTTCTGACTTTTTTCTGTGAAGATCCCAGTGAGGGTTTTTAATATTTGGTTTCTGTGTGGCTTTTCCTGTGGCCCTCACAGGAAAAAGTTTGGGGACCTCTGATCTAGAGACAAACAGAAGCCCAAAACATAGAAAACATAGGAATTGCAAACACACACAAAAAATGAATAAATTAATAATAATTTAAAAAAAAACAAAACAGATTCAACTTCTTTTCCATTTTGAAAAAAAAAGAGTGGAAAGAAGTAAAACTTAAAAAAGAAAAAAATGCAGGATTCTTTTTTGTAGTTATTTATTTTGTTTTTATTTAAACTGAGATTAAAGTCAGAATTCTAACCTTATTCTAAGAAAACCTATATACCTCCTTATATATATATATATATATGTGTATATATATGTATATATGTATATAGCAAAAATTAAGAATTTTTTTATTGTGATTCACTTCCAACAGTTTAAAGTTATTTTGAATTATTCCTGTAATCTATCCCCGTATTGGGCTTTTTGTTATAATGTGTGCTGCTGACTGTCCAAGACCTCAATGGGTTTTTCTGTCTGGTTACATAAAGGTTAACTAAAATAAAAATCAAGACAGAACTTTTAAATAATATCAGTAAATATTTATTTCACTGGTCTAACTGTAAAAAAACAAACAAACAAACAGTGGCACCAATCCTTTTCCGCACACAGCTTTGATCCGATTGTTGAGCGACTGTCTCTGGGAACTTTTCAGGCATGTTCAACAAACTTCAAGCCAGAGTTAAGGAGACCTGTATCAAACCAAATCCAGAGCCAGGATGAAAAAAAGAGAGACTGAAAACAAGGGACCAAGAGAGGAACAAAGTGATGGAGGAGAGTTGAGAGCAGGAGCTGTGTCTCCTGTTGCTCCGGTCAGAAGCATGGACCGATGGATGAACACATTTAGGACAGCCACTGAGGGAGGAGAGAAAACTGGAGGCACAGAGAGAGAGGAGGCTATTTCAAGCTCTGGATGACGCCTTTCACGACCTAAAAAGTGTATTTAGACTAGCGAGGGACGAGTTTTTCCCACACCAGACAAAGTGTTTACGCCTAACGAGGTCAAACAAGAAAGTCAACAAGTCTGCAAACATTGCTGACAGCTCGCCGTGTGTCTGCGGCCATTAAACACATCACAAGACCTCGCTCCTCCTCTTCAGGGTTAATCAAATCTTTTTTTTCACACAGTTTTCCCGTGGAGGGAGGGGTGACCCAGAAGATTGCTATTAATGCTACACAGTCTCAGTTCTTTCCATATTCATAAGTGAAAGTGCTGATTTAGAAGAGAAGGGGGGAAGCCGGAGGAGGAAGAGACAGAGTAAATACGAGTAAACAAACAAAAAGGCAGAGAAGATGAGGGTGAATTAAAACTTCACTTTTCTGCTCCCAGAATAGAAGGATAAATATTGAGTTAAACAAAAAAGACATGAGACTGTTCTGAAGAGTTGGAGGGAGACGTGCTCGGATGATACTTCTGCTTTTATGAGACACAACAGAAGAGCAATAACCTGAAACCTCTTTCTCCAGTTTAACCAAATGATTTTTGTTCCTACAGTTTTACTTTAAGCTTAAAAAAAGGTTCACAACCTGTCCTGAAGTCCTCCATGTTTGAATGCATTCACTTTCAGTTGTTCTGGCTACTGTGAGCGCAACCAATCCATGTTTTTTCAACCCTCTAAGAGTTCAAGGAGCTTCAGAGGGCGGAGCCTGCAAGCTGAACGTTTCTGATTGGTGGAGCACCCACAGTGTTTTTATTTCCCCTTCTCTCCATCCACAATAAGATCACACCCAGCTGTGATCTATTTGGTTTAATGACTCATAAACAGTTGTGTTCTCCCGGTGTTCCAGTTTAAAGAGTGACCCGGTAAACTGGGGACCTTCAGCTGAACGTGTCAGTGGTCATCCAGTAGACAGCTGTTGAAACACAGACGAAGTCCTCAGGAATGCATCCGAGTTTAGTTTTATATATGCGTCAAAATCTCCTCATCAGGTGAGCATTAAATGATGATCTTAAACCGTTTGAAAAGGATGAATCACGCTGACAGTTGCCGAACAACAGGCTTGTATTTGAAATTGTATCAAAACTGTTTCGGGCTGTTTAAAACAGCTTCAGCGTCAGCTTCACCAGTAGCGCTTATCGCCTTTCAAGTGTCGACTAATCCATCCCCAGTGCAATAAAGCATAATCAAAATCTATGGTGTTATTTCTTCTGAATGGGCTTCGTCACTGTCTCACTGCCCTCTACTGGTCTGGTGGTGTTTTGCAATTTCCTTTATTTATTTATTTATTTATTTACATACATCACTGGCCTGATGTGGATTCTGGACTATAAGTCGCACTTTTTCAGTTTGGCTGGTCCTGCAACTTATAGTCAGGTGCGACTTATACAACAAAATATATACATAACAATACATCCAATATATAATTTAACATATTTTTAATTGTTAATTCATCCTGATTGACATGAACCAAGAAGTAAACATTTCCTTTACAACTGCAAGAGCGCGCTCTAGGCTTGTGACAGCTATAGGCTGCTGAAAAAATAACTGAAACATGAACTTAAAGATGTGGAATGAGATTGGGAGCTTGGTGAATTTGCTAACCAGTAACTTGCTTATCGGACCTGCTGACTCGTTATTCAGCCTTCCAGGTTTGCTCTTTATGCAACTTGAGCCTGTTGTTCTGTGTGCCACTGTGAAGTTGAATAACTTGCCTTTCCAGATTAAATGTCTGTTCTTGGTCCGGGAATTTGTGAAATAAATTTCTTTATGAACGTGACTTATATATATATTTTCCTCGTTCATGACGTATTTTTTGACTCATGTGACTTAAGCCCTGTTTCCACCAAGAGGTTCAGTTCGGTTCATCTCGGTACGGCACGCATTTTGTGGCGTTTCCTTTGACTAAAACTGGAACAGGTCCCCAAACAACCGACCTGTACTCTCCCACTTTTTAGTACCCTTCTCTGAGGGTGCCAGACAAACCGATCCGACCCCAGAAGGTGGAGCTAGAAACACTGCAGTCCGTTAATTGGTCGAAAGAATCGTCACTTCATGTGCGACAGTGGCAATAAAGAACAACACTTTCTTTTGTCTGGAAATTGGCGTCACGAAACAATTTACTGTGTCACGTTTTTCTTCTTTGTTGGATTTATTGGCGGGGTACACTATGCCATCATACTATCACATAGCTGATACAGCTATCGGCATCCAGCTAACACGCTGCCCTTCAAGAAGGCTTTACCGATCCAACCCGTACCAAACTATGCTTGATCCATACTGGACCTCTTGGCGGAAACAGAACTTTACAGTCTGGAAATTATGGTGATCTACTATCAAGAGTCTTTGGCCTTTGGTGGAATACAAACACATAATGGGCCACAGGAACCATGTAGTTCCTGGAGAGGTTTGACAAAGAACTAAAAGTTCCTGAACCACCAGTCAAAACAGACTTCATATCTTTAAGTCCCGCCCCCTAGAGTCTTGTTTTTCAATTGAAGGTAAATTTGCAGAGTCAAACAGATCAGAATGGGACTTCAGGAATCACAGTTGGAGTAAAAACTTCTGCTCTCATAAAGGTTGGTGATCAGTCATGTTATCAAATCCTCAAATTGCCATTTAAGCAAAGAATCCTCTTCAATCCTTTAAGGCCGGGGCGGATCAATCCTTAAACCCTGCCTTTAGCCCACTCATACTCCCCCAGCTGCCCCAGCAGATGGCCCACGAGCAGACATCCCCCCTCCAAACAAACACACACTCCCTCAAGTCAGTAAACATACCGACAACACACACACACACTCGCTCGTTCGTTCATGCTGACAGCTCCAGGTGACAGGAGGAGAAAGCAGCAGAGAGAGGATGAGGAGGTTAGGAGAGGATGAAGATGAGTGAGCGTCACCGTGAGAACCAGAGATGGATGTGACATGACAGGAAAGCAAACACCTCGTCTTCACCAACCCCGCCGTTATCATGGAGCAGCTTTGAAGTCGGGACTCTACCTTGAACGCTAAATTCGCTGACCCACTTTGCCACACTCTCTGATCCCTGCTCTCGAGTTTGAACGGCAGAGGTGAAGAAAAAAACAAGAAGCTAGAATCACAATCGCTCCATTCACTGCGTCCTCCTCTGACCATTCAACAAACCTCATAAACAGAAATGACGTGCGCGTGACTCTCATCTTTTTCCTGACAGAAGGAAACACAAGAGGAGTGTGTGTGTGTGTGAGCGTTGTAATGCTCCTCCTCCCCCCTTTGCACATGCTCACACACACTTACACGCCTCACCCCTGACTTTGTCTCATGAGTAGCCTGGTTGAGGTCGTGACCCCCCCTCCATTCACCGCAGATGGCGGCACAAAGACAGGCGGAGAGCTGAAACTGACTCCCCCCTCGCCGCCCGTGATAGTCAACGCACCCCGAGTCATGATACACAGCTGCTGCAGGGACCCCAGTAACACACACACACACACACACACACAGACTGTAGGACCCAAACTCAGACCAAAAGTCTAAGACTCGTAAAACCCACAAAAGCTTCACCAGAGATCTGAAATCAGCATCTGAACACACACACACACACACAGAAGGACTCATAAAAGTGGGAACACACACCCTGATGCTGCTGCCGTCTGCACGGCCTCCAGAGAGCGAAAACAAACTCAGACATGTCATAATTTATTTCTGTGGCACCAAAACTCACATGAAAACTCAAAATGAGCTGCTGACTGTCAATTAAGCTCACAAAACTTAGATTTCTAGATACGTAACATAAAAGTGAAATATCAGAGGGTTTCTTTAACGGATTGATCGAATCAGCTCTACTTAAAGGGACAGTTCAGTGTTTTTGAAGTGGAGTTATATGAAAGGTCTGTATTGACTGAAGTAGGCCGTCTAGTGTCTGGAAGTGGTTATAGCAATGCTTTGAGTTGTTTGGAGCCTTGAGGTTGCCGTACTTCTGCTGAAATCAGCCGTGAGCCTGCAGTAACTTTTCTTTTCTCTTCCTGTTTGGAAAAATTTGCCTGTTAGCATTTCGACATTTATAGTTTTCAGTGTTGTTTACAAAGACTAACTGTGATATGTTTCTTTGATGAAAGTTGAAATTCTGTTTGAAAACCAGTTATATCGATGTATGCTAACTGCTAGCATATCAATGCAATTTCCCATATACGTTAGCATCCAGCTAACGCTTTGTTTTCTCTGTGGTTTTTGGTCCATTAGTAGATGTATGACCTGTTGAATGTATTGAGTATTGAGATCCTCTTATGGGAGAGTAATGTGCATGAATCAGAGTTTTCTTTAGTAACTGTTATCAGCTGCTAAGCTAAGCTAGCTGGAGCAGAATAGTTAATGTCAGGTCAAGCCGTTCCGGTGTAATGCAAAGAATCCACAAGTGAATCGTTAAGCATAAAGGCTGATGATGTGACTGGATCGATGGACATGCATTCAACCTGTACAGTTTGACTCCATCTGTGTTATTTGAATTTTTTCATCTACAAAACTGAAGATTTCATTTGTCTATCACAGATGCAGATCAACACATCCAAATACAACAGTTTTTGTATTAAGTAAACATACATAGAAATTTTACGACCTTCATTCAGTGAAGTGCTTTTTGTGTTTGTGATTCTTTGGCCTCTCTCTCTCTGATCCTTTGCTGTAGCAGCGCGGCGGTAGAACCGGAAATGTGGCGAGTTGGGTTGACAGTAGAGCGGTATGGAGTTTTTTATGTTGTGATTCATTTAGCTGTTATTTGAATTGTGTTAGCAGCATGTAAAAAAGGTTTATATAGTCTTATAGCCTGGATTCTGCTGTTTAATTTGATGTGCAACATCACTATATTATTTCGTGATTAGTGCATTATTTCACGCTGTGTTTGCAGAATGACATCAAAGTCCCTCCATCGAGGGACCTTTGGGCTCAAAGGGTTAATGAATGCATGATTAATGTGAAATCACGGTTTTGTTTCAGATTGTCCACCTTTTTCCTGACTACCCATAGTTCATCACGATTGCCGGTTTTGCTTGTCCGGTTGAACGTTCTGTTTACGTCGCCATAGAGACCACAAAGCTGATGATGTTAGCCTCACTGTCATACTCGCTCTAATAACCGGCTTTTAAAAGCAAGAAAGAGACTAAATGAACGAAAATCAGAGGTGAAGTCATTGCGCGGATGGTTTAAAAAGTTTACACTCAGTGATTTCTCATTGGTTGTTTTGAGCTAGGCGGAAGTCAACACCCATAGACCCCTGAAGAAACAGGTGGATAATCTGACACCAAAATCTCTAATCGTTGCATCTCTTGTCAGAGACAGGGTCGTCTGCTCATACAGTGAGTTAGTCTCAGTGTGTCAGTAATAAGGGTCTGTACTGTGATGCTGAAAACCTTCCTTATTGTGAGTTTAATGTGCACTCATGGGACTCAGGCCTTGAGCTAAAAGAGACTCAAACAAACAGATGCAGATGGTTTAGTTTGGTACCCTGGGACCAAAGTATGTTAATCTACTCAGGGGCGGAAAGCCTCACAAACACCAGCGGACCTTGTTTCAAGTAATCAACCTTCAAACTTCCTTTTTGAAAACTGAAACGGTCAGAGATTCATCTACGAGTGTGTGCGGTGTGTTCTGGCTTCAGCGTGGAGGATTCCCTCTGCTCTGTGTTTGTATGTATTCTGTCCCGTTTCTACGTCACCACCGGCTGTGGTCCTGGCAGGATTTGGAGGATTAAGACTTTGAGAGACCAATCCCAGCTGACTGGGAGCTGTCTCAGCGGGGTCACACTTACAACAACACACCCACACTCACACACACGCCCACTGACACAGCCAAAACAGTCCGTTGCGTGTGAAGACTTGCGGGTCATGCCATTCAAACGGAGTCTGGCAGAGATGGATGTGGGAGGATGTGAATCAGATTTATAAACAGAAATGACAAATCAGGTTGGGGTGATAAATGTGATAAATGTCAGCGCGACTGATTCATTTCACGGCGGTGTATTCAGAGCGGCCGGCAGACGCAGACAACTATGACACTGATAAATGCCAAGAATACGATTTGCGTAATTGTTATTCGGTGTTAATGGACTCAGTTTGAGCTGCGGCTCTTTGACCGCTAACAATGAATCTGAGGCTGATGTGTTTATTCATGTGAGCCGAGAAGCTGCATGTTTTCCTTTCAGAGCGGTCACCTCACCAGCAGATCGGCCTCGTTAATATTTCCTCTGCGGTCTGAGCTCTAATGAGAGAATCAAACCTCTGTGGTGTTTCTCTTCTCATGAAAAACGTGTCATCGCAAACAAACATTTAAAAAAAGAAAACAAAAGAACAACTTTTTATTTATCTGAATCAAAAAGCGTCACGTTCCCTGGTTCAACAACCGAGATAGATGCTCAATGTTTTTGTAAATTTTTTTAAAAAACTATGAAAATGATCTGGAGTTACTTGTTTTTAAAAAATCAAAAAGTGTGATTTTTCTTTCTCTGAATTCTTTTGGAACCAGACTGAACTGATCCAACAAACGAGGTCTTACCGTGTGAAGTGGTCCACTATGGATCCCACCAGCTCGCCCACTCGGTCCTCGTTGGGGCTCAGCTCCCCTTGCTGCAAGCAGAGCAGGATGTCATCCTGGGCGGACGTGTGCAGCGCCACCATCTGGTCGCCCCCGCTGGTGACACTCATGCCTGTGAACTGTGGAGATAAAGACAGCACAGAGTCATCAAACATCATCACATAAACCTGTGTGCTCGATTATCTTCACAGTAGAGTTGTTTTTGAATTCGCATTCCTGATGCCTCCCTGACCTTGGATTATAAACATCAAGTCCAGGACAGGCTGCCTCCATTGGAATACCCACAAAAACCAGCAAGAGGAGCCGACTGGGAATCATCACCAAACAGATGCTGGACGAGACACAAATGAGCACCAAGCCAAGTGGATAAATGAAACAAAAGATCTGGTTTTCATCGGCTATAAAACACAACACATGCCAGGACTTGGGCTGGGTACCCAACTTTGGTCCTTTAGTGGAAGCGATGCTAGAATCGACAGAAGAAGGTTCAGATCGTCAACTGTTCTTTTGCCCCAGCAAATATTAGAGTCTGAGCCCAACAACCAACAGGCCAACGAGAACCACAGTGACAAAAAAAAAACCCTGAAAAAAAGTGGCCAGTGACCAAATGGGCCAAAAAAGTGATTCGTCAAGACCGGTGACAAAAACCAAACCCGCCATCACCAACCAACCCCAGGAAACCTGCAAATTATCCTCGAACGATTTCACCTGCTGTGAGCGGACAGGATACAGGAGAACAAGACTGAACAGACTGGTGAAGAAGACCAGATCAGTCCTGGACCCTGTGGACCCTGTGGACCCTGTGGAACCTGTGGACCCTGTGGACCCTGTGGACCCTGTGGACCCTGTGGACCCTGTGGACCCTCTGGAGGTGGAAGCTACATCTCTGATGGACATGTTTTTTCTAGCTGACGTCTATCATGTTATACTTTTTATATATTCTTGGAATTTTTACACTTTACACTTTGTTTGTTGCTGTGACTCCTGAATTTCCCTTCAGGAATCAATAAAGTACATTCTGTTCTATTCTATTCTATTCTATTCTATTCCAACGCTCTACCAGCTGAGTGAAAACACTCACTGCTCCTTTAAATATCTTGTGTTGGGGCGGCAGTGGCTCAGTCCATAGGGGCTTGGCCTGGCAAGCGGTTGCCGGTTCAAGTCCCAGCATGGACCAAAAAAATCTGAAATTATCAGCATGGTTTACTGGCCACCGTCGAGGTGTCCTTGAGCAAGGCATCATACCCCCAACTGCTCTGATGATGCAGCTCCTGCACTCTTCATCAGTACGTTTCTGCGTGCAAAGTGCTGTTTGTGCACGTGTTTGTATATATATAGTGTGATCCAATCAGAGTGTAAAATGGAATTTCCCCCAAAGAGGATCAATAAAGTAGATCTTTTTCTTCTTCTTCTAATGTCAAACCAAGATATTTATAATGGTCGGTATATGAAAGCACCAATAGACCTAAACTAAAAACAACGGAGCTTCTTTCAGCAGATTTTTTTCCTAAATTGTACTCATTAAAAAATGAGATGCACTGACGATGAAAAGCCTAAAATCTGCGTGTCAGGATGATCACATCTGGAAAAGGTTCCCCTGAGGTCGTTCTTCATACAAATAAAAACTTAAATCCAGTAATGTATCCGTTCATCACATTTTTAATTCACTAAGTGACTGAACCTCGGCGTGACGACCTCTGCAGTGTCCCCGTCTCTGTAGGAACAGGTTGTACCAGAATGCGGCCTCGTCGCTGTCGCGCGTTGTCATTCGTGCAGGATTAACCTGCGTGTAGCGGAGGCTGTAAGAGGCTTAGTCCACGTTTGTGTTCTATTCCGTCTCTCCAGACCATGACACACCTCACTTTCCCCAGTCTGAGAATGTGTTTGTCACGCTCACACACCGTTCTACGTACACTCCAAACTTCACCTGGGAGTGAATTTGAGGATCATCGCTAAACTTTTCCAAATTTCAGCTGCTGGACACTTAAACTTTGCTGCATTTCAGAATAACCCGAACTAGCTCCACCTTCACTTACTGCAACATAAAGA
This sequence comes from Labroides dimidiatus, assembly GCA_030710495.1. Taxonomy (NCBI): domain Eukaryota; kingdom Metazoa; phylum Chordata; class Actinopteri; order Labriformes; family Labridae; genus Labroides; species Labroides dimidiatus. The sequence continues at coordinate 28,633,390 of CM061155.1, forward strand.
CTTAAAGTCCTCTAAATATGTTTCTGTTTACTTCACACTTGGAGCAAATTTTGGTGCTAAAACTGATTCTAAAGTTTTGAAACCTTACTTAAAACATCCAAATCCTCGTCCCGGCACCGCTCGCGGTAAATCTGTGGGTTATTCCAACTGGGTCACATCTCATGACTCTCCTTTATTGCACCTCCAGAAGCACACGTGCAGAGTTTCTCTCACCCTACATACTGTGGGCAGAAATAATCCCGCTGACTTCACTCATGGCGTGATCTTTTGATCCAGGATACACTGTGCTGCACTTGATTAAATTCACAGGTATTATACGTTGACGAGTTAATCCCTGACGTTTTTAGGCAAATGAATTTCTGGCACTGTGGTATGTGACGGTAAATATCAGGCATTAATCTTACAGGTCAGGTGTTTCACTGAGCTGAACGCAGCAGTGAAACGTTGACACGCTTCTCCCTCACGTGTGAAATTCCCGCAGCTCGAGTCTTTGATTAACTAAATGTACTGACGGGATTGGATCAAATTTGACCCTCTCTTTTCAGGATAAGTCTAAATAAGGTTTCATCGAACATGTAAAAGAAGCACCGGCGTTTTCCAATAACGGTGACATGACCTAAAATTCTAGCCCTGTTTGCTCTGCGTTGTAGGCGTACACATCCTCTCAGGTTGAAAATGTCGACTAACGTCTAAAGCCCGGTTTCCACCAAGAAGTCCAGTATCTCTGGCAGACACTTTTGGTTGAAATATTTCCGTCCTAACAGCTGGTCTCTTGGGTCCAAGACAAGTTCTTGAACTCTTCCCTTGTCTGGGTGGGTACCACGTCCGTAACGATGCATTTTGCAACAGCCTTTGTGACATCTCTCCATTTCTTACTGCACAGCAATAGCAAACATGGCCGAACATTTGCTTTTGGATTGTCGCTCTTGTACGTTCCTTTCAGGCTACTCACAGACAGGCATGGTTCAGCTCAATTGTTAATTGAGAAGTTGATAGTGGTGTATCGGCTCGCCGTTTCTTCGCTTTCTGCCCATGAGGTAAGTGTTTACTTTCTCTTGCAAGTAGGGCTGCCAAGATTAGTCGACTAGTCACGATGACGTCGACGATCAAATTCGTCGGCGACTTATTTAATAATCGACGTCGTCGTTTTAATATTTTTTTAAACTGCCGCTGTACTTTCACCTGTCTCGTCTGCCGTTCTGTCCTTGGCGCATACGCGCAGAAGTGGTAACCGGGGTAACCCGTGATGTCACCGGAAAAGTTATGCCCAACAGTATCATGGCTAGCCAGCAACAGAGCTCGAAAGTTTGGGAGCATTTTTCCAAAATTAAGGAGAAAAGTGTGCAATGCAAAATCTGCAAAGCAGAAATGTCCTTCCATGACAGTACGACGGCGATGCACGAGCATCTGAAAAGACAGCACGCCGTGGCTGATTTATTTTCTGATGAAGAATGACAATCTCGGTAAGCTAATTGGCTAGTTAGCTGCTAACATTAACGTCAACAGGGAGCTAACTACTTAATAGTGATGTCATGTTTGAATAGAAAATTGGTACATTAAAAAAAATGTCAGAAATGCTGCTACAAGCTGCAAAGTTCATTAAAAGCTGAATGAACTATGATATTAACTGTCTTCATTTTTAGTTAGCACATACCTTAAACACTTGAAGCTGGAAGCTAATGATGTTAGCTGTATGCTGGTGCAATAAGATGCAATTTATGTATGATCCGAATAGTCGACTAATCACAAAAAATAATCGGTGACTAGTCGATTATCAAAATAATCGTATGTGACAGCCCTACTTGCAAGCGACGTCACAGACTTGGCGTCACTGGCCTTAAAGGTTTATGTGCATTTTATTACTTATCTATTCATCTATTTATCTCTTTCAGACAAGCAAACTACAATGAAATAAAACAAAGATACATCAATTTCAGGATATACAATTTAATAATACCATACAACCAAGAAAAGAAGAAGTCTTTCGAGTCCCACCCCCCACTTACTCCCCTATCACTGTAACTTCTATTATTATTTACCCTTTTACTTGTAAGCATGGCCGTAGCAATGCAAAAAACATGATCTCTCACTATGGAGGGAGAAATTAATCTCCCACACGCAAGCAATCGGCCCAAATTATGTGTAACAACCCTTTTACCACAGTAATTACGGTATTGCAAAATCCATTTCATGGCCGCTGATGGTGTTGACACCAGTTCACCGCCCACCTCGATTTCCAGGATCATAAAAATGATTTTAAATACCAGTTTGTCGGTCATCAGGCTAACTGTTGCACTTAAAAATCAACCAATAAAGTCTCTCCAGGATCTGGATGATGGACATCACTTCGATCTGTTTTTCAGTGATAGACTCACTCTCCTGTCACTCTAGAGCGGGCAACAAACTTAACGACTTGAAGATCTCTGCCGATGTTAAAAAAAAACGTGGTACCTCGTCTCTTGTAGTCAAAGGGGAAAGTATAACAGCAGAATTCACGTGCCCAGTCTTTGCAGTTTGGAACAAAACATTCCCAGATTCGACCCAAATTCAGAGAGTTAATCAACTTATGCTGCAGACTGTGCTTTAAATGTGGAAACTCTAAGTACATAACAGAATAAAGCCTCAGAGTTGTTCCTGCGTCTTCCTTTCCTTTACTTTCTCTTTATGTAGGTCAGCATGCATCTGTGTCTAACGCAGCTGCTCATCGGAAGTCCTCCCACTGTGAATCATGCAAATGGTTAATGGTTAATGGGCTCTACTTATAAAGCAGTTTCACCGTGTTCCCTCCACTCTTCATGCTTTACATTACATGCCATTAACCCCATTAACACACATTCATTCATTCATTCAGTGACGCAAACTCATTAGGTTCTAATCTTATCCTCACACAGACACACACACTCTTACACGTTGATGCACAGCAGTGGTGTCCGGTATCTTTCCCAAGGACAGTGCGACACATGGGCTTCAACTTTAGGTGCTTTTTGGCAGCAGGAACTTTCCAAGGAAGTCAGACTTTTTGAGGAACTCAGCAGCAGGAACCAGGGCCTAAATATAGATTGTGGATTTTGGGGGTTGTTGATCGACCCTTTGAAAGGTACTACATCACAAAGGTCCAGGAACTTTAGGAGGCAAGGCCTGCAAGGCACGACATTTCTGATTGGTAGAATACCTACAGTGTTTATATTTCAGCCACCGTCAACAATGATATTACACTCATTCAGTTAAACTTGATTTAATAACTCTGTAGAAATGTGAACGTGTCTCTGTCAGCTCCAAACGTTACAGTTAACCCTTTGAACCCCCAACTGAGGGACTTTGACGTACTCTATAAACACAGCAGGAAATAAAGCACCAATCATGAAGAATAAAGTGACGTTGCACATCAAATTAAACAGAAGCATTTTCAAACAGATATTCATCCTGAAATGTCTTCTTTTTAGGCCAACCTTCGTTTTTTTTTAGTTATTTTTGCTGGATGCAATCTTCTTTTACTCTTTGCCAGTACCACATATATCAAACTAACACATCTCAATAAATCTCACAATTTTACTCTTTACTGTGACATCAAAATTGTTCAAACAGACCTTGTGGTTGCAGAGATGGACCAGTTTTATTATGGGTATGCACTTTTCAAGCAGAGACCTGAAGAATCAGCCCAGCGTTCAAAGGGTTAAAAGTTAGCGACCCTGTAAACTGGCAGCTTTCAGCTAAATGTGCGGCTGAGAGCTGCTGAAACACTCTGAAAATTCATCCTGCTCAAGTTTTTATTAAAATGTAAAAATGTTCTCATCAAATAATAAGTTTAACGATGATCTGAAGCCAGATGGTCAAAAGTCACCGGTTAACAGGGTCGATCTTTAGACCGAAACACCGGCTGATCACTGCCGCAGCTTTTGAAATCTGTCTTCCTCCTTTAAGTCAAACCTTTAAGAAGTTTTAAAACCACTCTGTCGCTAGTGCTCATCTCCTTCCGAGTGCTGATTTAACAAACCAATTGGCAACGCCTTATAGCACAACCAAAAACAGCAAAAGTTGAATTTCCTTCATGCTAGCAGGCTAACTGATGACGACAGCCTCTCTGTCTCCTTTCGCATCGTAAGGCCTTTGTTTTTTTCTCACTGCCATCTACTGGACTGAGACAATAGTGCAGTTACTCTAATTTTGTCACCACATGTCGCTGGTCAGATTTTAAAAAATCTTCACAGGGACTTCAGGGAAGAACTTGAAGAGAAGTTCCTGGAACTGGAAATTAAACAACAAGGTGGAAGGAGAAACAAATCCAGCGGCGGTCTCTGAGAACCCAACAGTTTTTTAGCTCAGCTTCCCGTGATCCAGTTAAAACTGGTTAAAGCATGGAGCGATTCCAAAACAATCTCACGTTGGATCATTTTGAAAAAGCTGCACCAGTTTGGAGAATTCTCTCTCTTTTCCTAACATGAGGATCTTTCTATCCAAACAGTTTTCCATGGTAACTGCAGGGGGAGGAAAGATACCTTTATTCTTCTGGCATCAGGAAGTGTCTGTCTGAAGTCCTCCGGGATGGAAGTTGTGGACGCTGTCTGGTCTAATTAAAATTTCCCAACAAACTGTTGAATAATTTTAATTTATTCCTTATTTTACGTTAGTATCTATTTCATCAGGTCGCTGAGTTCTCTTGTTTGTGTGAAAGGGTTTGAAAGCTACTTAAACATTATTCAGTCGAAGTGTTAAACCCAGCCCCGTGTTGTGTTATTCCATCCGTCTCTAACCTGTGTAACGTTGCAGAGGTCAGTGCTGACGGTCAGATTGATGAGCAGTAATCTGCTGACACACTAAGAGAAAGAGGCAGGGCTGCTTCTATGGCTCTTTATTCTCAGTTTCTGACCTGGATAAGACTCATTCCCCTCAGTGTGAGCAGCAGAGCTTAATGGCATCAGCTATCTTTAGCCGCTGCACTGCTGCATAATGATGGTTTTTAACCCTCTGGCATGTTTCTGCTCCCTCTCTCGGTCTCACTTTCTCCCGCTCCTTCTGCCTCGCTCTCTAAAACCTCTGCTGGACACCAAGCTGCTCTTACTCACTCTGTGTTAGGCAGGTGTTGCCGGTCCTCTTTCATTAAGTACTTCAATCAAGTGACTGAACAAACAATACAGAGCCAAACTGCTAATCACCACCTCCCTTCTCTTTCATTTGCATCCATAAAAAGCCTGAGGAGGGGAGAGCACAACCCTCATCTCTTTCATTAACAAACATGAAAAGACAAGGCAGGGAGAGAACACAGATCCTCTTTTTCATTTGCATACATTAAACAAAGGCAGGGAGAGCACACCTTCCCTCTCTTCCATAGCCATACTTAAAAAATCATGGCAGGGAGAGCACAATGACTTTTTATTCCACGTGACTACATGAAAGTCATGGCAGGGAGAGCAAACTGCTTCTGTCTTTATGTGCATAAAATGAAAATTTATGCACTAAAAAATTGTGGCAGGGAGAGCACACTGCATCTTTGTTTATGTGCCAACATGAAAAGTTGCGGTAGGGAGAGCACACTGCCTCCATGTTTTTGTGCATACATGAAAATTTGGGGGTAGGGAGAGCACACTGCCTCTTTCTTTAAGTGCATACATGAAGAGTTGTGGTAGGGAGAGCACAATGCCTCTTTATTCCATGTCAATACATACAAAGTTGTGGTAGGGAGAGCACACTGCCTGATTATTTCATGTCAATACATACAAACAAAGTTGTGGTAGGGAGAGCACACTGCCTCTTTATTCCATGTCAATACATACAAAGTTGTGGTAGGGAGAGCACACTGCCTCTTTATTCCATGTCAGTACATACAAAGTTGTGGTAGGGAGAGCACACTGCCTCTTTCTTTATGTGCATACATGAAAAGTTTTGGTAGGGAGAGCACACTGCCTCTATATTCTATGTGAATGTACATAAAAATGTGTGATAGGGAGAGCACACTGCCTTCTTCTTTATGTGCATACATGAAAATTTTTGGTAGGGAGAGCACACTGCCTCTTTGTTTATGTGAAAACATGAAAAGTTGTAGCAGGGAGAGCACACTGCCTCTTTCTTTCATGTTTATAATGAAAGGCCAGGGCAGGAAGAGCAGCAACAAAGACCCCTAGAGGTACAGAACTGAGGCAGCATCAGTGACAACATGTATGACACTGATGATGAATACATCATCACACCTGCTTACTTTACATTCCACCTGACTTCGACACAATATTGCTGTCGACCAATCAGTGGGCTCCGGTGTTCTACTGAAGCTGTGAGAGACCCTCTTATTACTGTTTCAGGATGCTCGATAGATAACCAAAGATACCAAAAAGCTCCGTCCTGTCATTCAGAAACGCATCAGACAATTCAACGTTCATCCAGATTAAAACGAGCTGTCACCATCTGTCTGCACATCAACCCCAACACCTGACAAACACTCACTGACTGACCTGACAAAGCAGGTCACGAGCTGCCAGAGTCAAAAGTAGACACTGTTCTCTCCCTGTGAGTCCTCTTATTGCTCCTCTAGTGTTTTTTGTAGTGATGGATGGCAGTGACCCAGGTCAGAAATGATGATGCAGTGTTTGTGTGTGTGTGTGTGTGTGTGTGTGTGTGTGTGTGTGTGTGTGTGTGTGTGTGTGTGTGTGTGTGTGTGTAAATAAATGACAGCTGGAGCTGAGTACCAGGTCTGACCCATATACCTGGTAGTTATTAGGGAGAGGAGCTGCTGTTTGGTGCTGCACCGTGTCTGTGCCCGTTTTTTCAGATTGAGGTTCATTATGTAACACTTTATAAAAGGGTCAAAACTTTATTCGAAGGTTAAAGAAATGATGCTTCAAATATCATAAAAACATATCTGATGATTTTTCAAGGTTGCCTCAAACTTCCTCTCCTCTCAATTCGAATCCAACCGCTCCCTCCTGTCTTAACCCAGTTCCCGTCATTCACATTTCCTGATCCTACTCACCTCTTCTCTTGCTCTTCCCTCATCAGACCTGACGTATGTACAGTATACTGGCCTAATTCTGCTCCTTCTCATCCCAGTTTTCATTCTTCTTCAGAATCTGGTTCTGCCATTCTGACCCATTTTTTGATATTTGTTTTGATCAGTCTGCTTGAACACGGGGCAGCATGAACTTGTACATCCAGGTATCCCACGCAGCCTTTATATGCTGTCAATAAAAAAGCTTTTACTGGAGGCATGTAGCACTTTCAACCTTGGAGCAACAAGAGTTTCTCCGGCTGCAGGATTCTTTATAATAGAACGGTCACAGGTCAACGCATGAGAAAACATACACGTGCAACCTTAATCCTCACACTAAGACAAGTATTTTTCTGCGGCTCCAAGTGCAACCTTCACCCATTAATCTGCTGAACCTTTGGAAAGCAGAAACAGGAACTATTTGGCCTCCTGAAACGTTCTTACTGGAGTTAATTCAGTGCCAGGTATTCATGTTCCATAAGCACATTGGTTTCAGTTCCTGGAAAAACTCCTGGAAAGGTTTTTGCTCCAGTTTGAAATCTAATGAAAACATCCCGTTTCATTTTTTTTTTGTTGTTTTCAGGCTGAATGTGCACAAAAATGACTGAAAGTGCTGCAGCACACACGCCAGAGCAGCTGTTGGCGGTATGACTTTGTGATGGACTGATGAATGGGATGCACCTGCTCATAAAGCCGCTCATCAAGAGAGCGGTGAGAACAAACAGACAAGAGGATGAACGTGAACACATGTACGGTGGCCCTGAAGTGCAAAATAAGACAGAAAAAAAAATTTTTTTTTGAAAAGGATTTTAAAAAAAGGAAGAAAGAAAACGGACACAGATCGGTTTATCTGAAAGCTAACTGATCCTAAACACAGTGATATTACTCTCCTCCTCCAGCACAAATATTTTTTGGATTTTTTTTGGCCCTGAAGGATTTTCTTGATATGTTTACTACTGGAAAATGTACGTCAATAAACGTCCTTTAAGACATTTTCTGAAGCACCAAAATATGTTCTGATGAATCAGACTAAGTCAGAATCACATCACAGCTTTTACGTTTTGAAATCAACAGTTATTGTTACTATTTTTTTTGTAGTCATGTTTTTTTCTTTTGATTTGATTAATTTTTTTGTTGTCATGATTTCTTTATTTGGTGTCATGTTTTCTTAATCTGTTTGTCTTAATCACGTTTTTTGTTGTTCATGTTTCCCTCTTTTAATTTCATTAATTTTTTTTTCTGTGTTTTCATGTTTTCTTTTTTGTTTTCGTGTTTTCTTTTTGATTGTCATGATTTTTTTTTCTGTTAGGATTTCTTTTTTGGTTCTTGCATTCTCTTTTTTTAAATGTCTTTGTTTCTTTTTTTTCTTTTTTTATCGTCATGTTTTCTATTGTTTTCTACTTTGTTGCCTGTTTGGCACCTTAGGGCCACCATACACATGCATTAAACCATTCACGTTTGTCCGGGGAAGTCTTCATAAACTTGGGATGGTCACCAGCAAAAATATTAATGCAGGTAAAAAAAAATCTGCTTGTCAATTTTCTTAAAAAAAACAAAAACAAAAACAAAAACTTAAATAATGTTTTCTAGACTCTTTGGTTGAATGAGGCTTCATTAGGTCTAATAATTTAAATTTTACTAAAAAATAAGAAAAAAGAACCTGATTAGATTCCAGTTTTTCATCAACCTGTCTCTGCCTGGTTGCTGTTTTTTGTGCTCTTTTCTCTGCAGAGATCACTGGAATGACGTCACGTCTACATAATCGCGGCAAATGATTTTAAACGTTCGTGTTTGCCGATGTTGCTGCTCGTTAGTTGAGGAGATAACGTTAGCAGACAAAAGCACGAGTCCTCTCCACTTCCTGTCTGTGTCTGGATGCCTGTGTGCTGCTGCAGCTTTAAGGTTCAGGTTTGCGAGCTGTGGAGCGTCTGAACATGAACGCGCTCTCCCATGTGAGTACTTACTGCGTCCAAAGGAAGCCTCTTCAGAACCTTGTACTGTTTCTTCGGCTCTAATTTGTAGACGTGCTTGTCTGTGACGAGCAGGCCTCGGTCTGTGCTTTTGTTGAATCTATTCACCTGAGAGAGCAGAGGAGAAAAAGTGGAGAGAGGGGGAGAGAGAGAGAGAGGGGGATGAGGCTCAGCGTTCTTACATTTCCCGTAAAGAGCCTTTCAGTTTCGTCTCAGCGCTTTGTGTTTTTTTTGTTACTTTGGATTCCAAACAGGTTTCCCTCGCGGAGCAGCAAACAAGAAATGCTCTCAACAAAACAAAGCAGATAACTTCAGAGGAGACGGTAAAAGCTCTGGTGGGTTTGTGAGCGTCGGCGGTTGGTGGTTTCATTTCTTATTATCACATATCTTCAGATATACTTTGACTTAATCTGCACCCAGAGTTCAGTGGAATCTCTCCCTCTGAAAAACCTGATAAGGAGAACACGGCCACTTTCATCCACAGGGAGACGATAAGAGGCCGGTTCAGCACGAGGTAAATTAATAACATCTCAGCTCAGACGGAGCTCTAAACCTCAGAGGTTAAGAAAACCGCACGAGTTCATGATTAATCCTCTCACATTTTGGTCATTATATTTCTATCAGAGAGGCCTGCGTTCACCCCTGGAACATAAAAACATGAAAGAGACGCTGATACAAAAGGCAGAAAGAGCGCGTGGGTGGAACGGAGCGCACAGCATGAGAGAAAAACATCCCAGAGCGAAAAAAGAGGCAACAAAAGAGAGAAACTCCTCGTATGAAAGAGACATTTCTGATCAGAGCGTTCTTTTCCCATCGTGCTGTACCTTTCTGCAGAAGCCCGAGAAGAGGACGTGAGAGAACTGGTCTTTGTTCCTCAGCTCCTTGGAAACACGGATGAAGCTGGAGCTGGTCTGAGGGCAGTCTCGCACCTGCAGGAAGGACAGAACGCTTTAATCGCTGATGACAATATTCCAGACAGCAGAGGAGTGGATCTCAGGGTTAGTCGTGAAACTCTGTGTGACCTCTTCCAGACTCTTTTTTTTGTTGCTTTAATTCTTTAAACAGCAGATCAAAGCTCAGGGCCTCAGGGTGCAGTTAGCAGACACGGTGTCTGAGATGCTGTTTGAGGACGAGGAGGGCGGATGATGCTGGAGTTAAAGTGTCTGATTAGAAACACGGCGGGAGGCCTTCAAAAGAATATCTGAAGACATGTTAACGTCTGTCACCATTATTCATGGCTTTCAGTCGCCTGACGTTTCTGATGCAGCCGCCATTTTTCAGACCCGAATCAGTTTAATCAACAGGCAAAAACTTCTGGTCGGATGGAAATCACTCACCTCTCTTTGAAAGTTTAACTTTAGAAGCTCCTCCATTCTTAAGTTGAAATAAGGTTCAAAAAAGTCAAAGTCAAAGTCAACTTTGTCAAATATGCTACACATGCTCGACATACAGCATAAATGAAATTTCAGTCCTCTCAGACCCACGGTGCAGCAGGGTGATAAAAATTACAATAACTAAACTAAATAAAGACCACCTTAAAATAAAGACTACCTTAAAATAAAGACCACCCTAAAATAAAGACTACCTTAAAATAAAGACTACCTTAAAATAAAGACTACCTTAAAATAAAGACCACCTTAAAATAAAGACTACCTTAAATACTACAATTAAGGTTCAAACAAGACGTAGAACAAACTTACTGAAACTTTGACTTGTTCACCAGTAAATTTTAAAAAATCTATCGTCTCAATTTTACGACTCTATTCTCATAATCCCATTTTTATTTAATCTTTTTCATGATTTCCTTTTTTTTGTCATGTTTTCTTTTTGGTTTTCATGTTTTCTTCTTTTGATTACATGTTTTTTTTTTCGTTGTTGTCATTCTTCTTTTTGATCGTCATGATTTCTTTCTTGTTTTTTTGTTTTCTTTTTTAATTTTTTTGGTTTCTTTTTTCTTTTTTTTGTCATGATGTTCTATTTTGTTGCCTGTTTTGAAATTTGAGGCCACCATACACGTGCATTAAACCATCCTCATCATGACCAGGAGTCTTCACAAACTTAGGATAGTCAGCAAATACTTCAATGTAATGTGGGTTTAAAAAAAAAAAAAAAAAAAAAAAAAAAAAAAAGATTTGCATGTCATTTTTTAAAAAAAAATAGTTCCATGCGCCCATTTCACCGTCTCAAACTTTCACTTTTTAAATGCAGGGAACATCAAGTCCATTTAATTTTGAACCTCTTAACATTCCATGCAAGAAAAAACTAATAAATAAAAAAAAAATTTTTTGCATTTTTTTAAGTTTTTAGGGCACTAAGATCAGAAACCAAGAAATTCAGACACATTATTTCCTGCTGTAGAGACGATCCAATCAGGTTTTACTCATTTCAACACATTTTCAGTCAAAAAATGCTCTGCCAAACGGACGAGCTGCAGGTTAAAGGGCTTTGAAACTACTTTGTTCACGTGTGACGTCACATGAAACCCATAAACATGTGACCAGAGCCGGCCCTAACAAATGTGGTTCCCTGGGCGAGCTTTTATATGGCCCCCCCTTACAGGAGTGATTCACATCCGCTTTAAAAAGGAATCAAAAATAAGAGAACATTGCGTTGGATTCTCCTACACATCACTGAATCATAGCATGAAAATTATATTTTATAAAAAAGTCACATGATTTAAACACATTTTCTTTGTTCAATCATCGAGCCGGCCCTGTTAGCCACTATTTCTCTTGAGAACTTTAAATGTTTGCTTTTAAATTTCTACTGGATCTTTAAAAAAAAATCTGCCACTTCCTCAGAATGAAAACGTTCTAACATGATTTGATGTTTTGGAGACGATATCGTTCTCATGAAATGAATAAAACCTGACGTTTGAGTGTGAAGGAAGTGAGCCGCATGTGGCGCTAACTCACGTGTAGCTCTGTTAAATCAGAGGCTGCTTGTTGAAGATGTTTACTGCTATGAGAAAAGCTTTTCACACTGATAGACCAGTGAGCCTTAGAGGGAAAATGCTGATTTGTTTTCCTGTCCTTCTTTTCGCTCTTGAAGCTACTTGACGCGGTGAACTCAGACGTCGACAGCGTCCCTGCTTTGTCTGCTGAGAGGAAGGAATAACTGAACTTGTTGACTCTTTTAATCCCCTTTTTTTTTTTTTTTTTCTAAGAAACATGACTCACAAACTGGTCCCACTGTCCCCTTTTCTTCACTCTCCACTCAGACACATCCAGTCACAATGCATGCTCTCTAAATGCTCTTAACTATAGGTCTCTTTGTGGGCTTTAACGACGGCCACGTGAAGCAGGAGCCCTGAAGGAGGGCGGCGAGTCACGGGCCGCCTGACAGCCTAACGAGGGGAGTGACTTAGGACTCGGTGGCGGTCATGCTCACACTCCCTGAAGGCGTTTTTCAAACCTCCGGCTACAAAACACCCTTTAGATTAGCTGCTAAATGAGCCGACTGGGGCGCTCATTAAGGAAGCGCTGCGTTCAAAAGCACCATGCTCCTCCAGTCATGCTGTTTACAGCCAGAGCTGGTCACATGCAGCGCATACATCCTCAACAACAGACGAGTTCTTCAAGTCTTGTTTGGTGTCGTAGACTCGGAACAGATCAGATGATTTCAGGGTTTTCTAAGTAACCACTGTGAGAGGAAACAACGGATGTCACAGAGCGAGGCCCTGAATGTGATTCTTACATTGGAGAGGTAGTCCCTCTCCCAGGCTCTGCCGACTCCCCACTCCTTCCTCTCTCCGCTCAGAGCAGCCAGAGCCGCCACTTTGGCACGAACCTCCAGCATGTCAGACGGAGGGATGTTCTTCACGACCTGCCTCGCCCACCACCTGACAACGAGAACAAGACAGCGTGTGACGAGGGCGGAGCCAAACATCAAAGGTGGAGAGCAAAACAAAGCAGTACGGAGGAAAAGCTTCACGTCTGTGAGGGATGAAAGAGAGGGTTTTTATCTGACGTGCCAAAAAACGCTCCCTCACTCACCCAGAGGAACCTTTTCAAGTTACTCTGAAGCTGTTTTTTAAACGTATGAGGGGAAAACATCACTCTAACGTCTGTGTGACTGATGTGACTCTAACAGGTCAGAGCAGGACAGGAGGAGGTTGTCAAAGTAAAGAAAATCCTAAAGAGAACAATCCGTCTGATCTTTATGAACGTAATATGAGCCACATTCACCGGACCAGTCCAGAAAAATGTCTTGATTCAAGTTACTTTAAAGTCCATGTAAAGCAGAATTACAGAAGCAAAGCCAAATCTGAAATATAAAAAGTATATAAAATAAGGTCTGAAAATCAAGGAAAAATAAATACGTCTCTCTGCTGAGGAACGCTGGAGGCGTGTCAGTTAGAGGCCCTTAGCCACGCCCACATGACAGGCTACATATCTTCATCCTCCATCATACAGAACATCTCGTGGTCAGTTTTCTATTAAATACCGTGGAGTTATTCTATGGAATCATTAAGTACATTTAAGTGATACATCACTGTCATTATTCATTTTCAAAAAAAAACAAAAAAATGTTCTAAGTGAAAGTTTCTCGATTTGACCTTTCTTACATGTTATTTTATTAATTCTATGTTGAAATTATGATTTTTACACATTTTCTTTTATATATACATGAACATTTTCAACTTGTACATTTAATATTTCTTGTGATGTCTTGTGTTGTTAGCATTTTAATTCAGGTATAATATTTTGTGTGTTGTTTTTACATAAGCCTTTACAGGTTTCTAACCACACTTCACACGTGTGTTATTTCTTCTTTTTTTTCCTTTGTCTTCTATTTTCATTATATGTATGTATATGTATGTATGTGTATGTATGTGTATGTATGTATATGTGTATATATATATATATAAATATATATATATATATATATATATATATACATACATACATATATATAATACATACATATACATACATATACATACATATATATATATATATATATATATATATATATATATATATATATATATATATATATATATACATACATGTATGTATGTATGTATGTATGTATGTATGTATGTATGTGTGTATGTGTGTGTATATATATATATATATATATATATATATATATATATATATATATATATATATATATATATATATATATACGGCAAATAATAAGGGCCAGGCAATAAATAGATTAAATCGATTAATTTGAATTATTTTCTGCAGAAGATTAAAAAAAATAATAAATCTAGAATTATTTTTTCTTGCCTTTGTCCAATTTTAAGTTGTTGCAATTTTTAAAAAATCTCCAGTTTTCATGATGGTAAACTGTCAGGTTTTGCCCTTTTTGGATTTTTTAAAGGCCTGTTCGTTTTTTTAAATGTGATTAAATATTGATCAGAGAGTTTCATGTTAATATGCTGTGAAAATACTCAGCCCTGAGTGTTTTTATTTCAAACCTGCCAGCGTTTGAACTACATCATCAACATTTTACTACGCACACTTTAACTTCAAGAAGGAAATTCAGTTTGCTTTGGGAAATTATTTTGACAACATAGAGGCAAAACTTCATTCATGTAATTTTTGTATCACTGAAAAAAAAAATTTTGAGAGGGAAAAAAAATTAAAGTCGTAAATCAAGAGTTGTGGGATTTTATTTTTTTGCAGCGACGAGGCTTTCCACACTGCAAAAACAGGATTTTGAAGAAAGTGAAAAATGCCTTTTTTAAAAATATTTTTCTTATTTTTTGCCTAAAAAGAAAAAACAATCTTGACAAGAAAGTTTTGTCAAGAGGAGTCTCCGGTTAGCACAGTCACTCTTTACTCCAAAACACCGGTTGCAGACGTTTTCATGCTGCTGTTTTTGTACCATGGTTGATAACATGTTAAAAAAAAAAAATTATGGACTATTGTTTTATGGTGTATGAGTTTCTTTTCTTTGGGATCTGACCTGCGATGCAGCATGACTGTGATGTTGTGAAACCGGGTCAGAACCGCAGGCGGAGTCGGCCATTCCACGCTCTTCCCGTAGTCGTGCATGTTTCGCACGTTCGCGAAGCTCCGCTCCATCTCCCAGAAGTGAGCCTTCACCTTGTAGCGCTTGTAGTAGCCCATGATGGCGTAGATGGCCCTCATCTTTCTGCACCTCATGCGAGCTAAAGCACCACGCCACACCTGTGGGTTTCAGCAAAACGAGAGAGAGAGAGAGAGAGATGTTGAAGAGAGACCCGACGAGCCGCAGACAAACTTGTGTTCCAGTTACAGACTCAGACTTCTCTGCAGAGTCATCAAAGTAGGTCAGGAGAAAGAGGAAGGAGAGGGTGTTTCACTGAGTTGGAGAGGTAATTGACTTTAATGTGACTGTGCTCTGGATCTCATTAATTATCCCAATTATTGTTACAGGAAATTAGGATTCAAGCTGGCAGATGAATTTCAGTCAAACATAACCAGGAGCCACATATTCATGAGGCTGAGGCAAACTGCAATCTCCTCTCTGAAACCCAGAGGCCCGAGTCTGTAACCGGAGAAGATAAGGTTGTTCCTGATTAACTGTGATCACATGACGCCAGCTCCCTCCGACATGACATTCGGCCTGCGTGTGGATTAATCACGCTGACAGATCGATGCATCCTTATCAAAATCTGAGCGGGGCTTTAGAAAACAGCCTTTGAGATCTGACATTTAAGATCTGGAATCACGCCGAGGCTGTGGGTGAATACTAACAGCAGGGGAATGATAAATATTACAGTCACACTCATCCTGATGTGTCTGACCTTCTGCAGGAAAAGCACCAGGATGGGGATGAGGGCGGCTCGCTCCTGCTCCAGAGAGTAGAGCGAGCGAGGCGTTCGGACGAACAGCTTGGTGTGTCCGTACGCAACACCATCCTGGAAGCCGTGCTGGGTGACGATGGCCTCCACGGCCTCTCTGTCCGAGGCCATCAGGTGGTTCGGCCAGGTGTACTCGCACGTCATTTTGTACCTGCACGCAAAAAGGAGAAATCAGGGTTTACAGAGCTGCTGTTAGGTATTCAAAAGTGGAACGATCAACTACGTTTACATTACCACCATTTTCCTCTGACATCATCAGGCAAGAGCCAATATTAGCGTTTAACCACATACTCGCTAACTTCAGTTAGCTAGAAATTTAATCCTTCACATGTCGGAGCCATGTTTGGGGCTGGAAAGGTGTGATGCATTAATTGTCCAGCAGGTGTCACCCTTGGTTTAGGTAACTCTCTGGTTGTATCCAACTGTTTCTTCAGAAGCCTATGGGTGTTGACTTTCACCTGCGGTTAGCGATTTCTGGTTACTAGCTAGCTCAAAACAACTCGCATGAAATCACTAATGCTGGACAGGGTTCAGTGTAAACTTTTTTTAAAACATCCGCACTTTGACTCCACCTCCGATTTTTGTTCATTTTGTCGCTTTCTTGCTTTCAAAAGCCGGTTATTAGAGCGAGTATGACAGCTAGGCTAACATCGTCAGCTTTGTGGTCTCCATGGCGACATAAACAAAACATTCAAACGGAAGAGCAAAACCAGCAATCATGATGAACTATGGGTAGTCAGGAAAAAAGTAGATAATACGTTTTAATGGTTATATTAGCATCTAGCTCATTTCAAGCTAACATTAAAGAGGGGTATCATTGTTTCAAACACAGATAAAAAGTAATGATGCTGAATGTTCATACTAAACCCGTGCAAATTTTAGAACCGCTACATAGTCATATGTCATACACATCCCTGAATTTGTCTGTAAACTGTGCGAAACGGTCCGTTCTAAATATAGAACAAGACCTCCAAAAAACTTGAGTAAATGATGATGTCATCACATAAGGGTCTCCTAACTGGTTCATGACACATTAGAAGGCCTCAAACATCAAGGACTACACATAGCTACACCCCAGCAGACGGCTGGCCAATCAGAGGGAACTGGGGGTTGTGGAGTGGGGAGCCTTAAAGAGACAGCAGCTGAAACAAAGTGTTTCAGACAGAGGCTGAAATAAAGGTTTTCTAAAACACCAGGGAGATTTTTTTAAAGCTGTAAATGAGGTTCTACAGAGGAGAGTAGAAAGCCTTAAAAAGCTAAATACCCTCTCTTTAATGTTTGGTGGTAAGTGGCAGAATGCTAATACTAGCTGATGTTTGATGGTGGATCTGACAGATTATCCAATACATATTTGTACACTGGCAGAATGGCAGTTACCAATGATTACCAATGTTTATAAGACATATAAATCCATAAAATTTTAACAAATTTTCAATAAAATAAATAAATAAAATATAGCCTAGCAGTGTGGCATTGCAGCAGGAGTGGGACATTCATTCTGCTTTAAAACAAAAGGCATGCAGGTGATTTATAAAGTGACTTATAATGAAGGAGCAAACAACTATTTCATTTAAAATGTGTCCTTTTTCTCTAAAAACAGCAAACTAGGCCAGGTCTTGATCGTTGTTTGCTGCAGCCAGTTGGCCAGAAACTCCAAACATTCACACACAAAGGTACGATCAATGGAGCCGGCCTGGTCGGAGGTCTTTGGTATCACGGGGGGAGACATATGACTCATCGCACCCAGGAGAGCAGAATGAGTCATCAGTGCTATTTTCCCATGTTTTCCAGGTAATGACGAACTCCAGCAGGTACTTGTGAAGAGATGGCTGTATTAGAATGAAACACTCAAAGCTGCTGAGTTTAACCGGCAGGAAGTGGTTCAGTTAGAGGGATATGGGAAATCTAGTACCCAGTTTTTTGGACTTTTAGTTTTTTGGGTCTACTTGAACCCCGTCTCTCTAAAAACAACGGCAATCTGTGATGATTTATTGATGAATTTGGGTAAAAGGTGATTATTCCTGTTAGCTGAGGGTGCTAACAGAAGGCTGCCATCTTTGTTTTGGCTAGTCAAGTAGTCAGTGGCTGTATTTGGTCTACTTGACCCTAAAAGACTTCTAGGTACTGAATCCCTGCATCCCTGAAAGGCTGAAATATGTATCGTCTATGGTCCAAGAGCTCCCCTAGTGGACAAAGAAGTTACTGCAGTGACTTTTTTTTTCACTCTTTATTTTTAGGTGAAATTACTTCTCTGTCAAATGTCTTGGATATTATTGCTTTACATTTATTTCTATAGTTATTTGTAAAATTTTAGATTCTCTTTGCTATTTTTCTTCTTTATTTATGATGTTAAAACCATTTAGCTCTTAATTCGGCATCATTTTGGTTGATATGTCCTGATTCTCCTGGGCTTTCTGGAGGGGGATAAAGAGGTGTGTTGATGGAATTACCTCTGAAATGTATTAATTGTTTTTCTCTCTAATCTTTAAGGGTTTACAGGAAAAGTCTATAACACTGCTGAAAACTGTGAACACAAACTCGCTCACTGATTCACTTTGGGTTACATGTCATCATAGTAGCAGGTTTTTGAGTTCTTTGAGTTCTCTTACCGCTGCAGGAAGCGATCATAAGGCTGCCTGTAGGCAAAGCCCGCCCTGCGCACCATCACGTTCTGCAGCAGGCCCAGGTAAGCCACCTGGTGCTGGCAGCGAGCGTCGTCAAACAGCACGGGAGATTTCAGCTCGTTCGGCTTGATGCATCGCACGTAATACGGCTCCTGAAAGACAAAAGGGAAGAGGTGACTTTGACGTAGCGTGAAAGGGAGGTCAGGCAGAGAACAATACGTCAGTTTTGAAAAATTATGAAAAATTTTCAAAAATTATACCCAAGTGTGTCTGTTGTAGAGCCTCTTTTTTAAATATGTCTTTTTTTAAGTATGTCTTTTTTTTTGTTTCTTCTTCGTTGGTGCCCCCTGCCCTCTTCCCCTTTTCTATGTCATCCCTGGGGAGAGGAAGGTGCTCGTTGTTTGATTTTAACTCCTTTTCCTTCTTTTTTATTTATTTTAAGCACCTTTTTCCCGTATGATGCATTTAATGTGTTTACTGAGTAGATTTTATCTTTATTTAGGTTTTACGTCACGTCCAAAATGTTATTTTATTGTCGTTATGTGGGCTAGCTATGTGTGCATGCTTTGTGCTGACTGTTTTAAGCTAGCTGCGATGTGTTTTCATCCAGCAGGAGCGGAGACGAGCTGCACGAATGTTAAAAACTCAGAGGTTCGTTCTTTATGTTTAACAGAATAAACGAAGACAGAGACAGAGCCTGTGTCAGTCGTCTTTCATCAGGAAGAAAAAAAAAAACAACGCAGATCGACACCAGTTACATTTGCCAGATAAAAATAAAATAAATAAACAGCGCTGGAGAGAAATTAAAGCATGGATGCAGTGAAACCTCTCTGGGTACTGCCACAGACAGTGTTACATAACTCCAACACTTGGACTCTCTCTGTGTTTTTCTGATGGGTTTTTTTTTATAACACTCGTTTTCTCACCTGCACAAACTTCTATTTTTCACTGATTTTGTTTTTCTTGCATGTTTTAATCATAATTTTAGTCCCTGCTGTGCAAGTAAACAAACCGCACCAGCCTGTAAACTCTGAAACAGACTCAGACAAGCTGCAAAACTCGCAAATCGAGTTCAGCGACCCCAATCAAACCGTCATATTTCTACCGGCAGCTGAGCCTCAGCCCCGCACCAACTCCTCTGCAGCACATTTAATGTCATATTACAGCTTTAAAGGCGGGAAAGCCTCCCGTGTGGTGTGACGTGGAACCATCTCTCAGAGCAGAGGCAGCTGTTTGACTGTATTTCCCCTCTCTGTTCATGAAAGATGAACAAGCTGGAACCGAGTTAGCGCTTTCTGAGCGCTTTTCGTTCATCTTATCAATGATGCATGCGCATGTGTGCCCCTGATCGCAGCTCAGCTCAGCTCAGCGGAGATTAAAAAAAAAAAAAAATAGAATCAGGTAGTGAAGGCTGGGAGCAGATGAGGTGGGCCGACTGGGCACAGGTGTGTCAGAAGAAAAACATCCGCTCGTTCAACGTGACATCCAGGAGAGGAAAAACGGTTGTCAGGGGAGTTTCTTTTTAATTTTACCTCAACCGCGCCGAGATGAGACGCTACAGCGGCCTGACAGCAGGCCATCCCAAAATAACAGCAGGAAATGTCAGACATCAGGCTGTGAGATGAGGCCAGGAGAGGTGAGCAGCACATTTTGTGGTCCACCATCACCTTCCCCCTCATCAGCCGCCCGGCTCGACATGCAGCCAGACAGGATGAGGACGAGCAGACGAAGAAGCCCGCTGTACCCAAAAAAAGAGCACGGTGCTAGTCCTACGTCTGCACACGGCTTCTCGTTGCATATTTCTGCTCCATGCAGGGCGACAAACGTCGCCACCGAGGAGAACAAGGTACAGACACATTTTCACAGACACAACAGATGAAGAGCATCCTGAAGGAAGATATACTAAATCAGAGTGTTTCCTGCGACAAAGATTCAAACCAAAGCTGAAAAAAAATCAGTGATGCAATTGAAACATGAGACCACGGTTTCGGCTCTTTTTTTTTGGACTTATCTAAAACATGTTTCACCATTGAGCTTGACATCCTGATCAATAAACTGCAACACTAAAGCATCACAGGCCGAGTCCTTGACTGGTTTATAAGTTATCTGTTTGGAAGAAACCAGTATGTTTGTGTAAATAATAACAAATCTTCCATCAAAACAAATCCATCAATAACGGGGTTCCACAGGGTTCCACTTTAGGGCCACTTCTCTTTATCATATACATAAAAAAACATTGTTAATTCCTCGTCTGTATCACATAAACTATTATTTGCAGATGACACAGACTTGTTTATTTTCCCACAGAAGAATCCAGAAGAACCAAAGCAACGTGTGGGAATAGATCACTCGTTCAAGCACAAGAAACTTTCTTTTAATACCAGCAACACAAACTACATTTTCTTACATTAACATAAATTGTGACACTAAACTAATCTGACCCCAAATAATCTGACAGAATATTCAGAGAGTCAGCGCTGCAAAATTTCTGGGGATCCTCACGGATGAATTTCTGCAATACTCCTCCGAAACACATGAGGGCAGCGTCAAGACACTGCTTCCTTCTCTTCTCTTCATATGAAGTTTTATGTTTATTCAAAATAAGATATGGGCCATTCCACCAAATTGGTGCCATTTACGTCACCTGGTAATAAAATGTATAACTGCACAATAAAAATAACTAAAATACATTTTTGTATTAAGTCAAGTGTCCTGCACATGATTTCATGTTTAATAAAAACCTTTAACGGTAAGATAGCTTTTGTTGTCTGTCTGTTTTTTTTTTACATATTAGTGTATTTCTCCCCATCTCATCTACAATTCAAGTTTTCTTCCTTTTGACTCAGTCCTGTTACCCTAACACATCCCCCCCTCTGAAACATGTGGAATATTCCAGGTGTCACAGGGTCCACAGGAAGTAGCATCATTCAGATCCTCTGCAGGCCATGGGAAGGCCCACAGTGCGTTGACTCCTTTATGTTTCTGTATGTTGGATGATATTTACACTCTGACTGAGGGGCTTCAGATCTCAGCTCAGTCCTCTTACTGAAATTATTTTTTTCATCTTATTTCTTTATTTTTAAAACACAGTTTTTGTTGAATCGCTGTGATGAGCTAAGTGTCAACATGCTGTTAGCATCAATGCTACGTGGCTATATTTAATGTGTTTGCTAATTCTCTGCTAAAAACTCATTCCTGTTACTTTCAGTCCTGTTACTCAAATGAGGAGGACCAGGACTGAGGACCAGGACCAGGAGTAGAGTCCTCTAGTCCTGAATATTAGTTCACCTCATGCTGATTTTTATCATTTTGACATTTTAGAGTTTGAATGACTTCAGTTGTTGAGATTTCAGATCAGTTTGATGATGTGAATATAATCCTTACAGGAAGTGCTGCAGAAAAGCAGCAGGAAACTAGACAATTTCCACGGAAATCGTGAGAGGGGCTCGGGACGCATGCCGGCTGGCATACATACTCTTCTTGATATACTTTCTAATGTGTCCTCTCCCTAACTGTTGTGGGACAATTAAAGCTACTCATGGGTTATAGGTGTGTTTGGTGAGATTGATGTGTGGTTACACATCCATACATGTGGTTTGGAGTTTAACTGAGGTCATATTTAACTCATTCACACAAATGCGCACTATGTGCCCACTGTTACATATAATTTTTACACTCTGGAAACACACAAACAGATATATGCATGCTTAGATGTGGTGGGGGTTTTGTCTGAACTGAGGTCCCTCAATCACGATCATAAATGCACACACCAAACACATAGGCGCGCTCCGCGCGCCATTTCAAAATGAAGAACCCCTCTGTGAGATGATTTGAATGGTGTAACATTGATTAACAAAAATACACACACAAACACAAAGAGTCATGCACGCTACACGTACTTAAATGTGGTGGGTGTCTTGTGTAAACTGAGGTCCCTTAATCACAATCATAAACACCCACACGTACACATAGGCGCTCTTCGCTTTCCTTTTCAGAGACAAGAATCCCCCTGTGAATGGCCTTCAATGATAAAACTTTGTTCAACGAAAAACAGACACACACCTACACACACACACACACACACACACACACACACACACACGCACACACACACACACACATACACTCTAACATACACACAAAGACATGAGTATTACACGCTAGAATGTGAGGGTGTTTTGTGTGAAATGAGGTACTTTAAACATCATCAATACAGTCACACACACACACACGTTTGTGCGCTTTACATGCCCCTTCAAGGACAAGAAAACCTCTGTGTTTAAGCTTTCATTGATAATACATTGCTTGAAATGAGTTATTTCATTCAAAAGGAATCCTCACTCTCTCCGTGTGTGTGTGTGTACTTGTTTTGATAATATAGCCAGGATCTCCCAGAATGCCCCAGAATGTCCTTATGAGTCATCATTCATGAAGAGCTGCATGGTTTCCCTCTTCCGTCAGTCCTGCTGTGACTGACTGATGATGTCACGCACTCTGAGAGCTGAGTTTTAGTGAAAAAACTCAAAATTTTGTGTTGCTTTACCTTTGTTTTCTCAAAAACTGTTGAAGATAGCAGAATGCCCCTAGAAATTTAAGCTGTGGACAGATGTGTCAAGATTTTGAAGCAAGAATGATGTCTCTAGCTGAAAGTATGGCGAGGCAGGAGCAGTGGGAAATAGTGTGTTTTTTTGGTGTTCTCGGGAAGCCTCCCTATTCATTGTCTATAGGACTTTTTCGTCAGTTTTTCAGGGTTTTTTTTCGGCCAAAAAACACCGAAATTCTTAGAAAAGTCATAGCACACCATTCTGGACCGAGCCGCACGTTTTGATATATAATTTGTTGGGGTTTTCTTAAAGCTCTGGGAGGAGAAGTGGTCCAAAGTTTTGTCCTTATGAGTCATCTTTCATGTAGAGCTGCGTGGTTTCCATGACGATTTAACTGAGAGCAGCTGTGGAGATCAAGGGACACCTCTTTGTGACAGCTGTTCTCTGCTGTTTTTTGGGATGAGGCATGTGTCCGAACAAATGCTCGCTGTGGCCAAACCGTTATAGCTATCAGAAAAACGAGCGCACCGTGAAAATCCAGACGGGCGGAGGAATCCGTCAATGTGCAGTTTATATTTGTAGGGTCAAGAATTTGCCCTCACGGCCGAGTTGAAAATGAGTGACCCTTTTCTGAAAAACCCGAGAGATTCATAATGAAAGTAAATACAGAGAGGTGGTCAGGTTTGGCTGACAGTTGGCCCTTTCCTGACTAAGAGCTCCATCCTTTGACTTCAAAGGCTGCTTTGACAGAAGCGCAACGGAAATACCTACGTTTTGATGTAATTTTTATGACCGTGGAGTGAAATTTGTGGTCCCACGAGACATTTGTTTGGGAAATTCCTTGTGTGTCATGAGCTGCTTCTCCCACTCTAACTGATGATGTCACGCACTGTAAGAGCTGAGTTTTAGTGAAAAAACTCAAAAGTTTGTGTTGCTTTACCTTTGTTTTCTCAAAAACTATTAAAGACAGCAGAATGCCCCTTGAAACTTAAGTTGTGGACAGATGTGTCAACGTTTTGAAGCAAGAATGACGTCTCTAGCTGAAAGTATGGCGAGGCAGGAGCCGTGTGAAAAAGTATGTTTTTTTGGTGTTCTCGGGGAGCCTTCCCATTCATTCTTAATGGGACTGTTTCGTCAGTTTTTCGGGTTTTTTTCGGCCAAAAATTGCCGAAATTCTTAGAAAAGTCATAGCACACCATTCTGGACCGAGCCGCACATTTTGATATATAATTTGTTGGGGTTTTCTCAAAGCTCTGGGAGGAGAAGCGGTCCAAAATTTTGGACGGAAGATGAAGATGAAGAAAAAAGATGCGCAACGGAAGAACAATAGTGGCTCGTGGCTTCGCCACGAGCCACTCTCCCCATAGCTTTGCTATGGGGAGAGTGGCTCATGCGAAGCCCGAGCCCCTAATAAGCTGACAGACTTTAAACAGGCTTTTTACACCTCACATGAGTTTAGAGAACAGGACTGAGAAACAATAATGAAATATGTAAATGATCAGATTTAGAGATGAAAAAAGAGAAATTTAACTGTATTTTTAGAGAGTTACAATGAGCTTATGGCACCGATTCAGTGAAGTGACCCAAATGTTAAAGGGACAGGCACAGGGAGTCAGTGTTAAAACAGAATCACTGACCTTGCAGATCAGTTTATCCACCAGGGCCACGATGGAGTTTTTAAAGAGCGTGGCTGCAGTCAGAGGCCGCTTGGTGACCTCGGTGATGCTCAGCTGACCATCTGGCCACATCTCCTTCAGGACCGGGTTGGCACTTCAACAGAGAGAGGGGAGAGCAAAAGAGCGATGAAGGGGCATAATTAAGTAGGTTAGCTCGGGAGTGGTGTGCACTCAGAAACTTATTTTTACACCAAACCCAGTTACTCAACTCTCAAATCTATCATGACTTTGAATATCTGTTTTTAGCACCTGTTGTACATCAGACGCTTGAAGTCTTGGAACAGCAAGTCCTTGTTTTTGTCCAGAAATCCCTCGACGGAGTAGCTGTGGAAGTGAAGAGAGACAAAATACAAATAATGAAGAGTGAAAGTAGAGTTGGACCCTAAAAGGGTCACCATCAGTTCTGTTATGGACCCAAAAAGAGTCCCAGTCCTCAGGCAGGAGGGTCAGAGCTACAGTCATGGAGCTTAGCGGGTTTTCCAATGAGGAACACGGTCAAACTCTCCTGATGGCTCATGTATTCAAAGACGGGATAAATAAGTATCTAAAAGAACCAGCGATCTGCATTTATTAGAGCGGCTGAGTTGGTTTTGGTGCGGTATCAGTGGGAGGTCACAGGCGCTCAGTGAGGCTCTCTTACATAAGCCGTCCAGCTCCGGGGTAAGAGCCTGCTGTGGTGTAAGTGTTGCCTCAAATAAACCTCTGCCTCTCTTGACTCCCTCAGAGTGTCATAAAAACTTACTCTGTGCGAACGCTTTGCCTCAAAAACACATTCAAATCCCTACTTAATATTAAAGCAGCATCACTTCGATACACGAAAGCAGAAAGTCCTCACAGAAAATTTTGAGTTGAATCCAAGAACTTGTAGTTTGAGACAGAGTGAGAAAAGGCTTTCAGCGAAAGTAACAGCATTTAAAGGTGCTGTGAGGATGATTCATTTGGCGTTGATTGCAGTGACACCTTTGGTCAGAATCTATAGTGTTTCTTTGGGGATTAAGACTCCATTTCCCATAAGCACCATCACCCACTGTGGTACAGATGTGAGCAGATCATCAAGTTGTTCAAGATAAATTTTTGCAGGATGCAACGTGATGAGGTGATATATTTATTTGTTGTTTGAAAGGTGACAACAATCAAACTTTGTCAGCTCAGTTTAAGGTGTAGTTAAGTGTCCAGAGGGTGAGCAGACTCTCGGTTTAGACTTGACTTTCGGTCTACATGACGTTTAAAGGGTCTGTGGGGACTATCTGTCTAAAGCAGACCACAGTGTCAGCTTTTGGCTGGAATCGTGCACACACTGTCGTGATGTCATGACTCTTAACAAGGCGTGTGTTTGTTTTGGAAATGAATGGAGATCAGATCTTCTTTTTAACACTACTTTTCTTTGTTCAAGACAACTTTTTACCAGATACAACGTGACGAGGTAAGATATTTATTAACAGTTACACAGAGCTGCTGTTTGAAACTTGACAACAAGTAAACTTTGTCAGTTTGTTCTGTAGTTTAGTAGCCGGCTATATTTAGTGCTAATCACAGCCCGGTGGTCCAAGACGTATCCATAAGCTAATGTGTTACGTTAGCAACACATTAGTCCTGCTCATCTACCAATCAGAGCTAACGTAACCTCACTCTTCATTTTATTGACAGACTCTCAAGTTTGATCAGATCACTGCAGAATGACTGCTGCATGTGGGCTGGAATGAACATTATCACAAACAGATTAGCTTTAGCCTTTAGCTCCTGGATGACCCTTTAGCTTGTGGTTTATGTGATCATAAACAGATTAGCTTGTGTTTTAGCCTTTGGCTCCTTGTTTAGCCTTTAGCTTGTGTTTTAGCCTTTGGCTCCTTGTTTAGCCTTTAGCTCCTATTTTAGCCTTTAGCTTGTATTTTAGCCTTTAGCTTGTATTTTAGCCTTTAGCTTGTGTTTTAGCCTTTGGCTCCTTGTTTAGCCTTTAGCTCATATTTTAGCCTTTAGCTTTTGTTTAAGCATTTGGCTTGTGTTTTAGCCTTAAGCTCGTAGTTTAGCCTTTAGCTTGTGGTTTATGTGATCATAAACAGATTAGCTTGTGTTTTAGCCTTTGGCTCCTTGTTTAGCCTTTAGCTCATATTTTAGCCTTTAGCTTGTGTTTAAGCATTTAGCTTGTGTTTTAGCCTTAAGCTCGTGGTTTAGCCTTTAACATGTGTTTTAGCCTTTGTCTCCTGGTTAAGCTTTTAGCTCATGTTTTGGCCTTTAGCTTGTGTTTAAGCCTTTAGCTTGTGCTCTATCTCTCTCCTGCTTATCTTTCTTCTTCTCTTCTGTCCTTTTTCTGTCTGTCAGTTCAGCTCCAGTCTCCACCATCACTACTAAATTAATCACAGAAATCGTTTTCAGCAGAGAAAAACTCAGATCTCTCTTCTCACTACTAAACCTCATCAGCTGTTGTGGTGTTGTCATAGAGACTTCAACTTGCCGTAAATCAATCCGATCCTGTCCGACCCGATAATCTCATTTTAGGTTGTGGATTAGGATCAGGCAGATATCTATAAGTGAGACTTTTTCAAGACCACTTAGAAAGTCCTCACAGGGACCTCACAAAGGATCCATGTTCTTCCAGGAAATCTGACCCGACTGTGGAAAGTGAGAATAACAGAATAAAACAGAATGAACTGATTTTGTTGCTTAAAATCTCTTTTTGAATCGTGGATTAAAGACCAGGTAAATATATAAAAGTGAGACAATTTCAGAAATCATGAGCTTAAATAACCTGGCAAGTTCCCACCACTGCAGCAGCTCACACTCTGCTCCACAGAGACCACACAGAACAAACTCACAAACACAACCACGAACACGCTGCACGTCACATGTCGTCTGCACAGCCCCGTTCGTGACCCGGGCTGTCACATCTGGAGGCAAAGACGCAGAGGCAGAGCTATGACAGATGTGTCCCCTTGGCTCACAGGCGTCCAAAAACCACCTGACCACATCCCGCAAAAGCCCGTTGAGGAGCGGCTGAGTGTGTGAGAGAGAGAGGGAGAGAGAGAGAGCTGAGGGAACGCACAGTAACAAGGCACAACAGTCATTTACAAGGACAGGACATGAGAGGAGAGGAGAGGAGAGGACATGTGGAGATAAAGACAGCAGCCCTCCAGAGACAGGAGCATGATGGAGAGGAAAGTATATTTAAGTATGAAGGTCAGGGTTGGAGCAAGGAGAGGGCCGCTTCATGCAAGGTTAAAGAGAGTACACACACTGAGGGAGAGCAGGGCAACAGAGAAATCTTGCAGAACAAAGTTGTGCAGTAAGAGAGTAAGATTTATATCGTGGCTGCTCAAAGTGCTGCATGTGCAATCCGGAATCCTACGGGGAATTAAAAAGAGGAGAGCAAAGGAAACCAGGTGAGAGTTGCAGAACAAAAGGAGGAGTTTGAACAGAGGAAACAGGAAGGAGGATGAGGAGGAGGAGGAGGAAGAGGAGAGAGCGAAGTAGGTCAAAGCTTGTGATAGTGGCGGCTCGGTGAGGCGAGGGTATATTTAGCCGGAGCGAGGGTAGACTCAGATGAGGTGGGATGTGACAGGGGGATGATGGGGGGTCAGTGTCAGCAGAAAGTAATGTACGAAGGGGTGACAGCTCAGCAGGAGAGACCCAGACGAGGCTCAGGGAAGAGCTGAGGCAGGGTGACAGAGACACGCAGAGCCATCTGTCGGGACCTCTGCAGGTCTGTCCCACATGCTCTTATCCAGCCGTCACAATAACGCTGCCAGAGGTGCAACTGACAGTTAACTCATTGTTGCCTCATCTGTACGGTATTTTCTCCATTCATCAATGGAGACACATACTTTTGTAAGAAATGTAATTAAGAGTTATTCTTGCAGTAAGGTAGAAATCAGGAATGAAGGGAGAGCTACGGTGGCCCCGAGAGCTCACAGCACTGCAACTTAAGAAAACACATGCAAAAACAAAACTCAAACAAATTTCGAAAACAGCTTCAACAATTTGACAACACATGCACAGAATTTAGAAAACACACTGCAATTACCACAACACATTAGAAAAACATGCTGCAAATACACTGCAACACAACCCATAATTAAACATGCTGCAAATAGACCGCAACACGAAACATTAGAAAAACACGCTCCAATTAGACTGCAACACAACACATTAGAAAACGCGCTGCAAATAGACTGCAACATAACACATCAGAAAAACGCGCTGCAAGTAGACTGCAACACAACACATTAGAAAATTGTGCTGCAAATAGACTGCAACACAACACATTAGAAAGCGCGCTGCAAATAGACTGCAACACAACACAAATAAGAAAAAAACGCGCTGCAAATAGACTGCAACACAACACATCAGAAAAACGCGCTGCAAGCAGACTGCAACACAACACAAATAAGAAAAAACGCGCTGCAAATAGACTGCAACACAACACAAATAAGAAAAAACGCGCTGCAAATAGACTGCAACACAACACATAAGAAAGCGCGCTGCAAATAGACTGCAACACAACACAAATAAGAAAAAATGTGCTGCAAATAGACTGCAACACAACACATCAGAAAATTGCGCTGCAAAGACCACAACACAACACATTAGAAAACGCGCTGCAAATAGACTGCAACATAACACATCAGAAAAATGCACTGCAAGTAGACCACACACACAACACATTAGAAAATTGTGCTGCAAATAGACTGCAACACAACACATTAGAAAATTGCGCTGCAAAGACCACAACACAACACATTAGAAAACGCGCTGCAAATAGACTGCAACATAACACATCAGAAAAAACGCGCTGCAAATAGACCACACACAACACAAATAAGAAAAAATGTGCTGCAAATAGACTGCAACACAACACATAAGAAAGCGCGCTGCAAATAGACTGCAACACAACGCAAATAAGAAAAAATGTGCTGCAAATAGACTGCAACACAACACATCAGAAAAACGCGCTGCAAGTAGACCACAACACAACACACATGAGAAAATTGCGCTGCAAATAGACCACAGCACTCTATTTGCAGCGCGTTTTTCTAATGTGTTGTGTTTGCAGTTTTCTTTATGCTGCACATTTGTTGTCAAAATGATGAAGATGTTTTCTTTATCTGTGTTTTGTCTTTTTGCATGTGCTTTCTTAAGCTGCAGTGCTGTGAGCTCTAAGGGCCACCGTAGAGAGCTCTTAATGAGAAAACAGTGTTTAATGCTAGTCTATGTGAGCGATCTCAAGCTTCAGAGGAGGAAGAAATTGCTCCGTGTTTCCGCAAGTGTTTAACATCCTGTTAGCCTGGATTTCCCCGAATCAAAGAAACTCAATAAACCCTGCCTCCACTCCTCTCTGGTTACTGCTTCATCCAACGGAGCTGAAATAGACTCATCAGCTGGCTGCATCCCTCATCCTCTGATCGTGTTCCCTTGACATATTAACGTCCTTCGCCTCTCTAGATCCAGGGCAGTACACCAGCACACGTGAGCGGCGGGATCTTCTTGAACTGAAGCCATGACGGGTGACTGCTGGCCGGGGGCCTCATCTGCCCACTGTGACGTTTAAATCCAAAGCACACATTAAGGAACTGGAGCAGGGGAGGAGCAGGGAGCTGGAGAAAGAATCATAAACTGCAGCTCACAAAGATAAAAACCAGTGTGCTTCCAGAAAGCGGTGAAAAGAGTCTGGTCTAAGACCACTTTGGAGATTTAAATGCACATATTTTCACAGTTTCAAAGACTGAAAAGCCACAAAACATGTTTTTCTCATCTGGACCTGTCAAAGCATTTCATTTTTCTTATGATTATTCCATTTTTTCCTTTAAAATTAGTTTTTTTTATCCAAACAAATGCATTCAGATAACAACAATGTGTCGTGAAAGTTAAAGAATGAAACAAACCGAAGTGGTTACATGGCAAATGTTGCGACCAATGATGGAGTTCAATTTTGCCTTTAACTGAAGGTTAACACAGATGAAAGCGTTTCCTCCATGAAGTCACATGTGTGTTACACGGCTGTCTGTGCGCCTGACTGCGCAGATTAATCCATGCATTTTATGTTCACTCCATGTATTCCCACATCAACAAGATGTGGCGTACATATGTGTGGCTTACAAATCACGTTGTTCCACATGTGTCAAACATCCAGTGAAAATATCTGAATTTCTCTGCTTTATCATGGGAAGATCAACACAGCCAGTCAATACAGACGTTTAGATTTTAGAGTGTGGTGAATAACGCTGATGTGGAATCAATAAACAGACAACTGAACCTGATATTTAAAGTGACAGTCAAATCCTGCATTTCAAACTGTAGGAATTTAATTCAAGGCGTATTTTTTTGATAATGCACGTCTACTGGAAGCCGCAAAGTCTGGCAGCTTTCAATGATTTTTTTTTCATAAACTGAATGTGTAACCCAAGAGTTTCCAAACTTTTCAGCTCTAAAATCCCGAAAATAACAGTGCTGGAGACCAGCGCCCCCCTGCTGTGGGAATACACTAATAGGCCAACCAAAAGAGTCAAAAACAAACAAATAAAAATGGTCTCAGATGGTGGTTCTTAACTCGTCGCCCAAAAGTGGGTTGTGGGTCTTCAACTGGGAGAATGACTTGGGACGCTAATTGGCACCTGCCATTTCACAGTAGTGAAGAAGACCCACCTTTTTTTTTTTTTTTTTGGCAAAGGGAAAGCATGAAACCGTCAAGACTGATGCAGCATTTTGAAACAAAACACTTTTCTTTCAAAGATAAAACTTATTAAGCACTTTCAAAGAAGACTACATGACCTGAGGACACTAAAGAAGTGCTTTTTCAATTTTTTTTTTAAAAAAAGGAGAGGTTGAAAATTTTCCTCCACTTGGGTCTTGGATGGTGGGTCCTGAAGCCAGACCAGTGGAGAACCACTGGTCTAAGAAACTTAATCAGCCGGTTTGTAGTAAAGAAGACTACCTATGTGCACATACTGCTGTTTCGTGAATTAACCTGACATTTGTGTAACCAGCACTGGCATGTGGACATTGACCGGCAAGGTGATGCTAGCTCTGCTAACTTTAGCCACACTCGGAAATCTGTTAAGATATCATTTCCCTGCAAACTCTGTGATCCTGTGTTTATCCATGACTCATGTGTTATCTGTTGCCTTATTTGTTGTTGTGTATTCCCATGAGATTTTCCCTCCTTTGAGGATTTATTTTGTGTTTCTTTGTGTCAAAAGTTTTTCTTCATCTTGTTCATATCGATCCAAGTCTTGCGTGTTCTCACTCTATTTCCGGTCTCATTTTGTAGTTCTAGTTCAAAGTGTCTCGATGGTTTCACCTCCTGCCCTTGTGTTTCCCTCCTGTTTGATTGGCACTCATTAGTTCCACTCGTGTCTCGTCTCACACCTGGGTCCTCTTCTTGGTTTGATGCCTCAAGTCTTGACATCGCACAGCTAAACTCAACGCATATTTTCCTTCACGTTACATGTACAAATGTTTGAGCGACTTACGTGACGTCTCCTGCATAGTGGAGAATTCGGAAGTGTTTCTGGAAGTCCAAGGATTTGTCTGTGGGGCTGAGCTGAAAATGGGAAGAGGAAACAAAGTGTCTCAACATTAAACATGAATTACAACTTATGCAGTCACAGGCGGAAGTAATTTAACTCATGAATTCAACCAAATTATGATCCATTTTACAGCTATTTGAAGACACTGTGAGGACTCTCTAAAGATCACAGCGACATCTTTAGGCTGGAATCGTGCGCAGACTGTTGTGATGTCAAGATTTTTTAACAAGGCGTGTGTTTGTTTTGGAAATGAATGGAGATCATCTTTAGCTTGTGTTTTAGCCTTTAGCTCGTGGTTTAGCAAAATGTTGATTTGATTCTATCTGGGATCTGGTCTCACCTTGCGAGAAGTGTAGTGGGGGTGTTGGGCCAGTTTGGTGTCCATGCTCTCCAGGCAGAGCGTGTCTGTGACTTTACCCACAGAGAGACAAGCCTCATCCAGGATGGAGATGATTCCTTTGTGCGGCTGCTCCACGAGATCCACGATGATCTGGTTGCTGAAGTAATCAATCTGACACACATAAATTTAAAATGATTAGAGGCAGTGTGCTTCATTTCTGACAGTTTGATGATGTTGGGATGTAGCATGGGAGTTGTTGTCTTCATTAGCAGGAGAAAACTTTGAATTTTTCTGTGTTTACCTGACAGACATGCCAGCAAATGAAACACAGGAGTCTTTAATGAAACCAAAGTAGCTCTGGGTTTTTGGGAGTAGGTCAGGAAAAGACAGACTATGAACTAAGACTTCTCAGATCAAACAGGAAAGATCTGTTTTTAACAGCAGGAAAGTTTCCAACAAGGCACTTTTTTTCTTCCTGCTTGAAACTGTCACAGCCAAAACTTGGCACCACATTGGAGTATTTAATGGTCCTCTTGGTTCAGATGTGTCCTCCCTGGTCGCTGTTTGTTTCCAGCTCGAGTTCACAAATCAACAAAGAATGAGAAGCTCAACAATCTCATCATTTCTAAAACATTAAGATGCAGAAATTTTATATTTTTAATTATGAGGAATGAAATTTAAAACTCTTAAGGTGCAAGAGGGGGCATGGGGGTTTGCCCAACCAGTTCACATGTGCTTTGTGGACCTAGAAAAGGATTTTGACCATGTGCCCCTAAATTATGTTTTTGGGGGTGCTTCAGGAATATGGAGTCAATGGCCGAATGTTAAGGGGTGTTCGATCTCTGTATTTCCGAGAGTTTGGTTCACATCGCCAACAGTAAGTCAAACTCGTTCCCAATGAGGGTTGGACTCCACCAGGGCTGCCCTTTGTCAGCCATTCTGTTCATTACTTTTAATGGACAGGATTTCTAGGCACAGCCAAGTGGCGGAGAGAGTCAGGATCAGGGGTCAGGATCTCATCTCTGCTTTTTGCAGATGATGTGGTCCTATTGGCCTCAAGTCTGAGGCCATGGTTCTCAGTTAGAAAAGTGGAGGAGTTTAGGTATCTCGGGGTCTTGTTCACGAGTGAGGGGGGAAAACAGAGCAAGAGATTTACAAATGGATCAGGGTGGTGTTGGCTATATGGTGAAGAAGGAGTTTAGTCAGAAGGCAAGGCTCTGAATTTAACGGTCAATCTGTGTTCCAACCCTCACCTATGGTCATGATCTGAGGGTAGAGACCGAAAGAACAAGATGGCGAATACAATCGTCTGATATAAGCTTTCTCCACAGGGTGTCTGGGCTCCGCCTTAGAGACACGGTTCAGAGCTCAGACACCCAGGAGAGGCTCGGAGTAGAGCCGTTCAGGCATCGAGTTAGGATGCCTCCTTGACGCCTCCCTGGGGAAGTGTTTCGGGCATGTCCAGCTTGGAGGAGACCCCAGGGTAGACCCAGGACATGATGGAGAGATTATATCTATCAGCTGGCCTGGGAACACCTCAGAATCCCCCCAGAGGAGTTGGTAGATGTGGCCGGGGACAGGGGCCACTGGTCTTTACTGGTGACATTGCTGCCCTAGCAACCCTGACCTAGATAAGCGGAGGAAAATGGATGGATATGTAGATGGATGGAGTTGCTAAATGAAAGACGCACTTTATGTGTCTCTTTGGTTTGTGTAAATGTATATCCTTCGATCTTAAGATCTTGTTGGTCACTTTTAAAGCACACACGGTTCTGGCTCCGAGCAACATTTCAGAACTGCTGACCCCCTATGAGTAAACCCACAGCCTTAGCTCCTTAGCACCTCAGCTGATCTGAAGTGTCTACCCTCTGAGTGACCAACATCTCTCTCATTCACGTTTTCATGTGTCCCTCACATGCTGCCAGGTGATGCCCTCCCTCTCGTATTCGCTCTGTTCCTGCCTGAGGATGATCTCGATGAAGAGCTGCTGAAGCTTCTCGTTGCAGTAGTTGATGCAGAACTGTTCGAAGCTGTCGGACAACAGAGGAACAAACGCTTGAGCAACACCATGACTCATTTTTTCCATGTGAAGACAGACACAGCGGGTTTCACAATGCAGACACACCCACCTGTTGTTATCGAAGATCTCAAAGCCGTAGATGTCCAGCACACCAATGACTGTGTTCTTCCCATGAAGCATTGGGTTGTAGTTTTTAACTTCTATGACGCTGTTGATGCGGCTTACAATCCAGCCGAAGAGTCTCTCATACAGCGCCTGCAGGAAGGAAATAAGAGAGTGAGATAAAAAGGATGTGACAGCTGTGGAGATGAGATGAGAGGAAACATGTAACAGACGATGTTAATACTTTTATCCTGATCCTGGAGACAAATAAAAGTGAGCAGCACCTTTGCGAAAGCGTCCCGTCCAAAGCTCGCCTCCTGCACTGTGTGTCCCTTCTCGATGACCTCCCCGCCCCCGGTGGCCACGGTGCGGAACAACAGACTCTTTCTCACGCTCTCCGACTCTGTGTCCGTCAGCTTTGAGATGTGATCAACAAGTTCAAGTCCCACAACCTGAACGCTCTCTCCGTCTTTCTCAAACTGCAAATTACCCTGAAAGACGCAACAAAGCAGTTCCCAAAGAGCTCAGCAGCGCTTCAAGAGAAGGATGGACTCTGAGCCACGTCTTCATCTCATTTTTTGGAACTTACCAGCAGAAGAATAGAGGCCAGGATCTGATAGATGGAGTTAATCTCCTCCTGTGAGAAGCCGATCACACTCAGAGCGCACATCACGGCTTTGTGGCTCGCACGGTCATTGTTGGTGGTCTTAAGAGAGAGATAAAAAAAAGATTTGCAGAAGGAAAAGTTTTCACCAACTGATCAAATCAAACCAAAATAAAGTTGTCTTTCTCGTTTTGTCTTAACTCTGTAAATCCGACGGACTCACAGTGGTTTCAGCTCCCTCTCTGGTATATGCGTAAAAAGCCGGATCATCCTGGAGATAAAACGACCGCCGCCACTCATCTGAGCCTCCGCGCAGCAACTGTTGAACACATGACAAACACTTTAAAGATCACTTTCAACATCATGATGTCTTTTAAAGTTTTTGTGTTTTGAGTGACCCTGTAAACTGGAGACCTTCAGCTGAATGTGTCGAATTTAAAGCAGCTGTTGAAACACTGAAGAGGTTTCATAAATGTGTTGAAATATCTTCATCAGATTAGTATTTACTGATCATCTACAGCCCTTTGAGAAGGATACAATACGCTTAAAGTTTTTAATCAATGGGCCCATTTTTAAGCTGAAACATGGCTCGATCCCTGCGGTCTTTGTGCCTTTTGCAGCAGAGCGGCGCAGTGTTTCGAAGCTGTTTCAGGTTTTTTGAAACAGCTTCAACCAGCGACAGCTTTATCACTGTCTCATGTCTACTTTCAAGTGTCAACAAATACATCTGAAGTGCAATAAAGCACCCTCTCCGCTATGGTGAGATTTTTGCTGAATGGCTTGTTGTTGTCTTACTGCCCTCTAGTGGTCTGGCAGTGTTTTGCAACTACCTTTATTTTTTCTCCCTGGCTTAATCTACATAACCTACTTAGGTTTTTGGTCCGTGGTGGAAACACATACCCCTTTTCCTTCAAAAGAACCAGGTCCTCATTCAGTGCTAGTGCTTAGTTGGTTCTAATCAGGTTCTACGTAAGAACCGGTTTGGTTTTCCATCAGCAAGGAGCCAAGTTGGAGCCACGTCATTGTGTCAATGTAAAACACCCGTATGTCACTGCATACTATAACAACCTTGGTGGTTATAAGTGTTAGATAATGAGAATGTGTTACTGTTAAGATGAGTTATTGTGTGTTTGAGAATAACAAGGATCAGTGAATGCATCACCAGCGATGGGCAGTTCAGAAGCCAACGTCTGTGTTGTTCGTGTTTTTCTGCTCAGTTGTGGGACGTATTTGTACGAGAATCACAGAGTAGAGTTGTTGTTTTGTTGCCGTGGTAACAGCCAACTGTAAACAGTGTTCAGTGTTCCAGAGTGCAGATGGCCTAGTGGTCTAGGTCGTGCTCCCTATGGCAAAAAGCCTTTGAGCAGGCAGCCCGGGTTCAAGTCTGGCCTGTGGCGGCTTTCCCGCATGTCACTCCCCACTCTATCCACTGTCCTGTCCTCTTCAAATAAAGGCATAAAAAGCCCAAAAAATATCTTTAAATATCTTTATCAGTGGAAACACAAAGAACCGGTGTTAACTCAGTCACGAGCCTGGAACTAGCGGTAGCACCAGCTCTATTGAAAAAGGGTAACAGAAAAACAACAGGTTGAAAGTGACATAGCGGAACATGAGTGTGTGTTTTACCTGGTAAAACGAGTGGAAGTTCCTCTCCCCGTCTTGCTGCTGGACCACCCTGGACTTAAACAGGAGACACCATGGTAATAAATCCTCAAACTCACACAGACCGTCTCAAAATCATACTATGATGACTTATTGAAAGTTTCCAGTAGAGTGTCTCGCAGTGAAACAAACACTGCTCTGAAGAGGTCAAAGAAAGTTTTCTGATCATTGCTCTGAAATCAAAGTGCGACACATCATGTGGCTGCGCTGGAACTGGCTGTCACTTTCAAGTGTGTGGGTTAGATTTCCCCCTGGAGTTTGGCTGAGCTCTGATGAGAAATCAAACATCTAAAGAGAGGAGATTTTGAGGAACTGACACCAAAACTTTTCATAGAGTGCTCGAAACTGTTACTGCTCTCAAAAAGTCCAAAAGCATCACCCTCCACTGAGCGTGTGTCGGTATAATATTTTCATTTTATATCTGTAAGTTGGACACTTACACCAAACTGATTACCGACTGTTTGACTACAGCAGCTGCACTTTCATGTGAATAATTCTGCCCTCTGAAAATGAATCATGGCACCGAATTCACACCAGCTTTGAGTGCCAGACGGTAGTTTAAGAGAGTGGATAAATACAGCAGCATCAAGTTCCCCCAGGTGGGCCATTCATTAACAGGCAAGAGCAGCAGCAGCAGCTTCACCGACACATCTATTCACGGATGTTCCCTCACACCTCTTTGTCACCACCTCATGAAACATTCATGTTCGGAGGAATGGACGTAACATAAAAACTGATGAGCGAAACTTTTTCTGTACTTTCCTCCAGGGTCGGTACTCTTCGCCTCAACAGAGTCTGAAGCGTATCCCTTTCTGCTGCATCCATCCCCCGGCCCTCTCCCCGCCTCACCTTCTCCAGCAGGTAGTTGTTGATGTGCCCTCCGGTGGGATCCCCGTTGAAGTTGAAGTTGATGTCCATGTACTTGCCGAAGCGGCTGGAGTTGTCGTTGCGATTTGTCTTGGCGTTCCCGAAGGCCTCCAGTACACAGTTGGACTTGAGCAGCACATTCTTCACACTTGATTTATCACATTATGGGAACATAAACAGAAACACGTGAGAAATATTCATGAGTGAAGTGAAACTGGAGCTCCAGCAAAAGAAGAAAGTAAGAAGATTCACTGTGATATCATATTCTTCTGATCAAATAATCCACTGGTGTTAGATTTTAGACTAAAACCCAGCTGGATCTTAAATTTCAGTTATATAACTGGCTTAATGAATGCTTCTTTGTGATTAATTTAAAGTCTTTTTATAGCACCACTCACCTCTCAACCTCTGCCCTTTGGCTTGGGTTTGTGATGGCTGCGATGTATTGCATGATGTATTTACTTGCTTCTGTTTTTCCTGCCCCACTTTCTCCTGAAACAGAAAACAAACATTAGTTAGCAGGTAAATAAGGCTGTTAATTATTTTTTTAATCACTTAATCTTTAATTTTAGTGTGAGAAGAGTTGATTTCATAAGTAATAAATTCACAAAACATTTAATAAGTTATTTTGCTGACTATGTTTGAATATGTTTGGATGCAGATTAGCATTACTTGTGCTACAAAACTTAAACTGAAGACAAAAAAGAAAAGATTTTCTGATGTTTCAGCGATGCAGTTTACTGGAAATGCAACAAAACACATTATTCCTGCTCAAACTGATTGCATGATTATCCCCTGACTTTTATTCCTGGCATGGTGAAACATGTATTAGGTCCATCATGAAACCTGAAAACTCTCCACTGACACCTTGACTGATTACCAAAGGTGTGTGATCAACTGCAAAAAAATAAAAAATAAAATAAAATACACAAAAAATGAAATATATCTTGTTTTTAGTATTTTTTTAATATCAGTCATCAACTATTTACATTTTACTTACCCCAATGGCAGTTTCCTTTAACTCTTATTCTTTACAGGCAATCCAGGTGTCATTTTTGTCTTTCAATATCTTAAAATAAGACATTTTTCTTCACCAGTCTGGTAAACGTGTCTCATACTAATCTTATAAAATACTTTTGACCAAAAACACGACATAAGCACTTGCTCAGCTATCAGTTTTTGTCTTGTATCATTGATATTTTCTGATAAATATTTCATAACAGATCATTTCTGGCCCAAT
Organism: Labroides dimidiatus; assembly: GCA_030710495.1. Classification (NCBI taxonomy): domain Eukaryota; kingdom Metazoa; phylum Chordata; class Actinopteri; order Labriformes; family Labridae; genus Labroides; species Labroides dimidiatus. Next base: position 28,672,337 of record CM061155.1, read on the forward strand.
AATCCATCTGCTGGTCCCAATATAGCTAATAAACGTCTGAAATAACTTCGAAAATAAAGAAATATATGTCACATATATAACTCAGTCATGACTTCATTAAATGTCATAAACGTTACCTTTCTGTCACACAGTATCAGCTCTCATTCCAGTCCAATAGTAAGAGAAATAGCAGTATTAATAAACAGTAATAAGGTAAAATATCTTTAAAACAAGCTGAGAAGCTGTTAAAATAAGTGAACACTATTTATACTACAGCGGGCTGCTCTGGTTTACACGCATTGAAGAATGACTCGTGAGTTTTTGCTGCTACTTCGTTAGTCCAAAGCTAGCATAACGTTCAGAATGTTAGCATGTCGCACCTGCAAGTCATGGTGCATGCTAAATATTAGCATATAGCCGTTGATACCTGCCAAGCTTCCGCTCTAAAGTAACGAATAAAGGTAGCCTTTGGTTTACGTGTTTTAAAAAGTAAAAGAAGAGGCCTCGCTTGTATTAGAACTAAAAACAATAAACTGGCTGGGTAGGCACTTTATAAACAACCCATAATCTCAAGCTAGTATCACAAACCAACACAGTAGTAAAGTTGGGAACCTGGAACCAACCTTTGATGTGTGGTAGCTGATAAAACCGTCACTAAAACACATTAAAAATTGAACAAATATACTAAAAATAAATTCCTATTGCAAAATGTAACCGTTAATTAGTATATAATATCTGGTTATAGAAGTTGTTTGCATGTTTAACCATAGATCTGTACTGAAACAATGAAGAACAATTATGAAGTTAGTTTAGCGTTAAAATTCTATTTCTATTTGTCCATAAAATATATTTTCACAGTGATTTGTTGGCAGTAATTGATTTCTCAGGTTCCAAAACTGAACTCTATTTTAGTTTTAAAGCCAAAAAAGCGAAATCCACCTGCTTTTTACATGCAAATATATGTTGACATTACATTTTAATTTTGTTTATTTATGGTGTTATGCATGGTACCAAGCAGTTAAGTCAACTGATCTACAAAAATAGATTTTTATCAATTAATAACCAAAATAAAAGCAGCCCTGACCGAGATGAAGGGGTCACATCATTGCTTTTCATTTGTCTCCATCTAGAGGCTAAAACTGGAAATTACTCCAAGTATCAGTGGACTGAGATGTGTCTTTCCATCAATCCAACAGCCCAGCTCACACACAGTAACACAACTCTTTGTGACCAGGTTTAGGTTAAAGTTTATAAAGCTTGCACATATCTATGACATCAGCCAAAGATTTTTAGGATTGTGTGAAACAAACCTGATATGACAATGCAGGTGTCTTTGGCTCGTCTCTTCATGGCTTTATATGCAGCGTCAGACACGGCAAACAGGTGAGGAGTGTTTTCATACAGCTCCCGGCCACGGTACAACTCAATGGTGTCTTTGCCGTAAATGTCCATATGTCTGTACGGGTTAACGGAGACGACTACCTCTCCAATGTAGGTGTAGATACGTCCTTTCTCAAACCTGTCCAAACAGGAAAAAAAATTCTTAGAAAAACTTAAAGCCATATTTACATACATGAACCCCACAATGACACGTGTACGCTGGTTTGAATGTAAGTATTAAAAGAAACAAACGTCTCACTTCTTCTATTAAATTTTCATACCACCTGTGGAAAAACCCTTTAATATGAAAGCTCTATATAAATCCACCTTTATGTCTTACATGGGAGACAGGAAGTGACACAAGAGTTTGTACACTGAAAGCAGGAAATGAGAGTTGTGGTTTGAAGGGCGTCAGTTTTTTGTAACATTTTGTGGCTTTGTTCAGCATGGGAGTAAAACTGACATGTCATTTGGTGTAACGGAGAGAAATGAAGAAATATCTTTCTACTTTATTGCACATAAGCTTTAAATTCGGAACAGAAGTGGCTGACGTGGCCCAGCTGTGGCGCTGACATGTGCAGAGGGTACGAACCCTGAAACCCTTGACCTTCCAATTGAGAGGCAACCCGCTCCCAACCAAGGACATCCTGAGGATCTCATAATAATATCAGGAGACTTCAGTCATGTTACCCTCTCCTCCCACCTGACTGGATTGATACAGTTTGTTGATCGTCCAACCAGAGAGAATAAAACACTTGATATGCTGTATGTCAGAGTCAGGGATGTCTACAAAGCTGCTGAGGCAGCCTTCAACTACCCTCACAGTCATGAGATGGACACCTGAGGCTGGTGAGGCTCTGGGGGACAGCTTTGAATGCACAGACTAGAGTGAGCTGCTGGAAACAGGTGAGAGCAGCATGAACAGACTTTAATTTATTTTTAATGTTTATTTTATGTGATTTTTATATTTTCATCTGCCAGACACCCGAATTTCCCTTTGGGGATTAATTAAGTGCATTCTATTCTATTCTATTCTATTCTATTCTATTCTATTCTATTCTATTCTATTCTAGCCATATTCATTCCATCCTATCCATCTTTATTGTCTGCTTTCAAAGCTGTCATTAAGGTAGCTTAACTCTTTTTGAGTATAATTTTTTAAATAATAAAAAACAAAGAAGTAAGCACATAAATCTGAAAAAAGTTTGTCAAAATTCTAAAGTGAAGGTACCAACATTTTTTTTAAAGCTCTTTAAACAATAAAAAAAAAAAGCATCGAGTATGAAGTTGGTTTTGCCGAACAGTTCATTCAACCTGTGTTGATAAAAGACAAACTGTAAATCATAGCTCAGGATTTTGGGGTGGCACCTCTCAGGTAGTCAACCATTTTTCAAATTCTACCCCTAACACCCCTTTTGGACACGTCACTGCATTTCAGAAGAAAACACAAGACTTTTGCAGAACATTGCCCGGGTAATAAAAAAGTTGACACCGCGAAAAACCACCCAAGTTTTTCAAGTCATTTATTGGACCCATTTTTAAACGCTGGAAATATAAAATTTCAGGGAAGAAAAAGAAAAGTTTTATATCACCCATATAGATTTTTGACACCATCTACAGATTCTCCCACGTCATTGGCCGTTCACAGTAAGTCAGCCTTCTCTTACTTACAGTTTAGTTTATGGCCAGGGGATGTCATGCATTGTCAGCAAAAACTTAAGGCTCTCTGCGGGTGAAAGACGTTTTTGGTGCCAGTAAAAAAAAATGAAAATGATACTCTGATCAAGCAACAACTGGGGAAGTCCATAGAAGACAATATGTGGTAGAAACAAGAGGGAACTGAGAGGACACAAGCTTCATCTTTTTTCCTAAACATCTTCTAAATAAAACCTCAAGCTTCCATACCAAATCTTGATCTCTGTCCCCAGAGTATAAAGGTGGCAGAAAGGAAAACTGTGATAAATCCAAACACACTCCGAGGTAGAAAAAAAAACAGCAAACCACTAAAGTAGGCAGAGGTTAGCTTAAAGCTAAGCCTGTTTTTGCTATTTGACAAGTCTGATCAAGCTGTGTGATGAAACTCAACCTAACATACAGTCTCTGCCAACTGGAGGTGACAGAGAGACTCTCAGCTGGAGCAGGAATGCTAAAAATGCTCATTTAGAAGCCATCTGCTGCGCTGACGTCAGCTGAGAAAGCGTGAGCTGTCCTGATCTGTTTTGAAATGGTTTGACGCATTTTCGTGCCTCTGCTGGAAAAAAAACCCCAATGCAACCTCCAACGGGGTGAACTTAAGACATACAGGCTGTGAGGAAGTGAGAAAGTCTAATCCCAAAGTGAACACAGAAGGAGTAACAACAGGGCAAGATGTGTATATAAATATAAAAGTGGTTTCACAATGAAAGTACATCTACGTTAATTCTGACATCTCTGGTGCCTCTGCTGACACACCTGTGAAGCCTGACAGTTCAAACTGGCGACATAATGCCCCCATAAAAAGACAGGAAGTGAGACTGACTGACAAAAACCCCATCCATAATTAGAGACAAGTGTAACACCCCCAAATTTTACACATGAAACAGTTGCAGGAAAAGTTTTCTGAACTCTCTGAGACGCCGATCAACCAAAGATGAAGCTCTTGGCATCAGAGGCAGAAACCTCGAGCAGAACCAGACTCATTGGATGACAGAGGCAGATGGATAGAGACGACTAATAGAGTAATTGGCAACATGGCTTCCTGTGGTGTGAGCTGATGGTGACATGAACCACAAACCTACATCTGACACATGTAAAAGAGCGGTAGAAGGTAGAAGTGACAGGAAGGCTACACGTTAATACTTTCGCCATAAATGTTAAGTTTACAGTTTCATGTTTGGGTTTGATAAAATCAGAGAGTTCAAGTGTGTCAATAAACCATAACACTACAAGTTGGACTCAAATTCTGACATATTAGACAATAAACAACTTGAAAGAGTGTTCATCATACTATAAACATGTATGAAACGTTACATCTCTGACATCCAGCTGCTTCCCCTCCCTCCCTCCCCTCCAACAGCCGCTCAGACCTCACCTCAGCTTCAGATTCTCCATAAACTGCTCCATCGTCACCTCATCCAGGAGCACAAAGTCCGACTTCCCATACTCCAGGCCCTCCAGCTCCGCCATCCTGATCTCCTTTCACCCAAACCAGAAACACAAGGAGGACAAAGAAGACGAAGAGGAACAGAAAGCAGCTCATGAGAGGAAGAAGGAACAGAAGTGTGGTTGATTTCTAGGGCCACGGTAGTGTAGACTGAGCGTGGGCGTGGCGAGCTCTTTTTTTTTGGTGGATTTAGGGTGTGCTGAGTCGAGATCTGTGGTCTGCAAGCTGCAGCACGTCATCCTGTCAGTCAGCCTATGCCCTCATGCAGATGTCTGTATAAATAGGAGGAGGCTATCTTTAAAAACCCAGACCACTTCTGCATCCTCTCTTCCTGCAACACGCATCAAAATGTCAAAATAGTCTCTGAGCGGTGTGACGCTTTCTTCTCTTTGTCTGCCACTTTACCTTCAAGACTGACAGAAAAACGCTCTTAATTTCACTTATTTTGTGGTTGGAAAAATGTGACTTTTCTCCCGGGAAGGATCCTGGCATTTCCTTTTTTAACTTGGCATCGGCAGTACAACATGTCCCTTAGGGTTTCCCCTTAAATTAGACGTTCCTAACTCACAGAGGAACCAAACTACAGCTTTAGAGACTCATTTTTTTGTTTCTAAATTGGAGTCAACATGTTTTGTAATACTCTTCTGTTTGTGCCATGTGAGAAGAAGCCCAGGTGCGTGGGATTAAGAGCAAACAGGAATGCTGACTAAGCTTGAAAAGTTGATTTCTTAATCCCTCTTTAATACTTTAAAACTACTACACCGTTTTCTGGAACGTTTTCAAGTTCTTTTTTCATCAGTGGAACTTTTCTAAAATTTTAGTCCCCGACAAGCTGCTAACTGAGTAAGAAAACAGTTCCTGGGCTATGAGAAGAAAAAAAACTATTTCAAGCATAAAAAGTCAAAAAGATTTGGAAAGATTGGTGCTTTACTTTGTTACTATCAACCCTTTTTATGCTACATTTAGCATTGTATCATTTAGCTCCAGAAAACATAGCTGCTCTCAGTTAGCTTAAATTTTGGTTCTGAAAATTTTCCCTTTCTCTTCAAATACAGCTATAAGAGAATTATCTGTGGACAGAATTTTATTTCAAGTTTCTGGTTATGAACCTCTACACTGTAAACTAAGCTAAATAGGCAGTAGCTACTGCTCAGCTAGCATAAAAGTAAGCATACGGTTTGCATTCTTTTTTTTCCCTCCATCGTTTCAGGACCATTTCGATTTCCAACTGAAATTATTAACTTGAAGAATTTCAAGAAAAAAAAATGCTGATACCAAGTCGTGAAAACTTTTGCACACACCGCTACTATGTGTTAAAGGCTGCTAGCTTAACTATCTGACGCTAACATGTTGCTAACATAAGATTGTAAGTGACAGCAGAATGAGTCTTTCTTCTTCTTTCATGTAAATCTTTTACAGATGTATATTATTCAAGTTTTTGAAATATTTGGACAAAAGAAGCTGGGTTTTTTTTTATTTTTTTCACATTTAAATTTGAAGATGTTACTTGAAGTCGTATCATTTAGCAAGCTGGAATTAGCTACTTTTGATGGGTTATGTATTGAGGGAGGTTTTCGGTATAGTTCAGTCAAAGAACCACATTACTATCTGATTTGTGTGTGTGTTTTTGTTCTGCAGCTTTTTTGCTAATCAAGCCAAAATTTAAAGAGAAATTAAAATTGTGAAATTCAGCCGTCTAAGTCGAGATGGTGACCCATAGATGTCCTCTCACTGACGACAGGACATGATCAGAACATAATAGTTTTATTGTCAAGTGTCCTCTTCGTACTTCGATCTGGGTTTTCAGACCAGGGTTAGCTAACACGTTAGTGCACCATTTACCTAGCTCCGATTTTTGTGAAGGACGACTTTAATTTTAGTAACAGAAGATGAAGAAACCAAAATAACAGTAAAACTGCACCAAATAAAGATGGTACAGTAAAATACTTCTCTGCTGCTTATTTATCTTTCAAATATATTTTTTAAATTCTTAATTTCCAGTCGAGATTTAACTTTAATTCTCACTTCTTTCTAACTTAAACTTGGAGCTGAAGTCAGTCAACCTTTTGGCTGATTTATTTTAAAGTTTCTTTGTTTGTTCAGGTTAGTTTAAAAGTCTGAACAACATTCCGTCCAATCAGATTTGATGATCCATATTTTAGATTTTTAAGAAAGAAACAGAAACAATAATGGGAGAAACCCAACTCCTACCTCTTCAGCCGACATCTCTAATCAGATATTTGATTTCAGTAAAAGACGCCTGAGTCAGACTGTAGGTGCAGCGCTGCCTGAAGCCAGCACTGATTTGAAATGATAGAAGTGAAGGGGTTTTACCATCAGACTAACACAAGTCAAAGAGTTGCACAATACTTACTGTAAAGCCCTCGCTTTTTTAACACCCAGCGCTGCTTAATTTAAACACTGTTTTAATAAATATTTAGTCATCCTCGCTGTAAGCGCAGCTCCTTTTTAGATCCTCATCGGACATAAACACTTCCTCTCTCAGCATGAGTTTAGTAAGCTGTCAGAGCCTCTTTCACTTCCTGCTCACACTTCCTCTCTTATCTGTCTCCAAAACGCTGCGTTCAGGTGCATCAGTAACAACATGTGCAGATAAAAATCCACGACATAAAATCCTCCGAATCACAAAGTTATTTTTTAATGAATATATGAACATTTAAAACTCTGCAGACATAGTCCCCCTGAAAAAAATAATAAAATATTATAAAATATACACACTAAGTAACAAGAAATAAGAGAATAAAAAGAATAAAATATAAAATAAATAGTTATAGTCCTGACAGACAAAATCACTCAAAAAAAGAAATATTAATAAAATTACAACTTAATGGAAAAATTGATAAAATAAGTAGATAAAAGAGCTGACCATGTTGGGTTTTTTTTTAGTTATTTTAAAACCTATTTGACCCATTTATGGATACATTATCCATGTTTTTGTTACTAAAATGTGTTTTACATTAGATATTAAAGGAAGAACTAATCCAGCGCATAGTATCATTTACAGCAGAGTTTCTCAAATTGTGGTCCGTGGACCACTAGTGGGCCGCCAGTGCTCCCTAGTGGTCCAAAACGACTGTGAGCGATTTTTTTTTTTTTTTTTACGGAACATCTAAAATGAAAAAAAAAAGAAGACAGACAAGGTTACCAGGATTCACAGAAGTTTCCTTGACCCAACCCTCCCCCACCCCCTCAGAAAATACAGTCAAGCTAACGTTGCTCCATTAACCACCCCACAGGTAAAATCATCATGTTTCAGTGGTTTAAGACGGGGACAGTAAGAAGAAAATCAGGGGAAAGTGCAACGCCAGGATGCTATTGTCGAAGCTAACGCTAGTGCCAGTGCTTGTGACACATACGAGGCCATTTATAACACATCAGTTTGCTATCTGGGCTGTTGTCCTGTGGCTATGAGAAACAATGATTTACAGTGAAAAACTGCAAAAGTGGGAAAAAAATGTTGAAGTATTTGAATATAAACAAATATTTTTCCCATTAAAACAGTATGGACGTATAATCTTTATATTGCACAAAGCTGAATGGCAACATTTACAGCCACAGCTACACGAAATGCAGTTTCCTCACTGCGAGACGGGTACCTGGTTTCATACCCAGTCCAGATTGCTTTGAGAAATGAAGTAAATACGAAAGTTCCAAGAATTACCAAACATTATGATGTTTTAAATAAGTGATTTGTTCTGAATGTTTGCTTGGATGTTTTTACTGCTATATCAATGAAGTTTCTCCACTTTTTCCATTTTCTCCACCAATCAAAAACCTGCTGAACAGACGAGTCCGAGGGCTGTTTGCATATCCAATTTGACTCCAGAAATAAATAAAACAGTCAAAAAATAAA